>CM035839.1:377387842-377987842 GCA_020510985.1 Pholidichthys leucotaenia
ACTCCTTTGCTGTGCTGACCTAACAAGACAGTGAACATTTAGCACCATCTAATGGACTGAAGAGTCAATTGGTTTTTGTTACTCTGGTACCTATGTCAGTGACTGGAAATGAAAGGTAACACACAGAGCTACTAAAGGACTGACTCCCTCCCCACTGTAGCTTCACTACTTACAGTATGTGGCATCATGTCTATTCGCCATATGGTGTCTCACATGCTGTGAAAGGGAATTAATCTAAATAGGTAAATTTGTGTTTACAACATTTATAAATATTTTTTGATAAAGAAGAAGACTGGTGTCTCTGAATCACTACAGTATCGCCACCACAAAGTATTGCAATATTGTGATGTATTGATCCCACCACCACCCCATTACGCATGCTTCTGTTTCAAAAGGGAAAATAGTTTAATTTTGTCAATGGAAGCCGCGCAACAAAACTCCAAAACTTTAAATGACAATGAATATCACCAAGGATCAGGTGGCAGTGGTGATGGAAAACAAAGTCACCTCTCACTGTTTCTAGCTTTTCTTTGTGGTTGCCAACAGGAATAATTACATCAAACTGATTGATGATGATTGATATTAATACTAATTGGCCGACAACAACAAAGGACAAGGTCTACTGGACAGACATCCTGTCGAGACAACAAACCATTAATTTCTTTTGTTTACAGGCAGGGGGAGTCATGTTTTACTTAGATCAATAACTTTCACCTCCTACCCTCCCTTGACAGATATTGCCAGTATTGAGCCCAAATACTTGTCTGAGATGCTTGATTTTTTTCTCAGAAACATGGGAAATTTAAGCTTTAAAATGCTAGTGATGAAGCATTAAATCTATATGACCTGACCTTACTTCAGAACATTCAAGCTAAGATAAAAACATTTCACTGAGGAAAAAGATATACGGTAAAGTATGTGTTTTCAGAGATAGTTTTGGTTTAGTCTGTCACTCTTATGTATACAGGTGCATCTCAATAAATTAGAATGTCGTCGAAAAGTTGATTTATTTCAATAATTCAATTCAAAAAGTGAAACTCGTTATATAAATTCATTACACACAGTGATATATTTCAAGTGTTTATTTCTTTTAATTGTGATGGTTATGGCTTGCAGCGAATGAAAACCCCAAATTCAATTATCAAAAAATAGAATATTATATAAAATTAATTAAAAAAAAGATTTTTAATAGAAATGTTGGGCGATTGAAAAGTATGTCCATGTATACACTTAATACTTGGTTGGGGCTCCTTTTGCATAATTACTGCAGCAGTGCAGCATGGCTTGGAGGCGGTCAGCCTGTGTTACTGCTGAAGTGTTATGGAAGCCCAGGTTGCTTTGATAGCGGCCTTTATCTCATCTGCTTTATTGGGTCTGGTGTATTTCATCTTTCTCCTGACAATACACCATAGATTCTCTGTGGGATTTAGGTCAGGAGAGTTTACTGGCTAATCAAGTACAGTGATACCATGGTCATTAAACCAGGTATTTGTACTTTTGGCAGTGTGAGCAGGTGCCAAGTCCTGCTGGAAAATGAAATCAGCATCTCCATAAAGCTTGTCAGCAGAGAGGAGCGTGAAGTGCCCTAAAATTTCCTGTTAGATGGCTGCACTGACATTGGACTTGATTAAACACAGTGGAAAAACACCAGCAGATGACATGGCTCCACATATCATCATTGACTGTGGAAACTTTACAGTGGCCCTCAAGCAACTTTGATTCCGTGCCTGTTCACACTTCCTCCAGACTCTGGGACCTTGATTTCCAAGTGGCAGGACTTGACACCTGATTTGGGGAGCCATGTCATCTGCTGGTGTTAGTCTACTGTGTTTTATCAAGTCCAAAGTCAATGCAGCTACCTACCAGGACATTTTAGAGCACTTCATGCTTCCCTCTGCTGACAAGGTTTATGGAAATGCTGATTTCATTTTCCAGCAGGACTTGCCACCTGCCCACACTGTTGCCAAAAGTACCAAAGCCTGGTTTAATGACCATGGTATCACCATATTTTACTGGCCAGCAAACTCTCCTGACCGAAACCCCATACAGAATCTATGAAGTATTGTCAACAGGGAGATGAGAGACGCCAGACCCAACAATGCAGATGAGCTGAAGGCCGCCATCAAACGCAAGCAACCTGGGCCGTCATAACACCTCAGCAGTAACACAGGCTGATCACCTTCATGCCATGCCACGCCACAGTGATGCAGTATTAATTCATGCAAAATGAGCCCTGACCAAGCTGAGTGTGTGCATGGAAATATTTTTAGTCGGCCAACATTTCTATTAAAAAAAATCAATTTTTTGATCTTATGTAATATTCTAATTTTTTGAGAAACTGATTTTTGGGTTTTCATGAGCTGACTAGCTAACTAGGGCTGTGCGATATGACCACAATTTCATATCACAATACAAGTCATCTTATATCAGCACGGTGGGCAGCACAGTGGTGCAGTGGTTAGCACTGTTGCCTTACAGCTAGAAGGTTCCAGGTTTGAATCCCCAGGCTGGCAGGGGTAGGAACCTTTCTGTGTGGAGTTTTCATGTTCTCCCTGTGCTGCGTGGGTTTACTCCGGGGGCTCCGGTTTCCTCCCACAATCCAAAAACATGCATGTTAGGTTAATTGGTTGTTCTAAATTGTCCATAGATATCTGTCTTCTATAGGCCCTTAGAGTAGAGGGTTAGTGCTAGTGAAGCACTTTGAGTGGTCTTTGAGACTAGAAAAGCGCTATATAAGTACAGGTCCTTATCCCCCTTTATCATGATAACAATTAGGGATGCAAGTTATCAATTAATTGAGTCACCTTATTAATTGATAAGCTGCATTCTTCCTGAGAATCTGAATTTCCCTCGGTATAATACGGTCTATCTTTAACATATAAGACGCCGCCATTTTTTCGTATTGTGGGTGACCCCCACAGCCTACGGACAAGCAGAGCGCTCAGCTGGAACAATTAGCATAACAGTGAGATGTACAGTATGTACTGATATCAATAGGCAGCCTCTCCTTCCTGCCAGTAATCCTGCTATTGATATGTGTGACTCTCATGTAAATGTCCCATGCATTCCTGCTGTACTGTGATGCTAATGTGCCATGCATGCATTGTCTAGCTGGGTATATAAGCCAACCATTTTTCTTGCTCTCTCTCTCTCTCTTACTGCTCTCAGACTACACGCATTGCCTGTTTGCTGAGGGCTCGCTCCAGTGCGCTTTCACAGCACTGGAGTGAGTCCTGTGTTGGTGGATGAATAAAACACCCTTTTAAACTTCACTTCGCTGTGCCTTATTATGATCCGCCACAGTATACTGAATAAAACATGATCATATTCCTCAATGATTTATTGTACCATTTGCATTTTATTTACTACAGACAATGGCATTTTTTGTAGTTTATCAAATTTTATACTGTATAGTGTGTACTATATGCTGGTACATCTCAGTAAATTACAAATGTCACAATTTTTTTATTTTAAGAATTACTACTAATATCATAAAATGTATCTTTTTTAGTTATATTAAAAATAACTTTCACATTCTAATTTACTGAGATGCACTAACAGACTGTTTTAACATGAAAATAAATTGTGAGCTGCTTCATCTGTTGCATGTTAAACATTATCACAGTACCCCGGCAATCCAGGCAAACCCAGTACGATCTGGGTTTACTCTGTTGTCCGTTGCCTCAATGGCAACTTGAGTCCAGACTGCTTTTGCATCTAGCAGCAGGTTGAAGGGAGGCAGCGGGGATATATTTTTGTGCTCGTGTAGCCTGCTGCAGTCAGTTTCTCCACCCTGTTGATTTAACAGGTGGACAGTGGAACGTGCCATTGGAGCTTGTTGTGGCTCTCCAACATAATCCGGAAGGCTTTAGCATCTTCTGCTGCTTTTTCAGTTGAAATGTGGCAGTGGGTGATCACGTGCGCCCCCTGCCTAGACGGCAAAGCCACTACATTTCATAGAATAAGCTCCCATTGAAAAGGACTGCTGAGTTGTCAGTTAATTGACAACTAATTTAATTTAGTCAATTACATTCTTATCGACAATTAATCGAAAGTCAATTAACCATTAACGTCCTTAACAGCAATATACTGTATATCACAATATACATACATTTTCTGTAAATTCTACAGTTTAGATAATCACATATAAAGGACCATTGTGGTAAACACAGTACGCATGGCACTCCACCCAGGACAAAGGGGTTGGTGGGGGAGAAGATAGTTGGAGATTCATTCATTCATTCATTCATTCATTCATCTTCTTCCGCTTAATCCTTTTTGGGTCGCAGTGGGGCTGGAGTCTATCCCAGCATCTTTGGGCGAGAGGCAGGGTACACCCTGGACAGATGTTAATGGAAAAAGGTGAGGGGAGCTAAACAGACAAAGATGTGGCTTTCACCCCCCCCCCCAACTGTGTCAGGTTCACACCTGAAGACGCAGGGGTGCAAATGTATTGTACCAAGATCTGTTCTGTGACATGTGGGTCAATGTAATGTACTTTATTTATATAGCCCTTTAAAACAACCCGTAGGTGACCAAAGTGCTTTACAGAAAATTAAACAGCATTAAAAACAAATAACATAAAGAAAGAAATAAGAATAAATACCTAAAAATAAGAATAAAATAAAAACAAATGCCAAGACAAATATCACCACTACTGGGTATTAAAAGCCATCCTAAACAAATATGTTTTAAGTTCTGATTTAAAAAGGGCCAGGTCAGAGATAGCACGTAGGTCAGGGGGGAGATTTTTCCAGAGCCTGGGGGTGACAACAGAAAAGGCTCGGTCACCCCAATGTTTATACCTTGACCTAGGCACATCCAGCAAAAGCTGATTGGATGACCTCAAAGCCCTGCCTTGGTCACGGACAGTCAAAATCTCAGACATATAAACCAGAGCAAGGCCATTAAGAGCTTTAAAAACAAAAAGCAAAAGTTTAAAATTAATTCTAAAATGGACTGGAAGCCAGTGAAGTGAAAAAAGGATCGGAGTAATGTGCTTTCGCCTAGGTGTGTTGGTCAAAAGACGGGCCGCTGTATTTTGCACAAGTTGAAGGTGGCCGAGAGAAGACTGAGAGATGCCAGCATAAAGTGCATTGCAGTAATCAAGTCGAGATGTGATTAACCTCTTGCACTCCGGGATACCGCAGGCGGTCATGTCTCTGCGTACTAGTGCGCCCTCGTGCGCACTTGGCACAATTTGGCACAATTTGGCACTGTTCAAAAATGCCTGGGAACAACCTGACAAAAAAGCTGTGTAATATATTCATTTTTTGTGGTATTGTTACAAAATTTTGACCTCAGCTGGATAACACTTGGTTCTACATTTCTGTTGCACTTTCCAGCCCGTATCTGACAGCTGTGTGTTATTTGCAAGCATTTGTATCCAAAAAAACACCCAGGCGAACTTTATTTTCTTCAAGTTCAGTATGTTTAGATGACTGTTACTCAGTGGCAGGAGCACTTAGAGAGATTATGACTGTTTTGCCAAAAAATTCAAAGTGTTTTCTTTTAAATGAGACCAACCCCATGAAGATGCTGCAAAGGGTTGAAGAACAGCTTTTGATTTACTTTGGGTATGTTATTTTTAGGCGTTTTTAGGGAAATTGACCAGAGTGCAAGGGGTTAAAGCATGGATGGCTATCTCAAGATCATGACGGCTCAGGAAATGTTTGGCTTTGGATAACAGACGTAATTGATAAAAGCTCATCTTGACTACATTGTCAATCTGTTTATCAAATTTTAAATGGCTGTCAAAAATCAGCCCCAAATTTCTGACAGCTGAACTGAGCCTTAAAGAGAGGGTACCAAAGCCAGCCGTTACAGTATCCCCAAATGCAATACATTCTGTTTTTTCTTCATTTAAGTGGAGAAAATTTTGGCTTAACCACAACTTGATGTCAGTGATGCAGTCCAATAGAACACTTTGTGAGTTTGTTTGTTCTGGGTTCAAAGGTAAATAAAGCTGCAAATCGTCCCCATAACAGTGGAAAGACATGTTGTGCCTGGCTATTATTGACCCGAGTGGTAGCATATACAGTATAATGAAAACAGAATAGGGCCAAGGATAGAGCCCTGTGGGACCCCACAGGAGAGAGAGGCACTAGAAGAAGACATGTCACCAATCATTACAGAAAAAGTTCTATTAGATAGGTAGGATTCAAACCACTTAAGTGCAGTGCCATGGATGCCAACATGGTGATTCAGGCATGACAAAAGGATAGTATGGTCCACAGTGTCAAAGGCTGCTGTAAGATCTAGCAGCACTCAGACCGCAGGGCATTTGGCATCAACAGACATCAAAATATCACTGTGCACCTTAAGCAGGGCAATGGCATGTTAATGTGTGTACATGTCTTTCATGTCTGTATGTTAATGTGTTTACCCTGTGCACCAGAGGCGGGAATAGAAGTTTTGTGGGGAACCCACTCAGTAGTTACTCAGTAGTTTTCCCTCAGACTGAAATGCCAGATCAAAGGTGGGGAGTGTGGGGAGTGATATGTTAATGCAGCACCCCAGGTAGCAGAGAAGTGTTAGTGCTGTGATATAAAAAGTGCCTGCAACCTGGTGAGAAGTTTTCTGATTCTGGTGAATGTGAGAGAGAGTGGAATAAAGCTTCATCTGCTCAGAAAAGTTCGGCCTGGTTATTCTCTCCACAGCATACAAAAGAGTTCACTCAGGCACTCAGGGAATAGTTTTTCTGTGTTTTATGTTGGAAGAGGAGTAAAGTTTGTCTGTCATCTAACTCGCTGCCTTGTCTGCTTTCATCTTCCACATTGGTGACTCCAAGACGTGCAATGGAGAACAAGCCGAGCAATGCCCCAGAGACAACCCAGAGGGAGAACAGCAGCGTGGCATACACTCCCACACTTCTGGCTTCACGGTCCGACCGCTTGGTTTCTACATGTGGAAGCCCAATTCACACTCCGCGGGATCACAACGGACGATACCAAACATTATCATGTGGTCGCTGCGCTGGATGTGCGCACTACGCAGCAGGAACCGCCGGCCCAGGGGAAATACAATGTGCTCAAGCAGATGTTAATTCAACAGTATACCCTGTCGGACAGTGAGAGAGCAGGTAGACTCCTTACGCGTTCAGAGTTGGGTAACAGATCAGCTATGGAGCTGATGGAGAGCATGTTAGCATTAATGGGGAAGAACAATGAATCCTTGTTGTTTGCCCACCTCTTCCTCAGGAACCTACCTGTTACAGCGAGATCAATCCTGGCCAACTCACCGCTGCTGGTAACCAAGAACTACCACGCTCTGGTGCAGGAAGTGGACCACATCATCCTAGTGACCAGAACTCTCAACGTGCATGCAACGGCACTGGCATCTGGGAAGGACTCCAGCGAGGTCGAGGAGCCATTGGTGGTGGCTGGGACGGATGCAAAGAGACGCAGGAATGGGACGCTCTGTTTCTATTACCGCCGCTTCGGCTTGAATGCCCAATACTGTCTGCCGCCGTGTCAATTCAAGAAGCCAGGGAAATGGCACGGCCAGCAGTCAGTAGCAGCTGTGACTGCTGGTGACAAGAACAAGCTGCTTTTCATCACAGACACACATTCGGGGAGACGTTTCTTAGTGGACTCCGGCTCCCAGAAGAGCCTCATTCTGCCGGTCAACGCAGACAGATCAGCATGAGGCAGCGTTCCTGAGCTCACGGCCACCAACGGATCCAACATCAGGACGTTTGGCGAACGGACGTTGACTGTGTGCTTACATGGATGCAATTAAAGGCTTATCTTATCTTATCTTATCTTAATTACCAATGGGATTTTGTGGTAGCTGTCATGTTCATGCATTTTTACGCAGCAAACAAATGAATGGAAATAAGCCCAAACGCAGGTGAAGTGTGTGTTTTATTGACAGGAAGACAAAATATAAAGAGTTCCATTCAAAAACATAGTACAACAGGCTTTAAAAAACTCCGTTTGGCTTTGAGGAGGAAGTTCACATCACACCCCAGAGTAGCTGGCCACTGGGGGAGAAAAAGAAGCGAGAACAGAAAAAAGGGAAGACTGACATTATCAGTCCAATACCAGCCGGACCGCCAGGCAAGGTGAGTCGGGTGGCCTGCCTGGAGAACCTGGCCACTGACCCCAATGGCACAGTTTCTTGGGTGGCCGAGTGGGATTCCTCAGCCACCAGGCCAGGTAAAACGGGCCAGAAAGTGGCCTCCTAACCGGAAGACACAGGCCTTCAGGCAGCCGACCCACATCGTTGGGCCACCAGGACCAAGGGGGAAAGCAAGGGGGAAGCCTGCCCACTGGAAGACTGGGAGGTGGGCGGCTGAACCAGGGAAAAGAGACCCCTGCGGTCACTGGTGGCAGGACCCGGCAGACCATGACGGTGCCCTGCAGGAAGAGGAGGATCACCCACCAGGCCTCTAGAAAGGGGAAGGAGACCCTAGTGTCCTTGGTCTGGCTGGCGACTCCCACAGTGGTCCTGACATGATGCTGAGCCTTCGTCGCACCTGCGGTGGACCCGGACTGGGCCATGGCTGCACCCGCGGTGGTCCCGGCCTGGGACGGCGAGGCACCAGCGATGACCCCTATCCGGGGCCCCATTGCTCCCGCGGTGAGCCCCGATTGGGCCAGTGTAGTACCCATGGTGGACCCCGACTGAGTCGTGGTTGCACCCACGCTGGAGCCCAGGAGGGCCCTGGCTGCACCCGCGATGGGACCCGGCTGGGCCACCGCTGACCTCCATGCCATCTTGACCCTGGGCCAGCCGACCCATACGAGGACCCAAGCCAGGAGGTGGTCTATCACAGGTACCCCCGGAGACCTAGGCTGAGGCGGAACCCAGCCCATGACCCTTGGCAGACGGGGAGCTGGACCCATGGCGGCCACAGCGGGGATGGCTGCAGCCACAATAACCTCCAGTGGTGAGTCTGGATCCTCAGTCTCGTCCAGCAATGTGGACCTCTCTCCAGTGACCCTAGAAGAGGACTCAGACACAGAGGAGGAAGGGTCAGGGTCGCCGGCAGCGGCAGAGCCCAGCGAGGCGAGCTCAGGTGCAGCGTATGGCTGCAGCTGGCCCTCCTCACCTAGAGCTAGGCAAAAATGCTCTATTATGGAAAGAAGAAAGACAAAAGAAAGCACTTGCCTTAGCTCGAACTCTACCGTCATCCAGGACTTCGACGATCCGGGCGATGTTCCCACGGGCTCTGCCTCCTGGAGGTGCAGCTCGGGTACTGACTCTGCTGCGGCGGCCTCTGCAGCAGGCATGATGGTCTCTGCAGTCATTATCTCAGCCGTCCTGACCCATGCTGGAGATTCCTCCAGCGTGGCAGCTGGTGTCTGGCTCACTGTTGCTGCGGGGGAAGGATCCTCCTGGACCTCTGGCTCCTCCCGGTCCTGGCGGTTCAGCTCCGGAGCACTCTTGGAGAAAACAGGAATGAGCAGAGAGAAGGCTGGTGAGCCATTCGTGGCAGCAGCAGGTAGGGAGAACTCAGGGGACTGCTCTCCCTGAGCCTCCCTACCAGGAATCAGGCAAGACATTTCATTATAAGTTGGAGAAGAATGAAAATTAACTTCCCTGTTAGCCTGGACTCTGATGCTGCCTGCTGCTGTACTGTGTTGAGTGTCATCCCTCTCCCTGGCTCCGGAGAGCTTGGACCCCACCATGGGAGGAGTAGGAGCTTCCCCTGGCGTCATGGAAACAGGAACTTCCAGAGACGGCATGGAGAGCCTCCGAGCAGTGGGAGGAAGCAACGAGGAGACGGACTGTGCAGCAGCTGGAGAGGAAGAATAGGCTGATGTGACAGACGGCGGAAGCAAATTGGAAGAGGAGACTGCCACGGGAATTGTCTCGCTGGATGAGGAACGGGCTGCTGGCGAGGAGGAGAAGGTGCTTCTCTGGTGATCCGGGGCTGGACGACGTTGTCTTTCCAGGGCTGGAGTTGAGGTGAGTTGGAGCTCCGGAGACGGGGGCGGGGCTGGAGCGGGAGAGCTGAGGGAGGAGAACGGCCTCTTTCGCTGCGAACACCGCTTCCGTGTCGAGGGCAGCTTCAACGCTGATGATTCCCTCTCAGGCTCCTCTCCACGCAGCGCAAGGATGAAGTGAAGGATGTCAGCCAATTCGGGAAAGAACAAGAGATCGGGACATTCCTCCCATACCTCCGCTGCAGTGGCCCGAGCAGCACGAGCAGCCTCGCAAGAAACCAGGCCCTGCGTGGAAGCGAAGGCGTCCTCAAGATGGGCCAGTCCGTTCAGCTCTGTGTCGCTCCAGTAATCCAACATGACTCCGGCAGCAGTTAGGAAAAACACACACAAAAAATGAAAAAAAGCACACTACTTCACCGCTTGGGCTCTTTGTGGTGGCAGCTTACTGTCATGTTCGTGCGTTTTTACGCAGCGAACAAATGAATGGAAATGAGCCCAAACGCAGGTGACGTGTGTGTTTTATTGACAGGAAGACAAAATATAAAGTGTTCCATTCAAAAACGTAGTACAATAGGCTTTACAAACTCTGTTTGGCTTTGAGGAGGAAGTTCACGCCATGTCCCAGGGTAGCTGGCTACTGGGGGAGAAAAAGAAGCGAGAACAGAAAAAAGGGAAGACTCACATTATGTAGTTCCGAGTGCAGCTAGGCTCCAGGAATATCCACACCAAATGTAGTCCAAGAGGGAAAACCAACCCTGAATTGTACCTGACCATCTGACGATGACTAAGCTGCCACACTGACTGATCACACTGCCTCCCATAAGTACCCAAATGACTAATGAAGGCAAGTGGACACAGCAGTGTGGCAAGCAAGCACATGACTGATTGGAATGTGTGTGTGTGTGTGTGCATGTGTGAGTGTGCGTGCGTGTGTGCGTGCATATGTGTGCATGTGGTGATGAGATACAGTCGTTGAATGTCTGGCGAGAGGAGGAGGCGTGGCCGTAGGACTGGCAGCAGCTCTCAAATAATCTGCCAGCTGGAATTAATAAGCAATAATTAAAGACCTACAGCCGCAGATAATGTTTGGAGTTGAAAACAAACCCAAACATGACAGTAGCGGCATGTTCTGTCCCTGTTTTAGGCACAGATTTTTTATGTGCTTATGGGTTGTTAGTCGATGTTGCCAATGGACGTTTAGTGGATGCTGTCTCTTTTTCGTCCTTGTCCTGCACAGCTCAGGGAGTTGGACCAACAACACAGGCTAACGTTATAGCTCCAGGGGGTAAGTACCTGCATTTATTTTCACAGTTCCCAGCACTCACGGTTCCAAAGTTTTCTGCTACAGTAACCAAACATGGGATTGAACATTTCATAACCACAAAAGGCCCACCGGTATTGGTGCGACCTTGGCGCCTGGATGCAGCTAAACTAGCCAGCGTGCGCAAGGAGTTCACCAACTTAGAGCAGCTGGGCATCGTTAGGCACTCCAACAGCCCGTGGGCATCCGCACTACACATGGTGCCTAAGGCCGATGGGTCGTGGCGACCGTGCGGTGATTTCCGGCACTTGAACAACGCCACGGAACACGATCGATATTCCATTCCGTACATCCAAGATTTTTCCGTGCACCTGACAGGGACAAGTGTTTTTTCGAAAGTGGATCTGGTCCGCGGTTACTACCAGGTCCCAGTGCACGCGAAAGACGTTCCCAAAACAGCGGTAATAACTCCTTTTGGCCTTTGAGTTTTTGCGCATGCCGTTCGGGTTAAAGGGCGTGGCGCAAACCTTCCAAAGAATGATGGACACAGTGCTCCGTGACCTGCCTTTCGTTTTTGTCTACTTAGATGACATTTTGGTGACTAGTGCGTCAGGGAGGAGCACCTCGCCCATCTCAAACTAGTTTTCCAGAGGTTGGAAGTGCACGAGCTTATCATTAACCTAACGAAGTGCGAGTTCGGTGTGCCAGTGATTGACTTTTTGGGTCACCGCATTTCACTGGAGGGTGCGATTCTGCTACCTGATAAGGTGCGTGCCTTATCGGATTTTCTGCGTCCGCAGACCATGAAGGCCCTGCAGGAATTTTTGGGCATGGTGAACTTTTACAACTATTTCCTCCCCCGAGCAGCCCAGCTGCTGCAGCCGTTGTATGCCGCGCTGAAGAAAAAGAAGCCCGCGGAAAACATCGACTGGACCCCCGAGTGAGTCCAGGCTTTCGCAAACTCCAAAATAATGCCACTTTGCTAGCCCACCCTGCCTCGTCAGCGTGGATAGTACTCACCACTGAGGCATCTGACGTTGCCATAGGGGCAGTGATGGAGCAGTACGTTTCCAGTGCGTGGCAACTGCTCGCATTTCTCAGACGTACTTTGCGTGACAACGAACGCAAATACAGTACGTTTGACAGAGAGTTGTTGGCCCTCCACCTGGCGACGCGCTACTTCCAGTTCTGGCTGGAAGGGCGCAAGTTCACCGCCTTCATTGATCATAAGCCACTAACGTATGCAGTGTCCAAAGTCTTGGAATCGTGGTTGGCCCAGCAGCATCGACATTTGACCACAATCTCGGAGTTCACGACTGACATCCAGCACATAGCCGGTAAGCTTAATGTTGTGGCTGACTGCCTGTTGCGCATGTTAGTCTCCCCAGTCTACATGGGAATAGATTTCCCCGCCATGGCTGCAGAGCAAACCGGGGACGCGGACATTTGTGCGCTCCAGTCCGCGCCTACTGGGTTAAAACTGGAGAGCAGGGCAGTGCAAGAAGGGTGCCCTCCCTTGCTCTGCGATGTCTCCACTGGTTGCCCACGCTTGGTGGTTCCGAGCTCTTGGCGCCGCCGCATTTTTGAGTCAGTTGACTCCCTTTCACACCCCAGCATACGTGCCTCTGTTAAACTGATGGGAGAGAAATTTGTCTGGCCGCACTTACGCAAGGACGTGAAAGAGTGGGTTGCAGCATTTGTCGCGTGCCAGCAGGCCAGCAGGCCAAAGTGCACAAGCACACCAAAGCCCCCCTCGAGCCGTTCCAAATTCTGGCCAGGAAGTTCGACCACGTCCATGTGGATTTGGTGGGCTCCCTCTCGCCGTCACAAGGTTTCACGTACCTTTTGACAATTGTGGACCGCACCACACATTGGCCTGAAGTGGTCCCGCTGGCTTCCACCACGTCCGTGGAAGTGGCTCGTGCTTTTTTGTCGGCTTGGGTTGCACCGTTTGGCTCCCCGTCAGACATCACTTCCGACAGGGGTCCGCAATTCGTTTCGGAACTCTGGTCCACGATGGCCCAGAGCCTGGGGGTCAAAATCCACCGCATCACTGCATACAACCCCCAGGCTAATGGGTTATGCAAATGTTTTCATAGGTCACTTAAAGCAGCGCTTAGAGCTTCACTCATGGATGCAAATTGGGTCAACCGCCTGCCCTGGGTGCTGTTAGGGTTGCGCTCCGCGCCTAAGGAGGATTTGACAGCCTCCCCAGCAGAACTCGTTTTTTGTCAGCCGCTGCGGCTTCTCGGGGAATTTTTACTGAAAAACCCTGCACCTGGGACCAACCTACCCGCGCAATTTTTTCACGGTACAGGAACGGCCAATGTGCTGGGCCCGGCGCACCATTGTTTTCCCCACACCTTCATCCCCAAGAGCTTACAGAGCACCAAGTTTGTTTTTGTTAGGCATGACGCACACAGAACCCCGCTGTGCCCACCATATGGCGGACCGTTCAGAGTGCTGGAAACCAGGGCAAAGCATTTTGTGTTAGACTTTGGGGGGGGAGGGCATAAGGAAACTGTCTGCATTGAAAATCTTAAGCCCACTTATGTGTTGGCAGACGAACAGGTGGTGTTGGCTCAAGCTCCCCGGCGCGGACACCCACCTACAGTGGCTCCGCAAGTTGGTGTTCCCCCTGCAGAGAACTGTTTGCAGCAGACTAGGTCTTTCCCCTCCCCACCCTTTCCCCCTCCACAGGACTGTGCGCCGGAGGCCGAGTTTGTCTCCTGCCCACCTCAACAGCAAGATGCTTCGGCCGGTCCGGCGACTACACATTACAGCCGTTATGGGCGCCAGCTGAAGCCCAAGGTGCCAGAGGGTTAGAGCCCCTTCTGGGTGTTTGGGGGAGGGCTGTGTGGTGGACACAGTACACATGGCACTCCACCCAGGACAAAAGGGTTGTTGGGGGAGAAGATAGTTAGAGATGCTAATGGAGAGAGGTGAGGGGAGCTAGACAGACAAAGATGTGCCTTTCGCCCCCCGCCGTGCCAGGTTCACACCTGAAGACGCAGGGGTGCGAATGTATTGTACCAAGACCTGCTCTGTGACATGAGGGTCAATGATCATGTTAATGTGTGTACATGTCTTTCATGTCTGTATGTTAATGTGTTTACCCTGTGCACCGGAAGTGGGAATAGAAGTATATAAAAGAGTCCACTCAGGCACTCAGGGAATAGTATTTACTGTGGTTTATGTTGGAAGAGGAATAAAGTTTGTGTGTCGTCTAGCTCACTGCCTCGTCTGCTTTCATCTTCCACACCATCTCTTTTTTTAAACTTTTTTTTACATGCACCTTTTTCCCCTCATAATTTTGCAGTGTTGTTATAAAATAGGTTCTTTTAATGTGCATTTGAGACTTGATTCTCATAAATTAAATTTTTTTTCTTCCAAATCATATATGAATAAAAGTAAACATCAATAAATTAAATATTTCCTGAGCCAGAGGAGAATGGCAAAAAAAAAAAATAAAATCTGAAAATGAAAAAATTACCCATCGCTGCCATCTACAGATATAAATTAGCTGTTTTTTTAAAACAATGAAAATTTAACTGTAGATCCACAGCCTGATGACTGCTATTCTGGCCTGATTAATCCTGTAATAAAAAACATGTGTAGTGTTACCAGCTGGTTTGAAATTAAAAATTCATCCTTTTTTCTTGGAGAGGAACTCAGACCCTCGTTGTAAAAGCCCCTTTCTCAAACACACAGGAAGAGCACTGCTTTGAAGCCAGATTCCATGGCCAAATTGACCACACTCCATGCCAGGAACAATCTACCCCTCCTTTTCTTTCACCTAAGGACAGAGCTTTTGAAGCTACATCAGTGGCCATAAAGTAGGATTTCTGCTCAGGAACTGGGTCCTGAGCCCCGAACGTCAACTTGACAACTTTATGTTTTAATAGCCCTCTGAGATTTACCAGAACTCTTCACTTCCTTTCTCTCAAAAATTGTGGAAGTCCAACATTATCCCCAAATGGATGAGGGAAGTATTATGGCTACAGTCACACTGCAGGTCTTGATGCTCAATTCCGATTTTTTGCAGAGATCCAATTTTTTTGCATGGGCATTCACATTATTATTTAAATGTGACCCCTATCAGACTCCAGTGTGAACGATCTACAGCTATGAAGTGACCCGCATATGCAGAAGAAAACGTAACGTCAGACACACCGTTGTGTTTGGGGGACAGAACTTCTTCACCCTGATGCAGCACAACAAAATAAAATGTTAAAATCATAAATATGAGACCAGCTCCCTTCCTCTACACACCAGATGGCCGCTGTGATCAGCTCAGCTTTAACAGAAATGATTGATTAAACAGCTCTCTTTAAAATGACACCCCGTGTCTCGAGATTACCTATATAAATAAGGTTAATAATAAACTACACGGCTCATACCAGCGGCATAACACCGGTCCAGCTGCAGGAAGGAGGAGCCATGTGTGTCCCCCTATCTGGCTATTCTGCTCCACAGTCATGTTTGTGTTAACTTTACATTTTAGATATTACAGCAGCCAGGACTCAGTGTGCCGTTTACAGGGAAAAAGGAAATTGCAGCGTCCAGTAAATGCGGCGTTAGTGTGCTTGCTGGTTTCGCGGTTTCAGCCCTGATCTCCCCTCCACCACCACCACCCCCCCAAAATTTTGAAGTTATTGTGCAGTTGGAGCTGACAAAATTACAATCCAGTGATAAAGGGAAGAAGACTGATTAAAAAGAGAGCACAAATCAGCTGTGTCTGCCGTGCTTGCTGCATCCTCCACAGCAGAATTGTAGCGTCTGTCTCACTTCAATGAGGAAAAAGTTGGATGAAATGTGACATGACAGTTCAGACTGAGGTCACTTTGGAAAATATCAGATACGTATCCGAATTAGCACCACATATTAAAGTGGGCTGGGTCTGGTGTGAAAAAAATCGGATATATGCTTTTCAGACAGTGATTCAAAAATCAGATATGGGTCACATTTGTGCAAAAAAATTGGAATTGAGCATTAAAACCTGCAGTGTGACCGTAGGCTATGTTGCATCCTCAAATTAACAAGAATCCCACAAGAATTAACCTTTGTATTCCCAAGACTTATTTTTCAGAAGACACTTCTCAGGACACGCTGGACAATTAGGAGTGGACTCCAATGGACAATTCTGGTTTGAAATGTTTTATTAATCATTGATTTGAATGTATTGTATGTTTGAAAAGTATGTTACAAGAAATTTTATTCAATGCATGTTAATATGGAATTCCAGTTTTATGGAAATACATGTTTACCGTAGCAATAATTAAAAGTAGTCATGAATCACTGAATTTTAGCTTATATAATGTGAATTCAAGCTTAATCATTTTTTTCCTCTATGAAGCTCACGTAAGCCATCTGACTTGAATCAGCCAGTCACCAACTAGTCTTGTTTATGTTGATGCCTCTTTCATTCTGTTGGTCAGTTTCAGACAAAGAAACTTGTCTTGTAGACAAGAGTCCATTCTTGTCTCCCACTCTCAAATGTAATTGTTCCTCTTTACTGCCAGTCAAGGTTTTTTTCTTTTGGAAAGCACTCACTTTAAAAGTTGGGAAACATCCCAAGTTTGTTCTAGTGTGAGTTCAAAGTGCGTTCCGTTCCGTGTTCTGTTCAGTGTAGAGTTTCTTACTTTTCACCTTTCTCTAAGGAGAGACTTCCTTTTCCTTCTCATGGAGCTCAAACCTTATCTATTGCCTGGAGTAAAACTCCATTTTTCTCTCCTCAGACATATTCTTAATAATTTTTTTTAAGGTTTTCTCAATTTTTTTTCTTAAATTACCATGTGAAAAAGAACTGATTTTGATTTTTCTCACATCTAACTAGAAGCTTACTCTCACTCGATTACGAGGATATCAGAAGAACTCTGATTTTGTGGTTTAAATATTTTTATTGTTTTCTTCAATTCTGTGACTGATCGGACTTTGAATGACCCACAAACTCTGGGGACCTGTTTTGGTCCATACTGATGATATTCAGCTCAGCAGAGCCAGTCCTCCCCCGGGTCGCAGCTTCAAGGCAGTTGAATTTTGGAAGAAATTATCTGCGGGCATATAATTTCCATTGTTCTACCTGAAGGATCCGGATCAAGTTTGTCACTACCAACTGCACGACTGTAAGCACAACTCGTTTTCTCTCTGCTGAGCTCGGCTCTGATGATGTCAGTCCTAATTTAAGTATGTCAGTTTCTCATGTTGAGCTCAAGGTCCAATCAAACTCCGACCAGAGTTATAAAATTTAGGAAAAGTAATATCAATCTTTTCATTAACCTCTGTTCATTTTTAGAATAACACAAAATTTCCTTTTTCTTGTAAATCAGCTTTTATCATTTTTTCATAAAATTGCATCCAATTTTCCTAACCATTCTGTTTACAACTATTTTATAGTCATTTTCCAGTTTCCATCACAGTGCCAATTTAAGCTATGGCTTTCTTTGGTTCCACAAATGTTTAATAATACACATTATGCAGTAATCCATCCACAATGGTGCTTGATACTTGTCGATGATTTCACATTGCCTTAAAAGTCATTTGAATGTAATACCTTATCTAAGCAGAGTTGATTATTACACTGTTAAAGGTGCAATGGTGTGAAAAGTGTTTGCCCCCTTCCCGATTTCTCATTTTTTTGTATGTTTGTCACACTTAAATGTTTCAGATCAAACAAATTTAAATATTAGACAAAGATAAGAAGTAAACACAAAATGCAGTTTTTAAATGAAGATGTTTATTACTAAGGGTAAAAAAATCCAAACCTACATGGCCCTGTGTGAAAAAGTGACCCCCCCCCCCCAACATAAATTAACTGTGGTTTATCACATCTTTGGAAAGCTGAGTTCAATTTCTCTAGCCACACCCAGGCCTGATTACTGCCACGCCTGTGCTCAATCAAGAAATCACTTAAATAGGACCTGCCTGACAAAGTGAAGTAGACCAAAAGATCCTCAAAAGCTAGACATCATGCTGCAATCCAAAGAAATTCAGGAACAAATGAGAAACAAAGTAATTTAGATCTATCAGTCTGGAAAGGGTTATAAAGCCATTTCTAAAGCTTTGGGACTCCAGTGAACCACAGTAAGAGTCATTATCCACAAATGATGAAAACATGGAACAGTGGTGATCCTTCCCAGGAGTGGCCAGCCGACCAAAATTACCCCAAGAGTGCAGTGGCGACTCATCCAAGAGGTCACAAAAGACCCCACAACAACATCCAAAGAACTGCAGGCCTCACTTAAGTTCATTTTTCATGACTCCACCATAAGAAAGAGACTGGGCAAAAATGGTCTACATGGCAGAATTCCAAGATGAAAACCACTGCTGAGCAAAAAGAACATAAAGGCTCATCTCACTTTTGCCAGAAAACATCTTGATGATCCCTAAGACTTTTGGGAAAATACTCTGGACTGACGAGACAAAAGTTGAACCTTTGAACACAGATTTCTACATATTAATTGGAGGACGATACTCTGAGTATTCATGTGATGAAAAAAATGTCTAAGCCCCCGTATCTTACGGAGTGGCGAATGCTGACAAATGTTGCCCTTTCTTAGTTTTGACAGGGTTCATAAAAGGTTGCCAAGCAGTTCGCAAACAGTTTTTAAGGTTCCAAACCGTTTTCTTGTTGCAAAAATTTTTTTGAACATGTCCACAAATTTTTTGCAAAAGTGTTTTTCTCCGGAAACAGTTGCAAACATTTGTGAAATAGTTTTAAGCATTTCAAAACAGTTGTAAGACATTTGCAAATGGTTGTAACATGTCACTAAAGTCCTTTTTGGTTCACCAAGGAGTGAACACTAGTAACTGTTTAAGAACCTTTACGACAAAAATGTTTGTGACCTTGAAAACAGTTGGTGAACTTTTCTGCAGCCTTTTACAAACCCTGACAAAATCCAAAAGGTGCAATGCTCGTGAACATTCCTCAACATTCTCTGCTTTATGAGATACTAGCTTGATTTGCACCAGCATTCGTCTGAAAAGTTGGCAAATCTAAAAATTGCTACATCCGTCAGCATTCACCACTCCATGAGATGCTACCCTAAAGGTTTCAAAGAGGACACCTAGTCACACAAAGGGCACTTTTTTGAAATAGTATTTTTTCTGGAACAGGAGCTAAAGGTTCTGAAACGGTCTTTGGAGGGGATAAAATGATCCATGTTCTTTGGTAGAAAGTCCCTTACAATCAAAAGATCCCTGTAGAGGGAATCTAGCTACACTGTAAAAAAAAAGTTGTCTCAACTTAAAAAAAAAGTTAAGTGTTTGGGCTGCCTTAAAATTTTAAGTTGACTGAACTCGAGAAGATAAGTGGTAAAGACACATAACACAAACAAGTTCAGTCAACTTAAAATTTTAAGGCAGCCAAACACTTTTTTTTTTAGTAGAAAACCCAAGTTATGTTTTACAGTGTAATGTATGCAAAACAGGCAGGCATAAAAATTCCCTTTAAAAAATGTCATTAGGATAATGTTATGAGAAAGATGATCTGGTTTGGATCATAAACTTCTGGTTTTGTGGTATCCCACCCATAGAAGCCCCGCTGCTAAAAACTCTCCATAATTTCTCCTTCACGTTGGGGGTTTGCAGGGCTCCTGCCCGGCATGGGCTTGAGTGACAGGAGGACAAGGCCACAGTGTTGTCACGAATGTGCCTCTCCACATCCCCACCATCCCTCAAACCCTCACGCCGCCTCACTTTGCACCCCCTCCGTCGCTAGTCCCTCATCAGACAAGCTGGGTGTCAGCACAGAGACGGCACTGTGATTTATTGGTCTCCAGTCCCCTGGGAGCCCCCCCCCCCCCCCACCACCATCCCCATCGCCTCCTCCCAAACACACAATGTCGACCCCTCCCTCCTTCTTGTATTTCACCACCACCCTCCATTTTCCCCCCCAACTCCCCACCATCCGCTGCACCCCACCCCACCCCAACCCTCAATCCATCCACCTCCCCTCCCTTTCTGTCCTCTCCTGCTGTATAGCCCCCAGGGGGAAAGAAAAGGTAATGACCCACATCAGCAGCAGCCATGCCTGCACGCACACACACACACACACACACACCTTCTCTCCTCCTTGCAGGCAGATACAAATAAATATCCTCTGTGACACACATACGCACACATAAAAACAGGCGCTGACACATTCATGCCCACAGGCGTGTGTATCTGGGAACGCAAGAATTCCAGTGCTGTGCTTTAACATTGTTTCCCTGTGTGAAAGTCTCCTCAGCTATTTGGAACGCGTAACGTAACACAGGTGTGATCAATACTAAATATTCCCTTTCCCCCCCTCTTTTTCTGTTGCATTTGCTCAGTAGGTTTATGGCAGCTTTGTCAACCTGTTGTAACCTCCGGGAGATGGAGCGAGCACCTCTCCTTTCACCGGCGTGGTTTTTTCTTTCTCAAACTCAGCAATGGAGTAATTTTGTATCTGTTTTCAGGCAAGTGGAATGAGCTCTCCCTCTTTTGACTATCCAAATGCCTGACAGTGCAGCAGCTTGCACAATTCGGCCATGAAATCCAAAATTGCACTGTGCTCTCACACGCAGGAGATGATGGCGCAAGACGACTCCCCTCCTTACTGCAAAAATAACTTCATATGTGCCAGTGGAAGAGAGGTCAAAGTGACGGTTCATATTCCAGTAATTCTCTGCCCAGAGAAAGTGTGCAGGGAGAAAAGAGCATTTTTTGTGAGAAGTTGATTTTGAATGCAGGCAGTGAGGGTAGCGTGGAGAAGGTTAAATCTGAGCATTGACTTGCAAATGTTACTGACAGCACCCTGCCTGCACTGCCAATCATTTCACACGGTGGAGCAGCATCCTGGTAAGCATTAAAGCGGAGGAGCATTAGAAAATGCAAAGTTACACTAACTTACTTTTTTATTAACATGTTAACACTTTGTTTAATTGAGTTAGTAGTAATTTTGTTGAAAAAGCTGACCATCTATTTAAACCAGACCGTCAACGATGGAGTAGCTCATTCCACGCCTGACAAAATCATCCTGAGTACGCTCACATCTACTGAATGTTGACCTTGACCTTCAGGGCAGCCTAGATGCAGACCCATCTGGAATGCGCTTAAGGTCATGGTCAGTGGCCTGGGAGGAGTAACGATTTTTGTGAAATCATAAGCGCTGACATCCGCAGACTTTTGACCCTGATCTTGAGCACAGCCTGGATGCAGACCCACCTGAGGATCACTGTGTGCAAGTCTGGTGACCACTGGGGCAAATGCCAAGGAGCTAAAGATGAAAATCTACAGAAGGCGCGGGGGACATGCACAGATATTTTAAGGGGCTGTTGCTTTAAACTGAAACAAGGGCAAAATTACAAGAAAAAAAAATGGGAATTTATAAGACAAAAGTCACAAATTCGTGACAAAATTTGCAAATTTATGAGGACAAGATTTGCATGTCTACAATAACCACTGAAAAGCTATAAGAAAACATGGTAATTTTCTTTAAAAGAAGTACTGAATATTTGAGAATTTTTTTTAAAACAAGAGAAAAGTAACACATTTAAAAAAAAACATCTTGAAAAAATAAATTGAAAGACGAGAGAAATACTGATGAAAAGTCAAAGTTGAAAGAAAAAAAGAAATTTATGGCACAAAAGTCAAAATTTTAAAATTGTGTTTTTGTGACTAAATAAAGTCTCTAATTACAAGAAAAAAAAATTGGGGAAAAAAACTCACCAAAATATTATAAGAAAAAAAAGTAGCCAATTTATGAGAAGGTTAAAAAACCTAAAAATTCAAAATTTGCAAAAAAAAATAAATCTCAAATTTATGAAAACATGCACATTTCAGAGAAAAAAGTCACAAGTATATGATTAAAAAGCTCCAGATTTAAGTCACAAAGTAGCAGGCAACAAAAATATACATCAGAGTAGAAGGGAATAAAGGTCAAATTTACCAACTGTGAAGGGACACATTTTTGAGACAGAGACGGAAAATGGGCTGTTGCCCGGGCAACAACAGCCAGCACCTGTGCACGTCCTTGAGAAGGCGTGAGGCGTACAGTACAGTAAGCCTTCATGTAACTGAGGTCAAGAGGAGCATCCGGGAACAATGCACAGGTATACTGAACTGGCATAATCTGTCCTAAAATATACTAAAAAACGAACAGCGATTGTGAATTACGGTATACAATTAGTTAACGTCTCAGCCTTCCCGATAAACCATGCGGAGGTTTCTGCTCTTTCATAATAGCTATAACACTGCGTTATGCTGCCACCTGCTGTTCAAGACAAATAATTCAAGCTTCAAAGGCTTTGTTATCATGTGCACCGTTAAGAAATGCTGCATTTCCTGAGCAATGGAATTCTTACTTTGCTCTCCGAACGAATGCCGAGGTAAAAGGTACAGAAACAACAATTCTAGTAGGTCATGACACACTAACACAGTAATTTAGTCCTCATTCTAATGGATGCTAATAACACACACCAACACACCGGCAGTAGAGGAATGAAACTGAAAATTCACCGGCTGACTAAAGTGACAGTGGTCTATTGAAATCAGAGATGATGTGAACCTGGGATGGCCTGAACCAGTGTACTGTGTGCAAATGAGCGTCGTGCAACCTGATGTGAACCTGAGACGGCATAATGCGCCGCTACCTGGCTGCTACTAAGCTGCTTTTCATTTTAGATGATATAAACACACTGAAATCAAACCTATTTCGATTCATGGTGGATGTTGAAGCCCCGTGCCTCTCGGCATTTGTTTTAATATTTCCAGGAAAGCCAGACTTCCTCTTTACAGTCAGGCGCGATGTGAAAAAAAGTGATGCGGTTTTCCTGTAACAGGCTGCAATTAAGAATGCGTACCACGCGGGGTCGCTATTGCAATGTGTATAATAAGATAATTCTAACCAACGTGAGCAGAAAAGGTCTTTTTGTTTTTTATGCAGTTTTATATTATTTGTAAATGTTATAACTGAATGTCATTTCAACTAAGGATGAGGATTTCTTTACAGTTATATAGACAATATTGTAGACCAGAAGATATACTGCAAACCACTATTTTTAATGGGCTACATATAATTATAAGCAACCAGTTTATTATAAAGTTAGTTTTAAAGTCACTTCGATGGCACACTGATTTTAATTGGATAAATGGTATCTCTTCAACTCACTCTCTTCCAGTGTTTGTTCATTTATGTGTTCCCTTTCACCTATCTTTTTAATAAATTATGTCTACTGTAAAGTATATTCCAAAAACTGCTATATCGAAATATGTAGACTACACTACAGAATATAATGAGGGAGTGGAGTATGCCTTACTCAACTTTCTGCTTCCTTTTCTGATTGTACACTTCAGATTTACATTTTTTCAAGGTTTTATCCATATTTTAATAAGTTTGAATAAGGAAAGGGTTACATTGTGGTTAAAATATTACATTAACTACGTGTTCAAGCATTATTTTCCAAGTTACCCAACGAGTCCAACCACATATTCTGCTTTTTGACCATTTAAATGACATTAAAAAAAAAGTTTTCCATTTTTTTAATGACAGCACTTGATTTAACTAGACAAAACACCCAATAATCCTCCAGTAATCCAAGCATATCAAATTGCTCTAAAACAATGCACTCAGATCTGGAAATATGGGGACTCGTTAGATATTAATGCAGAATAGATTTCAAACAGACCTTCTGGTGTGGCAGCTGATTCTTGAACAAAGCAAAAACATAAAAAACAATCCACACCCAAACCTTATGCAACATCCCAATTGTCTTAAACAATCACACTTCACTGGACTCACATTAAATCTTAACAGCCTCTGCAGGTATGAAATTAACCCGTAAGAACCCAGACTCCCATAATTTTCCCTGAAGGAGATAGGGGTCTGGGCTCTTATGGGTTAAAATCAAATACGGATGATCTGTTAAGCAGGTTTGATATTTTGCATAAATGTTAACCTAAAATAGTTTGAGCTCTTTGATGAATGCTGATGATAACTTAAATGTTTTCCTCCCACTGGTGACAAACACACCAAACTGTCTTAGCTTGATAGATGCTCCTTTCCTCATTTTACAGCCATCTGCCATTATAGTATGAAGATATGTGGAGCAACAGTCACTTTCCAGTATTTTAAGTGATTTTTGAGTTGAGAAAATTGCAGGTTGGATGGATGGATTTTCAGAAGACACGTACTACACCGTCTCTGACATAATGAGTAGAAATGAAGTCAGTTGTCTTGCTGTATGAGCACAAATAGGAGGCGTCCTGTACTTGCACTGGTCAAATTTAGGGCCAGCAGTGACTCATCTCTAGCATACTGACCTTCAAAGTCCGGAATGTTTGGCGAGCTTTATCATTTAACACAACACTTCCCCAACAAATGCTCCTTCCCTCCTGCCAGCATTGTGTGTCTGCAGGCCTCTGACTGGTGTTCCCTACAGTCGCCGAACAGCAGCGGCAGCAAGTTGGTCAGATGCACAGGCCGTTTCCTCTTGAACCAACAGATAAAATCCCCATTGTTTGTGACAGAACTTCAGCGGTTCGGGGGAAGGAGGGTTTCTGGCATGGTGCAGAGTCACTGTACAGCGTTGAGTGGAAACCAGCAAGAGACATGAAGGAGGGGGCAACAATTAGCAAAAATTAAGAAAATTTTTACCTCTGCCAAGGAAGGAATATAATCGGGGAGGCTGGTTGTGTTTTTTTGTTTGTTAGCAGGATTATGCTAAAACTAATGGATGGCTTTTGATGAAATTTTCAGCAGATGGATGAACCCATGAGATTTTTTGAAACGATCTGAGAGCGCATACCTCTACTAAGGTGGACGGTGCTACAGATGGCCAGACAGAGGGAGCCTTGGTGGACGTATACGCTCTCTAGTTCAGTGTTTTTCAACCAGGGTGCCCTGGTATGTTCAGGCTTCTGTGGGAATTATCTAATTTCACCTGTTAATTGGTCCAAAAAATTGTTTTGCCATTGTTGTGCATGGGTGCCTACAGAGCCCATGCACAACAAGAGAAAATTATTTGCAGTTTTTTAGACCAATTAACAAGGGAAATAATTTCCCACAGAGACCCGAACATATACCAAGGCACCCTAGTTGAAAAACACTGTTCTAGTTAATACATACACTACCGTTCAAAAGTTTGGGGTCACCCAGACAATTATTTTGTGTTTTCCATGAAAAGTCACACTTATTTACCACCATGAGTTGTAAAATGAATAGAAAATATAGTCAAGACATTGACAAGGTTAGAAATAATGATTTGTTTTTGAAATAATAATTTTTTCCTTCAAACTTTGCTTTCGTCAAAGAATCCTCCATTTGCAGCAATTACAGCATTGCAGACCTAACATGATTGCACAAGGGTTTTCTAATCATCCATTAGCCTTCTGATGCAATGAGCAAACACATTGTATCATTAGAGCACTGGAGTGATAGTTGCTGGAAATGGGCCTCTATACGCCTATGTAGATATTGCACCAAAAACCAGACATTTGCAGCTATAATAGTGATTTACCACATTAGCAATGTATAGAGTGTATTTCTGATTAGTTTAAAGTTATCTTCATTGAAAAAAAGTGCTTTTCTTTCAAAAATAAGGAAATTTCTAAGTGACCCCAAACTTTTGAACGGTAGTGTATATTTTCAGTCGTGTCTGTATTCTGTGGTTTTCTTTGCTGAAATCTAAGTCATTTAGCTTATTCTTTAATTGATATTCTGAAGAGAGAAATGAGCCGGTGAGGCAGTGAGCTGGATCAGCGTGGACTTTATTTCTCTCTACCCTCAAGTCAACAAGAATAATCCCAGGTCGCGGGGCATCTCTCTTCTATATGTTGCATGCCTTGCCTAGTGACCTGGGGGTTCACACCACAATACACATTATCACAATGCCTGTCGGTACATTAACATAAAGTCCTTCGGCACCATTAACATACAGTCCTTTAGCACTTCCACCTCCACTGTCCCGTCTCGACCCCCCCGTCGGCTTCTCTCCTCCTGTGCCCTTCAGTGTGAGTGGAGAATGTGACGTCTAGGTCCCCCACAATTCCTATATTCTTTTACTTCCTGTGTGTTATCAGGTCAAATTAAATGCTTTTTAGTGATAGTAGCTGCATGTGACTAAAATGTGCTTCTTTTGTGTCTTCTTCAAATCTCTCACTATTATATACTCCATGTGCACCATTTTAAGCTACTGTAATTCTAAGCCTCCCTGGCTGTTTTTCTTTAGTCTCTCTTTTCTCCTTCCATTTGAATCTTGCCAACACTTTCCTCTCTTTAGAAGATTCTTAAATTTTAGGAATATGAAGATTTTTTCCCTTCTCCCTCTTGGCCAGGAGCATCTACACTAATATTTTCCCTTCTTTTTCTTTCACCACTTGTCCTCACTCTTCAGGTTTCTGGCACAGAAAAGAGACTTGTATCATGCAAGCGAGACTGACTGGCAGTTGCAGGCCTCCCATTTCCCTTTATAATTCTTAGGCTATGTAGACAAGAGATTTAAGATCTGACCGAATGAAATTCCAACACCATTACTTGACTTATCCTGCTTATCTCAAAGAAAAAAAAAATGGAAACAAACAAACACACTTGCACATATTCTGCTTTTGGTGCTGCAGCTTTTAATAGATAATGTAGGGTTATTGTCAGATGTTATTGATGGTCCCAGCAGTATTATGAATCTTTAAAAAGACTAAAAGATTTTCTTGCAGAGCTGACACCCGAATGCATGGTAAATATTAAAAGTGTACTAGACATTATTTTCATTAAAACAAATATAAAAAAAATACATCAAAGTCCTCCAGTGGGCTCGCCACCGCAGGAGGGATCATGGGGCTATGTGAACCGGGCAGCAGTCTGGGCTTCTTTGCTTGGACTGCTGCCCCTGTGACCTGGACTCTCAGATAAGCAGTCTGACAGATGCCAGAACGTGTGGAAAAATCAGAGGTAGTGGTCTGATTATTTATGTGAACAATTGGTGTAATCCAGGTCACATCACAGTAAAGGAAATAATCCGTTGTGAGGATGTGGAATTTTCAAATCAAATCAAACTTCATTGTCATATTGCTGTACATACAACTGTAGTGCAGGCAAGATGAAATTGCGTTTCTCTCGGCATCCATATAAATAGAAGCAGCATGATATAAGACACACTCACACATATCTTCACCCCCCCCCCCCATCCATTCACACATCCCTGAGACATACTTGGGAAAAACTAACTATAATATACAAATAATATACATAATGTCCGTAGGTGCAGTAGTGTGTATGAGAGATTCCGGGTCAACTGTTCAGCATCCTGACAGCTTGTGGAAGGAAGCTGTTGATCAGTCTGGTGGTTCTGCCTCTGATGCTCCGGAATCGTTTACCAGATGGCAGAAGTTCAAAGTGTTTGTGCAGAGGGTGAGAACGGTCCTTGACAATGTTCAGTGCCCTGCTCCTACAACGGTTCTGAAAAAGTTCTTGGACAGAGGGGAGGGAGACTCCAATTACCCTCTCAGCTCCCTTGACTATCCTCTGCAGGGCTTTTTTGTCTGACATACTGCAGCTGGAGTACCATGTAGCAATGCAGTACGTCAGAACACTCTCCACCACACCTCTGTAGAAGGTCCTGAGGATGCAGATGGGGAGAGAGGCCTGTTTGAGTTTCCTCAAGAAGTGCAGTCTCTGCTGAGCCCGCTTCCTGATCCCCAAGGAATTCTTACTCCAGGTCAGGTCCTGCAAGATCTGCACTCCGAGGAACTTGATGTTCTCCACTCTCTCCACTAAACGGCCACCGATGCTGAGGGGGATGTGTTCAGGCTGTGATCGCCGGAAGTCGATAATCACCTTCTTCGTTTTGTCCACGTTGAGCACCAGATTGTTCTCCCTGCACCAGCCCTCCAGGTCTCTCACTTCTTCCCTGTACATTGATTCCTCAGCCCTCTGAATGTCCCACCACCATGGTGTTGTCTGCAAACTTAATAATCTGGTTCCCCTCGTGTCTGGATACACAGTCATGTGTTAGAAGTGTAAACAACAGTGGACTGAGTACGCAGCCTTGAGGGGATCCGGTGCTCAGCATGACAGAGTTGGAGATGTTGTTTCCAACCCGGACAGACTGAGGTCTCTCAGTCAGGAAATCCAGGATTCAGAGACATGTGGTGGTGTTCAGACCAAGAAGGAGTAATTTCTCCATCAGTCTCTGGGGAATAATGGTGTTGAATGCTGAACTGAAATCAATGTACAGGAGTCTGGCGTAGGTGTCTTTCTGGTCCAGGTGGGTGATGACAGAGTGTAGGGTGGTGACTATAGCATCCTCCGTGGAGCGGTTTGAACGATATGCAAACTGGAGCGGGTCGTGTGATGCAGGGAGGCAGGCTGTAATGTGTGGTTTGACAAGCCATTCAAAACACTTCATCACAATTGGTGTCAATGCAACAGGACGATAGTCATTCAAACAGGACACAACTGGTTTCTTTGCCACCGGTACAATGATAGAGGTCTTGAAGCATCTGGGAACAATGGCCTGACTCAGGGAGATGTTATATCAGTCAGGACATCCGCCAACTCGCTCGGGCAGTCTCGGAGTACACGTCCCGGGATGTTGTCTGGACCTGCAGCTTTACGTGGGTTGACTCTGGTTAGGGTCCTCCGTGTGTCTGCTGTGTCAGCATACATTTTGGCTGTTAGTCTACAACCATATTTTGTGCCAAGAGAATTCTCACACCATGTCGCCTTTGTTGCTTACATGCCCCCACGCGCTGGGCCTGACGTAGCATGTAACGTCATCTATGGAGCTGTTGAGAGTACAGACCCAGCATCCTGAAGCATTCATTGTGGTTTCTGGAGATTTCAATTATGTCAGCCTCATCTCCCATCTAACTGGGTTTGTACAGTATGTTGACTGCTCCACAAGAGAGAAGACACTTGATCTGCTGTATACAAATGTTAAGGAGGTATACACTGCTGCAGCCCTTCCACTTGTTGGTAGATCAGACCATAGCCTGGTGTATCTTCAGCACCGTTATAAACCATGCGTCCAGAGGCATCCTGTAACCACTCAGACATTCAGGAAGTGGCCATTGGAAGCCAAAGAGACTCTGAAAGCCTGCTATAAATGTACAGACTG
Source organism: Pholidichthys leucotaenia (assembly GCA_020510985.1). Taxonomy (NCBI): domain Eukaryota; kingdom Metazoa; phylum Chordata; class Actinopteri; order Cichliformes; family Pholidichthyidae; genus Pholidichthys; species Pholidichthys leucotaenia. The sequence continues at coordinate 377,417,071 of CM035839.1, forward strand.
GGCTGTTCTGCTGGACACAGAGGGTAATCGGGGGGGGGGGGTGTTGGACATCGGCAGGATGGTTGACTGTTTTACCAGCTACTGTACGTGACCTTCTGCAGGGACATGGTTGTACCAGCACAGACTGCACTGTTTTTCAAACGATAAACCCTGGATCACCTGTGAGATCAAGCAGCTCCTTAATCAAAAAAAGGTAGCTTTAAGGGATGGTGACAGGGAGAAGCGCAAGCTGGTGCAACAGGAATTAAGGGGGAGCTAAGGAGGACTATAAAAAGAAGGTGGAGAAGAACCTACAGCATAACAACACCAGAGAGGTGTGGAGGGGTATGAGAACCATCACCAGGTATAAACAGAGCTGCCGGGCCACTGTAGGTGATGTGGCTAGGGCCGATGAATTTAATCAGTTTTATAACAGGTTTGATTCAGTGGCCAGGGCTTCATCCACCAGCTCTGTTCCACCTTCATCCCCCTCTACGTTTCCAGTAGCAGTCCCTCCACCCTCACTCTCTGGTTCTTTTCGTTCTTCTCCCATTTTCCCTGGGCACTGCGGCTGTTCTGACACTACTGCTTCACACGCTCCTCCACCTGATCTGTTCTTTACAGTTGATGAGGTGAGGATGGAGCTGAGGAGGCTGAATCCAGGAAAGGCTGCAGGACCGGATGGTGTGTGCTCCCAGCTGCTGAAGCTTTGTGCCAACCAGCTCGCTGGGCCCCTCCAGAAGCTCTTCAACATGAGCCTGCAGACAGGGAAGGTGCTGGTCTTGTGGAAAATGACATGTCTTGTGCCAGTTCTCAAAACTGGGCATCTGGGCAAGCTTAACGACTACAGACTGGTGGCCCTCACATCTCATGCTATGAAGACTCTGGAGAGAGTGTTCCTCCACCACCTGTGACTGCAGATTACATCTGCATTATACCCCCTGCAGTTTGGGTACCGGAATCACATTGGAGTGGATGATGCCATCCTCTACTCGTTACATCGGGCATACTCCTACTTGGATGAGTTGGGGAGCCAAGTGAGGATTATGTTCTTTGACTTTTCAAGCGCTTTCAATACCATCCAGCCTTTGTTGCTGAGAGAGAAGCTTGAGATGATGGGGGTGGACCCCTCCTTTGTTTCCTGGATCACTGACTATTTGATGGGAAGACCACAGTTTATCAGACTTGGGAGTGGTGTCTTGGGGATTGTGAAAAGTAGCACGGGGGCTCCACAGGGAACAGTCCTGACTTGTGAAACCTGGCAACACTGGTCAGTTGTAAGGGCGGCAGGTGGGGATGCTGGCATGGAATGCATTCAGCTCAGTGAGAGAACATGAAACGAGCGCCACAAGAGAAACATCCATCCATCCATCCATCCATCTTCTACCGCTTTTCCGGAGGTCCGGGTCGCGGAGGCAGCAGTTCAAGCAGAGAAGCCCAGACTTCCCTCTCCCCAGCCACCTGCTCCAGCTCTTCAGAGGGGATACCAAGGCGTTCCCAGACCAGCTGGGAGACATAGTCTCTCCACCGAGTCCTGGGTCTGCCCCGGGGTCTCCTCCCAGTGGGACGTGCCTGAAACACCTCAAGTGGGAGGCGTCCAGGAGGCATCCTAATCAGATGCCCATACCACCTCAACTGACTCCTTTCAATGTGGAGGAGCAGCGGTTCTACTCTGAGCCTCTCCCGAATGACTGAGCTCCTCACCCTATCTCTGAGGGTGAGTCCAGCAATCCTACGGAGAAAGCTCATTTCAGCCGCTTGTATCCGCGATCTCGTTCTTTCGGTCATTACCCAAAGCTCGTGACCATAGGTGAGAGTAGGAACGTAGATTGACTGGTAAATCGACAGCTTTGCCTTAGAACTAAGCTCCCTCTTCACCACAACAGACCGGTACAATGTCCGCATCACTGCAGATGCTGCTCCAATCCGTCTGTCGACCTCTCGCTCCATTTTCCCCTCACTCGTGAACAAGACCCCAAGATACTTAAACTCCTCCACTTGGGGCAGGAGCCTGTCCCCAACCCGGAGAGGACAATCCACCTTTTTCCGGCTGAGGACCATGGACTCGGACTTGGAGGTGCTGATTCTCATCCCAGCCGCTTCACACTCAGCGGCAAACCGTCCCAGCAAGAGCTGTAGGTCATTGCTGGATGAAGCCAACAGGACAACATCATCTGCAAACAACAGAGATGAGATCCTGTGGTCACCAAGCATGACACCCTCCATTCCCTGGCTGCGCCTAGAAATCCTGTCCATAAAAATTATGAACAGGACTGGTGACAAAGGGCAGCCCTGGCGGAGTCCAACTCTCACTGGGAATGACTCCGACCGAGTGTTGGCAATGCGAACTAAACTCTCACAACGGTCGTACAGAGACCGAATAGCTCGTAACAACAAGCCCGATACCCCATACTCCCGAAGCACCCCCCACAAAAATCCACGAGGGACGCGGTCAAATGCCTTCTCCAAGTCCACAAAACACATGTAAACTGGTTGGGCAAACTCCCACGAACCCTCAAGAATTCTCGAGAGGGTAAAGAGCTGGTCCGATGTGCCACGGCCAGGACGAAAACCACATTGCTCCTCCTGAATCCGAGGTTCGACCAACGGCCGGACTCTCCTCTCCAGTACCTTGGCATAGACCTTCCCAGGGAGGCTGAGGAGTGTGATCCCTCTAAAGTTGGAGCACACCCTCCGGTCCCCTTTTTTGAAGAGAGGAACCACCACCCCGGTTTGCCATGCCAAAGGCACTGCCCCCGACCTCCACGCAATGTTGCAGAGGCGTGTCAACCATGACAACCCAACAACATCCAGGGCCTTGAGGTACTCGGGGCGAATCTCGTCCACCCCCGGGGCCCGGCCACCAAGGAGATTTTTAACCACCTTGGCGACCTCAGCCCCTGTGATAGGCGAGTCATCCCCCTCGTCCCCAAACCCTGCTTCCTCTGTGGAAGGCGTATCAGTGGGATTGAGGAGATCCTCGAAGTATTCCTTCCACCGCCCGACGATATCCCCAGTTGAAGTCAACAGTGTCCCATCCGCACCATACACAGTGTGGACGGGGAGCTGCTTTCCCCTCCTGAGCCGCCGAACAGTTTGCCAGAATCTCTTTGAAGCCGACCGAAAGTCTTGTTCCATGGCCTCACCGAACTCCTCCCATACCCGGGTTTTTGCTTCAGCAACCACCCGAGCTGCACTCCGCTTGGCCTGCCGGTACACCTCAGCTGCTTCGGGAGTCCCACAAGCCAACCAAGCTTGATAGGACTCCTTCTTCAGAGAGACAAGACAAGAGAAACAAACCAATTAAAATTGGTTGAACTTGTCAAACAAAAGGACCAAACCCTCTGTCCAAAACAAGGTAAATATATTATTGATTTAGCTTGTGAATTGTTGTCTGAAGTTAGCTGGTTGCTAGTTTGCTAGTTACACCACAGAATAACTGTGCTGTCTGGTAGGATTTAGTTGATCTGAGAAATGATTAGCTTTTCTCGTGCAAATTTGGTCTTTACATTGTATTAATCATTCATGAAATGTGATCAGAGTGAATTTGTTCATCATCTGCTAGAGTGAAATTTATGTGTTTCAGCATTCATCAAAATGTTAGCAGGTCCAAACATTTATCAAGTACAAACAAAATCTACTCCAACCACCGGTCCTTAAATATAAATGCGTTTAAATATTGTTTGTCATCCCCACGAAATTCAAGTTAACCTTAAACTGTTCTGTATTTTTAAAATGTCATGATTTTGATAATTATAAAATTCAATTAACCACTTGCACTCCGTTGTTCCGCGGGCGGGCAAGTCTCTGCGTTCTAGGGCGCACGAGGGCGCACGAGAGCGCCCTCGTGCGCGCTTGGACGCATGACGCATGATGGTGGTGATGGTGATGTAGTGGCGTCCAAGCGCCACTAAAAACAAAACTGCAGAGACAGCCGCGAACAGATTAGTTCATCTGATTGACCTCTCATTCGACTAATAAGAGCCTTGAATTGGGTTTCTGAAACCTTGAAGAGCCAATGAATGAAAATCTAGGAAGGAGGACCCGCCTACTGTGAACGCAGGAGCCAATTGAAGCACAGAAATTCAGGCTGGGTGAAGAGAGATTTACTGTTGCAACAGATGAAAACAAAGGACGCTGGACGAATCTTCTACAGACCCAGGCTCACCCAGCAGCATGGAGAACACCCACAAGTGGGACCTGCACTCATTCCAGCAGAATAGACGGAGGCCGACGACAAAAGTCGTAAATCATTCGCCAAAACGGCAATAATGGAATTATGTTGATCGGGATCCACGAGCGGAGCAGCGTCGCGTTCGTCTGACAATGGGGGAAGAGATGTTCGCCACGACTCTGCTGCTTTGAAGAGGTAAGGTGTTATAAGCTAAATTATTATTTATCCCTGAAAACTGTAATCCAAAAATGACTTTTGACCGATCGGTAAATTACAACTGTACTGCGCACGAAGTACGAAGTGCGTGCGCCGCGATAAACGGTTCATTTGCCGTGTTCGGACCGTGAACGCCCCCCCCCCCCCCCCGCTGCAGAAGAGGAGCGGGGGAGGGGGGGCGTTCACGGTCCGAACGCCCCCCGGTCCACGGGGGGAAGCATATGAGTCTATTCCATCATGTAGCGATGACCCTCTTCTGTAGCGAGGGGGGGGGGGGCGTTCACGGTTCCCCCCCCCCCCCCCCCCCACACACACACAGTAGCGAGGTGGGGGGAGCCGCTGTGAAAACATGCAAGGAGTGTAATCCGTCATGTAGCGAGGGCCGAACTCGGTCCTTGATAGCGGGGGGGGGGGGGACGACCCCCCGCCCACACACACACACACAGACACAGCCTTGAGTGTGACCTTTCATTAGAGCCTAAAATGAAGATTCTACATTGAATTATTCAAAAGTTACAGACGTTTTTCCAAACTGTGCCATTTGGCACAATTTGGCGCAGTTCCAAAACGCCTGGGAACAGCCTGAGAACAAAGCTGTGTAAAATATTCATTTTTTGTGGTATTGTTACCAAATTTGGATCTCAGCTGGATAACACTTGATTCTACATTTCTGTTGCATTTTCCAGCCGGATCGGACAGCTGTGTATTATTTACAAGCATTTGTATCCAAAAAAACACTGTGTCCAATTTTTTTTCTTCAAGTTCAGTATGTTTAGATGACTGTAACTCAGTGGCCGGAGCACGTAGAGAGATTATGTTTTTTTTGCCAAAAAATTCAAAGTGTTTTCTTTTAAATGAGACCAACCCCATGAAGATGCTGCAAAGGGTTGAATAACAGCTTTCGATTTACTTTGGGCACGTTATTTTTTGGCATTTTTAGGAAAATTGCCCGGAGTGCAAGTGGTTAAAAAGCAAGTTTTACCACTTTTGATTATAGACTAAGTCACTCTGAAGGCTATTCTTAAATATCCACGTTAAAAGAAGTTGATTATTTTCCCTACAGATCATTTTAAGATCTTCTATCCTGTTAAAATACCACAACTGCACAACAGAATCTAAACAAATATATATGAAACAAACACCAAATAGATGAATGAAAGAATAGATGCATTTCGTATTCCTAAACTTTTTCTAAATTTTTTACGTGTTAAAATGAGTTCAAAAGCACTACAATACAGCATCACTGATTTATTTAACTTAATTATTGAGCTTAAAATCACATTTCTAGTTTGCTGTTCCCATTTTATTTAATCACGAGACATCCATCCATCCATCTTCTACCGCTTTTCCGGAGGTCCGGGTTGCGGAGGCAGCAGTTCAAGCAGAGAAGCCCAGACTTCCCTCTCCCCAGCCACCTTCTCCAGCTCTTCAGAGAGGATACCAAGGAGTTCCCAGACCAGCTGGGAGACAGTCTCTCCACCGAATCCTGGGTCTGCCCCAGGGTCTCCTCCCAGTGGGATGTGCCCAAAACACCTCAAGTGGGAAGTGTCCAGGAGGCATCCTAATCAGATGCCCATACCACCTCAACTGACTCCTTTCAGTGAGGAGGAGCAGCGGTTCTACGCTGAGCCTCTCCCGGATGACTGAGCTCCTCACCCTATCTCTGAGGGAGAGTCCAGCAATCCTACAGAGAAAGCTCATTTCAGCCGCTTGTATCCGCGATCTTGTTCTTTCGGTCATTACCCAAAGCTCGTGACCATAGGTGAGAGTAGAAACGTAGATTGACTGGTAAATTGACAGCTTTGCCTTAGAACTAAGCTCCGTCTTCACCACAACAGACCGGTACAACGTCCGCATCACTGCACATGCTGCTCCGATCCGTCTGTCAACCTCTTGCTCCATTCTCCCCTCACTCGTGAATAAAACTCCAAGATACTTAAACTCCTCCACTTGGAGCAGGAGCCTGTCCCCAACCCAGAGAGGACAATCCACCTTTTCCGGCTGAGGACCATGGACTCGGACTTGGAGGTGTCGATTCTCATCCGAGTCGCTTCACACTCAGCGGCAAACTGTCCCAGCAAGAGCTGTAGGTCATTGCTGGATGAAGCCAACAGGACATCATCTGCAAACAACAGAGATGAGATCCTGTGGTCACCAAGCATTACACCCTCCATTCTCTGGCTGCGCCTAGAAATCTTGTCCATAAAAGTTATGAACAGGATCGGTGACAAAGGGCAGCCCTGGCGGAGTACAACTCTCACTGGGAATGAGTCCGACCGAGTGTTGGCAATACGAACCAAACTCTCACAACAGTCGTACAGAGACCGAATAGCTCGTAACAACAAGCCCGATACCCCATACTCCTGAAGCACCCCCCACAAAAAACCATGAGGGACGCGGTCAAATGCCTTCTCCAAGTCCACAAAACACATGTAAACTGGTTGGGCAAACTCCCACGAACGCTCGAGAATTATCGAGAGGGTAAAGAGCTGGTCCGATGTGCCACGGCCAGGACGAAAACCACATTGCTCCTTCTGAATCCGAGGTTCGACCAACGGCCGGACTCTCCTTTCCGAGTACCTTGGCATAGACCTTCCCATGGAGGCTGAGGAGTGTGATCCCTCTAAAGTTGGGGCACACCCTCCGGTCCCCTTTTTTGAAGAGAGGAACCCACCACCCCGGTTTGCCATGCCAAAGGCACTGCCCCTAACCTCCACGCAATGTTGCAGAGGCGTGTCAACCATGACAGCCCAACAACATCCAGGGTCTTGAGGTACTCAGGGCGAATCTCATCCACCCCCGGGGTCCAGCCACTAAGGAGATTTTTAACCACCTTGGCGACCTCAGCCCCTGTGATAGGTGAGTCATCCCCCTCGTCCACAAACCCTGCTTCCTCTGTGGAAGGTGTATCAGTGGGATTGAGGAGATCCTCAAAGTTTTCCTTCCACCGCCCGACAATATCCCCAGTCGAAGTCAACAGCGCCCCATCCACACCATACACAGTGTGGACAGGGAGCTGCTTTCCCCTCCTGAGCCGCCGGACAGTTTGCCAGAATCTCTTTGAGGCCGACCGAAAGTCTTGTTCCATGGCCTCACCAAACTCCTCCCATACCCGGGTTTTTTCTTCAGCAACCACCTGAGCTGCACTCCGCTTGGCCTACCGGTACACCTCAGCTGCTTCGGGAGTCCCACAAGCCAACCAAGCTTGATAGGACTCCTTCTTCAGCTTAACGGCCCCCCTCACCACTGGTGTCCACCACTTGGTTCTGGGGTTGCCACCACGAGATGCACCGACCACCTTGCGGCCGCAGCTTTGGGCCGCTGCTTCAATAACAGAGGTGGAGAACATGGCCTATTCAGACTCCATGTCTCCAGACTCCCTCGGAATGTGGTTGAAGTTCTTCCGGAGGTGGGAGTTGAAGACTTCCCGGACAGGGGCCTCAGCCAGACGTTCCCAGCACACCCTCACTATACGTTTGGGTCTATCAGGTCTGAATGGCTTCCTCCCCTGCCACCGGATCCAACTCACCACCAGGTGATGATCAGTTGACAGCTCTGCACCTCTCTTTACCCGAGTGTCCAAGACATACGGTCGCTGGTCTGATGACACAATAACAAAATCGATCATCGACCTGCGACCTAGGGTGTCCTGGTGCCAGGTGCACATATGGACACCCTTATGCTTGAACATGGTGTTCATTATGGACAAACTGTGGTTAGCACAGAAGTCCAATAACTAAACACCACTTGGGTTGAGATCGGGCAGGCCGTTCCTCCCAATCACCCCCCTCCAGCTTTCACTGTCATTGCCCACGTGCGCATTGAAGTCCCCCAGTAGGACAATAGAGTCTCCAAGAGGAGCACCCTCCAGCACCCCAGTCAGAGACTCCAAAAAGGGTGGGTACTCTGAAACATCATTTGGTGCATAGGCACAAATGATGGTCAGGACCCGTTTCCCAACCCGAAGGCGCAGGGAAGCAACCCTTTCATCCACCGGTGAAAACTCCAATATAGAGGCAGCAAGGTGGGGGGATACAAGAATACCCACCCCTGCTCGTCGCCTCTCGCCCGGGGCAACTCCAGAAAAGGCCAAGCTCCAGCTCCTCTCCAGGAGACTGGTTCCGGAACCAGAGCTGTGTGTTGAGGTGAGGCTGACTATATCTTATCTATATAGGCTGACTATATATTATCTCTCAACCTCGTACACCAGTTCAGGCTCCTTCCCCACCAGAGAGGTGACATTCCACGTACCAAAAATCAGTTTAGAAAGCTTGGGATCAGTCCGCCAAGGTCTCCACCTTTGACCGCCACCTAATCCACATAGCACCGGACCCCCATGATCCCTCCTGCAGGTGGTGAGCCCACTGGAGGGCGGACCCATGTAACTCCTTCGGGCTGAGCCCGGCCGGGTCCCATGGGTGGAAACCCGGCCACCAGACGCTAGCCATCGAGCCCCTGCCCCAGGCCTGGCTCCAGGGTGGGGCCTCGGTAACCCCATACCAGGCGGCGTACACTGAATCCTTGATCTAGAATTTATCATGACAGTCTGTTGGATCGTTCTTAGTCTGGCCCTTCACCCAGGACCAGTTTGTCTTGGGTGGCCCTATCAGAGGCAAATTGCCCCGGACAACATAGCTCCTGGGATCACTGGGGCACGCAAACCCCCCCACCGCGATAAGGTGACGATCCATGAGGGGGTAATCACGAGACGGCATTATACAAATTAAGCAGTGACCAAACACAGACTGATGGCTTATCATCACTGTATAGTGATTTAGCTAAGAGTCAGGCTAAGATTAATCCTAGTGACTTGTCTGTCAGTGCAGGGGTCAGTGCTATGAGAAATTAGTGCTTTTCACATCAATAAAATGTAACGTGTTTAGTGATGTGGGATGATGGGAGTTGTTGTCCGCTAGTTGTTTAAACAAAAACTAAATATTACTATTATACGACAGCCAACAACTTTAATTATGTGGAAAGCCATTGTTTAAATTGACAAACATGTGTGACCCATGCTGGCAAAATGAGTTGGAATGAGATAATTTTCAAAACCGAGGTATTGTTATTTTCATATTCTGCATTGAAAGACCTTCAAAATGATATATAATTTGTAGGAACTGGGCAAAAACTGACCAGTCAGCAACAAGCCGATTTTGTTTGTGTCTTGGCTGGTTTGAAAACTCGCATTCTGTTGGTTCTGAGTTACGTCTTCCGGAATTCTATGTGGATTTTTTGAAAGTAGGAGTTCCAAGCTTTACAATGATACCAGGCACTGACGGGGGTTTTCCCGGGACATGCCGCCAGCAAGCAAAGAAATGCACAAATTTTCTAAGGAAAATTGAAACAAAGGACTAATTTCTGAAGACATGACTTGTACAAAACCTTCAAATAAAGGTGATGTAAGGTATTTAGTTACCATTCTGACTGTTTGGATCGGTAGATGATGGTTTTATGGACTCATTTTTGTCAAAATCTTAATTTTTTCCAAAATCATGTTTGACTTCTAGTGCCTGTAGCTTGTAATTACCCTGTGCTCATTCCAACTCTTTTTGCCAGCATGGGTCACATATGCATAACTCGTGGCAAAATTTGATCATGATCAAAAGATAATGTTGCTCTTGCCATTCCTTTCAACAGAATTTTTTCAATTTGAGGTCCAATGTGCAGAAGTAGCAGGGGCGTGATTTAGGCCGTCTATATGGGCAGAGATCTCAACCTTCACCAATATTTGAAACAAAGTTATGCCCTTGGGTGTTACACCTTATTTTATTTATTGAGCTATTTTGGTTGATACCTTTTTAATGATGATCCGTTGTATGTACTGTGAGCCACGAGATACCTGAATTTCCCCATGGGGATTAATTAAAGTATCTATCTAGAAGATGGATGGATGGACAGACAGACATCAACAAAGTGTTTAGAAAGATGCAGAACTAAAGTCTTTACATTCTTCAAAAAACAATATATAATAGAAAAAATTACTTACAAAATTCTTCTCGAGTCCAAAATAATAATATTTCATGTTTAGTCAGGTCATGTTTATAAATGGGACTTGATTCTGAAACAGTTTACCTGGTAAACTATAGGTAAAATAAAAAAAATGTATTTGCAAAATATTTGGGTGACAAGGACTACGGTGGCTGGTAACATCGATATATACAAACACTAGATAGGACATGGCTAGCTGCCAGTCTAGTCGCAATCGGCCAAGTAGGGCCACCATACTGACCAGGTAAAGAAACACAAGCAAGTCATTGTCACATAGGCATGTACCATCTTTTCTTCATTCTACTGCATTTTTAAAAAAAAATTCTAATTCAGAATATGGTGCCTCCATTTACTATGAAAATGTTAGCTATGTGCTAGCTGTTTACGCAGTGGTGTGAAAAAGTGTTTGCCCCCTTCCTGATTCCTCATTTTTTTGTATGTTTGTCACACTTAAATGTTTCAGATCATTAACAAATATAAATATTAGACAAAGATAACACAAGTACACACAAAATGCAGTTTTTAATTGAAGGTGTCTATTATTAAGGGTAAAAAAAAATCCAAACCTACATGGCACTGTGTGAAAAAGTGACCCCCCCCCCCCGTTAAAACATATTAACTGTGGTTTATCACATCTTTGGAAAGCTGAGTTCAATTTTCTAGCCATTTCTAAAGCTTTGGGACTCCAGCGAACCACAGTGAGAGCCATTATCCACAAATGGCAAAAGCATGGAACAGTATTGAACCTTCCCAGGAGTGTCCAGCTGACCGAAATTACCCCAAGAGCGCAGCGACGACTCATCCAAGAGGTCACAAAAGACCCCACAACAACATCCAAAGAACTGCAGGCCTCACTTGCCTCAGTTAAGGTCAGTGTTCATGACTCCACTATAAGAAAGAGACTAGGCAAAAATGGCCTGCGTGGCAGAGTTCCAAGGCGAAAGCCACTACTGAGCAAAAAGAACAAAGGCTTGTCTCAGTTTTGCCAAAAAACATCTTGATGTTCCCCAGGACTTTTTGGAAAATATTCTGGACTGACTAGACAAAAGTTGAACTTTTTGGAAGGTGTGTGTCCCATTACATCCAGTGTAAAAGTAACACAGCATTTCAGAAAAGGAACATCATATCAGCAGTAAAATTTGGTGGTGGTAGTGTGATGGACTGGGGCTGTTTTGCTGCTTCAGGACCTGGAAGACGTACTGTGGTAAATGGAACCATGAATTCTGTTGTCTACCAAAAAATCCTGAAGGAGAATGTCTGGCCATCTGTTCCTGACCTCAAGCTGAAACACACTTGGGTTCTGCAGCAGGACAATGATCCAAAACACACCAGCAAGTCCATGGTTTAAGAAAAACAAAATGAAGACTTTGGAGTGCCCTAGTCAAAGTCCTGACCTGAATCTGATTGAAATGCTGTGGCATGACCTTAAAAAGGTGGTTCATGCTTGAAAACCCTCCAATGTGGCTGAATTACAACAATTCTGCAAAAGATGAGTGGGTCAAAATTCCTCTACAGCGCTGTAAAAGACTCATTGTCAGTTATCGCAAACACTTGATTGCAGTTGTTGCTGCTAAGGGTGGCCCAACGAGTTATTAGGTTTAGGGGGCAATCAATTTTTCACACAGTGCCATGTAGGTTTGGATTTTTTTTCCCTTAATCATAAACACCTTCATTTAAAAACTGTATTTTTTGTTTACTTGTGTGATCTTTGTCTAATATTTAAATTTGTTTGATGATCTAAAACACTTAAGCGTGACAAACATACAAAAAAAAGAGAAATCAGGAAGGGGGCAAACACTTTTTCACACCACTGTATATCTGATCGGTTAGGATGTCACAGCCGGTCACAGCCAGCAGTATAACTGGGTTGATGTCATGCGTCTCTACCAACCAGTTGGAGCAAGAGTAAGTGCGACATCTACTGGCCAGGAGGTCACAATGTTATTTATCACCTTTAAGGGTAAACTTAATCTGTTCCCTGTCAGGGTAGCTGATTTTGTGAAACTATAGTTTAAAATCTAAAAATGTTGCTAAATTCCATTTAGGAAATGTGGCTGTAGTGTGCCATACCTGAATTTAAAGGGTTTGAACACGTCTGGAGCTTAACATGGGTTTAAATTGTGCACATATTTTAGTAGCCCCATATCTGCCCTCATCCAGGCCCTATAAAATATTATATAACTCACTGCATTCTAAATCTGGAAGCTCAAACACAGCCTGATGATGGGTGGTCTCTGCAGACATGTTTTACAGTATGCTACTGTATATTTTCATGCCATTTTTCATGTTTATACATATACAGAAACAGAGCTATATTTTTCCTTATTCGTCTTCTTGTCCATTAATAAGCTGAATTCATCCTCAGGTAGGTGATGCACTTGCCTTCGGAATGACATCATTCCAGACTGAAACAGGACCTTGGGCTATTTCCCAACACATAACCCGTCACACATGGCCTCTAGCTACACATCCAAGGTTTGTTTACCTCCCCATGTCACTATTCCACTGCGGGACACCTTTTCCCCTTGACCATAAATCTATAATGTCTTGCATGATTTGCAGTGTCAAGGATGAACGACATGAAACCCCTGGCTGAGGTAAGAGCAGTGCGTGTGCGTGCGCGCATGTGTGTGTGTGTGTATGTAAACATAAATTTATAAAAAACTGCTTCAGGGTCACTGGTGGTAGTGGCAGGGATGGCTTGCAGCCAGATAAGCTGCTTCTGCCCTCCTTCTCTCCCTGGGCTGCCTGAAAGAAATGTGCCATTATTCAGCCAGGCCCCTACAGCAGGGCCCCTGAGTGCAGGACTACTGTCCAAGACAACATGCAAATGCCAAGAGGCTGGAGACTGGAAGCTGGATGCAAGAAAACTTCAGATACCTCCTCAGACTGTTTATGGCCACCTCTAGTACAGCCAAAAGCTTTGCCTGCCTCATACCTTTTCCTCAGTGATTCTCTTTCTTTTTAGCAGTTTTTAGTGTGCCTCACAGATACTTTCTTAAGTGTCTGTCAGGCACACTGACTGTGTAGGCTTTCCTGAGGTTGCCCTGTAAAAACTGATTTGCAAGAATGCACATAAAAATGTCTTTATTAGATGTATCAGAGCAGCATGACATAGTATTTACAGCCTGACTTCCAAAACAAATCACTATCAATAAAGTCTGACATCAAGCAAATCTGCCTTGGGCCTTCACAAGTTAACAGTGCACTCTGTAAGTTAAATTAACTGTTAAACTTATCCTGTTGCTTTAACCAGTATTGGGCAAGTCACTAAAAAATAGTAACTAATTATAGTTACTAGTTACTTTTCAAAAGTAACTGTTATTTACAAATTACTGCATGATTAAAGTAACTTGTTACTTAAGTAACTTCCATGTTACTTTTAAATGCATACTTAAATCATCTTGCACACACAGTGGTGTGAAAAGTGTTTGCCCCTTCCTGATTTCTCATTTGTTGTATGTTTGTCACACTTCAATGTTTCAGATCAAACAAATTTAAAAATTAGACAAAAATAGCACAAGTAAACACAAAATGCAGTTTTTAAATGAAGGTGTTTATTATTAAGGGGAAAAAAAATCCAAACCTACATGGCCCTGTGTGAAAACGGGATTGGCTCCTAAACCTAATAACTGGTTGGGCCACCCTGAGCAGCAACAACTGCAGTCAAGCGTTTGCGACAACTGACAATGAGTCTTTTACAGAGCTGTGGAGGAATTTTGGCCCAATCATTTTTGCAGAATTGTTGTAATTCAGCCACATTGGAGGGTTTTTGAGCATGAACCGCCTTTTTAAAGTCATTCTACAGCATCTCAATTGGATTCAGGTCAGCACTTTGACTAGGCCACTGCCAAGTCTTCATTTTGTTTTTCTTAAGCCATTCAGAGGTGGACTTGCTGGTGTGTTTTGGATCATTGTCCTGTTGCAGAACCCAAGTGCGTTTCAGCTTGAGGTCAGGAACAGATGGCCAGACATTCTCCTTCAGAATTTTTTGGTAGACAACAGAATTCATGGTTCCATTTACTACAGCAAGTCTTCCAGGTCCTGAAGTAGCAAAACAGCCCCAGACCATCACACTACCACCACCAAATTTTACTGTTGGTATGATGTTCCTTTTCTGAAATGCTGTGTTTCTTTTACGCCAGATGTAATGGGACACACATCTTCCAAAAAGTTCAACTTTTGTCTCATCAGTCCACAGAGTATTTTCCCAAAAGTCTTGGGGATCATCAAGATGTTTTTTGGCAAAACTGAGATGAGCCTTTATGTTCTTTTTGCTCAGTAGTGGTTTTTGTCTTGGAACTCTGCCATGCAGGCGATTTTTGCCTAGTCTCTTTCTTATAGTGGAGTCATGAACACTGACCTTAACTGAAGCAAGTGAGGCTTGCAGTTCTTTGGATGCTGTTGTGGGGTCTTGAGACCTCTTGGATGAGTCGTCGCTGTGCTCTTGGGGTAATTTTGGTTGGCCTGCCACTCCTGGGAAGGTTTGACACTGTTCCGTGTTTTCACCATTTGTGAATAATGGCTCTTACTGTGGTTCGCTGGAGTCCTAAAGCTTTAGAAATGGCTTTATAACCTTTTCCAGACTGATAGATCTCAATTAGTTTGTTTCTCATTTGTTCCTGAATTTCTTTGGATTGCAGCATGATGTCTAGCTTTTGAGGATCTTTTGATCTAATTCACTTTGTCAGGCAGGTCCTATTTAAGTGTTTTCTTGATTGAGAACAAGTGTGGCAGTAATCAGGCCTGGGTGTGGCTATAGAAATTGAACTCAGCTTTCCAAAGATGTGATAAACCACAGTTAATTTATGTTTTAATGGGGGAGGGGGTGTCACGTTTTTCACACAGGGCCACGTAGGTTTGGATTTTTTTTTTACCCTTAATAATAAACACCTTCATTTAAAAACTGCATTTTGTGTATACTTGTGTTGTCCTTGTCTAATATTCAAATGTGTTTGATGATCTGAAACATTTAAGTGTGACAAACATATAAAAAATGAGAAATCAGGAAGAGGGCAAACACTTTTTCACACCACTGTAGCATCCACCTCCATCTTCTACCACTTCTCCGGAGGTCTGGGTTCTGGAGGCAGCAGTTCAAGCAGAGAAGCCCAGACTTCCCTCTCCCCAGCCACCTGCTCCAGCTCTTCAGAGAGGATACCAAGGCGTTTCCAGACCAGCTGGAAACGCAGTCTCTCCAGCAAGTCCTGGGTCTGCCCTGGGGTCTCCTCCCAGTGGGATGTGCTTGAAACACCTCAAGTGGGAGGCATCCAGGAGGCACCCTGATCAGATGCCCATACCACTTCAACTGGCTTCTTTCAATGTGGAGGAGCAGCGGTTCTACTCTGAGCCTCTCCCGAATGACTGAGCTCCTCACCCTCTCTAAGGGTGAGTCCAGCAATCCTACAGAGAAAGCTCATTTCAGCCGCTTGTATCCGCAATCTCATTCTTTTGGTCATTACCCAAAGCTCGTGACCATAGGTGAGGGTAGGAATGTAGATTGACTGCTAAATCGACAGCTTTGCCTTAAAGCTTAGCTCCCTCTTCACCACAACAAACTGGTACAATGGCTGCATCACTGCAGCTGCTGCTTCAATCCATCTGTCAATCTCTCGCTCCATTCTCTCCTCACTCGTGAGTAAGACCCGAGATATTTAAACTCCTCCACTTGGGGCAGGAGCTTGTCCCCAACCCAGAGATGACAAGCCACCTTTTTCCGGTTGAGGACCATGGACTCGGACTTGGAGGTGTCGATTCTCATCCCAGCTGCTTCACACTCAGCAGCAAACCATCCCAGTAAGACCTGTAGGTCATTGTTGGATGAAGCCAACAGGACAACATCAACTGCAAACAACAGAGATGAAATCCTGTGGTAACCAAGCATGAGCCCCTCCGTTCCCTGGCTCCACCTAGAAATCCTGTCCATAAAAATTATGAACAGGATCGGTGACAAAGAGCTGCCCTGGTGGAGTCCAACTCTCACTGGGAATGAGTCCGACCGAGTGTTGGCAATATGAACCAAACTCAACGGTCGTATAGAGACCGGATAGCTCGTAACAACAAGCCTGATACCCCATACTCCTGAAGCACCCCCCACAAAAAACCATGAGGGACACGGTTGAATGCCTTCTCCAAGTCCACAACACACATGTTAACTGGCTGGGAAAATTCCCACAAACCCGCAAGGATTCTTGAGAGGATAAAGTTGGTCCAATGTGCCACGGCCAGGACGAAAACCACATTGCTCCTCCTGAATCTGAGGTTTGACCAACAGCCGGACTCTCCTCTCCAGTACCTTGGCATAGACCTTCCCAGGGAGACTGAGGAGTGTGATCCCTCTAAAGTTGGAGCACACCCTCCGGTCCCCTTTCTTGAAGAGAGGAACCACCACCCCGGTTTGCCATGCCAAAGGCACTGTCCCCGACCTCCACACAATGTTGCAGAGGCATGTCAACCATGACAGCCCTACAACATCCAGGGCCTTGAGGTACTCAGGGTGAATCTCGTCCACCCCAGGGGCCCAGCCACCAAGGAGTTTTTTTAACCACCTTGGCAATCTCAGGTCCCTGTGATGGGTGAGTCGTCCCCCCTCGTCCACAAGCCCTGCTTCCTCTGTGGAAGGCGTGTCAGTAGGATCGATGAGATCCTTGAAGTATTCCTTCCACTGCCTGACGATATCCCCAGTCAAAGTCAGCAGCACCCCATCCACACAATACACAGTGTGGACAGGGAGCTGCTTCCCCTTCCTGAGCCGCTGGACCGTTTGCCAGAATCTCTTCGAGGCCGACCGAAAGTCTTGTTCCATGGCCTCACCAAACTTCTCCCACACCTGAGTTTTTGCTTCAGCAGCCACCCAAGCTGCACTCCACTTGGCCTGCCAGTACACCTCAGCTGCTTTGGGAGTCCCACAAGCCAACCAAGCTCGATAGGACTCCTTCAGCTTAATGGCCCCCCTCACCACTGGTGTCCACCACTTGGTTCGGGGGTTGTCTCCACGAGATGCACCAACGACCTTGCAGCCACAGCTCTGGGCAGCTGTTTCAACAATGGAGATGGAGAACATGCCCCATTCAGACGCTTTGTCTCCAGACTCCCTGGGAATGTGGTCAAAGTTCTAACGGAGGTGGGAGTTTGATTTGATTTTTTTTTTTTGATTTTGTATACTTTATTGATCCCCAGGTGGGAAATTGAGGGCATCCACCTGGATGGATGAAGCAGCCACGGTACGGCGCTATCCCTTAACCATTCACACACACATTCACACCTAGGGCCACTTTAGAGTCTCTAATTAACCTAACCTGCATGTTTTTGGCCTGTGGGAGGAAACTGGAGAAATCCCGGAGTAAACCCACGCAGATACGGGGAGAACATGCAAACTCCACACAGATCACTGTTGGTCAGGAGCTGGGATCGAACTAGGGATCCCATGGCCAAGGGTGAGTTGCTGTGCTGGCACAGTGCTGGCGCAGTGCTAACCACTGCGCCACCGCACCGCCCATAAGACCTAAGAGTTGAAGACCTCCCGGACAGAGGCCTCAGCCAGATGTTTCCAGCACACCCACACTATACATTTGGGTCTACCAGATCTGGATGACATGCTTCCCCGCCATCGGATCCAACTCACCACCAGGTGGTGATCATTTGACAGCTTTGCAGCTCTCTTTACCCAAGTGTCCAAGACATACGGTCACGGTCTTATGACACGATAACAAAATCAATTATCGACCTGCGATCTAGGGTGTCCTGGTGCCAGGTGCACATATGGACACCCTGATGCTTGAACTTGGTGTTTGTTATGTTATGGACAAACTGTGATTGGTACATAAGTCCAATAATTGAACACAACTCGAGTTCAGATCGGGCAGACCATTCCTCTCAGTCACCTCCCTCCAGCTTTCACTGTCAATGCCCATGTGCACATTGAAATCCCCCAGTAGGACAATGGCGTCTCCAAGAGGAGCACTCTCCAGCACCCCAGTCAGAGACTCCAAAAAGGGTGGGTATTCTGAACCATCATTTGGTGCATAGGCACAAATGATGGTCAGAACCCGTTTCCCAACCTAAAGTTGCAGGGAAACAACCCTTTCATTCACCAGGGAAAACTCCAATATAGAGGCAGCAAGGTGGGGGGATACAAGAATACCCACCCCTGCTCGTCGCCTCTCACCCAGGGCAACTCCAGAGTAGGCCAAGCTCCAGCCCCTCTCCAGGAGACTGGTTCCGGAACCAGAGCTGTGTGCTGAGGTGAGGCCGACTATATCTAGCTGGTATCTCTCAACCTTATGCACCAGCTCAGGCCCCTTCCCCACCAGAGAGGGGAAATTCCATGTCCCAAAAGCCAGTTTAGGAAGCCTGGGCTCACACCGCCAAGGTCTCTGCCTTTGACTGCCATCTGATCCACATAGCACCGGACCCCCATGCTCTCTCCTGCAGGTGGTGAGCCCACTGGAGAGCAGTCCCATGTAACTCCTTCGGGCTGAGCCCAGCTGGGTCCCATGGGTATAAAGCCAGCCACCAGGTGCTAGCCATCGAGCCCCTCCCCCAGGCCTGGCTCCAGGGTGCGGCCCCTGTAACTCCATACCGGGCGGGGTACACTGAATCCTTGTTCTAACATTCATTGTGAGTCTGTTGGATTGTTCTTAGTCTGGCCCTTCACCCAGGATGAATTTATCTTGGGTGACCCTACCAGAGGCAAACTGCCCCGGACAACATAAGTCCTGGGATCACTAAGGCACGCAAACCCCCCACCACGATAAGGTGATGATCCATGAGGGGGCACACATAGCAAGATAATTTAATTAATGGATTACATTGCGGACTTATTAATGTCAGGCTGAAAACAGACAGTTTCAGACAGAGCTTTTAGAACATGTTCAGTCTGCTTTATTCTGCCTTGAGAGCTCTTATTGTGGGAAAAATCTGAAGAAAATCAACACAAAATTGTCAGTAATGTCCTCATTTTGGAGCAAGAAATAGGGTTTGTGGCATGAGAGAGAGGGAAAAAGAGTGAGAGTCACTCCAAAAGAGTGAGTTGGCAACACTGCATAAAGCTGTTAACGTTTCTTAACTTTATATTATGGATTTAATCCGATGTGCAGTGATCCAGGTAAAATGTCCATTATCCACAGTCCAAAAGTCTACTGTGACAGAGACATGATCCAGTCTCTTAAATTCCTTTTGGAGATCAAATCCATTTTTGAATAATCTTTATCCAGGTAGCAAGTAAATGTGTTAACTTCAGTGGATCACAGTCTCAGCTGTTTGATGGAAAATGACTTATCAGATCTTCAGTTTGTAACAACGTATCTGGCAATCAGTCAGTTTAATTCTTGCTGGGTCACAAACTGTCCAGATACATACCTGTGCTTGAAATCCAGCCATGGCTTTTGAGACAAGAGTATTTCCACTTTACATCTAGCTGTGGCTGTTCAGATAGCGTAGATCCACTAACGTGGTGTTGTTAGCATAGTTAGCTGTTACTTAGCCCTAGCTTTGTCAGAGCTTTGTTGCTCTTTTCAAGCACTTCTCGAATGCCTTCTATGCGTATCCCTGGATGGACAGAAGACATCTGATTGGCTAAAGCCAGTATTGGGAGCATTATATAATGCCACTATATAATGTATAGTGGCATTATATATATTATATAGTATTATATAATATATAATATAATATAATGCCACTATAATGCCACTACTTTTGCAGTAACATGTTGTGTAACGAAATTACTGTTTAAAAATTCAGTAATGCGTTACAATTACTGAAATTTGATCAGATGCGTTACTAAATACAAACTGACCCTACGTAGCTGACGCAGTCGTCAGTCAGCGTGACCTGTTGCAAAGAGCCTGTACTGAGTGAAGGAAAAGATGAAGTTACTTTGTTTTTGTGGAAATGTGTGACATCATCTTCAGTGTTGGGAGTAATGCATTAATGCGTTACTGCAAAAGTAGTGGTGTTACAGTAACATGCTGTGTAATGAAATTACTGTTTAAAAATTCAGTAATGCATTACAGTTACTGAAATTTGATCAGATGCACTACTCGTTACTCATTTTATTAATATAGATAGATATTTTTAGTTCAAGTAAATTAATATACAAACTGACCCTACCGTAGATGAAACATAGCAGTCAGTCGACGTGACCTGTTGCAGAGAGCTGAGTCTTCACTACTGAACGGAGGAAGAGATGAAGCTACTTTGTTTTTGTGGAAATAGACACATTATTTTTCCTTTGTCATGGTTAAGGACAAAAGCATATTGGCGGGTTGCAAGATAAAGTGCCGGTTGGGACCTACTGCAATCTTGAGAAGTGTTTGAAAACAGCAACAAAGCTAGTGCTAAGTAACGACTTGCTATGCTAACAACACCATTTTGTCTGGAAACCCGGAGAAACTCACAGAGAGTGATGCTGCTTTGAATGCGAACTTTCTTAAACACAGTAATATAGTACATGGTACAGATCGGCTGAGCACTGAGCTCCGATGCTGTGCTGTATCAAGAGAGACCTAGGGGCGAGGAACTGAGGCGAGTCCAGTCGCTGTTCTCCCTCCGTGTTGTGCTTGTTCTTTATGTCACGTTCGCCCTCTGTGCTGTGGTCACTGTCTGTTGTATGCTTCCTCTATGCTGTGGTCAGTCTCTGTGCTGCGTTCTCTCATTAGCTTGTCACTGATTAGCTCGTCTCTTAAGGGCCCGAAGGCGTACATGCTCGCTAAGACTCGGGCCTCCAAGACATAATGTCAAGTTGACTCACCCGCCATTTATTCGCGCCCAAAGAAAGTGAACCTTTGGGCTGTAATGTTGGTCCAGCTGTAGTAATGTCTCTATCAGAATCACACTTTCCCCAAATGAGTCCACTTGACCAAGAGTACGGAGCACAAGCCTTCCTTCCTCGCCTAGGCCGTGAACCAGCACGCTCCTTAGCTTGTCATCGTCAGTGCCATCCAGCCCAGCTGCATCGACATAATCCTTAAACGTGTCGAACCAGTGGTGCCACGAGATGTCGGCTCACCTGGGGTTTCCAGAAACAGTCGATGTGACCCCACTCGCGCTTCCATGGTTTTACTCCCACCGCCAAATGTTATGGCTGGAAACCCGGAGAGACTCACAGAGAGTGATGCTGCTTTGAACACGAACTTTATTAAACACAGTAATATAGTACATGGTACAGATCGGCTGAGCACTGAGCTCCTATGCTGTGCTGTATCAAGAGAGACCTAAGATGGCCGGCTCTCTTCCTATATAGGCTGCCGTGATGACGTCACCAGCTGGCTGCATCATCACGCCGTTCCTTGGTATTAACCCCGTCATAACATTCAACCCTCCTTGGAAAAAAAAAACAACACAGAACACTTTAGTACATCACAACCCTCCCCAATTTGGCATTAACAACAATGTTAACTAGGGTTAGTGGGTGGACCGCTGCTTTACCCAATGTGGGTGAGTGGATTACTCTGCCACTCATTCTGGCAGCCCTGCTCCTATCTAATCAGTCTTTTCTTTCTTACAGTCTTCCATGGGGAAGACAGTTCTGCTGGAGGGGCTTTGTAGCAAGCCTATGGTGGATGCATCCCTGATGGTGCCAATTTCAGCAGGTACGGGTGCCATCCCTCTAGAACCATGGCCCGTTCGTCAACAATGTTCCATCCTGGATTCCACACCAGCTGGATTAGCTCCAATGCCGCATTCCGATCTGCAGCAGCTGTCCTCACCTCCCGCAGACGGCTGGCCGCTGTCCTGATCCATCCGCCATCTGAACGGCGGATGTTCTCAGCTGTGTCGATATCTTCACACGTGTCATGGTGGTGACAATGTAAAGGCCGACTGTGAGCCCGGTTGCTTGGTTCCGCGGGCCCAAACCCAGTTCATCACCGTGAGTGACGCTCTGTACGTCTGCATATGATGTTGTGGTTGTAACATTGTGGTACTCACATTTGCTGCGGGGCGTTCACCAGGCTGTGGTGGTTCCACTACATCCTGTTGGGTCACGGACTCTTCACCCAACGCGACAGCGCCAGTCCCTGGAGGCCAATGCTAGTCGTGGATCCTGAAGACGTCCGGCATCTCTCCTGTGTCATTTATAGTCACAGATTCTTCACCCGTCGGATCAGCTGTGGCTCCAGTAGACTGGTGCTGAACGAGGATTCTGAAGCAGTCTGGTTCTTTCTCACTTTCGTCTGGTGCTGGTTTATGTTGGGGTGATGTGTTGCCGTTGTCGGCAACGGACCGTGCACCGGGCCGCTCTTGGTCACAGAGGTCCCCTTTCTCCACAAACTCCCTCTCCTGCATCTCCACGACGGCTGTCGGAAGTTCATGCCTGGCAAGGATCTGAGGCGAGTCCAGTCGCTGTCCCCTCTCTGGGCAGCATTCCTCCTATGTGTACAGGACAGCTGTACTCCTGTCGTCGCCGTTCCTGCTAGATGCGGGCTCCCACTCCTGCAGCGGCTCTTGGCAGCTCACGCTGGGCAAGAAACTGAGGCGAGTCTGGCCACTCTTCTCCTTCCATGTTGTGCTCGATCTCTATGTCGCGTTCACCCTCTGTGCTGTGATCACTCTCTGTGTTGTACTCTTCCTCTATGCTGTGGTCAGTCTCTGTGCTGCATTCTCTCATTAGCTTGACACTGATTAGCTCGTCTCTTAAGGGCCCGAAGGCACACATACTCGCTAAGACTTGGACCTCCAAGACATAACGTCAAGTTGACTCACCCGCCATTTGTTCACGCCCGAAGAAAGCAAACCTTCAGGCTGTAATGTTTGTCCAGCTGTAGTAATGTCTCTATCAGAATCACACTTTCGCCAAATGAGTCCACTTGACCAAGAATACGGAGCACGAGCTATCCTTCCTCGCCGAGACCGAGAACCAGCATGCTCCTTAGCTTGTCATCCTCAGCACCATCCAGGCCAGCTGCGTCGACATAATCCTTAAAACGTTTCGAACCAGTGGTGCCACGAAACGTTGGCTCACCTGGGGTTTCCAGAAACAGTCGAAGTGACCCCACGCACGCTTCCATGGTTTTACTCTCGCTGCCAATGTTATGTCTGAAAACCCGGAGAGACTCTCAGAGAGTGATGCTGCTTTGAACACAAACTTTATTACATACAGTAATATAGTACATGGTACAGATTGGCTGAGCACTGAGCTCCTATGCTGTGCTGTATCAAGAGAGACCTAAGATGGGCGGCTTTCTCCCTGTATGTATATATGACGCAGCCAGCTGGTGACGTTGTCACGCCGTTCCCTGGTATTAACCCCTTCATAACAACCGTGTTAGTGGATCTACAATATATGAACAGCCATGGCCAGATGTAAAGTGGAAATACTCTTGTCTCATTAGCCACGGCTGGATTTCAAGCACAGGTATGCATCTGGACAGTTTGTGACCCAGCAAGAATTAAACTGATTGATTACCAAATATGTCATTACAGACTGAAGATGTGATAACAGTGACTTTCCATCAGGTAGCTGAGACTGTGATCCACTGAAGTTAACACACATTTACTCGCAACCGGGACAAAGATTATTCAAAAATGGATTTAGATCGTGGTCATGGGATCGATTCCACCCTTGACCATCGTGGGTTCGATCCCACCCCCAGACCATCGGTGACCCTTCTGTGTGGAGTTTGCATGTTCTCCCCGTGTCTGCGTGGGTTTACTCCGGGCACTCCAGTTTCCTCCCACATGCCAAAAACATGCAAGTTAGGTTAATTGGCATCAAAACTGGGGATTCTAAATTGTCCTTAAGTATGGATGCGAGAGTGAATGGTTGTCTGTCTCTCTGTGTTGGCCCTGCGATGGACTGGCGATCTGTCCAGGGTGTACCCTGCCTCTCGCCCAAAGATGCTGGGATAGGCTCCAGCCCCCCCGCGACCCGAAAGGATTAAGCGGTAGAAGATGGATGGATGGATGGATGGATTTAGATCTCCAAAAGGAATTTTAGGGACTGGATCATGTCTCCATCACAGCAGACATATGGACTGCGGATAATGGACATTTTCTCTGGATCACTGCACATCGGATTACATCCATATCATAAAGGTAAGATAAACATGGACAGCTTTATGCAGTGTTGCCAACTCTCACTCCAAAATGAGGAAATTACTGGCAATATCATGTTGATCTTCAGATTTTTCCCACAATAAGAGCTCTCAAGCAGACTGTACATGTTCTAAAAGCTCTGTCTGAAACAGTCCGTTTTCAGCGTGACATTAATAAGCCCATAATGTAATCCATTAATTAAATTTTCTTGCCATGTGTGCAAGATGAGTTAAGTATGCATTTAAAAGTAACATGAAAGTTACTTTTCCAAGTAACTAGTTACTTTAATCATGCAGTAATTGGTAAAGTAACTCAATTACTTTTGAGGAGAAGTAACTAGTAACTGTAATTAGTTACTATTTTTTAGTAACTTGCCCAACACTGGTCATCTTCCAGTTTGCCGAGACTCCGGGTAGACCCCTCTGTGGATGACTGCATGTAGCCCAAATTTTATGACCACTTGGGCAGAATACAAATAATCCATACTGGCATTTTCTGAGGCATTGTTTTTCAACCTTTTTTGAACCAAGGAAGCTTTTTTTTTTTTTTACATTGAAAAAAATGTCACGGCACCCCACCAACCAAAAATATTACAAAATGACACATTGTAGCCTACTACAGCATGTGCAATGACAATTTAGTCTCGTGATTAGTTCACTCAGTGTGAAACATGGATTTGCTTAGATGAACACAAAGCTGATATCCTGGCAGCAACAGAAGAAATGCATAAATGAAGCTCTTCCTCCACAGCTCTCAGTGTCTCTCTTGTTTTAATTTCTACAGCAGTCAGGCTTGAAAAGCCCTGGATCTTCTCATTAAAGTTACCTGTTTCTCCATGTGGTCATGGAGATGAACAAAATAGTCCATGTTCTTATCTTGAAGTGATGGGGGCTTTGTTTGGAGATGACATTTAAGGTACGTTCAGACCAAACGTGAATGGGCGGCACGAATCCATACAAACGGCCCTTTTCCACTAGCCCCACATGGCCCTACACGGTACGCCTCGGCCCGCTTTTGTAGCCTTTTCCATTATACCCTGCACCGGTTAACAGGTCCTATTTTCGTACCTATTCGAGGCCAGGGTACAACCGTGCTGAGTAGAGCCGAGATGTGACGTCAACAGACTGCGAGCCACTGATTGGTAAGGGCGTAATGTCACGAAAGCGTCTGTCTTCTGTGGAATCTACACGACCGCCATTTGCAATATTTCACGGACTAACTCGGTCACCGAGTAAATACGATATTAATACAAATGGCGTTGTAGGTTTTGTGGAAATCTACACCGTGGTCCAACGAAGAGGTGCAGAGTTTTCTGTTCTTGGTGGCAGATCCACAGTGAGAGGAGCGACCCACACCATTACAGATGCAGCCCAGCATAGAACCGGACTATGGACAAGCTGAAGATGAACGTGAGAGAACCATCGATGGTGAGTGATTTGTAATATTGTGCATCTGTTTGCTTATTTATCCTGCTGGTGGTAAGCTCACTTTTTTTGAGTGATACAGCGCTGTCCTGTAGCTACCTAGCTAGTAGCCAACTCTGCTGATTCGTGCTTGTTTTGTCCTAAGTATTTGCTTGTGAGAGCAAAACGATGAAATATGTTAATCCTGGTTAAAGTCCTGGTTTGTGTACATGTTGCCCTTTGGTGCTGTGCATTAAGTTGTGTGTAATTTCTTCCTAGAATCTGTTTCCACATGCCAGGGGTTAGCCGCCCTCAGTGTTTATATTGTGGATACAGGTCAAGTGGACCCCAGGATCCAAAATCTCAACATATACAAGTGCATTTTCAAACCAGTGATTTAAAAAGTGATTCATATAATTTTCTAAAGCGTCAGAATAGACCCAAACACCTATTCTGTGGATTTTCAAAAAAAAAGTGTTGGAACAGTCATGCTGTTTCTGTTCCACCATAAATCCCTGGATTGATAATGTACTTGTACATGTACAGAGTGGATCCTGGGGTGCTCACTGGTCAGGGAAACGAAGCATTTTTGTCACATCCCACCACTGACTTTCACAAGTGTATTTCCTTAACACAGGTACGTACATCTCCAAAAATTAGAATGTCATGAAAAAGTTCAATATTTTTTGTCACTCATTTCAGAAAGTGAAATCCGTATATTATATAGATTCATTACACAGTGATATATTTCAAGTGTTTATTTATTTTAATTTGGATGATTATAGCTTACAGCCCCTGAAAACCCCAAATTCAATTTGGCAAAAAATTAGAATATTACATAAAATTAATTTTAAAAAAATAGTTTTTAAATAGAAATGTTGGCCGCTGAAGTGTTGGTTAATATGGGCTGTAGCCATAATCATCAAAATTAAAATAAATACTTGCAATATATCACTGTCCCTGTAATGAATCTATGTATGGGTTTCACTTTCTGAAATGAGTGACAAAAATATTGAACTTTTTCATGATATTCTAATTTTTGAGATGTGACTGTATATGTTTTGAACTTGCTTGAACTAACCACCATCCATTTCTGTCTTTGGTGTAGGCAAGAGAAAAGGAAAAGCAGCCACCCCACAACGGACCTTGCCACTGTGGAAAGTACTGAAATCCTTTGCTTTTATAGGTAAAGTGCCAAAACCAAAGTAGCGCAATTTCCACCTAATATAAAAGGGACTGAACTGAGATTTATTTGATTGTGTGAATATTAATTACAGAATAATTGAAAATGACTGGCACATCAACTGTAAAATAAACCGCTTGTTAATGTATTTATTTTTTTGTCAGATCACTTGTGTGATCCTTTGTGAGTTATGTTCATAACTGTATGTTGCACTTTTGGGGAATGGGAGTTGTCCAATCATCAATATGATTTAGTTTATATATGTAGTTTATAGTCTATCATCAATAAACTCATGCAGTAACAGGACACATTACAAATATTTGAGACCCATTGTAGTGCTTCCTTTTATATTTTAGCAATAAAAGTACAAAACACCGCCCACACTTGAAGCCAGGGCAAGAAGAGACACAGCGGTGGCAAAGCAGTGGCTAAACTTTTATTGAGAAAAACTCCATATTTTGACTGAGCGACTCCACACTCGGTGATGCACACCTTCAGTTAAAGTACTAGATTCCATTCAAGTGAAGGTATTAATTCATTCTGATTGCTGAGGCCACAGTAAAAACAGATGATTTTAAATGTAACCCAGCCCTTGTAAAATCTACTTTACTGAAGCGCAGCTGCATGAAAATTGTGGTTAAATACAACAACGAAGTACTTTATTGTCACATTCAAATTGTAATCGCTCCTGTTTTGTTTTTCTTTTGAATTCTTGGATGGAATATGGGTGGGCAATATAAGCTGTGGCTTCAGCCGTCACCCATTTCGGATAACCTATGTTGAACTGTATAATCAGAGGAGTTATTGTTTAATTTGACCTTGTTAGATTTTTTTCCCCTTTGTTATATTATTCTATTTTCTTTTAATCTTTTACTTTTAATCTATCCGAAATAAAGATTCATTCATTCATTCACATTTCACCACTGGCTTTTAGCAACAAGTGTATTTCCCAAATATGTTTTAAACTTGCTTTAACCACCACCCATTTCTGTCTTTTGTCTAGGCAAGAGGGAAACGATCCACCCAAACCGGACCTTGCCTCACTATTTACAGAGATGCAGGCCTAAGATCTGCTGAACTGGGTCCAGCTTGAGTGGCACATCCCAGCTGCTTCTCAGTGAGGCAGCGTGGC
The DNA here is from genome assembly GCA_020510985.1 of Pholidichthys leucotaenia. Lineage (NCBI taxonomy): Eukaryota > Metazoa > Chordata > Actinopteri > Cichliformes > Pholidichthyidae > Pholidichthys > Pholidichthys leucotaenia. Next base: position 377,445,180 of record CM035839.1, read on the forward strand.
CGGCGTGTGTGACCCATTCTAAGTTGTTTTTTTTTTGTTTGTGTTTTACAGTTTGAATTTTGCACATTCTGAATAATCTGGAATTTGCTGCTGGTTGTAATAAACAATTTAGTGACTTATGTGTTTGCATCATGATTTTCTATTTTGTCTGTTAAGACACCGGTGGGAAAAGACTCAACAATACAAACCATTTATCGGTGACTTTGAAAATAATGGCTCATTTTTAAGAAAAAAGTAACCAAAACAATTATTTTAACTGAAGACTGTATTGTTGGATGTGCCACCGCAGAAGACCCTGCACACTTTAGTGACAGTACCAGTATATGGAGGAATACTGGGCCATATTAGCATCTGTTCTTCATCATAATGGGTTTGGGTAGGGGTGTCCAATCATGTGCCATGGAGGGCCAAGACCCTGCAGGCTTTACCTCCAAACAGTGTCTTCAACAGCAGATTCCACTGAATTTCTTCCACTGACTGCTGATCAGTGAGAACACCTGCTGAAGAGACTGGGTAGAAGAGAGAACCTGCAGGGTCTTGGCCCCCCATGACACATGATTGGAAACCCCCAGGTTAGGGTTTAATGGGATTTAACATTTTAACACAAACTGCTTTATGGTTCATAATTCTGTTGACAGACTTACACGAAACCAAAAGTGATTTCTCAAACTGCTGGATTGTTCTTAGACAGCTTTTCCAATCTGTTAGTATTTAATTTGTGCCACATGGTGGTAACCTTCACATATAAAAAAGAGACATCTGCAAAAACTTCAAAGGTTTATTGTCAGTGCAATTCCCAGTGCAATACTACATGAATGCATGTATAAGTACATTGTTGATGCAGAGAATATATATTTCTACAGTACATGTATCTAGTAAATCAAGTATTTTCCATGTAACCTTGTGACTGCATTATTTTAGTTGCTTTTAATCCTAGATCAAGTTTGTTTTGGCCTAAAATGCATCATAATTGTCAAATATACTGTATCTTGTTATACCTAACTCAGTACTGTTTACTTTTTGAATATATATTTTGTGGCTAATAGTTTATTAACCTGGCGATCAAGTTGTGTCAGCTGATCATTTTTTGCCATGACACCACCTCAGACTCAGTGCTGCTGGAGCAGGTACATCCATGATGTCTCAACAGTCTCTCCATGATTTTCACGCAGATCAGAGCAATTTGTTGCATAGGAAATAAACGTTTCTACAGACATTCATAAGCTCTATAACCACTGATCGTTTGTGAAGCTGGGGTGACATCAGTGACAAGCTGTGTTGACATCAGTGACAGGCTGTGTTGAACACCAGACCGACCGTTTGAAGCGGTAATTTTCCCACAACAGAGCCATCTGAAACACACACACACACACAGCATACATATTTTAGTACCCAACAGCGATAACTTGCAGACATTACAGTGTAGTACGACGTACTTATAGCAAACTAGCATTAGCAACCATTAGCTTACCGTCATATATGACCTAGTTTGTATCCTCACATCTTCAGCTCTCCCAGAAGCTGCAGTACTATTCCAGAGTGTTTCGTCTCATTGCCTGTACCCTTGTCTGGCGGTCCTTTTTGGCATTTATGGTGACAAAAAGCCACAGACCGAGGAGTCGCCTTGTACAGCCGCCATGTTATGTTTTGCTTGGGTCGCGTGTTTTACGCCACGGGAGTGTGGCGCTGCCTTGCTGTAAAAAAAAATCTCACCCACCCCAGGCGTACCCTGCTGTAATGGAAACACAACCGAGACCGAAACGAGTAATGGCGAGTAGAGTAGAGTAAGGCCGACTGGGGCTAGTGGAAAAGGGCCAAAAGTGAATGGAAAGAGGTGAGTACATGCGAAATTGTGCATTTGCGTGTTCACGTCCGAGGTAATATGCTAGCTTTGAGATTCTGCCATCACCGGAGTAAAAGTATCACCATTGCAGAGTAAACTAGTTTGAAAATGAGACTCACTCACCTGGAGACAGGAGGACCGGAAGCTCTTCAGCTGAATTGGGATTTCGGAGTTATTTACCCATGGTTTCCTGCCACGGATGTGCTAGCAAGCTAGCAACGGAAACACTCATCTTATAAAGTTTTGGAGACAGGGACAACTTTTTCAGGTGAGCCCTCCGTCGGATATTGTAAACATAAAGCATGACGTTATTTTGGGGATTTCCACAGTAGGCTGAACACTGCTGCAGAAGTTATAAAGGCAACTTCTCCTGTCTGCATCTCACTCAGATGCTGAATTCTCACATTTACATAGAGTTATAACGTAATTGTGCCGCCTGAAAAATTTGCCCGTTTGCGTTTGGTGTGAACACACCTTTAAGCTTGCATGGGGCCATAACAGTGTTGGATAGCTTTTCCTCACACACCAAAACATAACAGCTTGGTGCAGTGGGATCCTCAGTGGAAGGAAGTCCAAAGAAAAGGTAACTTTTGATGTACTGCCTTGTCTTCGCTGTTTTAACAACCACTCGGCCCGTCACCTGGGTTAGAGGTTTTTCTAGGGCCCAGTTCAGAATCTAAGTCTTTCTTCTTCAAATATTTATCCATTGTGGTGACCCAGCACACTGCGAACGGACAGTATCTCACACTCATCAGGGCTGGAGGAAACGGAGGACAATTTACATACGGACAGAGAGCCCCAGGGGGCAATCAGATGGAACTGTTATGTATGCCTCCTCGGAGAGGATGTCCGGGCCGGGCACTAGCTGATGTCATGCTAATGATGTGTATTGACTGATGTGTATTAGATGACAATCACTATGCTAATGTGCCATGCATTCTCTCTGTCTGTGTAACGTGTATAAAAGAGTTTGTTATCCATGCCTCAGAAACGCTAAAACTTTCCTACCAGACACACGGCCCCCAGCGGGCAACGCTGGGGTCCACCGGCTGTATTTATGTTAGAGGGTCAATAAAGAACCTGTGTCAACCTATGCTCGTGGCTCGCCTCCACATCTTTTCCTTACACCCTCTACACCATCACTGTTTTTCATCCAGTCACCAAGACCTAGCATGTTTTAACAAGGTTGTAAAACACATAAAGAAGAGGAAGAAGACGGTAGCCATACTGCATTCATACTACCACCTACTGACATGGAAGAGCCACTACAGAATCCATGCGCAACAACAATAAATTATTTGCAATTTTTTTGACCAGTTAAGGAGTGAAATTAGATAATTTCCCGCCATACCCTGTGTGATGCTGTTCATAGAATGCATTATTGTGTGACACGGGTGGTGGCTTCACCTTTCCGGTTCTGCCACCACCTGGGGTATAAGAGGGCCTGTGAGGCAGAGGGGCGGTCTCTTTGACCACCTTTCAGCCTAACGGGAATTCTTTTTAGGTTTATGGTGGCAGCGGAGCCCGGTGAGGTGAGTTCAGATGCGGCTAATGGCAGCACCTGACTCTCCCCCCCCCCAAGAGCCAGACAAGATCTCTCTAAAACTGACATGAGAAAAACAGAGAAAATTTGCCTGAGCTCGAGCTCAACCACTGTCCAGGACTCAGTCGATCCTGGCAATGAACACCTGGACCCAGCCTCCAAGAGGTCCAGCTCTGGCTCCCAATCCGCTGCAGAAGGCTCCACAGTGGGCGAGGTGGTTATTGCAGTCCTAGTGTCCTCCTGCAGTGGCTCCAACACTCCGGCGTGGCTGCAGGGGAACCTCTCCATGCTGGCTCCAGGAGAGACTCCTCCGAAGCCACTAGCTCCTCCACCATCGGATGGCCCTGACCTTGGGCCAACAGGTCCTCGGTGAGAATTGGAGGAGACACAGAGAGGGGGAAAAATGAGTTAATTAGGGCAGCTGGAGGAGAGGACCCAGCGGACTGCTTATGCTGGGCCCCTCCCTCGGGAGACAGGCAAGGTTCAATGTCATTAGATGGTGTATAATGAAGAAATACTTGCCTGTCATCCCGGTCCTCACTGTTCCCAGCTGCAGGCAGGAGACAATTCTCCCTCTCCATGTCAGTGGTGACGTGGGCCCCTTCGACAGCTTGTGGAGGAGCCGTCTTCACGACGACAGAGGAGGGCGTTACCGGGTTGAGCTCAGCGGGCCTCACGGCAGCTGGAGGACAAAGGGCTGCTGAAGGTGATGAGTTCTCCTGGTGTCTCCTAGCTGGCGGGATGGTGTTGACAGTCCTGGTCCTTTGACGCTCCTCCTCGACTCGGCGGTTGACAAAGGCGAGCAGGCTCGCCCACACCTTGTTTGCCGGCGTGGCTGCAGAAGGACCTCTCCGTGCTGGCTCTGGGAAGGGAACGTCTGAAACCGCTTCGGCTCGGCGGGAAGTGTCCTCACGGATAACCCAGGGAATAAGCGCTCGAGCGTGCAGACCGTGGAGAGCTTGGCGAATTTTGGACACCTCCAGAGACCGGGATGCGCTTCTAGGACACCCATAGCCCCGAGCAAACACTCCCATTTCTTCTTGGGTCCACGGGACATGAAGGCCTCCTCCACAAAGTCCTGGATAAACCCTGCTGCCCACTCTTCCTCCAGCGTGGGGATGCCAGCTGCCGTTCCTCCCTTGCGGCGACGAGGTCAACAGGCCCAGGGCATCATGCGCGCCACAACAGGTGGGTGGAAAAAAAACCCCAGTTCATTAGAAAAAAGCTAGTGTGTGGGTGAACCCGCTAAATCCTCTTAACTGGGTGGATCATTCTGTCATAAACCCTCTGTGCGCCCTATCTTTGCGCATGGAGGAGAGAAGGAGAAACAAGGATTTAAGTGCAGGGGTGACCACACACACATTTACTGAACACTGTTCAGGGCAAACCATACAAATGGCTAGGCTGCTCGGGCTAACAAAGAGTCTACATGAGAAGCTAGGCTGTACAGGGGAAAGCGCAGCAGTCGTGCCGCACCCAGAAATGCTAACAGCGTGGCGGCACAACTGAATAGAGAAACACTAGAATTACTCACAGCCTAAGCAGTCTGGGTCCTCCAGTAGATCGGCGAGCAAACCCCTTCCATGACGTGATGGTTAGACGGCAAAGCACAGCCATCCAACACGTACAATGATCCAGCGGCGTCTGTCCAGCAAAGAGCTGCTTTAGTACAGATGCCGCTGGCATGGCAAATAAGGAACTCCTGGGCGAGACACGGGGGAGATGATTACTGGGGTAGGAAACAGCTGATGGAGTCAAGGGAGAGCGAGGGGGCATGGCTGGACCGACAGACTGTCAGCAGTGTGAGAGAAAGTAAGTCACAGACGCAGACTAACAGCTGCTGGTCAGGCAGTGGCAAGCATAAGGAAGTCAGTACAATAATACACAAAAATGCACATAACCAGTAAAACCAAAAAACCCCAAAGTGATCGAGACAGAGCCGGGGAAAGCCAAGCCGACTCGGCTTGTGACATTTTCCATGTAATTAAAGTTGTTAGCTGTCATAATAACAGAGTAATATTTAGTTTTTGTGAAAACGATTAGCTGACAACAACTCCCATCATCCCACATCACTAAACACGATTGTGGCGGGAGATTACTAGAACCTCACCTCCTGTTTCTTGACCGATGAAAGAAGAATCCAAAGAGGAGAAAAACAACACAAAGGTATTGTTTTGTATTGTGAGAGCTGGAGCTGATCTAGAACACGGTTAGTTACTTCACCCTGGTCGCGGGGGTGCTGGAGCCTGTCCCAGCATCTTTGGGCGAGAGGCAGGGTACACCCTGAACAGATCGCCAGTCCATCGCAGGGCCAACACAGAGAGACAGACAACCATTCACTCTCACAGTCATACCTAAGGACAATTTAGAATCCCCAGTTTGATGCCAGTTAACCTAACATGCATGTTTTTGGCATGTGGGAGGAAACCGGAGAAATCCCGGAGTAAACCTACGCAGACACTGGGAGAACATGCAAACTCCACACAGATCACTGTTTGTCGGGGGCTGGGATCGAACCCAGGATCCCCTGGCCAAGGGTGAGTTGCTGTGCTGCCGCAGTGCTAACCACTCCGCCACCGAGCTGCCCCTGGACAACAACCTACACCATTATTTATATGGAAAATTATCTTTTAAATTGACAAACATCATATGTGTAACTTGTGGCAAAATTTGATGGGGATCAAAAGATAATTTTGCTCTTGCCATTCATTTCAATGGAGAATTTTTCCGATTTAAGGTCCCATGTGCGGCAGTAGAGGAGGCGTGACTTAGGCTCTATTGTTTAGACTAAAATGATCTTATTTGTGTTCTTTTTCCTCATTTGACTCAGTGTTCAAAATCAGTTTTGGTGCATCAACTATGTGGACATACGAATAGCAGATTAGGTTCAACGAGAATGGTGTCCACATCTGTTTTATGCATGCGGACAAGATTTATGAGCCTTACACATGTATAGTAAATTACTTTTCTTTGTCATCAAAATGATGATAAACTGATAACATGCTGGGATTGAGATTCAAAAGTATCCAGATGTGCTGACCACAGGAGCTCACAGGTCTATCAACTTGCTTTTGACATTTGACTAGGTGTTGTTAACATCTGCACATTAAGGACATTCCAACTTAAATTAAGATATATGACTGCGATGGAAATTTAATGCTTATGCTCTGTCTAATGCTTATTTCATGTTTAATAATAATAACAATAATACATTTTATTTCTAGGTGCCTTTCAACCCCCAAGGTCACTTTACAAAAAGACCATTGGTGGTGTAATTATAAGTATCTTGTGCTCTTGTGATGCTCAAGGAAAACTCTGTGGGCAGCAGTGGCTCAGGAGATAGAGTGGGTTGTCCAATAACTTGAGGGTTGGTGGTTTGAATCCTGCTCTCCCCCCACAGCTATCCTGCTGTTGTGTCCCTAGACACGATGCTCTATATAATAAACACACAAAAAAACAGATTTTAGTGTACATGGTTTCTATTTCAGTCGTCACCATACAGAATGTGGCATATTGGAATACCACCATACATGTCACGGACATGGGGACGCATGCACAACACGATGTCATCACACCGTGACTATATTAGGGGACTAATTGTGGGAGACTGTCTCTTTGGTGCTCTGCCTCTATGCCAATACCAGCCTGTATTCACTTCTGGTTAGCATAGTTACTATTCGGCTGTAACATGTGCTGTTAGCAGTGTCCTTAATAAAGTTACTGTTCAGCACAGCGACTGCCTCCACTGTCCTGATTTCCAGACATAACAATGGCGACGAGGAGAAAAATTGGTCTTCTGGAGGAAAATTTGATGTTTTTTGTGAAGATGGAAGCGTGTCTGTTACCCTGACCGGTGAGTGAGGTGGCTAGACAAATCAGGCTCTGCCAACGCCGGCAGGGAGTGAGAGAAGCGATATGTCGTGGACCTCCGCTGTCTGGTGATCACATGCAGGTTTGGCCGTTTAGAGGGCGAAATGGTGTGGGACTAGCTAGCGGAGCACACCAGCAACCCGCAGCTGCGGGCGAAGCTAATCATGGCACCCGATGAACAACTGCTGGTGAAGGTGGTGGAATTGGCGTTCCAGCTGGAGGCCACCGACAAGCTACAATCACAACTAGGTGAGCCATAACAACAAGCCCCGTTAGCGCATGTAGCTACCCCAGAACCCGGTCATGACTTGACCTTGTTGGAGGACGCCGAGGTGAACACCGTGAAACGCTATTCGTTCAGTAACTACAGCTCCCCGACACACTGAGAGAGAGCGCGATACTGCCCAGCCAAGGGGCAGCGATGCAAACGCTGCGGCAAGGTCAATCACTTTGCCAAGGTGTGCCAATCGACACAACTGACATCAAGCCTGCCACTCAGTCCAAAGGAACCACCAGCAACCACTATCCACACTGTAGGCTCCAGAGGAGTGGCATACAAGTGGTGCACGGTGAGGTTAGATGACGTCAGCTTACCGTTGCTACTGGACACTGCCGCTGTGAGGTCAGTGATTAACTGAGTTACAGTTAAAAAAATTCTTCCAACCATCCTATTGGGAAGAATCCAGCAGAGCTGTTTGGCTATGGGCACACACGCATCAGCTTAGTAGGGGCTGTATCACTGGCAGTTCGCTACGAGTCAAGAGTCCTCCCAGCGTTCGTCTTCCAGGTAATCACACCCCAGGACAACATCCTGGGGTGTGATCTTTTTTACGGACTGGGTTTTACTATGTGTGATAACCTTGGGCTCTGTTTGACTGCTGATGATGGGAGCGCAACACACCTGGACGAGGGTACAGCAGCTCCGAGCTTGACACCGCAGGAAGAAGACAGTGAGACGAGGGGGCAGAAACCAGACTCACCAGCACCAGCAGCAAGGAGCTGCCACAGTGTTGCAGGATAGAGAGTTTGTGGCCCAGCAGGACGGTGCCAACCGGGGGCACGTCCTGCCACCGGCGTGAAAGTCACACTGTCACAGGAGCAACAAGAATCAGGGACGAGAGAGCAGCAGCAGCAGCAGCCGCATGAAGCTGACTAGGTCCGGATTCACAGTGCTCGATTGAGTTCGGGTCTGCCGATCCAAATGCCCAGATGACCTGCAGATGTTCCCGTCCCCGCTGATGCAGCTCACCATGCTCTGTGTTTTGAAATGTTTAAACAGAGCATGGTTGATAATAGTGGCGGAATAATCCACTCAACCATGCAGGGTTTCACCGGCAGTCTACCTGGATGCCCAGGTTCAGATAATGGTTTTGGTTATGGTGTATGGAACCTTAAGTAATTTATGGTATGGGTCTAGACGATAATACTGCCATATTGTGCCTTAACATCAAGCAAATATGTGTAACCTAACATTGGCAACCTAGTGCACTTAACATCATGCATTATGTTAGCCACAGCACTGGTACTGGTGAATGTACAGTGGGGCAAAAAAGTTATTAGTCAGCCACCAATTGTGCAAGTTCTCCCACTTAAAAGATGAGAGAGGTCTCCAATTTTCATCATATGTATACCTCAACTATGAGAGACAAAATGAGAAAAAAAAAATCCAGAAAATCACATTGAAGGATTTTTAATGAATTAATTGGTAAATTCCTCGGTAAAATAAGTATTTGGTCAATAACAAAAGTTCATCTCAATACTTTGTTATATACCCTTTGTTGGCAATGGCAGAGGTCAAACGTTTTCTGTAAGTCTTCACAAGGTTTTCACACACTGTTGCTGGTATTTTGGCCCATTCCTCCATGCAGATCTCCTCTAGAGCAATGATGTTTTGGGGCTGTCGCTGGGCAACATGGACTTTCAACTCCCTCCAAAGATTTTCTATGTGGTTGAGATCTGGAGACTGGCTAGGCCACTCCAGGACCTTGAAATGCTTCTTACGAAGCCACTCCTTCATTGCCCGGGCAGTGTGTTTGGGATCATTGTCATGCTGAAAGACCCAGCCACATTTCATCTTCAATGCCCTTGCTGATGGAAGGAGGTTTTCACTCAAAATCTCACGATACATGGCCCCATTCATTCTTTCCTTTACACTGATCAGTCGTCTTGGTCCCTTTGCAGAAAAACAGCCCCAAAGTATGATGTTTTCACACCCATGCTTCACAGTAGGTATGGTGTTCTTTCTCCTCCAAACACGACAAGTTGAGTTTTTACCAAAAAATTCTATTTTGGTTTCATCTGACCATATGACATTCTCCCAGTCCTCTTCTGGATCGTCCAAATGCTCTCTAGCAAACTTCAGACGGGCCTGGACATGTACTGGCTTAAGCAGGGGGACACGTCTGGCACTGCAGGATTTGAGTCCCTGGCAGCGTAGTGTGTTACTGATGTAGCCTTTGTTACTTTGGTCCCAGCTCTCTGCAGGTCATTCACTAGGTACCCCCGTGTGGTTCTGGGATTTTTGCTCACCGTTCTCGTGATCATTTTGACCTCACGGGGTGAGATCTTGCGTGGAGCCCCAGATCGAAGGAGATTATCAGTGGTCTTGTATGTCTTCCATTTTCTAATAATTGCTCCCACAGTTGATTTCTTCACACCAAGCTCCTTACCTATTGCAGAGTCAGTCTTCCCAGCCTGATGCAGGTCTACAATTTTGTTTCTGGTGTCCTTTGACAGCTCTTTGGTCTTGGCCATGGTGGAGTTTGGAGTCTGACTGTTTGAGGTTGTGGACAGGTGTCTTTTATACTGATAACGAGTTCAAACAGGTGCCATTAATACAGGTAATGAGTGGAGGACAGAGGAGACTCTTAAAGAAGAAGTTACAGGTCTGTGAGAGCCAGAAATCTTGCTTGTTTGTAGGTGACCAAATACTTATTTTACCAAGGAATTTACCAATTAATTCATTAAAAATCCTTCAATGTGATTTTCTGGATTTTTTTTTCCTCGTTTTGTCTCTCATAGTTGAGGTATACCTATGATGAAAATTGGAGGCCTCTCTCTTCTTTTAAGTTGGAGAACTTGCACCATTGGTGGCTGACTAAATACTTTTTTGCCCCACTGTATATGTTACGCTAGCAATATGCCACAGTCAAGGTAGTCAGCTAAGGATAACCATCACCAGCAGTTCTCGTTTCTCCCAGGAAGGGGGGGGGTGTCATCAATGTGGCATATTGGAATACCACCATACACGCCACTGACGTGGGGACGCATGCACAGCGTGACGTCATCACGCCGTGACTATATTAGGAGACTAATGGCAGGAGACTGTCTCTTTGGTGCTCCACCTCTATGCCAACACCAGCCTATATTCACTCCCGTTTAGCATAGCTACTATTCTGCTACAACATGTGCTGTTAGCAGTGTCCTTAATAAAGTTACTGTTCAGTACAGCGACCGCCTCCACTGTCCTAATTTCCAGACATAACACAGAAGATAGACAAATTTCCATGACATGATTTTCCTAATTGACATTCTAATGGCAAATGTGGAAAATGAAGAGAAAGGCTAATTTTCTGTTATGCTGTGTATGTTGTTGGATCATTATTCTTTAGTCTCATACAAGCAAAAGGAAATGTGCTCCTTGCAATTCTGCCTAATCTGTCAAGATCATAAGTCAACATGCTTGAATTTGCAAGCATAGCAACCCCATTACTCTTCATCTCTCAATGTCAACTAGTGCAATTATGGTTGCCTTCAACAAATCATTTCTTATTAGTTGCAGCTGCAAAGTCTGTTTGGTATTGCATTCTTAATCATAGAATTAAAAGAAATGATATTCTCAAAAATATCAGAAAAATGTATTATAGTATATTGATGCATCCATCCAGAATTACAATTTCATGCAAGTCATCAGGTTTTTAAAATAGATTTAATTTCAGTAATTATGTGGTCCGATGGTAAACAGCTGCAGGTTAGTGGACTGGATAAAACCAAAATAAGAAAAAAAAATGCTTTCACTGATGTAATTGCATGGTATGAAAAGAGAAAACATGATGTTAAGCAATTATAAATATACACTTTGGCCCACGAACATATTATGACTGATGAGGATGATGATATCTCAAAATAAGTAGTTGTATAACTTATAGACTTTAGTCCCTTTAAGTGTTTAGGTGTTGGTCATAAAGACCGCCACACCCAGCATGCAGTCTGTGTCACGGAAAGTCCATGAGCATCCAACTGAGTCCTAAGTCCAACAAATGAAATGGCCCCTACAGAGGACCGATGTCAACATGAAGTCAGGCTGGGTTAATGTATAGAGACAACTTAATTGAACAAATGCAAAATAAAAGTTAAAAAAAAAACAAAAAAAAAACAGCAATCAAAGGTAAGTGCAGTTACTTACTCAAAAATACAAACTTCAATTCTAGTGAAGTTGAGACATTGTGTAAAATGTAAATAAAAACAGTATACCGCAATCTGCAAATCCTTTTCAACCTATATTCAACTGAATACACTACAAAGATAAGACATTTAATGTTCAGACTGATAAACTTTGTTTTTGTTTTTTTTGCAAATATTCACTTTCATTTTGAATTTGACGCACACATGTTCCAAAAAAGCTGGAACACGGCAGGAAAAGATGGGGGAAGTTGAGGAATGCTCAAAAACACCTTTTTAGGACATTCCACTAGTGTTGTAATATTCACGAACGATTCATTCGACTGTACTAGTTTTAATTGGTGAATGTACTGTACTGAATTACTTACTGGAACTGTACTGGAAGCTACAGATCACCAGCTGAATGAGCCCTGCCTGCTTCGTTCAGCTGACTCATTTCAGTGAGTGGTAGGCAGTTAGAGCTCCAGTACATCATTGAATCAGTGTCCAAATCTTTCAAATGGATTTTGTTTTGCCAACAAACTGGAAATGATTCAGTACATTTTAGTGAACAGTGGATCCCATCACTACATTCCACAGGTGAACAGGTCAGTTGGAAACAGGTGACTGTTATGATTGGGTATAATAGGAGCATTCCTGAAAGGCTCAATTGTTCACAAGCAAAGATGGGGCCCCCCCAGTGTCTGCGTGGGTTTACTCTGGGTACTCCGGTTTCCTCCCACATGCCAAAGACATGCAGGTGAGGTTAATTGGCATCAAACTGGGGATTCTAAATTGTCCTTAGGTATGAATGTGAGAGTAAATGGTTGTCTGTCTCTCTGTATTGGCCCTGCGATGGACTGGCGATCTGTCCAAGGTGAACCCTGCCTCTCACCCAAAGATGCTGGGATAGGCTCCAGCCCCTTGCAACCCGAAAAGGATTAAGAGGTAGAAGATGGATGACTGTCTGTGACCTTTGATTCCTCAGGTAGTACTGCATTAAAAACTGACTTCATTCTGTAAAGGATATTACCATGTTGGCTCAGGAACAGGTCAAAACTATTACGGTGTAGAGTGAGGAAGGAGCAGGTGAGGCAGTGAGCTGGAGCAGAGCAGACTTTATTACGCTCTATCATCAGTCAACAAGAAGAATAACCCAGGTCTCTCTTTTACACCATACAAACTCACCTCACGACCTTGGGAGTTCACATTGCCATACATACACTTACAGTAACAATTCTCTTTGTCACCCAGCCTGTCGGCGCATTATTATGCAGTCCGGAGGAGAATGCGTATTATCATGCGGTCCTATGGAGAAAACCACAGTCTGTCCTGCATATCCGTTTAACAGCCTTTAAGCGTCTCCTCCTGTGCCATTCAGTCTGAGTAGAGAATGTATTGTCTAGGTCCCCCCCTCCCCCCCCCAAAAAAAAACTTAGACTGGGCCTTAACCCTCATGTCCTGTGGGCTTCAGCTGACGTCCATAGCGGCTGTAACAGGGGGTCACCACCTCCGAGGCGCTGCTGTGCCAGTGGGGCGCTCCTGGAGGCGCGTCTGTCTGTGGGGGGACATGGGGGGGGCACATCTTCACCATGCCATTGTGACTGAGCTGACGAGTCGTTTACCTGGGGAGTTCTCAGTGGGGGTCATCCACGCCGAGGAGCTCGGGCCAACACCACCTGCTTGTCTGCTAATACGAAGGCAGGCTTAAGCCTGTCTATGCAGATCGTTTCTTTGCGTCCCCCCAAGTCTAACAAAATGTTTACCCCCAGGTTCCAACAGTCTGAACAGGCCGTCATAGGGCGGGCTCAACGAGGTCCTCTGGGCATCGTGCCTGACAAACACGAACGACGCATCCTTCAAGGTCCTTGGCACAAAAGCGCGGGGAAAACAGTGGTGTGCTGGGCCGGGTACCGTCCCTGCCTCTGCGCTATGTAGTGAAGGCGAGGATGGATCGTGTTCGGCGTGGGGTTGTCATACAAAAATTCTCCAGGGAGCCGCAGCGGGGAAAAAACAAGCTCTGCTGGGGAGGCAGCCAAATCCTCCTTCGGTGCTGAACGCAATCCTAATAGAACCCACAGCAACCGGTCCACCCAATTTGCATCCGTAAGTGAAACCCTGACTGCTGCTTTCAGCGACCTATGGAAACGCTCGCATAACCCATTGGCCTGGGGGTTATATGTGGTCGTGCGATGAATTGTGACGCCCAGGCTCCGGGTCATCGTGGACCAGAGGTCGGAAACGAACTGCAGGCCCCGGTCGGACGTGATGTCCGAAGGGGCGCCAAAACGTGCCACCCATGTCGTCAAAAAAGCACATGCAACTTCTGCGGACGTGGTGGAAGCTAGTGGCACCGCCTCGGGCCAGCACGTGGTGTGGTCCACCACTGTCAGGAGGTGCATGAACCCCTGCGATGGCGGGAGGGGGCCCACGAGGTCTACTTGAACGTGGTCGAACCTCTTAGCCGGGACCTGGAACGGCTCAAGGGGGGCTTTTGTGTGCCTGTGCACCTTGGCTCATTGGCACAGTACGCAGGCTGCAGCTCACTCTTTCACCTGTTTACGCAGGCTCGGCCAGATGAACTTTGCTGCCACCATTTTGACTGACGCGCGCACTCCTGGGTGTGCCAGGGAGTGAACCGACTCAAAAATGCTGCGGCGCCAAGCACGTGGGACCACCGGGTGCGGGCGGCCTGTGGAGACATCACAGATTGGGGGGGGGGGCGTTTTGCAGTACTCTGCTCTCCAGCCTTAACCCTGTTGGTCCAGACTGGAGTGTGCAAACGTCCGCATCGCTGATCTGCTCGGCGGCCATGGCCATGTAATCTATCCCTATGTAGATTGGGGCCACTAATGCATGCGAGAGGCAGTCTGCCACCAGGTTGAGTTTACCGGCCACATGCATGTCGGTCGTAAACTCCGAGATCGCGGCCAGCTGTGTCTGATGCCGGGCCGACCATGGTTCCGAAACCTTGGCCATAGCATACATTAGCGGCTTGTGGTCCACAAACGCAGTGAAGCTGCGCCCTTCCAGCCAGAACTGGAAGTGGCATGTGGCCAGGTGGAGAGCCAGTAACTCCCTGTCGAACGCGCTATATTTACGTTCATTGTCGCGCAAAGACCTGCTAAAAAAGGCGAGCGACTGCCAAGAACCGGTGATGAGCTGCTCCACAACGGCCCCTATGGCCACGTCCGATGCCTTGGTAGTGAGCGCTATCCGAGCTGCTGGGTCCGGGTGCACCAGTAGTGCAGCGTTCGCTAGGGCTGTTTTGGCCTCGGAAAACGCCTGCTCTCGCTCAGGAGTCCAGTTGACTCTGTCCGCCGGTTTCCGTTTCTTAAGTGTGGTGTACAATGGCTGCATGATCTGGGCTGCACGGGGGAGGAAACGGTTGTAAAAGTTACCCATCCCTAAAAACTCCTGCAGCGCCCTTACCGTCTGAGGCCGGGGAAAATCTGACACTGCCCACACTTTGTCCAGTAAGGGTATTGCGCCCTCCGGTGAGATGCGGTGGCCCCAAAAAATCGATTACCATAACCCCGAACTGGCACTTCACCAGGTTGATTATTAACCCATGCTCTTCCAACCTTTGGAAAACTGTCCTGAGGTGGGCTATGTGTTTGTCCTCGGACGTGCTGGCCACCAGGATGTTGTCCAGGTAGACGAACACAAACAGCAGATCACGCGTCACCGCATCTATCATGCGTTGGAATGTTTGCGCTGTGCCTTTCAACCCGAAAGGCATGTGTAAGAACTCAAAAAGACCAAATGGGGTTATTACTGCCGTTTTGGGTATGTCTTCCACGTGCACCGGGACCTGGTGGTAACCGTGGACCAGGTCCACCTTGGAAAAAATGCGTGCCCTGGTGAGGTGGATGGAAAAATTCTGAATATGGGGGATTGGGTAGCGGTCGTGTGCTGTGGCGTTGTTTAATCTGCGGAAATCTCCACATGGTCACCACGATCCCTCGGCTTTAGGCACCATGTGTAGCGGGGATGCCCATGGGCTGTTTGAGCGCCTGATGATGCCCAACCTTTCCAAGTTGGCGAACTCCTTGCGCACATTGGCCAGTTTAGCTGCGTCCAGGCGCCGAGGTCGAGCGAAAATGGGTGGTCCCGTGGTGGTAATGAAGTTCTCCACCCCGTGTTTAGTGACGGCCACTGAAAACGTCGGAACCGTGAGTGCTGGGAACTGGGAGAGTAGTGTGTGGAACTTACCCCCTGGAGCTGTGACGTTGACTAGTGTTGTGGTTTGTGGACCCGGCTCCTCTAGCTGTACAGGGCAGAGAATCAAAAGACATTGCGTTAATCAGGCGTCTGTTAGCCACATCGACTAATAGTCCGTGTGCACACAAAAAATCTGCTCCCAAAATGGGGAAGTTACATGCTGCTATGTCGAATGTCTAATGGTATGCACGGCCGTGCAAGGATATAGTCAGTGTCCTCTCACCAAAAGTCTTAATGTCTGAGCCGTTTGCGGCCACCAGCTCGGGGCTGCTACTTCCTGCCAGTCGGTCTGCATAGGACGGCAGGATGAGGATCTTTTGGGAGCCGGAGTCCACGAGGAACCGTCTCCCCAAGCACGAGTCCGTCACATAGAGCAGCTTGTTTGTGTCACCAGTGGTCGCATTTGCTACCGACTGCCGGCTCTGGCGTTTCTGGAGCGCTTGAACTGGCACGGTGGCACGCATCAGCGTGCATCTTCTCCAAAACGGCGGTGGTAGAAGCAGAGCGTGTCCCTCCAGTGCTTCTTGGCCTCCACTGCAGCCACTGTCGCTGGCTCCTCGCCCCCGCTGGCCGTCTTGCTGGGTTCTGACGCCGCTGCATTCACAGCGAAGGTTCTGGTTGCCAGGATAATCTGATCTGCCTCTTGCGCCAGCGCCCGGTAGTTGCGCGTGGCCAGCAGCGGCAAATTGGCAAGGACCGCTTTGGCCGCTGTGGGGAGGTTCCGGAAGAAAAGGTGGACAAAGAGGAAATGCCCGTCATCTGTGCCCATCAACGCCAACATCTTCTCCATTAATTCGACTGCTGACTTGTCTCCCAACTCGGAGCGCGTCAGGAGCCTTTCCGCTCTCTCGCAGTCCGAGAGCGTATAGCGCCGGGTCAGCACAGTCTTGAGAGTGTCATATTTGTCATGGGCTGGGGGCTGTTTGAGCAGTCTCGCCACCTGCTGTGTTGTGCATGTGTCCAGCGCTGCAACCATGTAGTAGTATTTGGTGTCATTCGCCGTCACTCCACGGAACGCAAACTGGGCCTCGGTGTGGAGGAACCAAGACTTTGGGTCATGTAGCCAAAAGTCTGGGAGCTTGACCGAAACGGCACATGTGGTGCTGGCGCCTCCAGTCCGGGTCGTCTTCGGGGTGTTTGCGTCGAGTTCCATTATGCGTCAAGGGTCACCAGTGTAGAGAGAGGAATGAGCAGGCGAGGCAGTGAGCTGGAGCAGAGCAGACTTTATTACTCTCTCTATATCATCAGTCAACAAGAAGAATAATCCAGGTCGCTGGCATCTCTCTTTTATACCATACAAACTCGATTCGCGACCTGGGGGGTTCACATTGCCATACATACACTTACAATAACAATTCCCTTTGTCACCCAACCTGTCGGCGCATTATTATGCAGTCCGGAGGAGAATGCGTATTATCATGCAGTCCTATGGAGAAAGCCACAGTCTGTCCTGCATATCCGTTTAACAGCCTTTAAGCGTCTCCTCCTGTGCCATTCAGTCTCTGTGGTGAATGTATTGTCTAGGTCCCCCACAACGGCACAATTAATGCTGAACAGTACAGGTTTTGGAGCCACATATATGCTGCCATCAAAGTAATGCCTTTTTTTTGGGACATCCATACTTATTTCAGCAAGACAATGACAAACCACATTCTGCACCTGTTACAACAGTGTGGCTTCATAGTAAAAGCATGTGGGTACTAGACTGACCTGGCTGCAGTCCAGATCTGTCTCCCATTGAAAATACGTGGCGCATTATGAAGTGCAAAATACGAAAGCACAGACCCCGGACTGTTGAGCAACTGAAGTCGTATATCAAGCAAGAGTGGGAAAGGATTACACCTACAAAGCTTATCATTCAGTGTCATCAGTTCCTAAATGTTTACTGAGTGTATTTAAAAGGAAAGATGATGTAACACTAGCCACGGTTAGATGTGCAAAATTTCTTCAATCTGATTACAATTCAGATCAGAACTTTACTGTTTACATGGATCCTGACAAAGTTGATCCGATTAGGACGTGTGTTTCCATGTGTCACACGTTTGAATGGACTAAATCATTTTGACATGGGTACAATTATTCGACATTCCAGAAATAGTAGAAGAAGAAGCATCTTCCGATGTAAACAACCCCCCCTTTGTGTCTCTATTTGAAATGGACCTGTACTGTGTTATTCAAACTGTACTTTTGCTTCTGCTGGTCTCCGTAATGAAGCTACAAGCCCAGCAGTACATCTTCTGCATGTGACGAACAGAGGGAGACAGCAGGACGATACAGACCACTGTTGCCAACTCCTCAGTAAGGAAAGTAGCTATTGGCTGTCCTAAAGGTCAACAAAAGTCGATAAATGACTTCACCTACTTTGCATAATTGGTCATTTGCATGTAATTGTAATGGAAGTTGTAGTAGAGAAGAATAATGTCACGTGAGAGACAAAAAGAGAGTAAAAACACCCTAAATATGTTTCGAACTACAAATTAACTTTCTTCTGTTGATTCTTGGTTTGTTTGTTTTAATTTTGCCATTTAAATAGGCCATCACTAACTGACAGTGAAGAAATATTTGCATCCCACTCTGTAGAACAGGACAGGTTTGGCGGGGGTTTTGCGCATGCGCAATTCATTTGCAATCTGGACACGAGTGGTTGTGGCTCTGCTCACTGACTGCTGCACAGTGTTGTGTTGCGAGATATACGATATACAATATACGATCAAACTTTTTAAAAAGGCCAAATATATGATAGTTTTGGCATTTCCATGCGCACCCCCCCCCCCTCCAAAAAAAATGTTTTGATTTACGTGAACACCCACACATCGCCAGAAACTGAAGCCTGCGCTTAACCGATCCGATCAGCTCATACCTGGGCTGACTGTCTATGGCTATCTGGCTCCTCCTCCCCGTCTGCCGCTGCCAGTCACATCAGCGGCGCGCAGCTTATGTTTCTTTACTGTACGAGCACCGCAACAAACATAAAAAGTGAACATGAGTTTGGACTCAGAGGGGGGGGGGGGAAAGAAAAGAGTGTGACAGCACTGACACAGATGCTGGTAAGAAAAAAGCAACCTGCCGGGGCGGTCACAGCAGCTTTATCGCCCTGCCTTGGTGTTATACCGTTCCGCGTACATTTAAGAGATGTTTTCAACCTGTTGCTGGGAAGAAGGCTAAAGCACTTTGCCGCTGCTGCAGCATTCAATTGGTATCAGATATTGCAATTCTGAAAAAAAAAACTTAATTTATTGTAACTGCAACACTGCTGCTGCACGAGGATACTGTGAGACTGACCGAGACAGCCCGTGATTGGCTGCTTTGGGATGGGAAGGGGACAGGAGAGCCTCACGGTACCACCCACTGCTTGTTGAGGATAACTGCAGAGCGATCGTGCACTTGCACGTCAGTGTTCAAAACACCAAAAAAGTCTTTCATAACACCAGGAAAAGTCGTTAGATTTGTGGCTAGTCGTGTTTGACAAAAAAAAAAAGTCATCGGGGGCTGGAAAAAAAAAAAATCACCAGATTTAACGACAAAAGCACCAAGTTGGTAACACCGATACAGACCAGTTCGGTTTTGCTCCCGCCATGTCTTCCGCTAGCTGCTGTAAAGGCGGAAATACGTCAAGTCAACGTGTGGCTGACGTACATGTTGTGTTGGGTTCTTTTATAAATAAAGACTGCTGCTTTAGGTGTTCACGGAGCCTCCTTTATTGACTGGATGCCACACATTAACACACGAACTCCATCATATTAATATCCATCCTGTTGTGCTCCTGACAACATCCGGTCTATGCTCGCCCCCTAGTGGCTCCCCCTATGTAATGCCTAGATTACACCACATCCCCCTTACTGAAGCTAGATTGACCCCTTTTAGCTGAAAAAACAAAATACTTATTTTTTTATATGAGATCGTTTCTGTTCCCTTTTGTCAACTAACTATGACAGCATAAATTTAACACATTACCACTTTTAACAAATCTATAACATTTCTTTTTGTTTTCCAACACTGTTGCCATGTAAGAACATATTATGTAAAGGCCTCTTATTTTCTATTTAAAGAAGGCATTTTTAGAATTCAACTCTGCTTTCACAAATATTAACATGTAACTTCTACATATCCAGTCTCTTTGGTTTAATCACTTCCCTACCAGACCTGGTTCGAGCAACACCTGGTGTTTCTTGTGCATTGGGCTCAGAAGCAGTTTCTGTAGGAGTGTCTTTTCCATTTGACTGGGTCCGTTGTGGTTCCATCTCAGTCTTTGGTATCGACATAGGCACAATATGAGTGCGGTTCCTCCTGATTGTCCCTTGTGGTCCACTGATGACATAGGACCGTGGAGTTTTGTGGACAGATGTCACTGTGCCCTGTGCTTTCGCATCTGTAATCCAAACAGAGTTTCCGGGTAACAGTTTGTCCAAATCTCTCGTTCTGTGTCTTTTGTTAAAACATTCTGTTTGCCTCATCCATTTCTCCTTCTCCACGTGACGAATTTGTTGCAGATTCGGCACGCATGGCTGCAAGGCCTCTGGAAGCATTGGCAGGGTGGTACGAAGTCTACGCCCCATGAGAAGCTGTGCTGGGCTGTAGCCATTTGCCAACGCTGTGGTTCTGTAGGCTAACAGTGCTCGGTATGGATCACTGGCTTTCTTGATAAGGTTTTTGACTGTTCGGACAGCTCTTTCTGCCTCACCGTTACTTTGGGGGTACCTGGGACTACTGGTCACGTGCTCAAAACAGTACTCCTTTGCAAAGTCTTCCATTTCCTGACTTGCGAACTGCCGGCCGTTATCCGTGATCAGTATCTCCGGTATTCCGTGACGTGCAAACATTGATTTTAAATGCACAATGACATTGGCAGAGCGAGTTGGGCTGAGCTGGGCAATCTCTATATACCTAGAGAAGTAGTCCACTAATAACAGATAGTTTTTGTCTTGTAGCGTGAACAAATCAGCTCCCAACTTCTGCCATGGCCTTTCTGGTAAATCTGTGGGCATTAAAGGCTCTCACATTAACTCTTTCCTGTATGCACTGTCTGCATTTGAGTACAACTTCACTGATCTGGTTGCTTAAACCTGGCCACCGTACAGTCTGACGGGCGCGCTCTCTGCATTTAACCACCCCCTAGTGGCCCTCATGTATCTTATCCAAAACTGCATTTCTCATGTTAGCAGGGATAACTAACCTCGTGCCTCTCAGTAGTAGTCCGTTATGCACACTCAAAACGGCTCTCTCAGACCAGTAGTGCTTCACCGCTCCCTGTAGCTGGTTACGATCCGGCCAGCCTTCTGTGCAGTATTTCATGACTTGTGAACAGACGCTGTCGGACTGCAGTTGCTCTTGGAGATCCGCAAGATATTTGCTGCTTGTAGGGAGTCCCTCTAGCACAGAGTCAACATAAATATTAGTGTCCTCCATAAGATCTGTGTCTGTGTGAGTAACACTGTTTGTGAGCGGTAAGCGTGAGAGCGTGTCGGCAGTGGTGAGACTTTTGCCAGGGATGTGCTTTATAGTGTATGAGTACCTCATTAGGCGCATACGAAATCTCTGTATACGCGGTGGAAGCGCATCCAAAGCTTGTCCTCCCAGTAGACTCACTAGTGGCTTATGATCAGTTTCTAGTTCAAAGTGCAGACCCAGGATAAAGTCATTGAATCTTTCGCAGGCCCATGTGAGAGCCAGCGCTTCTTTTTCCAGCTGGGCGTAGCACTGCTCTGTAGGTGTCAATGATCGGGAAGCGTAAGCAACTGGTGACCACACGTCTCTCTCCTTCTGTAGCATGACTGCCCCCAATCTGTATGAAGAGGCATCTGCAGATATTTTCTGTGGTTTGTTTGGGTCATAGAGCTGCAGTACAGGAGCAGAGGACAGTTCTTGTCTGAGGTTACAAAACGCATTTTGTTGTTCATGCCCCCAGTACCACATGTTCTTTGTTGAAAGCAAGTCTCTCAATGGTTTGTCCTTTTCAGAAAGGTTCGGAATGAACTTCCCCAGCTGGTTCACCATTCCGAGAAAGCTCCTGAGCTCACTCACGTTGCTTGGCTCTTTCATGTCCTGAACAGCTTGGGTTTTGTCTGGATCTGGCCTCATTCCTTCTGCTGAAACAATAAACCCAAGAAATTTGACCTCTTTTGCCAAACTCGCATTTTGACATATTCAACGTAATGCCGGCTTTCTCCGCACGCTCCAAGACAGCGTGCAGTCTTGCGTCGTGCTGCTCCTTGGTGGATCCCCAGACCAGGATATCGTCCATGTGACAGACGACTCCGTCGAGACCCGCTGTAACCTCTGTCACCATCATGTTTTGGAAATGTTCAGGTGCACTGGAAATACCAAATGGCAAACGGTTAAAGTGGTATCTGCCAAATGGCGTAATGAATGTGGTGAGAAAGGCCGACTCTTTAGACAGTGGTATTTGCCAAAATCCCATATTTGCATCGAGCTTTGAAAAGTACTGAGCACCTGTGAGCATGCCTAGCATTTGGTCCACAGACGGGAGGATGTATCTTTCGCGACACACTGACTCGTTTAAAGGTGTCATGTCCACACAGATACGCACCTTTTCTTTGTCCTTTTTGGGAGCTACAACCATGCCACAGCACCAATCTGTTGGCTGCTCCACGCGACTGATAACTCCCAACTTTTCCATCCTCTCGAGCTCTTCTTTCACTTTACCCATGAGCGGCAGTGGCACACACCTTGGCACCTTGAGCGAAAAGGGCTTAGCATCAGGTTTCAGTTTAATTGTGTATGGCTTTTGAACAAGCCCAAATCCATCGCATAACTTGGGGTACGCTTTTCTCACTGTCTCTTGGTCTGTAGTGTCAACTCTGGCAATTAGTTTCAGTCTCAGAAGCTGTTCTACTCAGTAGTGCCATGCGCAGATTTTTGACAACATAGATTTTCTCAGTAGCGCTCTTGTCACCGTATGTAATAGTCTCTGTCATAGACCCCAACACGGTTAGTGCAGTTCCACCCGGTCCGTAGAGTGGTTTTTGTGCCTTTTCCAACTGTTCATTTTTCTTCTTGAAGGTTTCAAATGTTTGTTCAGAAACCGCTGTGACGTCCGCTCCGGAATCTAACTTGAAAGTCACTTTATTTCCTCTCACATTTATGTCTGCCAGCCATGGATCCTCTCCTAGATCCACTTCACCTAGAAAAAGTCCGTCTGCATTGTCAGCGACCTCATTCACAGTTGGGTTGGACCTACAGACTCTACTATAGTGTCCACGTTTTCTACAGTTATGGCATTCCGCGTTTTTAGCTGGGCACTGTACTGCTGCATGTGCTGGTGCTTTGCCACACTTAGAACAAGCTTTACTGTCTTGTTTTGTCTGCTGAGGCCTTGAGGACTTAATCTGTTTTTATTCTTTGATTATGAACTTGTTTGGCTTGGCTTTTCTGATGTGTACCGCATCCACGGCTGTTCTGTTGACGCTAGTTTCACCTCTTAGGTCAGTTTGTTGTCGTTTTATTTCTTCAGATTGTCTTGCCATTGTTATAGCTTTAGCTAGGGTAAGATCTTTGTCAAGCTGCATTCTTTCTGACAGCGACGAATCTTTTAGACCCACTACAAGCCTGTCTCTCAAAAGGTCATCATGAAGTGCACCGTACTCACAGTTTTCTGCCAGTGCGTAGAGTGCTGTTATGAACGAGTCTACTAGTTCTGCCGGCTGTTGCACTCGCTTGTTGAATTTTGCTCGTTCGTAAATCACGTTCTTTCTGGGAACGAAATGTCTATCAAAGGCTGTTTTAACGGCATCGTACTGCTGGCGCTGCACACTCGTTAGCTCGAGCCCTCTTAGCACGTCGTCAGCCTCATCTCCTATGCAATAAACCAGCGTATTTACTTAGTTCGCCTCAGATGAGTTATTCAGGTTACTTGCCAGTCTAAAACGCTCAAAACGTCTTATCCACTTTTCCCACTCTTGGGGTTTCGCAAAGTCGAAGGGCTCCGGTGGTTTAATGGTGAAGGTTGCCGCTGGAGTAGCCGCCGCCATTACAGGATCAATTGGCGCAGCTGCAGCCCTTTGAACTTCGTCTGGCATAGCCGCTAGCCGGATGCAAAGCTGACTTTTCTCACCTCAAAGCGCACCAACTTCTGACACCATGTTGTGTTGGGTTCTTTTATAAATAAAGACTGCTGCTTTGGGTGTTCACGGAGCCTTCTTTATTGACTGGCTGCCACACATTAACACACAAACTCCATCATATTAATATCCATCCTGTTGTGCTCCTGACAACATCCGGTCTATGCTCGCCCCCTAGTGGCTCCACATATGTAATGCCTAGATTACACCACAGTACAGACATGCGCAGTAAACATATTTTCTACCCAAACTTTGGAATAAGTGTTTACATGCGTACCAATCGGATTAACAATTGGCATAACCCACCCATCTCAATCGGAAGGAAATTTTGATCCGAATGAGTGTGATCGGGTCAGAATATTCAGATTGGCATGTTTACATGAAGCATTTTTATTCTTATCAGGCTTTTAATCCAGCTACTTGTGTCCATGTAAACATGGCTAGTGATAAACATACCCCTGTCCCAGCTTTTTTGGAATGTGCTGTAGGTATCACATTCAAAATGAAAATATTTGCAAAAAACACTAATTTTATCAGTTTGAACATTAAATATCTCATCTTTGTAGTGTATTCAGATGAATACAGGTTGAAAAGAATTAGTAAATCATTGTATTCTGTTTATCTGCATTTTACACAACGTCCCAAATTCATTGGAATTGGGGTTTGCATGTATAAAAAGGTGAATTATTGCTTTTCATTATGGCAAAGGAGAATGTCTTGGTGTTGCATCTGTTGTTCATTTGTTAGTCCATCTACAGTTCTCACAGTGCTACTTCTTCTAGGCAATTGCCCAGATGTTCACTGAACTCACACTCAGCGATACTGAGCTAGGTCAGCATCCACGTTGTTCACAAGGTCAGAAGTCACAAGCTATCAGTGTACATTATTTCAACTTGAAATAGGTGATAGCTCTGTGTGTGTGTGTGTGTGTGTGTGTGTGTGTGTGTGTGTGTGTGTGTGTGTGTGTGTGTGTGTGTGTGTGTGTGTGTGTGTGTGTATAGAGAGAGAGAAGTGAAGGCTCTTTGTGACCTTGTGGTGAGTTCATCTTGCTGGAATGAGCAACTCTGTCATTGGCGGTCTGGTTTCTCATTATAGAAGCCCACTGAGCTGGTTGATGAACATGTATTGACAATGTGTCCTTTTGCTGGAGCAGTGTTTTTTGCTACAAAGCAGGACAGCTATGCTGTCTATAATTGGAAGAGGAGAAACAGCAGAGACTAGCTGCTCATTTCTGAAGGTATTTTAATTGCTAGTATGCTGAGCCAAGCCAAAAATGTCTGACTTCTACCATGAGAAAGTAACTGAAGTTGCTCCCCAGTAACACCTTGGAAGCAATACTATCAAAAAATGTCTGTAATAAGAATACAAGTAAATATGCATTGACTATAGATTAGACAAAGCACTTACATGTATGTCAAATACAGTTGTGACAGACCAAAGGGGCAGTAATACTAGGGATAATTGGCTCTCTGAAGTCCCTCTTTTCAGGCTGAAATACAGATACAGACAGTGGAGTGGCCAGTTATGGATGAAATCAGTGTCCGCAGAAATCCTACCAGCACTCCTTCAATTCCAGTTTGAAAACCATATGACCGTCAGCATCAGGGACATTGACCATACTGCATATAGAACATCCAGCAATGTTGACCGCACTATCAAAATATTGGCAGGGCAGCCTTTTCTGTTGTGCTTCACTGCTTCCAGTACTGAGGTTTTTTCAAACCCCCTCATCTCAAGAGCCACTTGTCACCAGACTCAGTCATTCATACAATTCCAAACTTATGGACCCAACCATTCATGATTTGTGACAGCTTCCAAGGACTATTTTTCCTCTTTAGGTTTTTACAGTTTTGTCTTCAGATTAGACTGGTATGAAGTGGGCCAAAACCTTAGTCTTAATCTTGTCCGCAAGATTCTTTGATTCATTGAATCATTGTTTCACCAGTTATTACCTCCACCAAGGAAGGAGGTAATGTTTTCAGTGGCGTTGGTTGGTTTGTTGGTTTGTCTGTTACCAACATAACTCGAAAAGTTATGAACGGATTATGATGAAATTTTTAGGAAAGGTGTGTAATGGCATAGGGAACAGATGATTAGATTTTGGTGATGATCTGAGAGTGCATACCTCCACCAAGGGCTTTGTTTGTATTTGTGCAGCAGGATTACAGAAAAACTACTGGATGGATTTGGATGAAATTTTCACCAGAGGTGCTTCTTGGGCTACAGAGAACCCATTTCATTTTGGTGATCTGAGAATGCATACCTCCACCAAGGCTCTTATTTTCCTCACAGACTGTTAGCAACAATAGTCCAAAACTACTGAATAGATTTGGATCAGATTTTCACCAGAGGTGGTTCTTGGGCTAGAGACGAACCCATTGCATTTTGGTGATGATCTGAGAATGCATACCCCAGCCAAGGCTCTCATCTTCTCAGTGTGTTAGCAACAATACTCCAAAATTAATGGACAGACTTTGATGCAATTTTCACCACAAGTGGGTCTCGATCAACACACAAACCCATTACATTTTGGAGGTGATCCATGAGAGACAGAAGGAGCCTTAGCGGAGGTATGCGCACTCAGAGTGCTTTTCTAGTTATGTTTTTTGTTATGTTTCCTCCATATTTTGTTACTTAGGATAAGGGTTATTGTAAGAATGTCATCTTCAAAGTATATTTACTAAACTACAACACAGCTACCACAATTAAAGAGGAAAATTTACTATTTTCACATTTTAAACATGTCAGATATATATAACACATTTTCCTTTGAGTATTTAATAAGGTAGTTTTTGTACATTTTGAAAACAATGTATAGCCAGATTAAATGTCAGGATATAAGAATAATAACATAATTCTAAATCTGTATCTGTTTGGTGACTAGTCTTGGAAATGTTAAAATTATATGATTAAATGAATTTAATGTTTCAGACAGATCTGTGGTTTGCCGTTTACAGCTACACACAGACATGTATGGCAACAGTAAAAATGAGAACATGTCTCTTATGATGTAAAAGGTCACATTTCAATTTGACCACATGCAGGTGAGGTTAATTGGCATCAAATGGGGATTCTAAATTGTCCTTAGGTATGGATGTGAGAGTGAATGGTTGTCTGTCTCTCTGTGTTGGCCCTGCGATGGACTGGCTATCTGTCCAGGGTGTACCCTGCCTCTCGCCCATAGATGCTGGGATAGGCTCCAGCCCCACTCCCGCGACCTGAAAAGGAGTAAGCGGAAGAAGATAGATGGATGGAATTCATTAAGGGTATACAATGCATCACTGGAGTAATTAATGACACTGCTTTGAACTCACATAAACAACCTGAGAAGGTGGCAAATGGCCAAGCAGTAATGTTAATGAAATGCCTTAATTTCCATCCACAGTTGTTTTGACTTTACAGTAAAATATAGTTCCGTATACACACAGCTGTCACAACATGCAAGAGAGTAATATTGTTTTAAATGAAAGATGGCGGTGGTTTTCAGTACTGCTGCCAGAGAAACTCCCACAACCGTCCCCATGGGTCTGGTGTTTATTTTGTCATAAATGCATGCGTTTATTCCTGTGGCTTAGTCCAGTCCAAAGCCTGGAGACACGGGAGCAGCGGTTAACCCTTTCCAATTCCTCATCTATTACTTTCTATTATTATTCTTATGCTGCAAAAGAAGTTAGGTTTTTGATTATAATTTCTACCAGTGTGTCTCAAGAAGTGAATGCATACATTTATGTGCGGTGTAGAGAAAGTGAAGGGAAATGTTCAACAACACAGTGAACATGTGTTTTACTTATGCATTCACATAGCAAAGCAAAACCCTTGTACATAATTTCAGCACTGAATGTTAGGTGATGATAATGATCACACGGCATTTGACCTGAAATTATGCTCCTCATTTAATATTAGGATTACCTGATACACAAAAGTTTGTATTTCTCTGTTTTGATATTAACAGTTTATATTCACTATTCAGAACATGATTATTATTATGCCTTGGTGAACAGAGGCATATGGTAATCACTCAGTGAGTCTGTGTGTGTGGCTGTATCTGTCAGTTACCAGCTTTTCAGCTTGTCCGATCAAAATTAAGTGCAACTAAAGGCTTGTATCATTGTATCGCCATATTTTTTCGACTTTTAATTTACCAGAATTTCGCAATAAGGCTTTCTTTTCAAAATAAACACAAATTTAACTCACATTGCCGTGCATTGGAACCGGGAAAAAAGGTATTGTAATAACTATGCCGGACCAGTAGAGGCGACAGTGCAACTTTTTTACAGCACATGTTCTTCCTGTCACAGTTGCGCTTTAGTTGAACAGTTAGAAAATAGCGGTTACTGGAAAAAATGAAAGCACAAGGTGCTGATGCCTCAGTGCCAGAGCCTTGGTGGAGGTATGTGCTCCCGGATCACCACCAAAATGTTATGGGTTCCTCTCCAGCCCAAGGACCACCTCTGATAAAAATTTCATCCAAATCCATCTAGTAGTTTTGGAGTATTCTTGCTAACACACTGTGAGAAGATAAGAGCCTTGGTGGAGGTATGCATTCTGGAATCTTCAGCAAAGTGTTATGGGTTCCTCTCTAGCCAAAGGATCGCCTCTAGTAAAAATTTCATCCAAATCCATCCAGTAGTTTTGGAGTACACGCATGCACAGTGAAAACAATCTGCAGTCCACATGCCCGTACCGTCAGCGGCAGCCAAGAGCCACCAAACTGATTTGAACAGCTGCAATCCAAACAAAAGAAGAGCACGTTGGCAGACGTTTTAAATGGCAGAAGCGATGGAGGTACGTGAATACAATGACAATCAAGACGAACAGGAGCTTTTGCTGTTTAGTGGCAGAGGAAGAAAACCGATGGGAAAAAAGACGGACGTTTGTTCACTCAGTACTGGTGGATTGCTCAGTGAGTACTTTCCTCTGGCGGGAGTTTTCCAGGCGCATGTGCAGTATCATTCCGTTGATAGTAAAGATGAGCTATTTTTGTGTTTATTTCAAAAACAAGGTATTGTTTCAAAATTCTGGCAAATTATACAATGATACAAGTCTTTAGTTCCACTTAATTTTGACTGGGCGAGCTGAAACAGACAGACGTACAGATACACAAAACCGCATACAGATGCACTGACTGATTACCGTATGCCTTTCAGTTTCTACAGAAGCATAAAAACATATTCAGCAACTATACCATTTAATCATCACATTTATTGTTTTCACACTGGTTTTGCAGAGGAAGGATGAGGTATTTTCTTCCTAGAGTTTTCAGTTCATTGCTAAAAACTACAAATCCCACATTCCTCGTCTCAAAAACATGGCGAACCACAGCATTCGGCTGGGGGAGGAAAAACCATTGAAAAGTAAGATTTGTGCTTAAATTATGCAGCGATTTCAATATTAAAACAGGAATAACTCCTACAACTGCAATATTTCATTCTTAAAGCTTATGTTACGTCATTTTTTTTTCCCAATGCCTGATTTTGTTTCCCCATATGGGGACTGCTTGCTTATATTCATTTAACCTGTCTGTCATGGTCTGGACAGGGTCAGACCCTATCCACGCCTTGTGTTCTTGTTTGGACTCATTATTAGTATGTTCTTCTTTGCCTTCAGTTAAAGTCAACCTTAGTGATGTCTTATTCTTTGTTTGGTCACTGTTATCCTGTTTTGCCCATCATCTTGTGTTTACTTATTGTGATTGTGCTCTCAGTTTTATTCTGCTCCTCCCTTATTTGTTCTCGTCCTACTAATTTGCCACAGCTGCCCCTTGTTCTAATCACCATCTGCCCTATATATGTTGGCCGCGGGCACTAATCCCCGTGGTGTCCTTGTGTTACCATTATCAGCACCACGTCTGGAATTATTATTGTCTCCACACCACTATTTTGTGTTTCCAGCCCATGAGCTGTGTCTTCTTTTCTGATTAATAAATCTGCAAATGGCAGCTCTGTGTTTGGGTTCAGAATTCTGCCCTGGAGCTGTGGTGATCCGCTCTGTGTGCCTGCTGCCCTAATTGTCTTCACAGCTGCTCGCACACTTGCTCCTCCAATTAGGCAGCCTTCTTTAGGAGAGCTGCCTCTCATTCTGCATGGAGACGTCAACGCTCCATTTGGATGAAAGACCTCTGTGCAAGAGTCTACTTCTCCGTTGGCTAGGGAGTCTTGCCTCCCTCATCTTTCCTGCTCACCTGATCATCTGGGAGTTTCGTCTCCCCAACTCCATGTAAGCCACCCGTAGAAATTCATTCCCTCTGCTCCATCCCTCTATCTTCCCTGTGCACAGGTGGATCCCTCTGGGTGGACTTCCTCCTCCTAGCTGTGGACCAGGACCCTCACCTGCACTCGGAGGAAACACTGGTTTCTATGAACGAACTATTGTTCTCAGAAGCACCTGCATCATCTACACCAGCACTAACACGTGATGGACCTAGGCACTGGCATACGCCGCTGCTTGGATGTTCTTGAGCGCCTCAGCTACTCACCTGCATCATAAGACTGATTAACCACTTGTTAATTCAGTCAGTTTACAGAGAGCTTATACTCTTGTCTCTCCTCTCTTCTAGGGTTGCTAGACTTGTCCTTGCTCTGCTCGTCCTCCTGCACTCATTCTCATTTACACTCTCACACACACACACACTCACACATGCATTAAATAAAGATAATTGTGTTTATTCTGAGCCTGTGTCTGCATTTGGGTTTGTCCGAAACATGTCAGGAGGGGCCAGATCTTGCCGCTGTTAAATTGTTTTCCCTAAAGTTCAGCTGATTTTTTTTAAAGTCTTAATACTAATGTAAGTAATATAAAAACACCACGGTGTGACATGCTTCATTCACTCACTTTAAAATGATTCACTGACTAAACCAAGCAATTTATTAAGCTGAGGAGAAACATAACTTCTGTGTGTGATAACATCTCTGTGTGTGTGTGTGTGTGTGATAACATGTAGTACATATACTGTATATACAGTTGTGAAAAAATTTGGACACCCTTTAAATATTCAAGTCTTTATTAAGAAATGTTCACATATCTATGTCTAACCGTGTTTTTGTTTTATTTGCCTTTTTAAAAAAAATTATTTTAGCCATTGTAAGTAGGAATGGATGTGGGGGTGTCCTAAAAAAGATGGGGGTGTCCTAATTTATTCCTCACCATTTGTTTAGAATTACATTTTACAGAAAATTTGAAAAAAAGTCTAATTCATTTTTAATTGTTTAGTTATATTACCTGAATCTCCCAGTATTTTTAACATTGATATTAAATATCCATACAGACATGGTCAAAATTGTTGGCACCCCTCTTCCGGTTCCGGCGCCACACGAGTTGGCTGCCTTTTGCAACAGTGGCTCAATTCTGAGTCTTTTTATCTTCCTTCTTCTTTCTGATCCGGTGATAACTTTCTGATCCGGCGCACCTTTCACTCTATATATATCACGGACGCACAGATTGCCCCAAAGGTCTCCCGAGTCGGCGGACGGAGCCTCTATCTACAGCAGGAGACGATACAGCAGGGAAGAGCTAGCTAGCACTCAACCGCCACCCGGTGCTAACGGAGAAACTTGACATACCGGGAGAACTGAAGTGAAAAGCAGGGCTGCTCGCAGAGATAGCAAAAAGACGTAACAAACTATAGTTTTTTGAATGCAAAAGATGCAATAGACTTACACAATGGTCCCCTCTGGCATACAACTAGGAAAATACCGGTCGCTATGGAGGGTGAGAATATGTATGGGCACATAATCATACCATGTAGGATAACTAAGTAGATGGTTATGCTGTTTCATCCCATCTAGCAACAATGCTCTGCACTGTGTGTGTTTATATATTTACATATTTATTCCATCTAGCTACAATGCTCTGCACTGTGTGTTTATATATTCATATATTTATTCCATCCAGCTACAATGCTCTGCACTGTGTGTCTGTGTGTGTGTATATATATATTTTATAGTAATATGTACATATGTATATTAGCTGCTCTTGCTTACTTGTTTTTTTTTTCTTGCCTTCTGATTGTTGCTCTGAGTGTTGCTATCCCTGTGCTGTTGCAATCCTGGAATTTCCCCGTTGTGGGACTAATAAAGGCTTATCTTATCTTATCTTATCTTAAAACGACGCGGGTGCCGGGCTGGAGTTTAGGCGGCGTGCAAGAAATATAAGACAGAATAATAAAGAGCGATGGCAAGAACCAAGCAGACCACCCGTAAATCTACTGGAGGAAAAGCCCCCAGGAAGCAGCTGGCCACCAAGGCTGCTCGGAAAAGCGCTCCGGCCACCGGCGGAGTGAAGAAGCCTCACTGTTACAGGCCCGGTACCGTGGCTCTGAGAGAGATCCGTCGCTACCAGAAATCCACGGAGCTGCTCATTCGTAAGCTGCCCTTCCAGCGCTTGGTGAGGGAGATCGCTCAGGACTTCAAGACCGACCTGCACTTCCAGAGCTCCGCCGTCATGGCTCTGCAGGAGGCCAGCGAGGCCTACCTGGTGGGTCTCTTCAAGGACACCAACCTGTGCGCCATCCACGCCAAGAGGGTCACCATCATGCCCAAAGACATCCAGCTGGTCCACCGCATCCGCGGAGAGAGAGCTTAGACTTTCTGCTGCACATCCACTAACCACAATGCTCCGCACTGTGTCTATATATATATATATTTATATTAATATGTACATATGTATACTAGCTGCTCTTGTTTTTTCTTGCCTTCTGATTGTTGCTCTGAGTGTTGCTATCCCTGTGCTGTTGCAATCCTGGAATTTCCCCATTGTGGGACTAATAAAGGCTTATTTTATCTTATCTTATCTTAATGAAAGAAAAACCCACAATGGTCACAGAAATAACTTGAATCTGACAAAAGTGGTAATAAATAAAAATTCTATGAAAATTAACCAATGAAAATCAGACAATACTTTTGAATTGTAGTTCAACAGAATTATTTTAAAAAACAAACTCATGGGACTTCCGGTCTGGACGCCATGGCGACTGCAGCTTAACACTGAAGTTCTCAGACCCAATCCAGGATAACACCTTGAAAATCAAACTTAACGGATTTTTGGAGGAGTGAAAATCAAAAGACAAAATCATCATGTCTAAAGGAAAACAGAAGAAACTGAAATTCTCCAGGCCAGGACACGTATCGGCCGGAGAATCCGAACTGGAAGATCTCCGTTCAGAAGACGAGGAACTGGTGATAGCTAACAAAAGGGTTAGCCTGAAATCACTATTTGAGGAGCTACGACGATTTCGCCGAGATGTTACGGCCGAATTTCGGGAATTCAGAGAAGAATTGAAAAGGACAAACAGCAGAGTGGACCAGGCCGAGAACCGAATCTTGGAAACAGAGGATCGAATAAAAGTGCTCGAAGATTCTGTGCTAGACCTATGCAAAAGACAAGCAGCTATAGAGGCTAAGCTAACCGACCAAGAAGGAAAACAAAGAAGAGACAACATAAGAATTCATGGTCTGATAGAAGGAACCGAAAATGGTTTTAACTCAATGGCAGAATGCGTGGAATCCTTACTAAGAGAGAAATTGGATATTCCACAAACCACCGACTTGAAGATAGAAAAGGCACATCGTTCATTAGCCGCTAGGCCGGCGGCGGAAGCGCCCCCACGTTCGGTGTTGGTAAGATTTTCCAATTTCAAAATAAAACAAGAGGTTGTAAGACTGGCCTGGCAGAAAAAAGGATTTATGCACCAGGAGAGAAAAGTCTACGTGGAACACGATTACGCCCCGGAGGTCCTTAAAAAGCGCAGGGAATACAATGACGCGAAAAAGGTGTTAAGAGAGAAGAAATTGCGCTTTCAGACACCATTTCCTGCGAAGTTAAGGGTCTTCTACGGCGATGAAACGTGTCTCTATAATTCGGCGGAAGAAGCAACAGCTGACATGGCGAAAAGAGGGCTCCCGGTAACGGTATTTAAACCCGCAGCAGACCCGAGTCAGAAGATCAAAGCGCAAACATGGACAACACAAAGACCTTCAAAATCCACGGACCAGCAGCGGGAAACCCAGCACCAGAGCGTCGCGGATAAACTATCCGTTTTCAGGTTGGAATAGCGACTTTTTTTTTTTTTTTTTTTTTTTTTTCTTCTCTTTTCTCTTGAATCAATCCGCACATCCAACCCCCCTCATACAAGGTAACAAACATTAAAGGAGATGCATATTCAGCATGTGGTAAAACATTTCATGGAACAATCATATTATTTGAAACAAATAAGTCTTTGTAATAAAAAAAAAAAAAAAAAAAAAAAACTTGTTAAAATAGAAATGTGACAATAATCCACATGTTCTCCTCATACTAACAAATACTGTTTTTGCGTGAATGTTTGATGTGATGGGGGTGGGAGGGTGCACACAATTTCACAGGGTTTAGGCATAAAAGGAAAAAAAAAATCATTACAAGTTTAGATTGGGTTCTGAAACTCACGTTAAAAGCATGGGACTACTTTCAGTGGTAAGAGAGGGCCCTCAACACGTAACAGAGTTTGAGGAATTTCCCTCAGAGCCTTCACTCCATCAAGGCTCTTACAGGGTCTTTAAAAAGACCTCAGCTCAGGAAGTTCTTATGACAGCTTTTTGTTTTAAAGTTTTTTACACTACGTTCTTAATGTTTTTCATGTTCTTTCAGTTTCTGAGTAGCACAAAAGAGGGCCACCACACAGTTATACTAAACAAAACAACACAATGGAGAAACAGGGTGTAACCAAAATAATTTCATATAATGTAAAAGGAATCCTGAATCCAGTTAAAAGATCCAAGATTCTAGGCAAAATGAAAAAAGACAAAGCAGGAATAATACTTTTACAAGAAACCCACCTAACAGACGTGGAACACAATAAACTCAGTAGACAAGGGTTTAAAATGATCTCTTCATCTTCATATAAATCAGGGAGGAGGAGGGGAGTAGCGACATTGATATCAACCAAAATTACATTTGAAAAAAAATCAGAACACAAAGATAAAGAAGGGAGATACAGTTTGGTAACTGGGCGGCTAGAGGGAGAAGATATCACCCTGCTGAATGTGTATGCTCCCCCAGGGGCTAACTGGAAATTTTATAAAAATGTATTCGACCTAATGATAACTAAAGCTCAAGGTTTAGTGATATGTGGTGGGGACTTCAGTCTTAGACTGAATCCATACTGGGATGCTTCTGGTAATTCCCCACATCAAAATAACACCCAAAACAGGAAGACTCGGATGCTACTAAAAGAATTGGGAATCTGTGACGTGTGGAGGGAACTCAACCCCAGTGTAAAAGACTATACATTTTACTCAACTCCACATTCATCTTACTCAAGGATTGACTATTTTTTTATGTTTAATAGAGACATTGGAAGAGTAAAAACATGTAAAATAGGACTGATGGATCTCTCCGACCACAGTCCGATCTACATGGACTTAAATATCCAAAAATACACAAATAATACATTTTCTTGGAGGTTAAATTCAAATGTCGTGAAAGGACCATTGAAAGATGAATTGGAATCAGATATTCTCAGATATTTGGAAGATAACGATAATGGAGAAGTATCCCCTTTAATACTGTGGGATGCATGTAAAGCTGTAATAAGAGGAAAGATTATTGCAAAACTGGCAACCCAAAAGAAACTAAGACAAGAAAAACTATCCACATTAGAGTCAGAACTTAGGAACCTAGAAAAAGAACACAAAGGCAACACTCATTCTACTGACTCGCTCAAGATTAAGGAAATTAAAAACCAAATAAATGAGATCTACACAATAGAAATCCAGAAGAAACTTACATTTCTGAAACAAAAATACTATGAAGCAGGCAGTAAATCGGCAAAATTGCTAGCCTATAAATTGAGGAAACATCAAACAGAAAGAGCAATCTACAAAATCAGAGACCCAGTATCAAAGGAAATAAAATTCAGAATTCAGGATATTCTTAAAAACTTCGAGAATTACTATAAGAACTTATACTCCCACAAAAAACATAAAAACGCATCCAAGGCATTCCTAAACACATTAAACCTTCCCCAACTTACGGAGTCACAAAATAAAACACTGTCAGAAATACATCCTAAAGAATTGGAAAAAGCAATTATGAAACTTAAAGCTAACAAATCCCCAGGAGCTGATGGCTATACAGCAGAGTGGTACAAAACCTTTAAACAGCAACTATCTCCTCTCCTCCTGAAAACATTTAATTATGTCCTCCACACAGGGGAAATCCCCCCCTCCTGGAGAGAAGGGGTCATTGCAGTTATACCTAAACCTGAAAAGGATAAACTAGAGTGCTCCAACTACAGACCAATCAGTGTACTAAATCAGGACTATAAGCTTTTTACCATTATCCTTGCCAAAAGGTTAGAAAATATACTGACAGACCTAATTCATTTAGACCAAACAGGTTTTATAAGACAAAGACAGACACAAGACAACATTCGACGCACTTTACACATAATTCATCATATAAAAAAATATAACTTAAATGCAGTCATATTGGGATTAGATGCTGAAAAAGCATTCGATTCGGCTGACTGGTCTTTTCTATATAGAATCTTATCCAGTTTCAATTTTCATAACAACTTCATTAGAACTATACAGGCATTATATAAAAAACCAACAGCTAAAATAAGGATTAACGGTAATTTATCATCATCTTTTGAACTGGAAAGAGGATGTCGTCAGGGCTGCCCCCTGTCTCCACTGCTCTTTGCAATCTTCATAGAACCTCTGAGCCAATGGATAAGACAAAACCAAAAAATTCAAGGTATTACACTTGGTCAGAAGGAACATAAAATAGCACTCTTTGCTGATGACATTTTAATATACCTAGGGCAGCCGGACACTTCTTTACCAGAACTAACCTCAGTTTTTTCAGAGTATGGAGCTTTATCGGGGTACAAATTAAATATGCATAAAACCCAAGTTTTAACATTCAACTATGACCCAAATCATTATTCACTAAGCAAACTCAAAACTAACTGGGAGTCGGAATCTATGAAATATCTGGGGGTCAATATCCCGAAACAACTCAACAAAATTATATCACTAAACTATGATCCACTGGTGACAAAAATAAAATCTGACCTAGCAAGATGGAATATGATACCATTCTTGGGTACTGCACAAAGAATTGAAGCAGTCAAAATGAATATACTTC
Source organism: Pholidichthys leucotaenia (assembly GCA_020510985.1). Classification (NCBI taxonomy): domain Eukaryota; kingdom Metazoa; phylum Chordata; class Actinopteri; order Cichliformes; family Pholidichthyidae; genus Pholidichthys; species Pholidichthys leucotaenia. Next base: position 377,482,243 of record CM035839.1, read on the forward strand.
CACGTCTTCTATACCTTTTCCAAACAATACCGGTAGAACCTCCCAAAAAAACATGGCAGGAGCTGGACAGAAGGATCTCAAGATTCATATGGCAGGGCAAGAGACCTAGAATCAGATATAGAACCCTACAGCTAAACAAAGACAAAGGTGGGCTCGCGCTGCCAAATATCAGGGACTACTTTAAAGCCGCACAAATTAAAACTTTAGTAGAGATATGTAACCCAGTCTACACTGCACAATGGAAGGAGATCGAATGCCAAATAACAAGTGACATCCCCCTACAGGCGATAATAGGGAACAATGTCTTACCTAAGCTTTTGAATAACACTAACCCGTGGATAGAGACCCCGCTAAAAATTTGGTTTAAGATAGTCAGAGAGAATCAAACTAAAGAGCCCTATCGACTTCTGCAATGGATCGCCTATGATCAGGACTTTACTCCTAATAAAACAGACACCAGATTTAAAAAGTGGAAGGAGAAAGGGCTGATAAAATATTACGATTTTTTTAAAGGGCAAATCTTAAGAAGTTTTGAAGATTTGAAAAAACAAGGCCTAATAAATCAAGACCTTTACAGGTTCTTCCAGCTTAGACACCACATAAACAATATACTTAAAAAGGAGGTTTTGGAAAGGGCCCAGTCAGGTGTTCTGAAGGTCTTCTTAATGGCATATAAAGGGATCCCAGGGATCAGATACATTTCTAAAATATACCAAGGTCTTCAAGACTTAAAAGGAGACAACACATCTTATATAAAAGAGAGATGGGAAAAAGAGGGGAATTTCACTTTACAACTGGAAATATGGGAAAAGCTAAATAAACAGCAATGGAAAAGTACCTCATCCCTGCAGTGGAGAGAATTTGGATGGAAAAACTTGGCAAGATTTTTCAGAACACCTGCACAAAACAAATTTACCCATAAGGGATTGAACTGTTGGCGCTTGTGTGGTGAAAAGACTGCAAATCATTTTCATGTGTTTTGGTCATGCCCAGTTATCCACCAATATTGGACCAAGGTACAGACAATATTGGGGAAAATATTCAAAATTACAGTTCCCTTTTCTTTTGTAACTTTGTATTGGGGTTTACTACCGGACTCACTGGAAAGACGAGGAGAAAAATACTTATTCAATGTTTTAATATTGGCAAGCAAAAAAGCTCTAACTAAAAAATGGATGTTGAAGGACTGTCCTACACCTGAAGATTGGACTAACGTGATCCAAGACATTTACTCGATGGAAAAGTTGACATTCGCACTGAGACAGGACATGGATGGGTTCATGAACTTTTGGCAACCCTGGACCGCATATGTGTCTTCCATTAGATCTAATCTTTGACAAATACCATTTCAATAATGGTTCCGCTCTTTGTTCCAAAGCTACTCAGATGCTCTTTTATCTTTATTTACTTACTTTTTCTTTTTGTTTGTTTTTTACTGGTTTGTTTGTTTTTTTTTGTTATTTGTTTTTTGTTTTTTTTTTCTCTTTAATTTCACTTTTTCTTTCACTTTTAAAAAAAAAAAAGGGGTGTTGTAAGAATTAATCTTCCAATGTTGTCAGATATCAGAAAATAAGGGAACATGTGATGAAAATTTAAACACTGCATTGCTGTAACGACCTGTATACCCTTTACAAAAACTTAAATAAAAAAAAAAAAAAAAAAAAAAAAAACAAACTCATGAGACAGGCCTGGACAAAAATGATGGTACCCTTAATATTTTGTTGTACAACCTTTTGAGGCAATCACTGCAATCAAACGATTTCTGTAACTGTCAGTGAGACTTCTGCACCTCTCAGCAGGTATTTTGGCCCACTCCTCATGAGCAAACTGCTCCAGTTGTCTCAGGTTTGAAAGGTGCGTTCTCCAGACGGCATGTTTCAGCTCCTTCCACAGATGTTCAATAGGATTTAGATCAGGACTCATAGAAGGCTGCTTTAGAATAGTCCAATGTTTTGCTCTTAGCCATTCTTGGGTGCTTTTAGCTGCGTGTTTTGGGTCATTATCCTGTTGCAAGACCCATGACCTGCGACTGAGACCAAGCTGTCTGACACTGGGCAGCACATTTCTCTCTAGAATACCTTGATAGTCTTGAGATTTCATTGTACCCTGCACAGATTCAAGACACCCTGTGCCAGATGCAGCAAAGCAGCCCCAGAACGTAACAGAACCTCCTCCATGTTTCACAGTAGGGACAGTGTTCTTTTCTTGGTATGCTTCATTTTTGCGTCTGTGAACATAGAGCTGATGTGCCTTGCCAAAAAGTTCCAGTTTTGTCTCGTCTGTCCATAGGACATTCTCCCAGAAGCTTTGTGGCTTGTCAACATGCTGTTTGGCAAATTCCAGTCTGGCTTTTTTATGATTTGTTTTCAACAGTGGTGTCCTCTTTGGTCGTCTCTCATGAAGTCCACTTTGGCTCAAACAATGACGGATGGTGCAATCTGACACTGATGTACCTTGACCTTGGAGTTCACCATGAATGTCTTTAGAGGTGGTTCTGGGCTCTTGTTACCATTCATATTATCCGTCTCCTCCTGCGGCCACGTCCAGGAAGGTTGGCTACAGTCCCGTGGATCTTAAATTTCTGAATAATATGTGCAACTGTAGTCACAGGAACATCAAGCTGCTTGGAGATGGTCTTATAGCCTTTACCTTTAACATGCTTGTCTATAATTTTCTTTCTAATCTCCTGAGACAACTCTCTCCTTTGCTTCCTCTGGTCCATGTTTAGTGTGGCACACACCATGTCACAAAACAGCTCAGTGACTACTTGTCACCCTTTTGGGCAGTTCGATGGCGCAGTGGTTAGCACTGCGGCAGCACAGCAACTCACCCTTGGCCTTGGGATCCCTGGTTTGATCCCAGCCCCTGATCAACAGTGATCTGTGTGGAGTTTGCATGTTCTCCCCGTATCTGCGTGGGTTTACTTCAGGATTTCTCCGGTTTCCTCCCACAGGCCAAAAAACATGCAGGTTAGGTTAATTGGAGACTCTAAAGCGGCCCCGTGTGTGAATGTGTGTGAATGGTTAAGGGATAGCGCCGTACCATTGCTGCTTCATCCATCTAGGTGGATGCCCTCAATTTCTCCTCTGGGGATCAATAAAGTATACAAAATCAAAAAAATCAAATAAATAGGCCGACTGACTTGATTACAAGTTTGTAGACACCTGTGATGTTAATTAGAGGACACATCTTGGTTGAACATGTCCCTGTGGTCACATTATTTTTCAATCTTTTCTAGGGGTACCATCATTTTTGTCCAGGCCTGTTTCATGAGTTTGTTTTTTAAAATAATTCTGTTGAACCACAATTCAAAAGCATTGTCTGATTTTCATTGGTTAATTTTCATAGAATTTTTATTTATTACCACTTTTGTCAGATTCAAGCTATTTCTGTGACCATTGTGGGTTTTTCTTTCATTAACAGAGGGGTACCAACAATTTTGTCCACGTCTGTATGCTCAAATATGTTTAAAAAAAAAAAAAAAAACCCACAGGCTTATACAGGGTGTCCTAATTTTTTTCACATGACTGTATATGTACACACACACACACACCCCTCACAAAAAGTTAGGGATATTTGGCTTTCGGGTGAAATTTATGGAAAATGTAAAACCATCACGCTACAGTGATATATCATGAAAGTAGGGCATTTAAGTAGCAGCATGCAATGGTGAGTTCCTCATTTTAAACAATTTATCAAAACAAAAGTTCACAAGTTGACTTATTGTCTGCTGAGGCATGGCATTCCACTCTTCTTGAAGGGTGGTCCTCAGGTCATTGGGGTTGTGGGGTGCAGGGTTACAAGCCTCTACACGGCGACACAGCTGATCCCCTAGGTTTTCTATGGGACTCAGGTCTGGAGAAAGTGCAGGCCACTCCATCTGAGGTACCCCAGCCTCCAGCAGCTGTTCCCAAATAATGCGACCTCAATGAGCTGGAGCATTGTCAGCTATGAAGATGAAATTAGGCCTGTGTTGTTCATGCAATGACTGGATTAATGGCATTATTCAGGTAGTATTGGCTTGTCACTGTACCATTCACAAGGTGTTGGGCAGTTCTGTATTGACTAGACACACCTGCCTAGACTAACATGGTGACAACAGTGACTGATGCATAGCGCGCTCCTTGACATCTCCAACATCGTTGGCGACCATCATTTCTGCTCAACATGAATCAACTTTCATCAGAGAACAGCACTGACACCCACTGGTCCCTTGTCCAGTGTAAATACTCCCTGGCTCATGCAAACAATGACGCCTATGTCTGATGGTGTGGTCCGGTACTCTTGCAGGTCATCTAGCATGCAGACCATGCTGATGTAAATGGTTTTGAATGGTCTGACGTGACACTTTGATGCCTCTCACTCCCCTTAAGTGTGCCTGGAGTTCAGTGGTATTCATCATCCGTTCACAAAGAAGCGGTCATCAGCGTGGGATGTGGCCAGAGGACATCCACTTCTATGCCTTTCTGTGGCTGTGTCTCATTTCAGGTTCTAAGTCCAAGTGTGCATTTCTAGTCCAGATACGTCACTGTGCTGCGTCCAAGGCTGTCCCATTCTGTGGGCTCCTTCACATGCGGCCGACAAATACAGCTTTCAGAACCCTGAAAACAAAGGATACATGAGAGGATCCTTGTGGCCCCAACATATCCCAGCATTCAGCACGTGGCTCAGCCTGGCTTTTTTCCCCCCCTTGGCTCAGGCAGAAGCAGAACAAAGTCAGAAACAGTTCAAAGTAAATTTTTTGCTTGAATTCTGCAGTGGTTTGAACTTGAAAATACCAATAATCCAGAAAACAGCAAAATCTGATTATTTAAGCTCATGTTACGTGACATTTTGTCTTATGTGCTTTATACTTTGCTTAATGTATTAAACATGTTGAGCTGTTATTTATTTCTGAAATCAAACCTTTTACCATTAAAGTTAGTTATTAACTAATGTCAGTAATATAAAATTACAGTATGACGTGGTTGAAATAACTTGTTTTAAGATAACTTTTAAAGTCCCGTAGAAACATCAGAAAGTTTGTGTTATTTATTTGCTTATGTGGTGGTGCTGTAAAAAAAACCCCAAAACAAAACACCTAAGGTTATTTTTAGAGAAAACGGAGCAGTTAATGAAGCTGAGGAGGGATGGGACATCTGTAATAATTTTATTATGCTGAGCTTAAAAATATTCATCACATCTGAAGTGATAATCATATTTCTGATTTTTTTTTTTTCTGGTTTATTTCTGAGGTCAACGGTGGAGAACCTGCAGGAACTGAGGGTCAGCTGTGGAGAGAACGGGCTGGACTCAAGATTTATAAAACTGATATTTGACTGAAATAACCACGGTAAGAGATTTGATGAATTGTTTTATTGATTGTGATTTTTTAGTAGTTTACTTTGCGAACTGAAACAAGCTAAATAAAAACATTGCATGTTTACTGTTAATAGAAAAACTACATTTCAATGAAGTAGTTTTTTTTAAAGATGATTTTTTTGCAACCCAATTCTAAAAGAGACTTTCATATATTTGTTACACACAGAGTGAAACATTTTAAACCTGATTTAATACTGATGATCATGATTATAGGTTTTAAAATTAAATGACAAATCCTGATTTTCTGATTTACTGAGATGGTACAACTGAGATTAAGCTGAAGATGGAATCTGTTCTACTGCTGCTGAAAATCATTGCGGGTCATCATCCTACAGTACAGGACTGTGGTCTGCTTTAGAACATTAGAAACTAAATGTCAGAGCTGATACTAGGCAGAACATCTAATTATTTAGCTACATAATGGTCATAAATGATAATGATAAACTTATATTTTCTACTGTTCATGTAATTAAGAATATATTTTAGAGTTCAGTCTAACATACTGTATATACGTATATATATATATTTAAAGTAATAAAAATTATTTTATCTATTTTGTGGTTTTAATTTACCTTAATTTTACCTGCTGACTTTAACATGAGTTAAAGTCTTATTACCTCCGCCAGGCCGAAAAGGCCAGGAGGAGGTAATGTTTTTGCCGGGGTTTGTCTGTCTGTCTGTCTGTGTGTTTCTCTGTCTGTCTGTCTGTCTGTCTGTCTGTCTGTGTGTTTCTCTGTCTGTGTTTCTCTGTGTGTTTCTCTGTCTGTCTGTCTGTGTGTTTCTCTGTCTGTCTGTTTGTCTGTCTGTCAGCAAGATAACTCAAAAACTTTTGGACGAATTTCCATGAAACTTTCAGGCGTTGTTGGAAATGGTTCAAGGAAGAACTGATTAAATTTTGGGGATGATCCGCATCACTGTCTGGATACAGGAATTTTTTAAAGCATTTTTTTTAACACTGTGACATACGGCCATTTTCAACATATGCGCTGGCGCAATGGAGGGCGCTGGTCGCCGTGTCTGACCAACACAAACTCCGCGTTTTTCAATGTTTTACGCACAAAAGCACGCGGAAAACACTGGTGGCCTGGGCCCGCCAGCGTGCCTGTGTTTGCGCGCAGCTGCAAAACCTGACACGGGCAGCTGTCCGCCGTCGGATTATTTGGCAGAAATTCCCCGGCCAGCCATAGGCGCTGCGCAAAAACGAGCTCTCAGCCGGGGAAGCTTCTAAATTCTGTTTTGCCGCGGAGCGCAACCCCAATAATATAATATAAAACCCACGGCAACCTGTCTACCCAATCTGCATCCGTCAGTGGAGGAGATGGACACAACACCAACACTTCAGTTTATTGCCTCCGCCAAGGAGGCAATGCTTTTACTACTGAACCACTAATCCTATCACCATCACATTGATTGTCATTGATTAATTGTCTATGTTTATTGCACTGTCCCTGTCAAATAAACAAATAATCATTGTGAATCCAATTGCTAGTCATATGTTTTCATGGTCAAGGAATCTGAAAACGTACACACAAACACTGTATGGGGGGAACTGTTGCGCTTGGCGGAGGTCTGCGCTCTCCGAGTGCTTTTCTAGTTTTATCTGTCATGGTCGTTTGTCTGGTGAAGATTCTGAAGTAAAAGGTAAAGAAAATACAATAAAAAAAGAAAAAGAAAGTTCTCACTGTCAAAAATGTCAGCAATAAAAACAAAAAACAAACTTAACTGATGCCATCATGGTTGCTAGGCAACAGGGTAGGGCGTGGTCACGCAAACATACATCCTCCAAAGACTAGACTGTCTCATTTAACAGTCATAAATCTGCCTTTAGATGCAGACTACTCAACCTTAGAGTGCTCTGGCCTCCAGGGCCGCGGTCTACAAGGCTGCAACACCTGAATTGAGGCACAGCCTGTGACTCTTCCATTCTCTCTGCATCTCTGTTGCAACCTGCTGATGACACACAGGCTGTGTCTCAGTTCAGGTGTTGCAACCTCATAGACCGCGGCCCTGGAGGCCAGAACACTCAAAGGTTGAGCAGTCTGCATCTAAAGGCTGATTTATGACTGTTAAATGAGATCGTCTAGTCTTTGGAGAACATTTGTTTGTGTGACCACACACTACCCTGTTGCCTAAGAGCAACTCAGCTGAGGTTGTTTTTTTGCCGACATTTTTAACAGCATAGAACTTTTGTTAATCTTTTTTTTTTAATTATTGTATTTTCTTTATCTTTTACTTGAGATTCTTCAGACAGAAAGACGGCCATGACCAGATAAAAATAAGACTTTAACTCATGTTAAAGTCAGCTGGTAAAATTATGGTAAATTACCCCAAAATAGATAAATTAATTTTTATTACTTTAAATATGTACAGTATATCAATTAGATTGAACTCTAAAATATGTTCTTAAATACATGACCAATAGAAAATGTAACCGTAAACCGTTACTCCGCTTCTGCCTGAGCTGAGAAAAAAAAAAAAAAAAGCCAGGCTGAGCCAGATTTTGAATGCTCGGATATGTTAAGGCCACAAGGATACTTTCATGGATTCTTAGTTTTCAGGGTTTTGAAGGCCGCATGTGAAGGATCCCACAGAATGGGACAGCCTTGGACACAGCACAGTGACGTATCTGTTGTGTGTAGAATAGGGTGTATGTGTGTGTGGCCCTTAGGGCTTGCCATAGCGGCCCTGGTGGTGACATCAGGCGGGCTGCAGCACCTGTATATATATAGTTCTGTGTGTGTTCAATAAAGGGAGTTCACTGCATGGCATAGGATCGACTCTGACCCCTTATTACAGACATAACATTTTGGCGACGAAAGAAAAACCATGGAGGTGTATGAGCTACCTCCATCTCTGCTATTGTTGCTGGAGTATCCGGGGGAGCCAGCAATCCTGTGGCTGGACTGGATGGCCATGCTTGGGGATATATCGCTGGGCTAGGCCTGGGTAGACTCGACGGAGACTGAGGACGGGCGCTTCTGGTCCATCGTCTCAGCATGGAGGGTCGGAGAATTCTCGGCATGTTGGGAGAGATGGAGCTTTATGCGGATGCTCTCGGGCAGCTGGCTGGAAATTTTTTCTGAATGTCCAAGGGACAGGAAACTGGGGCTGTGGGTAGTGAGACTGTTGGCGCCACTAGGAGCTAAGCTAGTTAGCTCAGAGGAGCTAACGACTCAGGCTGTGGAAACGGGAAAGTTAGCCACGAAGCTAGGTGCGCTCCAAAACCGAGCTACAAGCCACCAGCTGCGTATTCAATGGGGACCTGAGCCGTTGGTTACCGGAGATGGTGAGCCAGCCAAGGAGCTCAGCACAGTGTGTGACTGTAGCGCTGGTGATGTTGATGTCGTGGTGAGCAGCGACAGCGGAGGGGGAGAGCAGCAACCGGACTCAACTGAGTTTTCCCCGCGGCTGGAGTCCGGGCAGCAGGAGAGCGGGAGCAAGCAGACTGAAAGCCCCGGGAAGCAGCAGCAAGGCACCTGGGTCGATGGGTGACGCCAACAGGAGTGATGCTGTGAGTCCTGGGAGAGAGCAACGACAGCCGGGTGCAGAGGCAGCACAGCTGAATGCCTCGGACGACAGTGAGGAGGTGCTGGGCGCCATGGAGGTTGGGCAGGACATCAGTGCTGGAGCTCAAAGCACCTTGGATGAGGGTGCTGGGCGTAACGGTGAGGTGCCTGAGTCAACAAGTGACATCGACGAGCGAGCTTTGGTTTTCCTCGGAGTTCGGCCACAGAGGGCTGGAATGTCTGGGGCTACAACGGCGGCAGCTGCAGCAGTGTTGAAGGCGGTCGAGAGCGGACCGACAGGCATGAAGGGACTGTGTGCCGGGCAGCAGTACTGCGGGTCCAGACAAGAGAAACGGTCGAGGGTGAGGAGAAAAGACATTCTCACCGGGGAGGTAAACTTTGATTCCGGGGGCAGGCAGCTGCCAGGGGCGCGCATGCCGTGGGGTTACCCGGGGCCCCTGAGCCGGTTTTACCCTTGGCTGCCCGTGGACATTGGTGTCACGTAAATAATTTTAAAGTAAATATGTTGATATGGTGTAAATAACAGTTCATATGTGCATGTGTTGTAAATAATGGTGTTCGGAGTGAGTGTTGAATGTGCATATGAATGTGTCGTTATGAAATGGGATTATTTTATGTGTTTTATTTTAGTTTAGGAGCACGGCGGTTGTTTTAATTTCAAAATGGACTTTATGTTATTAAGTATTGGCGACAGAATAATTCTGCCTGGCCATGTGGGGGTAGGACGGCAGTCTACCCGTCTCCCCTAGATTTTAGTTGTTTTGTGTGACTGTGATAGGCCTTTGTTTTTTTTTGGTTTTTTTGTCAGGTCAGGTATTGGCTTGCTTGCTACCGGATAACCATGAAAACCGGTACTACCTGTCTCATGGGTCGGACCGTCGGCGACTCAATCGGCATCCCCACCCAAGATAAGATAAAACAAGACAAGATAACCAACATAGAAGTGTTGAAACGAGCTGGTCTACCATCAATGGAGGACATGCTAATACAGATGAACCTGAGATGGCTCAGACATGTTGAGAGGATGGACCACCAGCGTCTCCCTCGGCAGTTACTCTACTCACAGTTATGCGAGGGCAAACGCAATCAGGGTAGGCCAAGGCTCAGATTTAAAGACACTGTAAAAAGAAACTTGGAGAAGTTGGACATAGACAAGAGTTCCTGGCAGCAGAAGGCTAAGGACAGAGCTGTGTGGAGGAATCTGATCAGACCTAAATGAAACAGTCATTGTCGCCCACGACAGACTGCTATGATGATGATGATGATGATAGGCCTTTGTTAGTGATTTCAGTTTAGTTTCTTAGTGTGTGATTCGGGTTCTAAATTGGGAAGGGTCTCGATTGTGTGGTTTTGGACTTTCTAAGGGGTAGAATGTTGTGTGTAGAATGGTGTGTGTGTGTGTGTGTGTGTGTGTGTGTGTGTGTGTGTGTGTGTGTGTGTGTGTGTGTGTGTGTGTGTGTCCCCCTTAGGGCTTGCTGTAGCAGCCCTGGTGGTGACGCCAGGTGGGCTGCAGCACCTGTATATATAGTTCTGTGTGTGTTCAATAAAGGGAGTTCGCTGCATGGTATAAGACCGACTCTGACCCCTTATTATAGACATAACAGTATCTGGTCTAGAAATGCGCACTTGGAGGATGTAGAACCTGAATTGAGACACAGCCTCTGTGACACTAAACTCAGTGACCACTTCCCTCTGAGAATATCCTATTTGAAGCCTCACAATGGCGAGGTACTGTTGATCAATTGTGAGGCGTTGTCTTGGTCTCATGATATCAAAATGTGAACAGCATGATGAAAAGGACTGTTTAAATACCAATTCTAACTGAACCAGAAAATTTATTGGTCGATTCATGGATCAAGTATCTGTTGTGAATTTTGCCATTAAGCACCTTGTTAGAGAACAGCAACTTATGCAAAAAGTACTGAAACATTGAACAGTTGGACATGTGCATTCAAAAAGTTAGAGAAGGTCAAATCAAGTTCACCTGTAAAGATTGTAGTGCATTTTAGGTGCATCCTGAAATTTCACCCGAAGGCTGAATATCCCTAACTTTTTGTGAGTAATGTATATACAGTGCATCCGGAAAGTATTCACAGCACTTCACTTTTTCCACATTTTCTTATGTTACAGCCGTATTCCAAAATAGATTAAATTCATTTTCTTCCCCTCAAAATTCTATACACAACACCCCATAATGACGACGTGAAAAAAGTTTGAGATTTTTGCAAATTCAATAAAAATAAAAAAAAACTAAAATCACATGTACGTAAGTATTCACAGCCTTTGCGCAATACTTTGTTGATGCACCTTTGACAGCAATTACAACCTCAAGCCTTTTTGGATATGATGCCACAAACTTGGCACACCTATCTTTAGGCAGTTTCACCCATTCCTATTTGCAGCACCTCTCAAGCTCCATCAGGTTGGATGGGAAGCATCAGTGCACAGCCATTTTCAGATCTCTCCAGCGATGTTTAATTGGATTCAAATCTGGCCTCTGGCTGGACCACACAAGGACATTCAGAGCTGTCCTGAAGCCACTCCTCTGATATCTTGGCTGTGTGCTTAGGGTCGTTGTCCTGCTGAAAGATGAACCGTCGCCCCAGTCTGAGGTCAAGAGCACTCTGGAGCAGGTTTTCATCCAGGTTGTCTATGTACATTGCTGCATTCATCTTTCCCTCCATCCTAACTAGTCTCCCACTTCCTGTTGCTGAACAACCTCCCCACAGCATGATGCTGCCACCACCATGCTTCACTGTAGGGATGGTATTGGCCTGGTGATGAGCAATGCCTGGTTTCCTCCAAACATGACGACTGGCATTTGTAGTGTATGAGACTGGCCATATCTGGGAGTGGGGTGCATCCTACGGATGACATCACCACACAGTATATCGTGGGTGGCCCACCATCTCAGGTAGTCAGATGGTTGGTGTACAGTGATGGTATGAGAGGTGGTTGGCAGCTGGCCCCATTACACATGTGCCTGTATCCTTATACTTTTATTGTAATAAAGTTCACCAAGTGGCAGCATTCTTGTCAGTCGTCACTGGCAGGTTTGTGAACATTTGGCGATGAAGAGTTAAACTATGGAGGCATGCTTGAGACCGCTACGGCCCTTTCTGGAGTCCCCAGGTGAGCCAACAGTCCTGTGGTCACGATGGCTGGACGCATTCGAGACCTATGTTGCAGCGTTGGACCTGGGCAAACTCGATAAAGTAAGGAAACGAGCACTCCTTGTCCACAACCTTGGCATAGAAGGCTAGAGAATTTTTCACACATTAGGACCGACGGAGTCGTATGTGGATGCTGTCAAGCTACTTTGCTACTCCTGACAATGTCATAGCACGACAAATTCGTTTTCTCCAGAGAGTCGGTGAGTCAGTCCAACAATTTGTCACTGACTTGAGACATTTGGCTAGTATGTGCCGTTTTAGACTGTTAGAAGATGAAATGGTGCGGGACCAGTTAACTGAACACATGTGCAACACAAGGCTATGAGCTAAGATGCCAACGGCGCCACACAACATGACGCTAGCTAACACCATATAGCTAGCGTTCCAGCTAGAGGCAGTGGAAAAGTTAGCGACGGAGCTAAATGGGCGCCAAACACAGAAGCTACCCGGACAGACGTGGTAACACGATGGGCATGGATGAAGAAGAGGACTCAGTGGAAGAGCATGAGACGAACGCAGTTAGCCGAAGGTCCACTCCAAGAGGCCCTATCTGTGGGAGCTGTGGGTCCCTGACACACCAGGACAGAGCACGTTTTTGCCTGGCAAGAGCACAATGATGTAACAAGTGTGGGCGCCTGAACCATGTCGCCAGAGTGTGCTGGTCACAGGCACCGTGGGGCCGGCCAAGTAAGCCAGCCCACCCGCCAACGACAACCATTCATGCGGTAAGCTCCGGCATCAACGGTTATTATTATGGCATGGCTGAGTTAGACAGGGTAGCTCGACACGGCGGCAGTGCGGTTGATGTTAAACTGGGCCACGGTGAAGAAGTTTTTCCCCAACCACAAAATTAAGAAGAACCCTATGCCGCCGTGACTGTACAATGTCGGAACAGTGGAACTGACAGTTTACTACAAGTCCAAAATAGTGTACGACTTCACGTTCCAGGTGGCAGCGCACGGTGACAACATTATGGGATGTGACCTTTTCTACAGACTGGGCTTCACCATCAGAGACAGTGCTGAGTTCGAATGGTCCGGGTGCGGCAGTTGGAGCATGGCAGACCTCAATGATGACAACGTGGTGTGGGACGAGGTAATTCAGAATGGCACCGACATCAAAGCGTCCACCCCGCACTCTCAGAAGGAGAGCCACCTGGGAGGGGGGCAGCTGGATTTGCCTTCATCCCTCACTCAGCCAGAACCGGAGCTGGAGGGAAGGGAGCCCGAGCATGCAGACAACCCCGAAGTGCAGCAACAGCAACCAGGCACAAACAACGCACGACGCAGCACAGCAGAACCCTTCAGACAGAAGAGAGGAGGAACTGGACTGCTTCCGTACCCTCGCTCAACAAGCTACGGAGGTTACGACCAAGCCGACGGGTGAAGAGTCCACCTCAACGAGCGACACCAGAGAGGCACCGGACATCTTCCGTACCCATGACCATCCTCAACCAACGACGGAGACAACGGGTGACTGGTCCACAACAAACATGGTGACAACGGCACTGCTGCAGCACGATGGAGGTCCCAAGCCAAACGAGCGTGCAGAGCCACTGGGAGTACAACAACAACGCATGAAACCAAGTAAGGCGCTGCTCCAAGTCATGGACTGGGCTCGGGTTTGCGCCGGCGAGAGACCGGGACAGCAACTGACCAGGCCACAGCCAGCAAAACAACAGGCGCCACTGAGGATCATGACGAAGCTGGGAACAGCATGCTTTCGGCTGACACACGGTTTGGTACGCAATCCAACTATGGTGTGTCCAGGTTGCTGCTCCAGACGGCGAGGCTTCGCAGGAGTTTGCTACCGCAGTGTGGAACCCAGGTCACAACATCATGAAGATTGGCCCTGGCCCCAGGGTTCTGACAGCCCCAGGGATGCGGCCACCACAGGCCCACTACAAAGCCCCTCAGGCAGAACTGTGCTCCCTGTGGAAGACTGTCAGAAAAAGGACTGTTCAGGTAGGAGCGCGGCTGACACTGTGGCAGAATAACCCACCCAGCCTCGCTGGGTCCCGTGGGGGTCTACCCACGGACCCTAGCCGTTAGGTTTTGGTCATGTTCTTAAAAAAACAAAAAACTAACGAGAGTGTTCTTGAATGAAAACCAAGTGTGTGTGCTCCTTATATAAAAAAAAATGTGTTCTTTATAAAATATGTTCTATAAGTAATGCCATGCAAAATGTTCTTCACAATTCATACATATAGAATAAGAGTTCTGAAATATAAATAAGTCATTATATATACCTGAGCAGTAATGCTAATTAACAATATTGAATAAGAAATGTTTAATGTGTTTGATAAAGAAATGTGTGTTTGAATAATAATACTACTGTAAGTAATTGACAAGTGGGAATTTGGTTATTAAATTGGGGAGGGCACATCTGTTAAAGTTAATAATAGATTTTCAATTTTTGCAAAGGGTTGGGGGGGGGGGGGTGTAGTGTAGGAGATTGGCCATATCTGGGAGTGGGGTGCATCCTGCGGATGACGTCACCATGCAGTATATATTGGGCGGCCCACCATCTCAGGTAGTCAGATGGCTGGTGTATAGTGATGGTGTGAGAGGTGGTTGGCAGCCGGCCCCATTACACACGTGTCTGTATCCTTATACTTTTATTGTAATAAAGTTCAGTAAATGGCAGCATCCTCGCCGATCGTCATTACCAGGTTTGTGGACATAACAGCATTGGTGCCACAGAGTTCAATCTCTCTCATCACACCAGAGAATTTTGTTTCTCATGGTCTGAGAGTCCTTCAGGTGCCTTTTGGGAAACTCCAGGTGAGCTGCCATGTGCCTTTTACTAAGGAGTGGCTTCTGTCTGTCCACTCTACCATACAGGCCTGATTGGTAGATTGCTGCAGAGATGGTTGTCCTTTTGGAAAGTTCTCCTCTCTCCACAGAGGAATGCTGGAGCTCTGACAGAGTGACCATCGGGTTCTTGGTCACCTCCTTGACTAAGGCTCTTCTTCCCCAATCGCGCTAAGGCTTGCCTTGGGGGCTTTCAGAACCTCTCTTGTTAAAAGTTTGTATGTTAAAGCAAATGAGCCTTCATTTCCAAACAGGCGCCTAAAATTGGCTCTCCAATATATGGTTAAACTTAAAGCAAACCATAAAAATCCGGCCTACTCTGTAGTTTTTCACCCTCAATTTTTGCAGATGTATAAGGTCAGACCTAAAAGCATCACTGCTTTCGGACTCCGTATAGAACCTCACCTGGTAAAATTAAACCCTGATATGAGCAACGTAACACAGACACAGCTTTGTCCCATTCCTCCATGGAGTTTGAGAAACCCAATGTCATTCTGGATCTGAGCCAAAACAAAAAGAAAGACACTCACCGAAATATGTACCAGCAGCAGATCGTAGACATAAAATGCCGGTTTCCTCACCATATTTCCATATACTCAAATGGATCTAAAGTAGATGACTCAGTCTGGGCTGCAGTTGTCACCGGGCACAATCAGCATGGTTTGCAGATTCCCAAAGTTCAACTTTTACAGCAGAGGCTCGTGCTTTGCTTCTAGCATTGGAACACAATGAAAGAACCAAACAACAGAGCGCCTTAATTTTTACTGACTCCAGATCCTGTCTTCAGGTGCTTGAGTTTTTAAAGACTGATCACCCCATTATTATTCACATTTTAAAGAAACAAGGTTTTCCACAGAAACATAATTTTAAGATCATCTGTTGGATCACCAGCCATGTTGGCCTGTCAGGTAATGAGCAGGCAGACAATGCTGCCAAGAAAGCCCTTAACCAAAAAGTCACTCAATGCCAGATCCCAGCCTCAGACCTCTAATAACCTATATTTTAAAGAAGTGGCAGACTGAATGGGACACATGTACTGCAAATAAACTGCATGATATTAAACCTGCCATAAGTCATAGACACTTGCATCACTTTCAGAACCGACATGATGAGGCAGTGTAGACTAGGTGCTGTATTGGCCATTCAAGGCTCACACACAGCTTTTTATAAAAAGGTGACGCCCGACTCTATTGTCAGTTCTGCGGAGGTTTTTTTTATTTTTAATCAATAAAACACATTTTACTTGATTGTCCTGCTCTCATGACAACAACGGTTTTATACTCAAAAGTCACTTAAAGATATTTTTAATAAGGCACCACCAAAGAAAGTTTTAGGGTTTTTAGCACGTGCATTTGAAGCATCTTATTTAATTTTTCTATTTTATTGTATCTACATATTTATCTTTCTCCATTTATCCATCTATTTATTTATTCTTTCATTTATCATCCTATCTGTATATAATTTTTTAACTCAGTTTTCTTATTAGTTTTATTTTTTGCCATGAACTAACCATAGATGCTGACATGGCACTAAACAAGAACATTCACTCACTTACTCTGCCCCGATCACTCAGTTTAGACCGCCGGCCAGTTCTAGGAAGAGTCCTGGTGGTTCCAAACTTCTTCCATTTACAGATGATGGAGGCCACTGTGTTCACTGGGACCTTAAAAGCAGCAGAATTTTTTTTTGTACCCTTCCCCAGATTTGTGCCTCGAGACAATGCTGTCTTAAAGGTCTACAGACAATTCCTTTGACTTCATACTTGGTTTGTGCTCTGACATGCACTTCTTCTTCTTCTTCTTTTAGATTTGATTGGGGGTTGGCAACCAGCTTACAGGTGCATTACCGCCACTGACTTGATTATCATCACTCTATATCTTTGTATAAGGAGTTCTGAACAACTCCTTATGTGCAAAAAAATGATCCGTCCCTGGACTGTGTCAGAGGTACGGTCGACTCTCTGTGGGGAGTCCTGATGTTCCTACATGCACTGTCAACTGTGGGACCTTATATAGATAGGTGTGTGCCTTTCCAAATCATGTCCAATCAATTGAATTTACCACAGGTGGACTCCAGTTAAGCTGTAGAAACATCTCAAGGATGATCAGTGGAAACAGGATGCACCTGAGCTCAATTTTGAGCTTCATGGCAAAGGCTGTGAATACTTATGTACATGTGATTTCTTAGTTTTTTATTAATAAATTTGCAAAAATCTAAAAAAAAATTTTTTCACGTTGTCATTCTGGGGTGTTGTGTGTAGAAGTTTGAAGAAAAAATCAATTTAATCCATTTTGAATGAGATCCATCTTCTTTTGAACGAGATCTCTCATTCAAAAGAATACACAATTTAAGGGGGGCAAAACAGAATCACTCCAAGTGCTTCTGCTACTGAGTAACAGTGGTTTGAACATACTAAATTTAAAGAAAATAAATTTTGCCAGAGGTTTTTTTTTTTTTAACATACAGTAGATATAAAAAGTCTACACACCCCTGTTAAAATGCCAGGTTTTTATGATGTAAAAATTAGACCAAGATAAATCATTTCAAAACTTTTTCCACCATTAATGTGACCTATAAACTGTACAACCCAATTGAAAAACAGGGGGAAAAATAAAAAACTTACAATAACCTGGTTGCATAAGTATGCACACCCTTAAACTAATACTTTGCTGCAGCACCTTTGCTTTTATTACAGCACTCAGTCTTTTTTGGGTAGGAGTCTATCAGTGTGGCACATCTTGCCCACTCTGCCAAAACACTCCAAATCTGTCAGATTGCGAGGGCATCTCCTGTGCACAGCCCTCTTCAGATCACCCCACAGATGTTCGATTGGATTCAGGTCTGGACTCTAGCTGGGCCATTCGAAAAGCTTAATCTTCTTCTAGTGAAGCCATTCTTTTGTTGATTTGGATGTGTGCTTCAGGTCGTTGTTGTGCTGAAAGATGAAGTTCTGCTTCATCTTCAGCTTTCTAGCAGAAGCCTTTAGGTTTTGCATCAACGCTGACTGGTATTTGGAACTGTTCATAATTTCCTCCACCTTGACTAAAGCCCCAGTTCCAACTGAAGAAAAACAGCCCCAAAGCATGATCCTGCCACCACCATGCTTCACTGTAGGTGTAGTGTTCTTTTGGTGATGAGCAGTATTGTGTTTGCACCAAATATACCTTTTGGAATTATGGCCAAAAAGTTCAACCTTGGTTTCATCGGACCATGCGTTTGGGAGATTTCAAATGTGTTTTTGCAAAATGTAGTCGGGCTTGGATGCTTTTCTTCCTAAGGTAAGGCTTCCGTCTTGCCACCCTACCCCATAGCCCAGACATATGAAGAAGACGGGAGATTAATGTCACATGTACTAAACAGCCAGTACTTGCCAGAAATTCCGGCAGCTCCTTCAATGTTGCTGTCAGACTCTTGGCAGCCTTCCTGACCAGTTTTCTTCTCATCTTTTCATCAGTTTTGGAGGGATGTCCAGTTCTTGGTAATGTCACTGTTGTTCCATATTTTCTCCACTTGATGACTGTCTTCACTGTGTTCCATGGAATATTTAATGCCTTGGAAATTCTTTTGTACCCTTCTCCTGACCGATACCTTTGAACAATGAGATCCCTCTGATGCTTTGGAAGCTCTCTGTGGACCATGGCTTGTGCTGTAAGATGTGACTACAAAAATGTCAGGAAAAGCCTACTAGAACAGCTGAACTTTATTTGGGGTTAATGAGAGGTACTTTAAATGGTGGCAGGTGTGTGCTGACTCCCACTTAACATGAGTTTGAATGTGATTAACTAATTCTGAACACAGCCACATCCCCAGTTATAACAGAGTGTGTATATTTACAGAGTGTGTATATTTATGCAACCAGGTTATTGTAAGTTTTTAAAATTTTTCTTCTTTCAGTTTATTTTTCAGTTGGGTTCTACAGGTTCTAGGTCACACTAATGGTGGAAAAAGTTTTGAAAGGATTTATCTTGGTCTCATTTTTTTACATCACAAAAACCTGACATTTGAACAGGGGTGTGTAGACTTTTTATATGCACTGTACATATGTCTGCAAACAGTGTGATATATTAGCTGGAAAATCCATTCGTACATTGCAAGATAGGGCCTTGGTGAAGGTATGCGCTCATGCATCGCCTCCAAAATCTAATAGGTTCACCTGTAGGCCGAGGGCCACCTCTGGTGAAGCATTCATCAAAATTCATCCAGTAGTTTTTACATAATTTTGCTAACACACTGTGAGAAGATAGGGCCTTGGAAGAGAGATGCATTCTTGGATCATCTCCAAAATCTAATGGGGCCATCCTTAGGCCAAGGGCCACCTCTGGTGAAAATTTCATCCAAAGCTGTCCAGTAGTTTTTGTGTAATCCTGTTAACAGATGGATAGCCAGACCAACAAACAGACACTACCTTCCGCCATTCCTTAGCGGCGATAAAAATACACCTATACAAAAAAGATTTATACCTTTTAAATGCTTCCTGGAGTTTTTTTGGACTAGCATTTATTACACTTCACTCTGTGGCAGCAAAGAGCTGCACATGGTTGCATATGTTCCCTGGCGGGGAAGGTGGAAATGAGAGGTTAAAGGACGTTAAACATTTTCACACTCAGCTTCTTTCCCAGTTTTGCAGCTGTGGTGGAGTGGAGACTGTGTGTAGCTGCACCCAGACAGAGAAAAGTGAACTGCCATAAAAAGTGAACACACTGAAGTAAAAGGCAAGACAATATGAGATAATTATTACTTATTATGTCCTAAAGTGGACAGGTGGGAATTACAAATCAAAGTTACAAAAGATCACATTCAGTGTAATCTGTCCAAATGACAGGCAACTTTCAGATTTTTCTATCACTGCTAACAAAAGAAAAAAGATGACTGACAGTATTCAGTTAAAGCAACATTCAGCCCGCCTATAGTGTGTTTCCACTGCTTTCTGTCATCATTATACAAACATAAGCTGTCATAATTAGCAAGATGGTGATAGAGTGGTTAGTACACTAAAACACACCCACAAGATTCCAGGTTAGCAGGGGTTTCCTCCAACAGTATGTTCAGTTAATTGTCATTCTCAATTGGTCTTAAGTGTTGTATGTCCAAGTATGTTTATGTACCCAAATCTGGGTGGATAAACTCTTTAACCTTAAAATGTATCTTAGTAAAGTTTTTTTTTTTCCTTGAATTTTATTGCTCGCCACTGACATGGAATAAAAACAGTAGTGCCTTCTGAATGTTAAAAATGTTACCATCACTTGTGGACTATAGAATTTGTATACAATATTCAAATAGTATTTGGCAGAATGATTACAGTGCAATGGCTATAAAAAAAACATGATGCCGCATTAATGCTGTTCACTGTTAACTGCTCTTAGGGGTAGAAAGAGTGTCGCACTATAGAGATAAAAGGGACTACCCTTCAAATATTACAAACAATAAACAAGCCCGGTACATCTGCATCAAACATAACTATTATGGGACCTTGGGGGAGTCAGATTATTTAGCATCTCAGACAGAGACAGTGAATAAGCATAGGAGAACAATGCCCAGGGAGTTCCTGGCGAGATGGCAGGAAGGAGTCAAGGACATAGGGGGTTGAATGCAGTGTAATGTAAATGTCATGCTGTGTGCTCAGAAGTGCCATGAAACTTGTGAAGAGTGATTGGGGTAAAAGCAGAGAGCTTGTGGAAATGATTCATTCTGTTCTGTGCTTGTGAGATGTGAAGTGTGTAATAAACCGTCTGTCCATGGATCTGCCTCTTATTTGACACACTCCACACTATACTCTATATCTAACTAACTAACTAACTAATATAGCGCTTTTCTAATCACAAAGACCACTCAAAGCGCTTTCACTAATACTAACCCTCTATTCTAAGGGCCTATAGGAAACAGATATCTAGGGACAATTTAGAACAGCCAATTAACCTAACATGCATGTCTTTGGATTGTGGGAGGAAACCGGAGCCCCCGGAGTAAACCCACACAGCACAGGGAGAACATGCAAACTCCTATACACTTGTATGTGAATCACATCTTTATTTAAAATAGTCTGGTTTGAAGACTATGATCTATAGGTTACACACATTGAACCACAGCCACAAATATATAAATATGTACAAAAAGACTTAAAAAAAACAAAAAAGCATGAACACAAGGAGCTACATCACCAGCCAAGAACACTGGATTCCAAAGAGGTTGGATGGGACTCAAAAGCCAAAACATTTCTACATCTTAATCTGTATTTGTGCCATTAGTCAACTCTAGTAATGCACAGATGATTCAGATGTAAGCAGGAAGGGTGGGCAGAGCAAAGCACTTAAATACAACTAGTTCCAGCTGTTTCTTGTTGTAAATTTGTTTCAAATCTGTCTGAGTCCTGAGGGACCCACGTCCACATGGGATACCCCATAACCCATCCCCCCCAAGACGTACTTCACATAGTCCTAGCGTGGCTTCAGGGCCTCACAAACACTATTAGGTGAGATTCTCTATGCCTCTCCGTCTTTTCCTCCCCCTCACCTCTCAGGCTTGTGACCCGTCTGATCTGTTGTCCATATGCCAAGGGCTTTCATGCTATACAAATACTGTCCAGGGCAAATTAACCCATCTATCAGCACAGGAAGGGGAAAAGGAACACAGAACAATCTTTGAAGTGGAAACAGGGCAGTGTTACTAGCTTCAAAAACACAGCTGGGTATGCAACTCTTTATCAGGACAACAGCCCTTTAAAAGTCCTGCCAAGGCATCTGGTTTATGTTTGGACCTGGGATCAGATCTCTTATTGTGGAAAACTAAGAGGCACTAGTTGGAGAAGGCATGGGTCAATACACTCTATACAGGTGAAATAAAACTACATTAAAAAAAAACAATACATATGCATCTATAAAGTGCGAGTATATTACACACAGATATCCTTCACAAAACATGAAATGCATCTTGTAGCGATAGTAGATACAGTATTTGTGGCTCATAGTGGCAAGCAAGGGTGATTGCACAAAAACTTTTCAAAGCTGGCATTTCCTTCCTTGAAGACAAAGAACTATTTGTATTTAAAATAAATTAGAAAACCATTTTCAAAATGGCAGCCTTATCCTTCTATGATTAAAAGTTTTGAAACAAAAGCAATATGCCAACAGACAAATCAAGATAAAGGGCACATTTCTTAAGCTAGTATCTCATGGAGTGGCGAATGCTGGCAAATGCTGACGAATGCTGTGACATTTGGTTTTCACTGGTGTTTGTAAAAGGTTGTAAAACAGTTTGCAAACAGTTTTTCTTTTCGTGTTTATTTTTTCCACAAACAGCTGCAAATATCTGCCAAATAGTTGTAAACGTATGCAAATGGTTATAACACGTGTCGATAAAGTTCTTTTTGGTTTGCTAAGTAGTGAACATGAGCAACTGTTTAAGAACCTTTACAAAGCCTTGAAATTGGAATATTGGTGAGGGTTTGCTCACCCTTTCTATACTGTTGGGTCCAAAATTTGCCTGACATTTGCCAGGTATTTTACCTGGAGTTGGAAAAAGGTTCCAAACAGTTTCAGATAGCTGCTAATTGTTGCAAACACTGTCGCTAACATTTGCCATCATTCACTAATGTTTGCCAATGGTGTTTTGCAAACACTTTTGCAAACATTCATACGAGTGTTGCTAAATGTTGCTAATGACAGAGGTGAACCCTGATTTTCACAACATTCATCAGAGAAGTTAGCAAATCCAAAAACTGCAACGTTTATCAGCATTCGCTGCTCCGTAAGATACTAACTTTAATGCTTCATTAGTGGTATGACACAGAGACTAAAGCTATATACATCAATGGTTTCTGCCGCTGCAGTACATTTTATACAGAGAAAACAAAAATAATGCAAATTTCACACTATTGAAAAAAAAAATAACACAACGGGAAGTAAAGCTACCAACAAGAAATAGACCTGTTGGGACTTGTAAAATGTTACAGAATATTCTTGTTTGACATGTTGGTTAAGTCAGTTGGTTAACTCCTTTACAGGACAGCCTTTGATTGTCTGCAGCTGATCTAATTTTTATCATACGAGTCTTTAGCCAGCAAGAAAAGGCAACCAGATATTGATACTAGTCCGTTACGACTGTGCAATGAAATCCATAAATGATTATCTCTATATATGCATTTCTAAAAATGCTTATTCTCTTCAGCCACTGCTGAGAAATGTTAGATTTAGAAAAAAAATCACTGGAAGTAAAAAAGTTCCTTCAGATGTTGAGTTTTAATGCAGATTAAGGATGTTCTTTATAATTTTCATATTACATCATAGAATATAAATAAAGATGGACACCTTGAGAGCTCTCCAAAAGTGAAGCCAGTATATCTCAGTCACCCCCTAGTGGCTGGTTGCAGTAAGATAATAAGCCTCATCTTCCCCCATTACTATGTGGTAACTGAAAAAGTCCTGAATAAATGCTTCCAAAAGATGGTTTAAGTCCTCGCTGGTAATTCTTATCATTGTGATATACAGTATGTTCACATAATCCTTTTTTGGATCTATTTGTTTTTTTTAAATAAAGTGGTGTGGTCAGGACTGAAGTGAAGTCAAGATTGAGTGGGGTTTCTGCAAAGACTATAATGGGCAGGAACTTGACACTGTGACTTTGTTTCTGGCAGCAAATAATGTCACCAACGCAAGATTGCAGTGTTCAAAATCCATTGAGTACTGCTTCACTTCTTTTGTTCATCTTTATTTACAGTCTATTGTAGGAATGCACATGGGAGGTAAAAACCAGGATTTTCTCTGCTGCCTGTAAGTTGTTTTCCTCCAGTGTATAAAGCCAAAATGTTTGACAGTTACACCAAAACTAGCTTGTTATTGATGGAACAAGCCACCTTGTATTACAGTACATGCAAAAATACATCTAACCTTGTAAAGCTAGGTTGCCAAATCTGTTATCTGCAGTAAATTTCGTTTAACTCCCCTTGTAAGCATAACTAAAGCAATACTTGAACAGGGCAATATTTGGTGACTGAAAAATTGCAGCAGTGGGTATGTATAATTGCTTCTCACAAGTGATCAGAATTACATTTGTTTACATTTTTTGCTTTTCCCTCTGATGAGATTTGCTGTAGATATAGGCAGCTTGATATGAACGCCAAAATATGACAGACTTGGGGTGTAGTTGTATGGAGTTTTGCAGCAGGACTCTGCACTGGTCATGTTACTGAAAACTATTAACGGTGACCATCACTCAACCATTGCACAAGCCTTCACACAAAGCAAGAAAAACAGATAAGACACACATTGCAAAACACCGAAACTAATTAAGAAATAACAAGGAAAAATCATTGGAAGAGGTATCACACCAAAAAGAGGGTTCTCTCGGGAAATTAGTACACCTCGGATATATTCGCCAGGGTGTAGAGATGGGCTATCGTAGTGATGTTTACGTCTCTCGTTTTGCGGTGTAGGTGAAGCCACCTTCACACTCTGTGACTTTGTGCTGTCTCAAATGAAAGATGAATAACCTGAATGATGTGGCACAAAACGGCAGTCTTACTGTGGAGGAAGGTCAAAGACAGCCGATTCAATAGTTGTAATCGAAGAGAGCCTGTGATGACAATCGGACAGCGTCAGAAATGTCACCGTTTCAATAGCCATGGTCTACTAGCCAACCAGCTGAGGTGCAGCATATAATGAGCCACTGACTGGGAAACACTGGCTGCATAGCTTTTCATTTTGTTTTCTTGGGAACATAAACAATTATCCCATGACAGTAATTCATCCCCTAATCAAGAAAAAACTGTTATTCCATGATAACATTAATTTATCCCATGATCTTGAGAAAGCAGAATGAAAGAAGCAGTGGCTTCCGTACAAAATACATTAATGTTCCCATTCACTACACTTCCACATGCTGACAAGTCCCGAGTCTTAATTAAATTTAACTGTAATATAATCTAACTGTAATTTCCCAGTTTGGGATCAATAAAGTACATCTAAATGTCTATGACATACTCAAATTGCCTTTTTTTTAAAAATTTGTTTCACCATCATTGTGAATCATCTTTTGCAGCCTTCCTCAGAACAGCCAATCTTAGTTGGCTAGCTCCTAGCTCAGGGAGCTAACCTGGCCTGAGCCAACTAATGCAAATTCATCTTAAAGAACGAATGAAATAAAGCATCACTGCTGGACACGAGTCTGTGATTTCAGTGGTCGATAGGATATGAGTGGATCTGGAGTACATCAAGCACAGAAACAATCATGACTGAGTGAATGGGAAAATGCTACTGGCTTCTTGCCACCTTTGGTTCTGGCCAGTGTAAAATAAACTATGGTGTTCACTTACAGCGCTTTTTTGTCTCATCTCTGGACGACCGAAGCGCTTTAAAAATTCAGCTATTGACCCATTCACACACACACACACTGATGGAGGCGGAGCTCCCATGCAAGGCACTGGCCTGATCCACCAGGAGCAACATGGGATTCAGTGTGTTGCTCAAGGACATTTCATATGCAGACCGCAGAGAAAGCAGGGACTGAACCACCAACCCTCCGATCAGAGGTCGACCACACTCTACATCTGCGCCACAGCCACATCCTGGTGTTTGAAGGGGGAGGATAAGATACCATAGACAGTGTTTTATAGGGATTTATATCCACCAGAGTGCTTCTTTAAAACCTATGGACCTCTTGCACAATGTAGAGCGACGTACTTCTGAATTCCGCTCCTCCCACAGCGCCGGTTCTGCTTCCATTATATTTGCCCATTCCCTGGTGCTTTCTTGTCAATAAATCAATTTTATCACTTTCACTTATCATTGTACATGCCAGAAATAGTGTACGGGCAGATTGTTTTTTCTTTATAAAGTTTGTGTTTCACATTTTGATCATTTTAGTAACCATACTGCGCCATTTAATAATTCACCCAGTTAGCTTAGCATAGCACAGCTATCGTCTTGTTGATGTCTCTGCCATTTCAAATACCACTGCATGGGCTGTAGTAGACCCGTGAAACTCACCGAAACATGTCTGGCTCCCAGTTGTTACTGGACTTCTTTTATATTACTTTGTCTATGCAGAATCTCTCGGTTATTGATGCTACCATTATTACTGATATTAGCTTAGTTAGCTTCCAGTTGCTAGTGTGTTTTTTATTCCATCCTAATAACAATGCACGGACTCAAATGAGCTCGTGTAAAGACTTTGTACAATACATGTCTGTTACACGGGTCTATTACAGCCCATGCAGTGGTGTTTGGAATGGCAGAGACATCAACAAGACGACAGCTGTACTATGCTAAGCTAACTGTTAAATGGCTCAGTATGGCTACAAAAATGATCAAAATGTGAAACTTTATAAAGAAAAAAATGGTCTGCCCGCACACCATTTCCAATATGTACAATGATAAGTGAAAGTGATGAAACTGATTTATTGATGAGAAAGCACCAGGGAATGGGCAAAATGGAAGCTGAACCGGAGCTGCGGGAGGAGCAGAATACGGAAGTACGTCACTCTACATTGTGCAAGAGGTCCATTGGTCACAAGAAGAAATACACCAAGTATTTTCATTCATTTTGCTGAAGGACTGTGGATTGACGTGAAGAAGGCTGCCGTTCTTTTTGTAAGAATAAAGTGTCACTAAAGCCTGATCAAAGTATGGTCCAGTAGGTTGGGGTGTTCCACTCAATGCAGCTTTAATACATAAGCTGAAAAATTATTTAAAATGTCTTTAAAATTTTATGTATATGCTCCTTCCTCCCTTATGTGAGAAATGTGTCATCATGGTGTGTTGACAGTGGGTTCCCAGAGTCAGTCCAGCGGAGCAGGTGAGATGTGAGTGGTCGATGAAGACGGGAGTCGTGGGTTGGTTAAAGGCTGAAAGTTGTTGACCAGATTTGTAGCTGTACTTGTTTCAAACAGAACTTTAGCAACAATTTCACTTCCAGCTGGAAGAGTCAGAACTTCATTCAACCCAGGGTACCCCCTGTTCATGATCGAGGTTGAACCTCGATCATCTGTCACACAGGTTTGGAGTTTGCGGGCGGCAACCTTTGTTCCAAAATGCCTGTCCCCTATCACACAGGGCCAGGACTGTGGTGGTAGTTGTAATGGTTGGTGTGCTCGCAGTCTCCAATCTGCAAACTGGGCTTCCTCTCTGCCTCTTCACTATCAGCTGTGTCTGGCCTTCTGCAATGTGGAGGACGCTTCTTGAAGAAATCTGACACGAAGTGCACCTGCAGAGGAAAGGGAAAGATAGGAGAGGAGGAAGAAGGAAAGCAGATGAGACTGCAGGCCACTTAGGAAATGCTTTTTTTTTTTTTTTTTTCTCTCCCCACTGAGATTGCAGCATAAACATGTAAGGGATACAGAGGAGGTAAGGGAAGGGCTGGAAACTGTGATTACGCCTGTCTGGAGAGGTCAGCGAACAGCTGTTACATGGCACACTAAAACAAACTCACACACACACACACACACACACACACACACATCTGAAGGGAACACACAGAGAGCAGGCACAACCCCTGTAGGCCATAAAATCCTATGCCCAAGAGGGTCTCTAATTGCCCACAGTATCGTGAAGGCCAAAGGCATGGGCTCACATCACAATTAATCACACACACGTACACACTACCACTCTGCAGAATTTCCACGAGGCGGTACCGACTGTGGTTCAACCAAAACAGCGCAGTGGCCAAACAATAAAGGGACCCAGCTGGATGGAGTGAGGAGAGGTGGACTTGCTAGTTGCCTGAGAACCTGCCAGCAGAGTGGCGTGTATCAGGACACACTCCACTCTGCTCATACTTCCTCTCTGTACAGATTTTAACTTTGGAACAGAAACAAAGCTGAAACATGTTTTGATAGGTGGCTGCTCGTTTTTGAAGGGCGTCGTGAGTAAGAGTTCCATTAAATGTCACAGCTGATGATTTGGACAGCCCCACCCATATTTGCCTTTCTAAAAGTTCAAAACTGCAGGGGTAAGATTTAAAGTTAAAGATGTCATCAGTTATTAAGCTGGAGATATACTGTATAGACTGGAACAGGGAACCACAATCTCTACTGTGGAAAGAGATATTCTGAACAGTTAGAGGTTTTAACGGTAAAACAGCTGAGTTACACATATAAACTGAACTTTCAGCATTAAGTAAAAGGCAAGTTTACCTCTTAAATATACAACTCTTCACCTGGAAATTTGTGCTTTATTGTAAATTTGCACCTTTTCGAGTAAATCCATCCATCCATCCATCCATCTTCTACCGCTTTTCCGGAGGTCCGGGTCGCGGAGGCAGCAGTTCAAGCAGAGAAGCCCAGACTTCCCTCTCCCCAGCCACCTGCTCCAGCTCTTCAGAGGGGATACCAAGGCGTTCCCAGACTAGCTGGGAGACATAGTCTCTCCACCGAGTCCTGGGTCTGCCCCGGGGTCTCCTCCCAGTGGGACGTGCCTGAAACACCTCAAGTGGGAGGCGTCCAGGAGGCATCCTAATCAGATGCCCATACCACCTCAACTGACTCCTTTCAATGTGGAGGAGCAGCGGTTCTACTCTGAGCCTCTCCCGGATGACTGAGCTCCTCACCTCAGTAAATTAGACTTTTTGTTTATTTTTTTGCTCTTAAATTAATTACTTTTTCTTGTAAAGTTGAGAAGGGATTTAAAAAAAAAAAAAATCTGAGTGGGAATATTTTCCAGACTAACTCAGATCTGATCACACATTTCCAAAACAGGAAAATTTGAGAAAATGCTGAATGTACATGGCAACAGAAGATGGAAATTTCTAAACATAATTTATAGAATGTATTGGTTGTCTTGTGCAGGTATCAAATGGGGAAAAAAATGACAAGGTCAACAATAGGACAATTTATAATAACTGGAATTATACTAGAAAAAAAAAAAACAGTTGACGTTTTGAACACTAGGGGTGTAGATCTGTACGTACTCATACCAAACTGTTTTTGTTAAGGGACAGATGTGTACCTGATACGTCTGTAAATGACCAGGCAGGAGGCAAGTCTTCATGCAGCTAACAACTAGCTTTATTACAGTGAACTTGGTTTATATACAGAGTGGGCCGTGCCTGCCTGACGTCACCCTGTGGGTGGGCACAGCATCACATGCACACACTAATACCCAACATTCCCCCCCCCCCCTTTAGAAAAATGTGAAACCACAACACACAATTGAACCTCCCAAATTTAAAACCCGAATCACGCACTAAGCAGGGAATAATGAACAGTAATAACATGGCCTACCACATTCACTCAAAGAACAACTACAACGGACCACGTCTCCTTAAAATGCATAAAATAATCCCATATTATTCACATTCACTCACATGCACACCAGCAGCAAACAATATATACAAAATACACATAATTTTTATTATGACAATAAAGTTGAATCTCTCATCTCATCTATCTATCCCCCCCCCCCCACACACACACAGATATTTACACCAGAAAAAATTATTTTCGGTAACCCTAATGTCTCTGGGCAGCTACCATCTTCTACTCTGCCACGGTGGACCTGGGCAGCCTCACGGCATCAGTGCAACCAGTCGCCGTCTACCCCCAGGGTCAAAGCCCCCCTCCCTGGCAAAAATGTCTCTACCCATCAGTCGGTGCTTCTTCCCTGTGGGCCCGCCATGCTGACGTTTGGTGCACCACCTCTCCGTGCCTGACGAGCCGCTCCCGACTGCCTTACGCACCGCCGTCATGGCTCCAGACACTCCGACCCACAGTGGCTGCACCTCTGGGAGAAACGAAGCCTGTTTGGCATTATCATCCGCTGCCTCGCCGTACTGCCTAGCGCCCTCATCCAAGGCGCATGGAGCTCCAGCACTGAGGCACTGCCCGACCCCCACGGCGCACAGCTGTTGGTGCTCACCTCCGGGGCTCACGACGTCACCCTTGCCAGTCTCGTCCTCCAACCCCGGCTCCTCGCTGCTGCCTACAGCACTCACGGTCCCAGTGCTCCGCTGCGCTGTCACCGCGTCCTGCTGCAGCTGTTCCCCTTCTGGGCATACAGCGTCACTCCTGACTGTTCCACTGTCCGACCCGGGCACCTTGACATCAATCTCGGCACCCTCGCTCCAGGTATCCCACTGCGTTGGCTCTGCATCATGCAGCTGCCAACCTTCCCTGGAGCCCTCAGCCTGCATGGTCCCGCTCTCCTGCTGTTTAGCTTCCAACAGTGGGACTGACTCCTGCTGCATCTCCTCTCTGCTGTCTTCGCACACCACGATGTCCGACCTGTCAGCGCTGTGGTCCCCCATCAGACTGAGCTCTACAGCTGGCTCATTCTCCTCAGCGAATGGGGACTTTCCCATACTTTGTTCCAGCCCCTCTTCCTGGGAGCTCTCTCCCTGAGAGCACGGAGCAGGCGCTCCAGTGTTGGTGCTTTCCATAAAAGCCTCGCCGGTGTTAGTCTCGCTCAGCTCGGTCTCTTTCTCCACCTGCTCCGGTTCTGGCTGGTCGATGGGTGGAGGCCATACTGGTCCTTGCTCTTCTTCCAGTTCATCTTCACTCTCCGGGTCCCATTCGCTCTCAGTGTCACTCTCGCTGTCAGTGTCGCATTCACTCCCACTGTCCACAAAGCCTGTGCGAACTGGTTCCGGGCCGCTGACCGTCTGTCCGCCGATTTTTATCTTCTTTTTTTATCTTTAGCTTTATCTTTATTTCGGATAGATTAAAAGTAAAGATTAAAAAGAAACTGAATAATATAACAAAGGGGGAAAGAAAATCCAACAAGGTCAAATTAGACAATAACTCCTCTGATTATACAGTTCAACATAAGTTATCCGAAATGGGTGATGGCTGAAGCCGCAGCTTATATTGCCCACCCATATTCCATCCAAGAATTCAAAAGAAAAACAAAACAAGAGCAATTACAATTCAGAACATTATTTATCAAGCTCCTCTCCTGTGGAATCAGCTGCCAATCTGGATTCGGGAGTCAGACTCGATCTCTGTTTTTAAGAATAGGGCTAAAACCTACCTTTTTGATATAGCCTACAATTAGGGAGGGATCATGTGTTTCTGAACCCTCCCTTAGTTATGCTGCTAATAGGTTTAGTCAGCCGGGGCACCTCCAGTAATGCACTGGGCCTCACTCCTTTTCTCACTCTCAATGAAATATTTTTTTTGCTGGTCATTAACATTTGTTTGTTCTCTCCCATAGATTGAGTCCCCATCGTGCTGTTTGCTCTCTACATGTCTGTTCTTTTCTTCTTCTCTATCCCCTCACCCCCCAGCCAGTCGCAGCAGATGACTGCCCCTCCCTGAGCCTGGTTCTGCTGGAGGTTTCTTCCTGTTAAAAGGGAGTTTTTCCTCTCCACCGTCGCCAAGTGCTTGCTGGGGTCTTTCTGCAACTGTGGGGGTTCCCCCCTACAGTTGATAGTGCTATGAGATGACTGTTGTTGTGAAATGGCGCTATATAAATAAAGTTGAATTGAATTGAATTGAATAGAACATAGTTAAGACAAAATGTGACAAAAAACTAAGCAACAACACAACACAGACTGGATATGACAATCCTTATGTGATTTTACATGTCATCTTGTATATACACTCACCGGCCACTTTATTAGGTACACCTGTCCAACTGCTCGTTAACACTTAATTTCTAATCAGCCAATCACATGGCGACAACTCAGTGCATTTAGGCATGTAGACATGGTCAAGACAATCTCCTGCAGTTCAAACCGAGCATCAGTATGGGGAAGAAAGGTGATTTGAGTGACTTTGAACGTGGCATGGTTGTTGGTGCCAGAAGGGCTGGTCTGAGTATTTCAGAAACTGCTAATCTACTGGGATTTTCACGCACAACCATCTCTAGGGTTTACGGAGAATGGTCCGAAAAAGAAAAAATATCCAGTGAGCGGCAGTTCTGTGGGCGGAAATGCCTTGTTGATGCCAGAGGTCAGAGGAGAATGGCCAGACTGGTTCGAGCTGATAGAAAGGCAACAGTGACTCAAATAACCACCCGTTACAACCAAGGTAGGCAGAAGAGCATCTCTGAACGCACAGTACGTCGAACTTTGAGGCAGATGGGCTACAGCAGCACAAGACCACGCCGGGTGCCACTCCTTTCAGCTAAGAACAGGAAACTGAGGCTACAATTTGCACAAGCTCATCGAAATTGGACAATAGAAGATTGGAAAAACGTTGCCTGGTCTGATGAGTCTCGATTTCTGCTGCGACATTCAGATGGTAGGGTCAGAATTTGGCGTCAACAACATGAAAGCATGGATCCATCCTGCCTTGTATCAATGGTTCAGGCTGGTGGTGGTGGTGTAATGGTGTGGGGAATATTTTCTTGGCACTCTTTGGGCCCCTTGGTACCAATTGAGCATCGTTGCAATGCTACAGCCTACCTGAGTATTGTTGCTGACCATGTCCATCCCTTTATGACCACAATGTACCCAACTTCTGATGGCTACTTTCAGCAGGATAATGCGCCATGTCATAAAGCTGGAATCATCTCAGACTGGTTTCTTGAACATGACAATGAGTTCACTGTACTCAAATGGCCTCCACAGTCACCAGATCTCAATCCAATAGAGCATCTTTGGGATGTGGTGGAACGGGAGATTCGCATCATGGATGTGCAGCCGACAAATCTGCGCCAACTGTGTGATGCCATCATGTCAATATGGACCAAACTCTCTGAGGAATGCTTCCAGCACCTTGTTGAATCTATGCCACAAAGAATTGAAGCAGTTCTGAAGGCAAAAGAGGGTCCAAGCCGTTACTAGCATGGTGTACCTAATAAAGTGGCCGGTGAGTGTATGTTTGGAGTATTTCTTCCTTTAGTTTTTGTTTAAATTGTCCAAGCGTTGTACATGACTTTAATTCAGGTCCAAAAGCGTTCCACAATCTGACTCCTTGCACTGAGACACAGTGTTGCTTGGTGGTAGTTCTCACTGAAGGTTTTTGAAATATACATGTTCCTCTGAAATGATATTGTTTCTCCCTTATTTGATTTCAAGGGTGAATCCCAGCTCCTCGAGCAATTCCCACCCCATGACATTTTCACCCCAGCATGCCATCTGGAACCGGAATGCTGGAAGTATTTTCTTGCCATACTGCACTGCCAACATGATGCTCCTGCCGGTACCGGAGTTCCCGTCATCCGGCAGTTCCATTGCATCCGGGCACCAGGGAATGAGTCTCCGAACCCAGGCCTCATTCACGATGGACTGCATGGCGGCGGTGGCTAACAACATGGGCACCCTCACGCCGTCCAGCTTCACCACCTGTTGTGGTCCTGACCAACCTTTGGGGTGCGTGATGTTTACACATCTCCGCTGTCGTCAGTGGCCAAGGACTCCTCCACACATGGCCCCGGTTCTGCCTCAAGGTCCAGCTTGTTGCCCGCAGCCTTGTTTCGGCGTGAAACTAGCCTGTCAGCTAGCCTGTCCATTGACTTTGACTGAGCCGTTAGCTTTCCCAAGCTAACTAGCTCCGTCCTCCCTAGCGCCAAAAGCTGCTTCACCCGCAGCTCCCTGGCCCTTGTATGCTCCGCGAAGTGCGCTGTCATGTGGGCGATGGCATCCTCGTAGCATTCTTCCATGTCCAGTGAGTCGAGGATCCTTCGGCCTTCAGTGCCAAGGTTATAGACCAGGACCCTCCAGCGCTGCTTCCCGTTAAACCAAGAGAAACCCAGCTCTCTGATGTGGTCTTCGAACTCCTGTCTCCACACCGGCCATGAGGTCACCGGCTCACCTGGGCTCTCCAGAAAAGGCAGTAAATTTTGAGGTATCCAGCACGCGCCCATTTTTCACCTCGTCAGCAAATGTTACGTCTGTAAATGACCAGGCAGGAGGCGAGTCTTCATGCAGCTAACAACTAACTTTATTACAGTGAACTTGGTTTACATACAGAGTGGGCTGTGCCCGCCTGACGTCACCCTGTGGGTGGACACGGCATCACATACACACACTCTCATACCCAACAGTACCGAGTGAGTACAGCAGACAATAAATAGGTGGGTTTTTTTTCCTCACCAGTGGAACCCAACAAGAGTTCCACACGAACATATTTATGTGTGTCACACCCCCTCTCTTTCCCGACAGTACTGTGTTTTCTTGAAAGAAGAAAAGAAGAAGAACAAGGTCAGGCAGGATTCTCCGTGGACCATGATGTTTGCAGATAACATTGTGATCTGCAGTGAGAATAGGGAGCAGGTAGAGGTATGCTCTGGAGAGAAGAGGAATGAAAGTTAATAGAAGCAAGACAGAATGCATGTGTGTGAATGAGAGCGAGGCAGGTGTAACAAAGATTCAAAGAGGAGAGGCAGTGAAGGTAGATGAGTTTAAATACCTGGGGTCAACCATCCAAAGCAATGGAAAATACACAACAAAGGTGAAGAAGAGAGTGCAGGCAGGGTGGAGTGGGTGGAGAAGTGTGTCGGGGTGACGGTGGAGAGGAAAAACTCCCTTTTAACAGGAAGAAACCTCCAGCAGAACCAGGCTCAGGGAGGGGCAGTCATCTGCTGCGACTGGCTGGGTGGTGAGGGGATAGAGAAGAAGAAGAAAAGAACAGACATGTAGAGAGCAAACAGCATGACGGGGACTCAATTTATGGGAGAGCACAAACAGATGTTAATGACCAGCAAAAATACTTCATTGAGAGTGAAGAAAGGAGTGAAGCCCAGTGCATTGTTGGAGGTCCCCCGGCTGTCTAAACCTATTAACAGCATAACTAAGGGAGGGTTCAGGGGCACACGATCCCTCCCTAATTATAGGCTATATCAAAAAGAAAGCTTTTAACCCTATTCTTAAAAACAGAGTGAAGTACGAGGAGATGAAGAAGAGTGATGTCTGAAGATAGAGTCGAGGTTCGATTGGGCACAGTAATGATGATAGAAGGACTATAGCTCCTGACCAGATAGAGTGATGATACAGAGTGAAGTACGTGGTGGTAATGCACCTGTAAGCTGGATGCCAACCGCCAATCACTCTATCACTTTATAAAACCGAGAAATCTCTGTGTCTGTGTGTCTGTGTGTCTGTCTGTCACGCTTCATAGGACATCATAGGATGGCCTATGATCTCTGCCTGAACATCATAGGACGTCCTATGAACTCAGGCATCATAGGACACGTAGACAAATGTGTCTTTATGATGTCATATAGACCATGAACTCAGGCATCATAGGACAACTCGCAATGCCTATATGACGGCACATAGACAAATGTGTCTTTATGATGTCATATACATCAAGCCCACGGCACATAGACAAATGTGTCTTTATGATGTCATATACATCAAGGCTGCCTTCATGTCTTTATGATGTCATATACTGTACAGTGAGTCCATGCCGGAAAGCCTCTTTTTGCTCAGATCTATTTTCATGATCCTGGCCATGAACTGAAATTACAACGCACCTATCCCTCAACCAGTGGTCTCAACGAAGAAGAAGAAGAAGACCCACCAGATGGAGAGCAATAGAATGACGACAACTGCTGCACGTCAGAAAAGATGCCATGAAGATGAAACACCTGAGGTTCCAGCAGTACATTGCACCCGTCTGAGACAGGACACCCTTCATCAGCATAGGGTGCGACAGACTTTAAAGCACATTTCTAGGACATCATAGGACGGCTTATGATCTCTGCCTCATCATCATAGCGCGTCCTATGAACTCAGGCATCATAGGACGACTCGCCATGCCTACATGACGGCAAATGTGTAACCTTGACAAATGCCAGTCTACACTACAAATGTGTAAAATGCCAAGCAAAGCGCTGATTTCCTCCTGGTGCTCCGGTTTCTTGGTTTCTACGGGCATACACGGGCCTTCCTGAACAGGGTCAAAAGCCACTTTTTCAGGATTGTGCCCATGAACTGGAATTACAACGCACCTATCCCTCAACCAGTGGTCTGAACAAAGAAGAAGAAGACCCACCAGATGGAG
Organism: Pholidichthys leucotaenia; assembly: GCA_020510985.1. Taxonomy (NCBI): domain Eukaryota; kingdom Metazoa; phylum Chordata; class Actinopteri; order Cichliformes; family Pholidichthyidae; genus Pholidichthys; species Pholidichthys leucotaenia. The sequence continues at coordinate 377,517,992 of CM035839.1, forward strand.
AGCAATAGAATGAGGAGAACTGCTGCACGTCAGAAAGAATACCGTAAACATGAAACACCTCAGCTTCCACCAGTACGCTGCAGGCATGACTGAACAACACAGCCGTCTGAGACAGGAGGAGACCCTTCAGTGGTCTGAACGAAGAAGAAGAAGACTCACCAGATGATGTCGATATGACGGCACATAGACAGAGCACATGACTCCCTACAAGACATATAGACACAGGTAAGCAACATAACACAGAACAATGACAGGCAGGAGAAGAAGTAACAAGCAGGGGCAAACATCCCCAGATGGCAGGGCATATTTTGTGTGATTTTTATGTTTTACTGCATACAAAAGCCATCACATGTGATTGCCACTTAGTGCTGTGTTGCTATACCAACTGTCCTGTAACTGGCAAGAATTCTGTTCCAATGCATCCCCTCTACGGGCATGCACGGGTTTCTACGGCATGCATGGATATGCACTAGTCAAATCTAAAAGAAGAAGAAGAAGAAGAGATCGAGTCCGACACCCGAATCCAGATTGGCAGCTGGTTCCACAGGAGAGGAGCTTGATAACTGAAGGCTCTGCTTCACATTGTACTTTTGGAGATTCTAGGTATTACAAGTAATCCTGCATTTTGGGAGCGTAGTACTCTGTTAGGATGATAGGATAGTATCAGATCTTTTAAATAAAAAGGGGCCTGATTATTTAGAGCTTTGTAAGTAAGAAGAAGGATTTTAAACTTAATTCTAAACTCTATGGGAAGCCAATGAAGGGAGGCCAGAACCGGAGAGATATGATCTCTCTTTCTAGTACATGTTAAAACTCTTGCTGCAGCATTTTGGATCAGAAGAAGACTTTTTAAAGATGTTTTAGGATAACCTGATAATAAAGAGTTACAATAATCTAATCTAGAGCTAACAAAAGCATGGATTAGTTTCTCAGCGTCACTCAGACAAGATGCTCCTAATCTTGGCAATATTATGCAAATGATAGAAGGCAGTCTTAGAAACAAGTTTAAAATGTGAATTAAAAAACAGATCTTGATCAAAAATAACTCCAAGATATGATAGCAGCTAGAGTGAAAGGGAAGATTTACAAGACAGTAGTGAGACCTGTTATGACATATGGGTTGGAGGCTGTGGCAATAACAAAAAGACAGCTGGTAAAGCTGGAGGTGATAGAGTCGAAGATGCAAAGATTCTCCATGGGGGTGACTAGGAGGGACAGGATTAGAAATGAGTATATCAGAGGGACAGCTCAGGTTGAGTGGTTTGGAGACAAAGAAAGGGGGATAGTGGATATATTAGACAAAGGATGCTGAAGATGGAGCTGCCAAGCAAGAGGAAAATAATAAGACCACAGAGAAGATTGATGGATGTAGTAAAGGAGGACATGGAGAGGGTTGGTGTGACAGAAGAGGATACAAGAAGGGGGACTGGAGGGTGTGTTCCAATTTTAGAGAGTCACACTTCTCAGCTTTCCCGGGAAGGTCTATGCCAAGGTACTGGAGAGGAGAGTCCAGCTGTTGGTCGAACCTCAGATTCAGGAGGAACAATGTGGTTTTCGTTGGTTCCAAGGTTGTCATAGCCAGGAGCGGCACTGGGGTTAAGCTCCTAGTGCTCATAAAATGCTCCTTACGGCGTGCGTCTCGAAAAGCCTCTGACAACTAAGTCCAACTCCTAGCCTGCCCGTGTGGTTTAGTCTCTAAGCCCGGCGGAACTGCTTTTACTAATAGGAGAAGGACGAGGGCGGATCTCTGGCGCCTTAAAACCAGATGCTTCGGGTAGATGGTGGCTCGTCAACCTGGGAAGGTAGCCCATCTAGGGGAAGGTAAACCCTGATTTCAAACCTCCGCTGCCTTGCGGCACACCCGGTCACGGGAAAGGCCTCGGGAGTCAACCCTGAGGAAAAATCCGGAGTCGGAGCCCCTAAGGCAGTTCTCTGTTGTGCTCAACATCGTTCTGGCAGCTCCTGCGACGGCGCTGGTGCCAAACTATAGCAGCCCTGCTGTTCCTTTGGATTCATCAGTGACGTGGAGAGGGGGGGACATGCTGCATGGGTAACATCTTGTCCTCCATGTTTTCCTGCCCAGGAAATCCTGGGCAGGAAGAATCCTACCAACGCCCAGCTGAATCCTACCAATGCCCAACGCTGGAAGGTAGAACACCGGTGCACATCGGCCTGTTCAGCCACAGGCGGTGCTGTTCCAGCAGAGTAGACTTTTAGGATTCTCTTCCATGGTCATCATAGACCGACGGAGGCCGACGAATGTGGTTTTCGTCCCAGTCATGGCACACTGGACTAACTCTTCACCCTCTCATGGATCCTTGAGGGTTTGTGGGAGTTTGCCCAACCAGTCTACATGTGTTTTTTTTCTTGTGGAGGGTGCTTTGGGAGTATGGGGTATCGGGCTTGTTGCTATGAGCTATCCAGTCTCCATATGACCGTTGCAAGAGTTTGGTTCGTACTGACAACAATCAGTGAAACTCGTTCCCAGTGAGAGTTGGACTCCACAGGGCTGCCCTTTGTCACCGATCCTGTTCATAATTTCTATGGACAGGATTTCTAGGTGAAGCCAAGGAATGGAGGGTGCCATGCTTGGTGACCACAGGATCTCCTCTCTGCTGTTTGCAGATGATGTTGTCCTGCTGGCTTCATCAAGCAATGACCTACAGGTCTAACTGGGATGGTTTGCTACTGACTGAACCGGCCAGGATGAGAATCAGCACCTCTAAGTACGAGTCCGTGGTCTTCAGCCGGAAAAGGGTGGCTTGTCCTGTCCCGGTTGGAGATGAGCTCCTACCCCAAGTGAAGGAGTTCAAGTATCTCAGGGTTATTCAATGAGTGAGGGGAGAATGGAGTGAGAGATTGACAGATGGATCACAGCAGCATCTGCAGTGATGCGGACGTTGTATCGGTCTATTGTGGTGAAGAGGGAGCTGAGCTCTAAAGCAAAGCTGTCAATTTACTGGTCAATCTATGTTCCTACCCTCACCTATGGTCATGAGCTTTGGGTAATGACGAAAGAATGAGGTTGTGGCTACAAGCGACTGAAATGAGCTTTCTCTATAGGACTGCTGGACTCGCTCTTAGAGATAGGGTGAGGAGCTCAGTCATCTGGGAGAAGCTCAGTGGAGAGTCTCTTCTCCTCCCCACTGAAAGGAGCCAGTTGAGGTGGTTTGGGCATCTGATCAGGATGCCTCCTACCTGAGTTGTTTCGGGCACGTACCACTGGGAGGAGACTATGGGTCTCCCCAAATCAGGTGCCAAGTCCCATCATTTGGAAATCACAGTCCCAGAGTCTGGAGGAAGAATGAAGAGGCACAGAATCAAAGATGCTTGAGGTCCAGTGTGAAGTTTCCACAGTCAGTGATGACTTGGGGAACTATGTCATCTGCTGGTTTTGGTCCACTGTGTTTTAAGTCCAAAGTCATCGCAGTTGTCTACCAAGAAATTTTAGAGCACTTCATGCTTCCTTCTGCTGACAAGCTTTATGGAGATGCTCTAGCCCCCCCGAGACCCGAAAAGGATTAAGCGGAAGAAGATGGATGGATGGATGGATGATTTAATTTTCCAGCAGGACTTGGCATCTGCCCACACTGCCAAAAGTACCAAAACCTGGTTTAATGGCCATGGTGTAACTCTGCTTGATTGGCCAGCAAACTCTCCCGACCTAAATAAACCCCAGACACCAGACCCAACAATGCAGACGAGTTGAAGGTCGCCGTCAAAACCTGGGCTTTCATAACACCTCAGCAGTACCATCGGCTGATCACCTCCATGTCACGCTGCATTGATGCAGCAATTCATGCAAAAGGAGCCCCGGCCAAGTATTGAGTGTGTACACGGACATACTTTTCAGTCTGCCAACATTCCTACTAAAAATCCATTTTTTAAAATTAATCTGATGTAATATTCTAATTTTTTGAGAAACTGAATTTTGGCTTTTCATTAGCTCCAGTCATAATCATCAAAATTAAGAGAAATAAATGCTTGAAACACATCACTCTCTTTGTAATGACTCTATATAATCTACGAGTTTCACTTTTTGAACTGAATTACTGAAATAAATTAACTTTTCAATGATATTCTAATTTGAGATGCACCTGTATGACTTGCTGAAATTCCTAATTCAAGTCATTAATATTTTCAGAATTTTAGACCTGTTCATATTTTTAAGGATCCCTGGCAACCCTGATTCGTTATTCAAGTGTTTTCCTTAAAAACAGTTGCCTTGGTAACTCACATTCAGTACAGCAACAAGTGCTCCCTCCAGCAGCCCCACCAGCACGTCGCTTGCATGGTGTTTGTAATCAGAGACTCGGGTGTAGCCCACATACACGGCGAAGGCCACGAGGAAGAACTGAATGGTAGGCCGGAGAAGTCTGGCCCACTTAGCCGTCAGTCTCGCCTGCACATAGAGCTGTAGTGGAGAAAAGCGGAGAAGGAAAGTTGTTGGACAGGGTAAAGTGATTACTACACTAAAAAGAGATGGGAAAATGTGATCGGACTATCTCCTGTTTCCATAGCATTACAACTAAGTTCTATTTTGATGTTCTGACTATGATGCAGCGGTCAAATTTCTCTTATCTCCATATACATTCTCCCAACCAGAAAACTGTACAATCAGATTTACTAAGGATAAAGAGTTTGTGTGTCTGGTGATAAACAGTGGGTATTACCTCTCAAACTGGATTTAACTTAAAAAGTGCTGACTACAAGTCAAATGTATGTCCACTATGGACATAAACGATGTTGCACTGGAAAGAGGTAGATGTCAAAAAAATATGAACCTGGCAACGGAACAAAGTTCCATAAGCTTGTGCTTGACTGCTGCTCAAAGTGCAAAACTTGGCATGATGCTACCGTCTCCCTGCCACAGTGAGCTCAACACTGTTTAACACCTGCACAGCTCTTGGGACACAGGCTGGATATTACCGCTTAGAAACATTTGCTTGGCAAAACACAAAGTACAGTCTGAACCAGCAACAAAAATGGTCACTACCTGGATTCATTCTGTCTTGTTGGAGCTTAAAAACAAGGCTTTGCTTGGATCTTGCCTTCTGACATGAAAAGACAAGGCCAAGCATAATGAAGTGGACAGGCCTGGAAGATAGAATGCAGCATTTGGTTTGCCTGCATCATTTTTGGGAAAAAATGGTGCATGGGGCACCAGATCCTTTCTCTTACTGTCCACATTCTTTCTCTGAACTGTCTTGTCCTTTTACATTACTCAGTACAGGTACAAATGCAAAAGCATGATCTCAGATGGCTCCATCTGAATACTGAATCACAATGAGATTTGAGGTTTTTTTTTAAAATACAGTGCTGTGAAAAAGTATTTGCCCCCTTCCTGATTTCTTATATTTTTGCATATTTGTCACACTTTAATGTTTCATATCATCAAATATATTTTAATATCTGACAAAGATAACCTGAGTGAATACAAAATGCACTTTTTAAATGATCCATCCATCTTCTTCCGCTTAATCCTTTTCGGGTCGCAGGGGAGCTGGATGATTTTATTTATTCAGGGAAGACTTTTGGGAGAATAGTCTGTGGACTGACGAGACAAAAATTGAACTTTCTAGAAGGCGTGCGTAAAACAAACAGCATTTCATGAAAAGAACATTATACCAACAGTCAAGCATGGCGGTGGTAGTGTGATGATCTGGGGCTGCTTTGCTGCTTCAGGACCTGGATGACTTGCTGTAATTGATGGAACCATGAATTCTGCTCTTTACCAGAAAATCCTGAAGGGGAATGTCCGGCCATCAGTTTGTCACCTCAAGCCCTCCAATGTGGCTGAATTAAAACAATTTTGCAGAGAAGAGTGGGCCAAGATTCATCAACAATGATGTAAAAGACTCATTGCCAGTTATCGTAAACAGTTGCTGCTGCCAAGAGCGGCACAACCAGTTATGTTTAGGGAGCAATTACTTTTTCACACTGGATCAGGTAGGTATGGATAGCTTTTTTCCCCTTAATAAATGAAACCATCATTTTAAAAACTGCATCTTGTGTTCAATTGGGTTACCTTGTCCAATATTAAAATTAGTTTGATGATCTAAATGTGACAAATACATAAAAACATACAAAATCAGGAAGCCAACAAATACTTTTTAAATTAATTAAATTAATTCACCCTTATTGTCATTCAACCGTACAACCAATCATGTACAGCAGAACGAGATTGTGCTTTACCTATCTACAGTGTAAATCACACACACCCCAAGTGCAGAATCAGAGGGCCGCTGCCATGCAAGGCGCCACCACAGAGTTCCCTCCTTCATTCCATTTATTGCTGAGCACCAAGCTGGATGGCAGGAAGTTCCACTTTTATATGGTCTTTGGCATGACCCGGCCGGGATTTGAACCCCTGCCTCCCGGGTGTGGGGCGGATGCTCTACCAACTGAACCACCACTCCGGTTTACAGCACTGTATTGTGTTTAAGGACTTTGAGATACTCCTGAGGGCCGTGTGTTGTACTTACAGCCAGGAAGAGCATGCAGTACATTCCAAAAGAAGAGTGACCAGAGTAGAAGGACAATCTGGAGATAAAGACAATGTATCAAACATGCCCATCACTACCAGTGGCATTTAAAAGTGTCAGTAATAGTACTTGTAAATGGCATCACTTTCATAGCCCATTTCTTCTTGTAAACATGTTCATACAAGTTGCGTGCATGCCTGTTTTCCATCTTCCTACCTAGACTCTGTGACATCATCTTTATTGCCAGTGCAGTTGATCACTTGCATGTATCCTGTGCACACTTTTGGGGAGCATACAGTCATGAAGTTGGGTCTTGGGCGGCCGATGGTATACTTGGCAAGGTGCGTGAGTGACTGGCTTACAGCTGCTCCAAACAAAAAGGTTCCTACTGCTTTATAGAGCGCAGCGACGTACTGGTTACAGTCTGAATTGGAGTAGATCCTCTTACTGTAGACCAGATATGCCTCTCCAGAGGTGATCTGAGGGATGGACAGGAAGTGTTTCAACAATTTTCCCCATTTAAATTACATTAGGAAAAATCCATGATTACTTACAATGATGACAGTGCAGGTCATGGTGACAGCCGCAAGCATGCCATGGGTAATGGTGTCTGGTTTGAAGGGGTACATGATGCTCTCGTCATTGCAATAGATCCCCCTTTGGTATGGCTTGGACACGATAGTCAGAATGGCAAAGGGTAATGTTGCTGGAGGGAAAACAGATGAGGTTAGACTGTTCTCTTTCATGGGAAAATTAAACTTCAGACAGAATTAAAGCAACATTTCAGTGTTTACAATACATCACTGTCATGATCATGACTTGATAGACTATTCTAGATAAAGCCAAGGTGACAGAGTTCAGTATCTGTCAAAAAACACATTTTTTGCCTATTTTTGTCAAGGTTTGCAGACTTAACCTCACCCCCTTTGCTGGGAAGTGAAAACATTTCTAAGAATAGTACAACTGTTTTCTCCCAATGCCTGATTCTACAATCTCAATAAGGAAAACAATGAAAAAGAGCAAGAAAAACTGCCAGCCAAGTGTCCAAGTAGAAATGCAAAACAAAGAATTACAAAAACATGCAGTCAGAAACAGCTGTTACATGCATACAGATAAAACAAGTGCAGTGCATCTGAAAGGAGTAAGTTTGTGCAAAAATAAAACCAGGATGTTGTCCTTGAAATGTACAGATGTCCATCCCTAAGGCAAACACTTACTCATCTATGCACACTCTTCAGCCTTCCTATACATACTTTATGTATGTATGTACCATGGAGGGCCATTCCACTGCAGGTTTTCTATTCCACCAAGTCTCTTCAGCAGTTGCTTTCTCTAATTAGCAATCCTTGAAGCTCATCAGTGCAAACACCTGCTGAAGAGACTGAGTGGAACAGAAAATCTGCGGTGGAGTGGCCCCCACTGCCCACCCCTGCTCTAGAGAAACAAACAGTTAAGTGAGAAAAAGGCCTCGTCGTCTGCACAGCTGAAAATCCATGAGGGCCCCTTTACACAGACAGAGCACGTTGGGTGACCACTGAGAGATCAAAAATTGGCCTGATCTTTCAACAGTCTCCTAACCCTAGAAAAAAAACCTTTGGAGCTTTCTCAGCGATCTTTAAAGGGAAGTGATCTTTCAACAATCTCTCTGATCTCATCAGTCTTCCAATGATCTCTCAGCAATCTTTCAATGAACTCTATTGGTCTTTCATCAAATGCCCAGCGATCCCTTAATGATCTCTCAGCCATCTCTACTGTCAGGGAGGAAAAATTTGGCATTCCATGAAAGATCAATGAGAGATCATTGAAAGATTGCTGCGAGATCATTGGGAGATTGATGAGATTATTGAGCAGTCAAGGAGAGCTCAAGGAGTGCTCAACCATCTCATCAATCTCCCACTGACCTCTCAATGACCTTTTAATGAGTCAAAATTTTGAGGACCATGGAGAGTTGAATCTCATCTCATCTCATCTCTCATCTCATCACTGGAGATCATTGAGAGATGTTGGCAATTACTGAGAGATCATTGAAAGATCGCTGAGAGATCTGGCCATTTTTCATCTTTCAATGATTTTTCAACGATCTCCACCCCTGTGTACAGGGGGCAGAAGTTATTCCCTCAACCTGGGGATCTATGATAGCATTGGTGAAGCAGGTGTGTGCCAGAATTGTTTTTCAAGTTCTAGCTAGTTTTAGCTTGTCGGATGTGAGGATATGACAGCTTTTGTCCATTATATGGCGGATGAAAATCATACCTTTCCTGCTATTTTTTTTTCTTCACATGTGCAGTCGGACTAAATGATAAACCGATGAACAGTTGAAAGTAACTGTGAGGTGCAGCCCTACCGAGGAATGTGTCCTCCACCCCGATATCCATTGCAGGAAGACAGACTACCCTTGGGCCCACAGTGGAAATGCCAGGCAGCCACATTTTAAATGCAAGGAAAACAGCCATGAAAAAGCCCCACTTAAACTTAAAATGTTCCCTCACCAATGGTATTGCATTTCTGGGTAAATGAGCAATGCACCCCTCCCATTCTTTCCAGAGAAGCTAACATAACTCCAGGAGGACTTGCAGTGAGATCGACTGATGAGACCACGATGAGAGAGACTAAAAGAAAATATACAGCAGGGATGTGGATCGGGATTCAGCTGTGATCGCACAGTTTAGTCCTCCTATGTAAATGTGTGAAAAGAAAAGGTGAAAAACACTCAAGAGCTCTTGTTGTGACTGAATGTATTTTGATTATTTCAAAGCCCTTCACATTCCTGGTACATACACCAGCAAAAGTAAGGTCAAATTTAATGTCAATATAATGTGTAATAGCTATTGACAATGGCAGCTTGTGTTACATGATACGCAACATAAAATTCCACGGATCTAGGCTTACAACAGGGTAGCTGATCTGTCAACCTTGAAGCTGGCCTATCTTATCAGTAAATGTGTATAGAGGCTAGTGAATCTAAATGGCCTTTCTAACACTGTACAAAGTACAATTACACTCCGCTGTTGGCATGAATGAACAGAGAAGCACCTGCAGTCAGGAAGAAGCAGTGTGTAGGCCTTGTATATTTTAACTTTTCCCACAATGAAAGCTATATTAAATGGTCCATATAATGCAAATCTCCCTTTTCCCACTGCTTTTGTGCATCAATTCTGAGTATTTGGAGTGGCTGCCAACAGAAAAACTCTGTTGTTACTTTGTCAGGGTTTGCCTTTGTCCCACTAAATTAGATGTGTGGATTATACCGTGTTTGTGACATGAGAACTGGAGCTCATTAAGATGATAACACCCTCCCAGCTACATCTCCATCCATTTTAATGATAGTGGGAGTATCTCTGTGAACGTCTAAAGCCACACACTCACAGCCCTTCTAGTTGGTTGAGTGATCTGAGCGGCCACTGGTCACTTCGCTAGTGCAGGTTGTTCATTAATCCACAGTTAATAACATATTGTAATGTCGGGGCTGTGATGAGGGGGTGGGGATTATCCCGGCATGCTTGCGCTGTGGAGGATTCAAAGACTGTTATTATCCGTGTGTTCTAAGTGTTATTACTGTGCAATTATAACTGTGTTATAAGACCAGTTAGCGTTATTTCCCAGTATGTGATAGATCACGTGTCTGTGTCACCATGAGTGAGACGGGGGTCTGTGTAAATGACCTCCCCTCCGTTCTGTGTTATGAGTGAGTGAAGAATAAAACCTGTTGCATCACAATCATCTCTCCTTATTTGTGTGAACCCCATGAAACGACACACTGGTGTCAGGAGTGAGATCTTGGAGAGATGGAAGCGAGAATCAACGCAGAGATTCGGCGACTCCAGTGGCTCATCGGCCAGATAGAGGCGGAGATTCAGCAGCTCGAGCGGCTCACCGCTCAGCTGGAGATGGACAACAGAGCTGACATACCGACCCCCGGAGCTGCTCGCCGGGATGAATGGAGCAGCGGACCCGATGGGGCCAGCATACCCCGCCTTCTACCTTTCTCAAGGCAGAGTGGGCCAAGCAGAACAAACCGGTCCCGCTTCCCACCCTCTTCAGGGCAGGACGGGCCGGTGATTCCACTGCGACCGGGGGCGGTGATCGACCAAGAGGTGACTGTCCCACCGACCTGCCAACGGGCCAAACTCCCCCGCTTTAGTGGCGAAACCCCGCTGGATGGCTACCTGGCCCAGGTCGAACTGGCTGCTGTGCTGAACGCCTGGACCCCCAAAGAGACTGCCGTGCAGGCTGCCCTGGAGGGCTTGGCTCTCTGCACGCTGTCTGACCTCCAGCCTGAGGAATGTCACAGCTGGCCAGCGGTACAAGGAGCACTCTGGAGGTGGTTTGGGAGAGCAACCAACGCTGAGCACGCTTGGGAATAGCTTGCCAACCGCCGGCGAGGCAGCCAAGAGAGCCTGGGAGCCTACGCAGCAGACATACGGTTACTGACACAGCGTGGTTACCCGGATTTCGAGCCAGGGGCGGTGGAAAAGCTCGCCTTCCAGCACTTCATCCGTGGGCTCCACCCGGCCCGGCTCCAGGAACACATCCGAATTCACGCAGCGAGCAGCTGGGAGATGGCTGTGGCAGAAGCGGAGCGGGTGGAGCCGATGATGGATCATACAGCTGACGTGTCCTCATCGAGGCAGAGAGCTTTCCAGGCCACAACTGAGAGCGAGGAGGAGGAGGAATTACGCCGGACCACAGCTGCGCGGTCGGCGAGAGTACAACAATAGCGGCGTGAGGAAGGATGCTTCCGCCGCGGGGAGCCAGGACACATCGCGCGTTATTGCCTGGCACCCACCCCACGACAAATCGCCCTCTCACCGGCTTTAACCCGAGAGCGAGGTGGCACAGACGAGGACCTGCCACCTCCCACAGACATTTTCCCCGATGGACGGCTGGGCCAACTTGGACAATCACCAGGGCTGTATCTACAGTGCAGCCTGGACAGCACACCAATCCGGGCCCTGATCGACACCGGTTCCACCATTTCCCTGGTCCGACCCGGGGCACTGCCCGGCACAAATGGACTTGGAACGCAAGGGTGGGAACCTACCCGGCGCTGTGTCCTCACAGCCACCGGTGACTGTGCCAGGCTGGGGGGGGTGACGGGTCCTTGGGGTGGGAGTGGCCTGTCAAAACACAAACCACCCGTTCTGGCTGGCTGACATCCAGGACTCGTGCATCATTGGACTAGCTCTGCTCGCAGCATGGGGCACAAAGATCGACACCACCAGCTCTTCTCTCCTGCTGGGGGCTCAAACCATCACGCTCTGTGGCAACAGCCAGACGAGGAACCAGTAGGACCGTGCGATTGGAGGGCTGGTGCGGTCAGCGCAGGCTGAGGATCGTGACCCAGCAGTCTCACAGGCTCTCCAGACTGCTACGGCCCGGGATAGCGCAGCGGGTCACAGCTCTTCTTCAGATCACCGGACAGCTCTCCTCAGCGATGATGTTACGGAGGCCCTTGGTGTGCAGCAGCTTCGGAGCGAGCAGGATAGAGATCCTGTCATCTCCTGGGTCCGGCAGTGGCTGGACACGGACCAGCGGCCCACCCCGGAAGGCTGTGGCTGCACTGGACCCAGAGACCAAGGCCCTGCATTCCCAGTGGTCCAACCTCTGCTGTCACAAGGGTGTTGTTTATCGGCAGTGCCAGTCTCCAGCTGGGCAACGTCACGTCTGGCAGCAGCTGATCCCCCGACGACTCCACCTCAAGGTGCTCCAGTTGGACCGTGGGCCGGTGGGGGTGGGCCACTTCGGGGTGAGGAAGACTCTGCAGCAGCGTCGGGCTTGGTTCTACTGGCCGGGGTGTCATCGGGACGTGAAGCGCCGTGTCCACTGCTGTGCCATCTGCATGGCTCAGAGAGGACAGACGCAGCAATCCCACACACCCCTGCAGCAGTATGAGATGGGACAGCAAACCGGGGTTGGATTATTTGTTCCGCTCGAGAGGACACCTGCACACAGTACCCAAACTGGCTTGGAAGACCCTGGTAGCGGCGGAGAATCGACAGAAAAACCAGCGTACAACTGCCGCTGCCGGGGGGGGCTTTGCTGGATTTTTTTCTGCCCGGAGCGGAAACAGGGACTGTCACCAAAGCTGGCGAGCCACTGGTCGGGACCGTGTGTGCTGGTCGCCGACAACGGCGGCTGCCCCGACACCTGAACGGATTTGAGTTGGACTTTTTTATTCTGGGGATAAAAACCAGTCCAGGGGGGACAGTGTAACATTGGGGCTGTGATAAGGGGGCAGGGATTCTCCCGGCATGCTTGCGCCATGGAGGATTCAAAGACTGTTATTATCCGTGTGTTCTAAGTCTTACTGCTGTGCCATTATAACTGTGTTATAAGACCAGTTAGCGTTGTTTCCCTGTATGTGATAGATCATGTGTCTGTGTCACCATGAATGAGATGGGGGTCTGTGTAAATGACTTCCTCTCCGTTCTGTGTTGTGAATGAGTGAAGAATAAAGCCTGTTGCGTCACAATCATCTCTATTTATTTGTGTGAACCCCATGAAACGTCACAATATCTTGTCTCATTCTCACCCATTTTGTTTTTGGTTTTTTTTCTCCCCAGACTGGCAGGAGTGGGAACTTTTCTTTGTGGAGTTTGCATGTTCTTTCTGTGCTGTGTGGGTTTACTCTGGGAGCTCCGGTTTGCTCCCACAATCTAAAGACATACATGTTACGTTAATTGGTGACTCCAATTGTCCCGAGGTATCTGTCTCTGATGGGCCCTTACAATAGAGGGTTAGTGTAGCTACTGGTTAGGTGGTCTTTGAGACTAGAAAAAGAACTATATAACTATAGGTTATCCTTTTTGGCCGGCATGACCTTAGAAATTGGATCACTGGTATTGTTAGCTCAGCAGCACAAGGCAGCCCAAACGGGGTTTTTACTGGCTCTTCACTGTAAATTCTATTCACTCCCCTAGGCCATCTGGTTCATTAATCAACAGTCAAATATATATCTTGTGTCATTCTGGCTTATTTTTTTTATATTTTGGCCATGAACACCCTAGAATCTCACTGATGGCTAGCATAGCTTTACGTAAGCTAGGCTAGCTTCTGAAAAGCTAACACAAGGCTTCCCTTGAGTTAGCTCAACTAACAGTTCAGCCATTCTGGTTTGTCTCTGTGCTTATCATACCCCAAGGAGTGGTCCTATTCTATCAACCACTCAATGCACACACATCTGTCCCAAATAACGCTTTATTTGTTCTTTTACGTTCTCGCGTTCAGCCATTTTTGCTGGATTTTTTTCTGCCCGGAGCGGAAACAGGGACTGTCACCAAAGCTGGCGAGCCACTGGTCGGGACCGTGTGTGCTGGTTCAGCCATTTTTACATTAGTTAACTCAAGGTGGCTACGACAGCTAACTAAGATAACTGACTAACATTATCAGAACACCAATTTGGCAGTAACAAAAGAGGGAGGGTGGGGTGAACTGGGGCTTATGGACACTGAAAGACATTTCATCCAGGTTGAAAATGGTGCCATGATATTCAGTCCCTGAGGTGTGGTGAACAAACTGTATCACAGACATTTCATTAATACCTCTGGGAACTGTGTAAACATGTGGAAAAAAAGTACATATTATGCCCCCTTCAGTAAAGTGTGCTTTCATGTGGAATCAAAGGAAACAGGATGTTTTTTTTTATGTGCATTTAGTGTGAAAAGACCTTGAGGCTTATGGGTGTTTCCTTTTTTGTGTTCTTTTATCCATGGGATTCCCCATGGGTGTATCTTGGGACCCCCATTTTTTAAATGTATTTTATCCTACTGGCAAAGTACAGTATGTACAGTATAGCTGGGACTTGTTACCATTGTTGGAAGTAACGCAACCACTTTTGCAGTAACGTGATGTGTAACGAAATTACTGTTTAAAAATTCAGTAATGCGTTACAGTTACTGAAATTTGATCAGATGTGTTACTCATTTTATTAATATGGACAGATATTTTTAGCGCAAAAAAATGAATATACAAACTAACCCTACCGTAGCTGAGATGAGCTGTCAGTCAACATGACCTGTTGCAGAGAGCTGAGTCTTCACTACTGAGTGGAGGGAAAGATGAAGCTACTTTGTTTTGTGGAAATTGACAGATTATTTTTCCTTTATTGTGGTTAAGGACAAAAGCATATTGGTGGGTTGCAAGCTAAAGTGCTGGTTGAGACCTACTGCAATCTTGAGAAGCACTTGAAAACAGCAACAAAGCTAGTGCTAAGTAACGGCTAGTTATGCTAACAACACCGTGGTAGTGGATCTACGCTATCTGAACAGTCATGGCTGGATGTAAAGTGGAAATACTCTTGTCTCAACAGCCACGGCTGGATTTCAAGCACAGGTATGCATCTGGACAGTTTGTGACCCAGCAAGAATTAAACCGACTGATTGCCAGACACATTGTTACAGACTGAAGATGTGATATAAACAGTGACTTTCCATCAGACAGCTGAGACTGTGATCCACTGAAGTTAAAACACATTTACTTGCAACCTGTATAAAGATTACTCAAAAATGGATTTTGATCTCCAAAAGGAATTTGAGGGACTGGATCATGTCTCTGTCACAGCAGACATTTGGACTGTGGATAATGGACATTTTCTTTGGATCACTGCACATCGGATTAAATCCACATCATAAAGGTAAGATAAACATGGACAGCTTTATGCAGTTTCCAACTCTCATTCCAAAATGAGGAAATTACTGGCAATATCATGTTGATTTTCTTCAGATTTTTCCAACAATAAGAGCTCTCAAGGCAGGATAAAGCAGACTGAACATGTTCTAAAAGCTGTGTCTGTTTTCAGCCTGACAATAAGCCTGTAATGTAATCCATTAATTAAATTATCTTGCTATGCGTACAAGATGATTTAAGTATGCATTTAAAAGTAATGTGAAAGTTACTTTTCCAAGTAACTAGTTACTTTAATCATGCAGTAATTGGTAAAGTAACTCAATTACTTTTGAAAAGAAGTAACTAGTAACTGTAATTAGTTACTATTTTTTAGTCACTTGCCCAACACTGGTTGTTACAGAGATGATTGCCAATGCTTCTGTGAGCCTCATGAAGCCTGGTGCCACAACGCATACTCCCAATATGGCCTACTTCATTTAATTTAAAAATGGATTTTCTCAATATTCCTACACGTGAATACAAGGTCATAACAGATATTGTTTAGTGACTCGCCAACTGCACACATTCTTCACAAACACCATAAAGGCAAGAAGCCAGTGGCTCAGTGAGGCAAAAACAGTAGAAAATAGAAGCTTTGCGGTGAGGGCAGAATAAGCAATAGTCCTAACTGGATAAACACGTGATTGCACATTGTCTAGTGGTAACTTGACTTTGGAGAAACTGGGCTTAGACCATTTAAGGAAAGAAAAAAACACAGATACAATAAACATTGTATTCAGAAATAAGAATCACTTATCAACGATCTCAACTCAGCTCATCATAAATGAACACTCAAAATACCTTCAGGCTAAGGAGTGTATATTTACTGAGTTAACGCGACACTCCACACTTTCAAAAACACTGTGCAACCATTTTCTCAAACAGAAATTATGCAAAATGCAACTGCTTTTTGTCTTACGATGCATTTTCTTTAATTAACATCTACTTTTTTATTATTAGTTTTTATTTGGGGAGGTAAGGTCCATTGAGAGGCAACCTCTCTTTTTTCAAGGACACCCTGTTCACATTCACACCGATACGTATTCACACCTGGAAGCTGCCCAGTACAACCACAGACTGGCCTGTGGCCACTGAACAGCTCCACTGGAGCAGTTGGGGTTGGAGTTAAGGGCCTTGCTCAAGGGCACCACTGTGGGGTTAAGGGGGGAGCTTCATCTTTTTGTCTTTTTTCCAAACACCCATTTTATCCAAGCAGCAGTTGGATGACACCTGTTGCTACAGGACAGGTTACACAAGTACTG
Source organism: Pholidichthys leucotaenia (assembly GCA_020510985.1). NCBI lineage: Eukaryota > Metazoa > Chordata > Actinopteri > Cichliformes > Pholidichthyidae > Pholidichthys > Pholidichthys leucotaenia. The sequence goes on from CM035839.1 coordinate 377,534,403, forward strand.
GTACACACATTGCACGTGTACAAGCCATGCCAGGATGTGGTAAAGTGAGATAAAAAAAAAAAATAACGTCTTCTTCAACATGTTTTCCTTTAAGAACCATTGAATCCCGTTTCTCACAACCACAGCACAATATTGAGTCCTACATCCTGTCTCGGGCACCATGGGGAGCACTCTGATACAGATTTACTGATGTGGGTTTTGGATAGCAGCTTCTGCATCTGTGTCCTGCTTGCTGCAATAAAAAAATAAGTCAAGAAGTGACTGCTGCACTTCCTCGCCACTGATTCAGGCAATCAAATTAAAATATAGCACAGAATGACTCAAAACTGAACAACTGAGCTTATCTCTGCTGAAGGACTAAAAAGAATTTCTAAAAATCTTATTTTGTTTTTTTAAATCTTGGTGACAAATGAACCCTTAGGTGTTCTTAACACCTATTTGCTAAACACACCAAGGGTTTAATGGTATGTACAATATCTACAGTGCATGCGGAAAGTATTTACAGCGCTTCACTTTTCCCACATTTTGCTATGTTACAGCTTTATTCAAAAAGGGATTAAATTCATTTTTCCCTCAAAATTCTACACACAATATCCCATAATGACAATGTAAATTTTTTTTTGAGATTTTTGCAAATTTATTAAAAATAAAAAAAAAAACAACTAAGAAATCACATGTGCATAAGTATTCACAGCCTTTACCATGAAGCTCAAAATTGAGCTCAGGTGCCTCCTGTTTCCACTGATCATCCTTGAGATGTTTCTACAGCTTAATTGGAGTCCACCTGTGGTAAATTCAGCTGATTGGCCATGATTTGAAAAGGCATACATCTGTCTATATAAGGTCCCACAGTTGACAGTGCATGTCAGAGCACAACCCAAGCATGAAGTCAAAGGAATTGTCTGTAGATCTCCGAGACAGGATTGTCTCAAGGCACAAATCTGGGGAAGGGAACAGAAAAATTTCTGCTGCTTTGAAGGTTCCAATGAGCACAGTGGCCTTCATCATCTGTAAATAGAAGAAGTTCGGAACCACCAGGACTCTTCCTACTGCTGGCCGGCTGTCTAAACTGAGCAACTGGGGGAGAAGGGCCTTAGTCAGGGAGGTGACCAAGAACCCAGTGGTCACTCTGTCAGAGCTCCAGTGTTCCTCTGTGGAGAGAGGAGAACCTTCCAGAAGGACAACCATCTCTGCAGCAATCCACCAATCAGGCCTGTATGGTAGAGTAGCCAGACGGAAGCCACTCCTTAGTAAAAGACACATGGCAGCCCTCCTGGAGTTTGTCAAAAAGGCACCTGAAGGACTCAGACCATGAGAAACAAAATTCTCTGGTCTGATGAGACAAAGATTGAACTCTGGCATGAACGCCAGGCATCATGTTTGGAGGAAACCAGGCACCGCTCATAACCATGCCAATGGTGGTGGCAACATCATGCTGTGGGGATGTTTTTCAGCGGCAGGAATTGGGAGACCAGTCAGGATAGAGGGAAAGATGGATGCAGCAATGTACAGTGACATCCTGGATTAAAACCTGCTCCAGAGCGCTCTTGACCTCAGACTCGGGCAATGGTTCATCTTTCAGCAGGATAATGACCCTAAGCACACAGCCAAGATATCAAAGGAGTGGCTTCAGGACAACTCTGTGAATGTCCTTGAGTGGCCCAGTCAGAGCCCAGACTTGAATCCAATTGAACATCTCTGGAGAGATCTGAAAATGGCTGTGCACCAACGCTTCCCATCCAACCTGATGGAGCTTGAGAGGTGCTGCAAAGAGGAATGGGCCAAACTGCCCAAAGATAGGTGTGCCAAGCTTGTGGCATCATATTCAAAAAAAACTTGAGGCTGTAATTGCTGCCAAAGGTGCATCAACAAAGTACATGTGATTTCTTAATTTTTTACTTTTAATAAATTTGCAAAAATCTCAAAAAAACTTTTTTCACGTTGTCATTATGGGGTATTGTATGTAGAATTTTGAGGAAAAAAAATGAAATTAATCCCTTTTGGAATAAGGCTGTAACAAACTGTGGAAAAAGTGAAGTGCTGTGAATACTTTCCAGATGCACTGTATATGGCATCTAAAAAAAACTAATTTTACTAACATAAAAAAAAATCCCCACTCCTAGAAGCAATGATGCCAGTCATATAGGAGTGGGGGTCTTTTTCATCTTCCAAAATATGGATTTAACCTTCAATTTTTTTTTTAGCAAAGGTAATTATTTCCCCCACAAACACAGTATTTTAATCTCATCAACATGAAGAACATGACATCTCATGCAGCAAGGATTAAAATGATGGTGGTCCAATATTACGTCATTTTTTTCCTTGATAAATCTCATAACAGGAAATTATTAGTCAATTTCATGTTGTTTCTGAAATTTAATAATATTGTCTACCCTGTTTTTTAAGCTTTACATGGTTGATTTGATGGTTAAAATCATGGTTAAAATCATTCCAAAACACATACAGCAGGGAAAAATAAGTATTGAACAAATCAACTTTTTTCTGATTAAACAGTCATGTGAAAAAATTAGGACACCCCATTACATATTCAGTTCTTTATTAAGAAATGTTCACATATTGATGTCTAATCTTATTTTTATTTATCTCTGGAAAAGAAGGTGATTTAATTGCAGATAACAAAAATAGCAAAAATGCGTATTCTAACTGAGCAAAAAGTTAGGACATCCTACCGTCTAATAGCTAGTGTTACCCCTTTTAGCTCAAATAACTTCAGTGAGACACTTCTTGTAGCCATCTACCAGTCTCTGACATCGGTCTGAGGAAAATTTGCCCCACTCCTCAACGCAGAATTCTCTGAACCGTGAGATGTTTGAGGGGTTTCTTGCATGTACAGCCCGTTTCAAGTCACCCCACAGCATCTCAATGAGACTAAGATCTGGGCTTTGATCGACCATTCCAGATCGCTCCTTTTCTTAGTTTTTAACCAGTCTTTGGTGGATTTACTGGTATGTTTGGGTCATCATCATGTTGCAGGGTCCAGTTCCGCTTCAGCTTTAATTTTTTTACAGATGGTCTCACGTGGTCCTCAAGCACCCTCTGATACACGCTAGAATTCATGGTGGATTCTATGATGGTGAGCTGGCCAGGTCCTGCTGCAGCAAAGTATCCGCAAACCATGACACTTCCACCTCCATGCTTCACAGGTGGTATGAGGTTCTTTTCCTGGAATGTTGTATTTGGTCTATGCCAAACACGTCCTCTGTTCTGGTGTCCAAATAATTCAATTTTAGACTCATCTGTCTATAGAACATTATTCCAGAAGTCCTGGTCTTGTCTATGTTCTCTCTGGCAAACTTCAGTCTGGCTTTCATGCTTCTCTTAGACAGCAAAGGTTTCCTCCTTGCACACCTCCCATGCAAGTTAAACTCGTGCAGTCTCTTTCTGATTGTAGAGGCATGCACTTTCACGTCAACAGTAGCAAGAGCCTGCTGTAGGTCCCGTGATGACATTTTAGAAGACCTCTTTTAGCATCTTGTGGTCTGCTCTTGGGGTGAACTTGCTTGGATGGCCAGACCTGGACATGTTGGCAGTTGTTCTGAATGTCCTCCACTTGTAGACTATTTTCTGGACAGTGGAATGGCTGATTTCAAATTCTTTTGAGATCTTTTTAAATCCCTTACCAGACTCATAAGCTGCTACAATATTCTTTCTGAAGGCCTCAGACAGCTCTTTCGATCTCACCATGGTGTTCACTCTCACTTGAACAGTCAGGATCACACCAAACTAGGGCGGTGCGGTGGCGCAGTGGTTAGCACTGCAGCAGCACAGTAACTCACCCTTGGCCATGGGATCCCTGGTTCAATCCCAGCCCCTGACCAACAGTGATCTGTGTGGAGTTTGCATGTTCTCCCCGTGTCTGCGTGGGTTTACTCCGAGATTTCTCCGGTTTCCTCCCACAGGCCAAAAACATGCAGGTTAGGTTAATTGGAGACTCTAAATTGGCCCTAGGTGTGAATGTGTGTGTGAATGGTAAAGGGATAGCTCCGTACCGTGGCTGCTTCATCCATCCAGGTGGATGCCCTCAATTTCACCTCTGGAGATCAATAAAGTATACAAAATAAAAAATAAAACTAAATGTCTGAGGTTTAAATAGGACAAGCCTCCTACAAAATTTCGAGTAATGATGTTCTAATCATGTGTACCTGATGTGATACACCTGAGTGTGATTTTAGCCATTTTAAGTGGGAATAAATGGGGTGACCTAATTTATTCCTCACCAGAAATTGCATGTTTTTAGAATTACATTTTAGAGAAAAATTAAAAAACTCTTTTCTTCAGTTTTAATTGTTTAGTTATATTACTTGAATCTCCCAGTATTATTAAAATTTATATTAAATATCCCTATGTCCGAAAATTCACTGAAAAGATTAAACTACTGGAAAGAAGATCTGCAAATTGAAATTTCAGAGGAACAATGGGAATTGGCTTGTACAGAAGCTCAAACCAAATCAATAAATGTACGCCTTAAATTGATACATTTCAAATGGCTAATGCGGATGTATGTTACACCGGAGGAGTTAAATAGATATAACAAAAATATACCAGATACATGCACAAAATGCATGGAAAGTAAAGGAACCCTATTTCATTGTTTATGGGAATGTAGATTAATAAGAATGTTTTGGGAAGAGGTGAGGGTAACAATTGAAAAAATAATCTCAAAACAAATCATATTGAATCCTAAACTGTTTTTGTTGGGTCTGTACCCAGAAAAGCATAATTTTAATAAAAGTGAAAGAACATTCATAGACCTCAGTTTGCTTAATGCCAAAAAATGTATTGCACTATTATGGAAAAAGACTCATAGACCAGATGTGACTCAGTGGTTAAGACAGATGTTAACAAACCTTCCATTAGAAAGAATAACATATATACTGAAATCAAAGGAAATTGTGTTTGAGAATATATGGAGACCTTTTATTGATTATGTAAAAAATTTAAACATAACTCTTGAAGAAGAAGGTGAATGATGTGTGTGGACCTTGTAAATTCCAAACTGGTGAACATAATATGTATACTTATGTATTGGATTGTCTAGACTAAACAGAGGAGCATTGTTGAAGACTTGATTTTGTTGGTGGTTGTTGGTGTTTTTAGTGCATTTTTTTTTTTTGTAGTACTTTAGTGTTAGTGTTTGATTGTTTGTATTATGTTTGTTAAAAAAAAAAAAGGTTCAATAAAGATATTGTGGAAAAAAAAATATCCCTATGTCCAAATATGTAAAAAAAAAAAAAATAAAAATAACACACAGGCTTTCACAGGGTGTCCTAATTTTTTCACGACTGTATTTCTGATTTAGCCATTGACCTGAGATTTTCACCAGATATCAGTAACAACTCAAGTAACCCACATATACAACAAAATCAAGGCAACTGTGTTCACAAAATAAGTTACATTTAATAAAGTGGAATGACACAGGGAATTGATATTGAGCACGCTTGGTGAAATTCATTTAATATTTAGTAGAAAAGCCTTTGTTGGTAATAACAGCTTTCAGATGCCTCTTGTATGGAGAAACTAGGCGCAGGCATTGCTCAGGAGTAATTTTAGCCCATTCTTTCACACAAACTGTCTTCAAATCTTGAAGGTTCCATGGGTGTCTTCTATGAACTCTGATCTTCACTTCGTTACATAGATTTTCAGTTGGATTCAGGTCAGGTGACTGACTAAGCCATTCTAGCAGCTTTATTTTCCTTCTCCAGAGCCAGTTGAGCGTTTTCTTGGCTGTGTGTTTGGGATCATTGTCTTGCTGAAATGTCCACCCTCATTTCATCTTCAGCATCTTGGCAGATGACAACAGGTTCTTATCAAGGATGTCTCTGTACATTTGTCCATTCATCTTTCCTTCAATTATATGAAGTCTGCCTGTACCATGTGCTGAAAAACACCCCCACACCATGATGCTCCCACCTCCAAACTTCACTGTTGGTATGGTGTTTTGGGGCTGATGTGCAGTGCCATTTCTCCTCCAAACATGCTGTGTGTTGTGGCATCTAAAAAGTTCAATTTTGGCCTCATCTGACCAGACTATATTCTCCCAGTATTTTACTGGCTTGTTCAAATGTTGTGCAGCAAACTTGAAATGAGCTTTAACATGCTTTTTCTTCAGGAATGGAGTCTTGCAAGGTGAGCAGGCATAGAGTCCATGTCGGTTGAGTGCATTACTTATTGTTTTCTTTGAAACAGCAGTACCTGCTAACTCCAGGTCTTTCTGGAGCGCTCCACAAGTGGTCTTTGACTCTTGGATAACTCTTCTGATAATTCTTTTGACTCCTCTGTCATAAATCTTGGGAGGAGCTCCTGGTCGTGGCCAGTTTATGAAAAAATGATGTTCTTTCCACTTCCGAATGATGGCTTCAATAGTGCTCACTGGAACATTCAGCAGTTTAGAAATGTGCCTGTAACCAGTGCCATCATTATGTTTTGCAACAATAACGTTGCAATGGTCTAGAGAGAGCTCTTTGTTTCTACCCATCATGAGTTCTTTATGGTGTGGCAATCTGATATTCACAACCTTTTTATAGGCTATCAGTCAGGATTTAACCAGCTGAAATTAATTTGCACTGATGGGGGATGGGATGGCTTCCAAAATTCTGATGGATTTCACCTGGTTTCTTAGCTTTCTATGCCTTTTTGCACCTCTTTTTCATTCATGTGTTCAATACTTATTCCCTGTCATTCCACTTTACTAAATGTGGACAGGACTTCTCTCTGACTATAAATGGAGCCAAGACCATGGATATGGTTATTCGTGCAAGAAGATAAGACTTACATTCCCTCTCATCCACTGCTGATGGTCTCTGGTCATAGCATCAGTAGAGTCTCCACATTCAAGCTGCTTGGAGTTCAGATCTCATCTGATTTGTCATGGGATGCTCATGTCAACTATATGCTCTCTAAAACAAGACTCAGGATTCACTACCTTTGTGTGGCTAAAAGAGCTGGCCTCCCACCTAATGTCTTAAAACAGATTTATCTGACCTTCATTCGCCCGGATCTGGAATATGCCAGTCCAGTTTGGGGAGGTCTGACAAAAGGTCTCTTTGAAGAGTTAGAGGGTACAGAAGCAGTGCTGTAGAATAACTGGCATCCAACATTCCTCTATTCCCACCTTAAAGTAGAACTGAACTCACCTTTTTGCCAAAAAAGTAGAATAGCAGATTAATTCCTTATTACCTATTGTATTTTTCAACACATAAAAGAAATTTTTAGGCCGTGCGATGGCCAAGCTATAAGCCGATAAACTTTTGCCTCTAGCTGGCAGTGCCAAACAAACCGGAAGTAGTGCAGACGATGCTGCGTGACGTCATGAGTGTGACCCTTATCAAAACAACAATGGCAGATGATAGCAGTTCCAGCAGTCAAGAACACCAGAGTTTTCAGAGTGAAGAGGCATTCAGGATCGGTGACAAGACAGAGGAGGATGCAGGAGTGTCAAGTGAACAGGAAGAGAGCGAGGGAGGCATCGAACCGTACAGATTAGAGCCAGAATTTTGGGGGATTCCGGCACCGACTCAGACTGCAGCAGTGATGGGGAGGAGAGTCGCTTATTGTATACAGAATGGTGAGTCTTTACTTTGGCATGTTTGGGGTGTCAGGATAAGGAAAATTAACAATAAAAAAGAAAGGGAAAAAAAACCATCAGCATTTTTCCAACTTATTACAGTGATCCCTCACTTATCGCGTTTAATGGGGACCAGAACCGACCGCGAAAAGTGAAAAACCGCAAAGTAGCGTCACCCCCCCCCCCCCCAGGGCGTCACAAGCACTATTTTGCACAAAAAGGCACAAGAGAACAGCGAAAAGTGCCACTAAGCAACACGAGCGATAAAGAACAATGAATGCGGTCTTCCTTCGCTGGGTATAGGCGCTCGGCAGGGAGCGAAGCTGGGTAAAACGTCTCGGCCAATCAGCTTGCGAGGTAAAACGTCTCGGCCAATCAGCTTGCGAGATTCCCGAGCGGGCTGGGGAGCCGGGGAGAGCGGGCTCTCCGTGTTGATACCTGATGTTCTAATGTAGTCTCCCTGCCTTCTCATTAGAACATCAGGTATCAACACGGAGAGCCCGCACAACTCAAAATCTACCTCTCTGACCACCGCTCCACTCCTCTCCGCCCACCTCTTCACCGCTCGGGAATCTCGCAAGCTGATTGGCCGAGACGTTTTACCTCGCAAGCTGACTGGCCGAGACGTTTTACCCAGCGAAGGAAGACCGCATTCATTGTTCTTTATCGCTCGTGTTGCTTAGTGGCACTTTTCGCTGTTCTGTTTTGCTGTTAGGGGCTATAACTCCTGCAAAAATCATCTGTTTGGAGCCAACTAACAATATGCACATCATCAGTGGATATTAAACCCTTGCACCAAGTTTCAAAACATTTGGAACAAAACTATAGGAGGAGTTGATTTCACAAAAGTGGGACAGATGGACGGACAGCCCACTCCATAACATAATCCCCCTTCAGTCTTCACCCAAACAGGTTTTCGACTCCTTTGGTCTTTGACCGGCGGAAGGTAAAAAGCTGGACTTACACTTAATTAAAATTGGTAAAATCAAAAGTAACTCAAAGAGTGTGATCAAAAGTAACTGTGAAAAATACTGTTTTTTCCCCCCTTCCAAAATGTACTCACGAGAGAATAAAGTCCTACAATAAAACTTTTGACACAATTGATCACACAACATTCTGCTTCATAGACTGGAACACTCTTTAGGATTTGAGGGAGCATTTTTGCATTTTACAGTGATTTAAATCATATTAGGCCTCTCCTTCTCGGATTTGTGCAGTTGTCTTTATTGTTACTTTCTACCAAAAATGTACTACGGTAAACGCCACTTCCTCTTCTCAGACTAAGTGTTGCTATGGTTACACAAATGCCGAGGGGGACTTCTGCCCTTTGGTCCACTGGATAGTCCATTTGGATCACATTGCAAGTGGAGCGCATCAGATTTCGTTTGCAAGAGGAACCAAGACCCCCTTTTTCAGGGGGACCAGACTTTATTTGTTTGGTGCACACCAGAATTCCAATGCGTGTTCAGACTGCACCAAATGAACTGAACTATCCACAGAAGCCACTGTTTGGTCCTTTGGAATGGACCAAACAGTGGTCGTATGAATGCACCCATAATTGGCTTCAAAAATCTCAGAAATGCTGTCTCTGATAAAATATTTTAGATGGTTTACCCTAGCCCCTAATATCAGGAATCTGAATCATTTGTGATCAAGATTTGTCCTTTAATACACACATCAAAGAAATCTCTAAAACAGCTTACTTTTGCCCATGTAATATTGCCAAAATTAGGAACATCTTGTCCCAAACTGATGCAGAGAAACTAATCCATGCCTTTATCACTTCTAGATTATATTATTACATTTTCCGACCAGGTTGATCTAAAAACTACATAAAAATTCTTCCAAAATCCTGCAACAACAGTATGTAACTGGCACTAAAAGGAGAGATCATATTTCTCACATTATGGCCTCCCTCCATTTGGTCCCTGTGAAAGTCAGAATCATATTAAAACTGACACTCCACCAAAAATCAAGTTTTTTCTGTTCTTAACATGTCTGGAACATGTTTTTGCGATTTAGAAGACATACCAAGAGGAAAATCTGACCCCAGTCCCAAGTCTGTCTTTTTCTGCTGTGAATTTCCAGTCAAGCTCCACCCCCCAAACAAGTGACTATGGACAGAGTGTTTCTAGCTACGTAAGCATTCCTGCTTAGCCTGATTGGTCATAACATTAGCCAATCACGCTAAGCACTGGGCATGGCTAAACACCTGAGTTCACTCTCCCAGGGGAAGAGAGAGAAGCCAGCGTGGCTGTGCGGATGGAGGCTCATGGTCTACCTACCACTGACCACGCTGACAGTCATCGTCCCTTCCCGGAGACGGCATGAAACTGACCAAGGCCACCTACAATTTTCCACCGCTGGGGCTACAGTATTTTGGAACCCCGCAGTACACGTGGTCAGCTCGGAGACCGGAGTCCACTGGCTGCCGTGCCCGCACGTGTGGGGTCCTGGAGGCACCCACGGAGGAATGGGGGGCACATAGTCAGAAGGCCGAACCAGAGAGACAGGGGGGATGAAGGTGTCAAGGCTGCCACCCATCTGTTTTACATTTGTTTGACTCGGTTTGGTGAAGGGGTTTCGGGAGGGCACAAACCCCCTGCTCCCGCAGGAGGGAGGAAAGTTGGGTAACGGGGGTGGGGTAGGGGAAGCTGCGTATGCCATAGTGGGCAGGCGGGTGCATTGGACCGCTGGCCCTCAGTGAGCTGCCCAGCGGGCACCCTTCAGCCCCCAGAGCCAGCTCACTTTGGTAGGGGTCAGTGGTGTGTACATGCATGGCTGAATCACTCTGATATTTTGACTACCCATTGTTTAGTGAAGCAGTCTTCGATGTTCTCAGGTCAGAGTAGAGAGCAGGGCTGACCTTGCAGCACCTGGAGAAGCCCGGGAATATGGTGAGGATCATGTTCTTTGACTTCTCCAGTGCTTTCAACACCATCCAACCGATGATCCTGAAGGACAAGCTGCTGCGCGCAGGGGTGGACCAGCACCTGTCATCATGGATCCTGGACTACCTCACGAACCGGCCTCAGTTTGTGAGAACCCGGGACTGTGTGTCCGACACGATCATCAGTAGCACGGGGGCCCCCCAGGGAACGGTGCTGGCTCCCTTCCTGTTCACTCTTTATACTGCGGACTTCTCACACAACACAACACACTGCCATCTACAGAAGTTCTCTGATGACTCTGCGATCGTTGGCCTCATCTCCAATGGAGATGAAGCTGAGTACAGAGGGCTTATCCAGGACTTCGTGGACTGGTGCCATCGGAACTGCCTCCAGATCAACGCGAGGAAAACTAAGGAGCTGGTGGTGGACTGCCGCAGGCATGGGCAGCCCCTCACAGTACCAGTAAATATACAGGGAACAGACATCGAGATGGTGACATCCTATAAGTACCTGGGTATTCATCTGAACAATAAACTAGACTGGTCACACAATACTGATGCACTCTACAAGAAGGGACAGCGCAGGCTGTTCCTGCTGAGGAGACTCAGGTCTTTTGGTGTACAAGGGGCGCTGCTGAAGTCATTCTATGACACGGTGGTGGCATCAGCCATCACTTTTGGAGTGGTCTGCTGGGGCAGTGGCATTACTGCAGCCGATAGGAAGAGACTGAACAAACTGATTAAGAAAGCTAGCTCTGTCCTGGGGCAGCGCCTTGATCCGATGGAGGAGATAGGAGAGAGAAGGACGGTGGCTAAACTGTCATCTCTGCTGGAGTCCGAGTTCCACCCTATGCAGGACATACTGAATGCACTGAGGAGCTCATTTAGCAGCAGACTACATCATCCCAGGTGCACAACCGAGAGGTTTCGTAGGTCCTTCCTACCAACGGCTGTCAGACTGTACAACCTAAGCAGGGCTGCTCGCAGAGATAGCAAAAAGACGTAACAAACTAATAGTTTTTTGAATGCAAAAGATGCAATAGACTTACACAATGGTCCTCTCCGGCATACAACTAGGAACATACCGGTCGCTATGGAGGGTGAGAATATGTATGGGCACATAATCATACCATGTAGGATAACTAAGTAGACGGTTATGCTGTTTCATTCCATCTAGCAACAATGCTCTGCACTGTGTGTGTTTATATATTTGCATATTTATTCCATCTAGCTACAATGCTCCGTACTGTGGGTGTTTATATATTTATATATCTACATATTATTCCATCTAGCTACATTGCTCCGCACTGTGTGTGTTTATATACTTGCATATTTATTCCACCTAGCTGCAATGCTCCGTACTGTGGGTGTTTATATATTTACATATTTATTCCATCTAGCTACAATGCTCTGCACTGTGTGTTCATATATTCATATATTTATTCCATCCAGCTACAATGCTCTGCACTGTGTGTCTGTGTGTGTGTGTATATATATATATTTTATAGTAATACGTACATATGTTTATTAGCTGCTCTTGCTTGCTTGTTTTTTTTCTTGCCTTCTGATTGTTGCTCTGAGTGTTGCTATCCCTGTGCTGTTGCAATCCTGGAATTTCCCCGTTGTGGGACTAATAAAGGCTTATCTTATCTTATCTTATCTTATCTTATCTGCTACTGGTGGGTGGGAGTATGGGTGGAGCCAATTAGAATATTCATAGGTCCACACATACTTAAGTAGGTGGAAGATCTAAAAGCTCTTTCCAAGCCATTCTAAGGCAATGAAAGTTTTTTGTGGATAAAAAGCCACAATGTACTATTTTGGGCAATACACATTTGTTTTTGAGGGGGTTTTAGAGCCACCGGAGTGCGTCTTTAAAATCCTCCTCCTGACGTATAAAGTTCTACATAATCTGTCCCCATGTCATTTTACAGACCTGATTGCATCATATCATCCAAAAAGAACACTACACACTCAACACAGGATGTCTAGTAAATCCTAGTTTCTCAAAGGTCGATGGAAGGAAGAGCTTTCAGCTACCAGGCTCCTCCTCTCTTACACAACCAGCTGCTTCCCTGAATCCATGAAGCAGACACACTCTCCGTTTTTAAGATCAAGCTGAAAATCCATTTACATTCAATATGACAAAGCTTTTGATTATACTTTGCAAACAGTGGCTATAAAAAGTCTACACACCCCTGTTCAAATGCCAGGTTTTTGTGATGTTAAAAAAATTAAACCAAGATGAATCATTTCAAAACTTTTTCCACCATTGTTGTGACCTATAACCTGTACAACCCAGCTGAAAAACAAACTGAAATCTTTTAAGGGTAAAAATAAAAAATAAAAAACTTACAATAACATGGTTGCATAAATAAGCACACCCTTAAACTAATACTTTGTTGCAGCACCTTTGGCTTTTATTACAGCACTCAGTCTTTTTGGATAGGACTCTATCAGCGTGGCACATCTTGATGCGGCAATATTTGCCCACTCTTCTTTGCAAAAACGCTCCAAATCTGTCAGATTGCGAGGGCATCTAATGTGCACAGCTCTCTTCAGATCATCCCATAGATGTTCAATCGGATTTAGGTCTGGACTCTGGCTGGGCCATTCCAAAACCTTAATCTTCTTTTGGTGAAGTCATTCTTTTGTTGATTTGGATGTGTGCTTTGGGTCATTGTTGTGCTGAAGGATGAAATTCCTCTTCATCTTCAGCTTTCTTGCAGAAGCCTGAAGGTTTTGTGCCAACACTGACTGGCATTTGGAGCTGTTCATAATTTGCTCCACCTTGACTAAGGCCCCAGCTCCAGCTGAAGAAAGACAGCCCCAATGCATGATGCCACCACCATGCTTCACTGTAGGTATGGTGTTCTTTTGGTGATAAGCAGTGTTGTGTTTGCGGCAAACATACCTTTTGGAATTATGGCCAAAAAGTTCAACCTTGGTTTCAGTGGACCATGCATTTGGGAGATTTCAAATGTGTTTTTGCAAAATGTTGCCAGGCTTGGATGTTTTTCTTTGTAAGATAAGGCTTCCGTCTTGCCACCCTACCCCATAGTCCAGACATATGAAAAAGATGCCAGATTGTTGTCACATGTACTAAACAGCCAGTACTTGCCAGAAATTCCTGCAGCTCCTTCAATGTTGCTGTCAGCCTCTTGGCAGTCTCCCTGACCAGTTTTCTTCTCATCTTTTCATTAATTTTGGAGGAACGTCCAGTTCTTGGTAATGTCACTGTTGGGCCATATTTTCTCCACATGATGACTGTCTTCACTGTGTTCCATGGTATATTTAATGCCTTGGAAATTCTTTTGTACCCTTCTCATGACTGATACCTTTGAACAACAAGATCCCTCTGATGCTTTGGAAGCTCTCTGTGGACCATGACTTGTGCTGTAAGATGTGACTACAAAAATGTCAAGAAAAGCCTACTAGAACAGCTGAACTTTATTTAGGGTTAATGAGAGACACTTTAAATGGTGGCAGGTGTGTGCTAACTCCCATTTAACATGAGTTTGAATGTGATTGGTTAATTCTGAACACAGCCACATCCCTAGATATAAGAGGGTGTGCATATTTATGCAACCAGGTTATTGTAAGTTTTTATTTTCCCCTTAAAAGATTTCAATTTGTTTTTCAATTGGGTTGTACAGGTTATAGGTCACATTAATGGTGGAAAAAGTTTTGAAATGATTTATCTTGGTCTCATTTTTTTAACTCACAAAAACCTGGCATTTGAACAGGGGTGTGTAGACTTTTTATATCCACTGGCTGTTGTGTTTGTTTTAACATTATTGTTATCTATTATTTCTACTTTTTTCTTTTCTTCGTCTCTCTCCACTCACTCCCATCCAGTCACAGCATATAGGTGTCTCTTCCGGAGTCTGGCTTTGTCAGAAATTCCTTCAATTAAGGGAGTTTTCCTTGCCACTGCTGCCTAGAATTTGTACATAGGGGACCACTTGATTGTCGGGGTGTTCTCTGCATTAATGATTTGATGATGATTGATGTCTTTTATGTATTTAGTGCCTTGAAATAATATTTGTTGTGACTGGGTGCTAAACAGATAAAGTTGACCTAAAAACTACTCACCAAAGTACCTTCTTTGAAAAAGTTAATTGAGGACATGTACTTGAGTAAATGTAACTAGTTACTACCAACCTCTGTTTCTAACTAACCAATGCAGACAACATCCATCTATACTTACAAAAATGTAGTTATGTCATTCTCTGCACTAATATATTTTTTTGTAATTTTAAATGCTTAATAATGTGAAGTTTCCAGTTCATCACAAATTTTATAGACTTGATGAAGCCAAAGAAACTTTCCTTTAACAACCCTCCCCTGACTTGTATATTTCATGAAGCGCTTAATTCAGTTGATGGCTTTAATTTTTAAATAATAAATTACAAGTTTGGATGAAAATAAACAGAAGTGATGCAAGCAGTCTGGACTGCAGTCACGGGGGCGAATGACCCGCCCTGAGGTGTGTATGTGAGTGGGTCTCATGAGCAGCAACACTGTGGGCAATATCTGCTTTTCAAGAGACTGGCTGCTTTGTTTCTTGCAGACTTACACACACATGCACGCAGTTTGCAGACAAAATTAGACCCATCGGCACACAAAATGGGCCTCCAGCATACCACGAAACAATCCCACAACCCAAGCTGACATTGCTCTGGAGCCTGCATCCACTTAAAATCCATGCAGAGCCCCTGAATCCAGCTAGACTCATGACAGCTATGGCAGAGAAAGCATATAGATGTTGGCAGTCTTTTTTTTTTGGGGGGGGGGGGTACAGGAAAAAAATATTTTAGACACCTGCTTTGATGGATGGAGACTGTCTTTTTGGAACATGACCAGGAAGCAAGCCTGTGACTGCCAGTCTGAAATCTCCTGGCTGAGCCTTTGATGGGCGTCTGTTTGAAGACTGAGGATGTAGGCATTCTGTCTCAGTTTAAGGAAGGTGCATTTGATGGTCATCCCCTCTCTAGAAATGGGTATTTCAGTAGCATAAAGGAACAAAAAAAAAAAAAAAACAACTGACAGAAACTATCTATTAAGACAAAATAAAATAGCATGACTCATGGAAGATTTTTAGCATTACTGATATCCACTGACAAAGATTTCATTCTCTCACCAGTGCTAAATCTCAACCCCACTTTTTCCTCTCATTTAAAGTCATTCATTATTTTCTCTGCTGCCTCGATCTTCCTGTCTGTCACTGTCTTGAATGCAGCATCCTCCCACACACTTCTCCCTCTGTTGTAAATATAGAGGCCTCAGCAAGTGATGCTTTATTTAGCTGGCAGATGTGCAATTACATACAACCATTTGGACCACAATCGCACTCTGGTCTCTCTCTCTCTCTCTCTCTCTCTCTCCGTGTCTGGTTGAATCTGTCTTCTTGTCCCATTTCCCTTTCCTACTTCACGTCTTCTTTCATTTGCCCATCCTCCCTGGATTTTTCTGCAACAGACAGGTTAAACTCTTAAGTCAAACGGCCTCGGTCATGTGTGAACTGCTTCAGCGGCTCGGGACTACCTGACTTCCCTGACATAACCTGCTACACCTGCGAAACCAAAGTGGATGGATGATTATTTTCCTCTATTAGTAAGAAACACAGTCTAGGTTTTCATTATGCATAGTTTCAAGGCATGTAGACCCTGTGTGTGGTTTAAGAGGGGCGTTCTCATGCCCTGAGGCTGCCCTGCATGGTCTCAAACTTTCCTTCAGGGTCACAGCTGGAACATTTGCTCCCCCCATCTAATTTTTTCCACTCGTTTCCCATCTTTCAGCTTGAAGGTCACTCAGCAGCACATTTTTTCCCCCCCTTCCTGTGTTTCTATCAGTCTTTCGTCATTGTTGACAGCTCTTGTTTCATCTCATTTTTCAACACCATGTTTCTTCTTTTTCCATCTGTCACTCCTGACTCATTTAAGATAAGATAAGATAAGCCTTTATTAGTCCCACAATGGGGAAATTCCATTTAACCCCTCTTGGACTACATCTCCTCCTTGTGCGGACGAAGACAGTTAAGTTTATTTTCTTTCAGTAGCAGTCATCGTTTTCATTCTTTTTTCCACTCCCCGCCTCTATCTTGCCTCTTCCCTTTAATTAAAGCACACCTGAATCCAACGCGGGTGATGCTACACATCTTTAAACAATAGCTTGCAGTAACAAAACAACTAAACTCTCCCTCTTTCTAACCGGCTCACCCTGACTTGGACTGACGCATGTGGAAGGTATGTGCCGAGCCTACATTCTCTGTCAAGCCTCAGCCTCTGGAATTGTAATTCATGCAAGAAACGCCCAACTTCAGTCACACCAAATCCCCCGGCTGCAGCCCATTCTTTATTTTTAATCCCACTGTTTCACTCTGTCCATCATGTACGCGTGCTTAGCTTCAAGCAGAGCAGAAGAAGACATAGTGGCAGGCCATGCTGTGCAAGTGGTGGGACAGCAGCTAAATCTGGGTGAGCAATCAAAGAGTCTGGGTTTGAAGGAGATCAAAGCAGGAGGCCACACAGGTTTCAGTGTAAACCAGAAGGTCTGTAGAAGTTAAAAGTCAGTCTGATTCGACAGCTATCACAGAAGGAGAGTTCATGCCTGTGTTACTTTTTCCATATACTATATGACGGCTCCTTTTTTTTTTTTTTTGCATTTTATTACTGTGCTCTCATGATGCTGGCTAAGTATTGTCATTGTTTGTGTTTGAGGACTACAGTCGAGTGGCAGGAATGAAGCCAGTGGTCCAGATAATCTTTTTTCTTTTACACTGGTATTCAGATTCATTTTACTTCCTAAATATTTAATTCAATTAAAGATAAATGACAAATTTGATAAATTTACATATATACCAATGTTTACTTTGGCTTAAACACCTTGGTGTGGTGGCAACATATTTTTCGGGAGGGGGGGGGCAGAAGACACATGATACTATTGTAACCAGAATATGTTAATTTTAATTGCATCATGGCGCCCCTCCCCCCAAGGCAGACGTATTTGCTCACTCTGCTCTCAAATGCCGGCTTTTTCTTCTTTTTTGCATGTTTGCTGCTCTTTCTGCAGTGCATAAATGTCACGCACTGCTAACATACGACCGACAGGCATTGCTGGACATCACCAAGGCAAGCAGCCATACGGAATTCACTGGCTGCATACCACCCGAACATTGTCTGCTCCCACAGCAATCATCACCACCCCCAGGAAGAACCCGAAGTACCAAGCCAGCATGAGCATGATGACTCCAAGACAGCACTTCGGAAGCGGTGTTGCAAGCGAGGCAAGAGGGGGGCTACATGCTAGGCTAAAAGCTGGCACTAGCCACCCACCGCTACCTAGCCTCCTGCTAGCCAACGCACGGTCTCTGGAAAACAAACTGGACGTAGTAAGAGTAAGAATTGAAGACCAGCGGGAGATAAGAGAATGCTGCGCTCTAATTTTCTGTGAGACTTGGCTCTCAGACAAAGTCCCCGAGTGCGCCATTCAGCTACAGACCCACTCCGTACATCGGGCAGACCGGACATTAGCCACGGGTAAGACGAGAGGGGGGGCATGTGTGTGTTTATAAACAACTCATGGTGTGGAGATGTACAGACTGTTGACAAGCACTGTTTGCCTGATGTGGAGTTTTTACTGCTGAAATGCCATCCCTATTATCTACCGAGGGAATTCACTGCTGTGTTTTTGGCTGCTGTTTACATACCCCGTGAAGCAACTACACAGCAGCGCTCCGCAAACTCCATGACCTCATCAACATTAGAGACGTCCCATCCCGATGTTGTTTTTATTGTTGCTGGTGACTTTAATCAGTGCAATTTACGGACTGTACTTCCCAAATATTACCAGCATGTGGACATTCCCACCTGTGAAAAGAACACACTGGACCATGTTTGCACAAACATACACGGTGCATACAAAGTGGCACCCCGCCCCCACTTCGGACAGTCAGATCAAATCTCCCTGTTTATGTACCCGGCCTACAAAGACTGAAACGAAGAAACCCAGTTATTAAACAAATTAAACTCTGGACTCCAGATGCTGAGCGCACCCTGCAAGACTGTTTTGTCTGGACAGATTGGGATGTGTTTAAAGCTGCAGCCACCTGGGAGGACTCTTCTGTCAACATACAGGACTATGCTGAGTATGTGACTGGGTACATCAGTACTTGTGCTGATACCATCGTACCCACCATAAAAGTCAGGAAGTTCCCCAACCAGAAGCCCTGGATCAGCAGTCAGGTACGTCAGATGCTGCATGCTTGTTCTCTTGCATTTAAAATCAGGTAATGAGGCTGAGTACAAAGCTGCAAAGTATGGACTGAAGAAGGCTATAACAACAGCCAAGAGGCAGTACAGAGAAAAGCTGGACAGCCCCTACTTTACTCCTGACCCTGGCTGCATGTGGCAAGGCCTGCAGCACATCACACACTACAAGAGAACCAACAGCAACACCACTAGCTCCACAGACAGCCTGCCAGATGATCTCAAGATCTTTTACATCCACTTTGAGACCTCCAGCTACAGTGCAGAGAGGAGACACACACACACCCTCCCCCTCCACTAAAAGTCTCATCAAGCCAGGTAAACAAAGCACTGAGGAATATCAACCCCCCATAAGGCAGCAAGACCAGACAACATCCCTGGGCGGGCTCTCAGAGCATGTGCTGCTGAGCTGACTGATGTTCTCATATCCATCTTTAACCTCTCCCTCAACCAGAACATACAGTAGTCCCCTCCTGCTTCAAAACCACAATCATCGTCCCTCTCCCCAAAAAGAGCCCGCAGACCTGCCTGAATGATTACAGGCCGGTAGCACTCACTCCAATCATCTTGAAGTGCATCGAGAAAGTGGTGCTGGCCCTCATTCAGGACAGCATACCGGACCGCCTGCAGTACATCTACCGGCCCAACAGGTCCACCTCTGATGCCACTGCTACTGCACTCCATTATTCTCTCTTCCACCTGGAAGATAAAGACTCCTACATAAGGATGCTCTTTGTCAACTACAGCTCCGCCTTCAACATGGTCATCCCCCACAAACTCACCAACAAACTGTCTTCAATTGGCCTGCACCCCACCCTCTGTGACTGGCTACTGGACTTTCTGACTGGCAGGCCTCAGTCTGTCAGGATGGGTAACAGGACCTCAGCCAGTATCATCACAAACACAGGTGTACCACAGGGTTGTGTTCTCAGCCCCATCCTCTACAGCCTCTTCACCTATGACTGTGTTGTCTCCCACAAGGACACTGTCATCTTCAAGTTCACGAATGACACAGCAGTGATAGGATGTACTAATGGTGATGAAGCATCCTACAAGAGGGAGGTGGCCAGCCTGGTGTCATGGTGTGAGGACAACAACCTCACCCTCAACATGGACAAGATGAAGGAGATGATCGTGGACATGAGGATGGGGAGGAGACCTCATTGGCCGCTATTCATCCGGGAACTTGAGATGGAGAGGGTGAGCAGCTTTCAATACCTGGGCATCCACATCAGCGAGGATTTTACGTGGGCACCCAACACCACAGAGCTGGTTAAAAGAACTCAACAGTGGCTGTACTTTCTGAGGAGGCTGAGGAAGTTTGGCATGTCCCCCAAGATCCTCAACAACTTCTACAGCTGCATCATCGAGAGCATCTTGACCAACTGCATCACTGCCTGGTACGGCAGCAATACTGCTTTGGACCGCAAATGCCTGCAGAGAGTGATGAAGACAGTGGAGAAGATCATCAGGACTCCACCCCCGTCTCTGCAGAGCATCTATCACCGCAGAGTCCAAAGAAGAGCTGCCTCCATCCTCCAGGACCCCACCCACCCCCAGCACAGAATGTTCACACTTCTGCCCTCAGGCCGGAGGTACAGAAGTGTGAAATGCAGGACATCCAGACTAAAAAACTCCTTCTTTCCCACTGCCATCAGACTCCTGAATTAATAACAAACTCCGGGCACAGCTTTGCAAATAGATATTCACACACTGGTTGTTAAATCTGCACATTGCTCATTTGCACATTGAAGTCTCACCCCGTCTCATGTCTCTATCATCTCTGCTGCTAAATTATCATTGTACAGTCTACTGGGTATTATCAGGGCACACAGCTTTACACAGAGAAATTCTCACACTGTGTGCTAATTTGTACATTGCTCATTTGCACACTGTACATAGTCTCATGCCATCTCAGGTTCATATCATCTCTGATATTAAAATACCATTGTCCATTATAGTCCTCCAGTGAATTTTCAATTTTCATTCTTCTTGTTTTCTCTAGTTTAACTGTCCTCATTGCCTCATGTGTATTTATTAGTATTGGTATTTAGCATTTAGGTGTGTTTATTACCTTTATTAATATTGATGTATCTATTACCTTGGCATTCATTCGGACAGCAGAGTGAGAATTTCATTGCTCAAGAAATGTTGCATTTCTTAACTGTGCACATTATAATAAAGACTCTAAATCTTGAATTTTATACTATTTATTTCTTTTTAAAAAAAATTTGCACAGTAACTTTGCATATGGAACTTAACATTTGAAGTATTGTACAACTGAGGCTTGAATGTTGGAATATTGGGCCAGTTGGGGTCCCACCCAGACGTCCTGTGTTTAGACTTTTTACTGGTGTCATCCTTCTCTCCTTCCTCTGCTCCCACCTCTCCTGGACCCTCTGCCTGAACACTTTCCTCTCCTTGGCTCTTCTCTTCTGTCTCATCTTGCCCTCTCTGAGCCCTGTCTAATTCAGGTTCTCTTTCTGTCTATGGTGGTGTACAAACAGGTTAGAAAATATCAAGCGTCATGTTTTGTCCTGCAGGATTTTTTTTGTCATGGTTTACATAAATGACAAAAAGTGTATTTTTTCGTATTTTTATTCCAGTGTTTCTTTTTTTCCATTGAGGGAGTAGGGAAGGGGAAAAAAACATTCATAATAGTAATTTACTCATCCATACTTAAATTATCTGATCAGAGGTAGGTCTGGGCAGCACGGTGGTGCAGTGGTTAGCACTGTTGCCTTACAGCTAGAAGGTTCCTGGTTCGAATCCCCAGGTTGGCAGGGGTTGGAACCTTTCTGTGTGGAGTTTGCATGTTCTCCCTGTGCTGCGTGGGTTTACTCCGGGGGCTCCGGTTTCCTCCCACAATCCAAAGACATGCATGTTAGGTTAATTGGCTGTTCTAAATTGTCCCTAGATATCTGTTTCCTATAGGCCCTTAGAATAGAGGGTTAGTATTAGTGAAAGCGCTTTGAGTGGTCTTTGTGACTAGAAAAGCGCTATATAAGTGCAGGTTAGTTAGTTAGTTAGTTAGTTAGTTAGAGGTGGGTATAGTAGCCAGAAAAATTCTACTCATGTAAAAGCAGTGCTTTGAACTTAATAATTAAAAGTAGACAACCAAAAATTTCTAGTTGAGTTAAGGGTACAAAGAGCACCCACTTAAAAACTTGAGTAATGACTTCAGTCTTGAAGGTTTAAGGTTTTTCTCCAAAATTTACAACAATTTTTTTTATAGTTTTCTACTTTTCTCTGTAAATTTACCCAAATTTGAAACCATTTTCCTCAAATTTGTAATTTCCTCTTATAAAATTGACTTTTCTTGTACATTTGAGACTTTATTATAAATTTGTGGATTACTTTATGGTTAATTTTTGTCTATTTTTTGAAACACAATTACTGTTTTTTTTAAAATAAATTTGAAACAGTTTATGGTAGTTTTTTTTTACTTTTTCCTTATAACTATTTACATTTTTGACCATAATTTTTCAGAGCCAGAACAGAACAATAATTTAACTCTGATTTCACTGAAAAAATATTAATAAAATTGTATTTAATGACATAAATTAAATGACCAAAGATGCAGCTATTTCTGTTATAATATTTCTATATATTTATAGTTTTTTTTTTTTTTTTTTTTAGAAATCTCCTCACCACCCAGACAGCAGGAAAAACCTCTCTTATTTTGAAATCCAAATGTTGGCACGTTTAGTTTGTCTAAAGGCTGTTGACGGATTAAAGCCATTGACTTCATGAATTTTGGTCATCTTAACTTGCCAGGTATATAAAAATGAAGATAAATTATTTCATTAACATTAATTAAGGTAAAGGTAAAACATCTTTTTATTCTTGTCTGAAATAAGAAAAACAAAAACTAATAATTAAAAAGAAGACAAAATGAACCTACTCGAGCTCCTAAGCACACCTGTTAGCTAAGTGACTATTTCATTATCATCGTTACCAGCGGATTAAAACCTTGATAAATGCCTCCACTGCTTACATAACTCTTCTGCTTTTTTCCCCACATTTAAAGTACTTTAATGAGCTTATGTTTCTCTCGGACAGCAACGTTAGCAACTCTGCCTAGCGACTGGAATGGTTACGTGGGCGGGGTGCTTCTGAACTCCGTGCAAATGACGGTCACACGTGTTGTTTGTGTGCATGCTTGCGGACCGTCATTACTTCATATTTTTTTCTTAAGTTTGTATTTCCTCTTAGAGTGGCGGCATAATTTCAAGCGAGGCGGGCCGCCACCCAGAAATGTTACCAAAGGAAACCCTGTATACTGCATATACACACAAGTGAATTTGAGTGGATGCAAATTTCGGAGAAAAACCTCACTAACGCACAAGAAAAAACTAGCAACTTGATTATAAAGTCACAAAATTTACCAAAAAAGTCACAAAATTACATAAAGAAATATGCAAATATGTAAGAAAAAGACTAAAATGTGCATGACTACTTGACAAAAAGTGCACAAAATACAGCAATTTATGAGAAAAAAACCTTCAAGTTTCAGCTGCAAATTGGTGACAAAACAATTTACATGAACAAGTTCCAAATCTAGAAGAAAAGTCACATTTCTGAAAGAAACACTGATGCTGTTAAGTGTAGAGAATATTTAGTTATTTGGTCTGGATTGCTCCTGAATATCCCAGCCCCCGACCAACAGTGATCTGTGTGGAGTTTGCATGTTCTCCCCGTGTCTGCGTGGGTTTACTCCGGGATTTCTCCGGTTTCCTCCCACATGCCAAAAACATGCAAGTTAGGTTAACTGGCATCAAAAACTGGGGATTCTAAATTGTCTTTAGGTATGACTGTGAGAGTGAATAGTTGTCTGTCTCTCTGTGTTGGCCCTGCGATGGACTGGCGATCTGTCCAGGGTGTACCCTGCCTCTCGCCCAAAGATGCTGGGATAGGCTCCAGCCCCCCCGCGACCCGAAAAGGATTAAGTGGAAGAAAATGAATGAATGAATGAATGAATGCTCCTGAATATTCAAAGCCCAAAAATTTGGTACAGCCTTAGGTCAAAACATTATTATGTAACTAAGAAAGTTATAGAGATGAGACTGGTTCCACTGGAAGGCCTGTGGAAATGTTTGGTTTGTGTCTGTTGTGGTTTGTAGTCTTCAATGTAATTTTCATGGAAAAAAGAAAAATCACATAAATATTCATGAGTAGAGCAAAAAAAGATGGTATCATAAAAGGGATATCTGATTTGAACATGAGGCTAGATAATGAAGTCGTGTGGAATTTGTCCAAGGTCACACAGGACCAGATTAAAGAGGGTGGGGCCCCTGGGCTGGAGAGCAATTTGGACTCCACTCAGATGAAATATGGTGGACACTGGCTACATAAGCACCACACATATCAACCTCAAGGTCTCAGAGTTACACAGAGTAAAGTGAAGGAATCCAATACAGTTTTAAAATTTAAAATGAGTAGTTTAAATTAAGGATATGCCAGAGAGTGGAAAAACCTAATCACCTGGGGCCCTGGGCAACTGCCCTGGTAAATGCGCGTAAAAATCCAGACCTAAATATTCCAACTATATCATGCCAACAAGTCTTCTAACAAATATGCTGACACAGTAAGGTCCTGTCCTACTGACACAAGACAAAAATATGACACGTGTTAAAACCTCTCACACATTAAACCTCTCTCCCTTCACTTCATGTAGTTAATTTACTTAATTTCACAACCATTAGAGGTCACATTTTTTTTCAAAGATGACTTAACTTATGTAGTATTTTGTGTTATCAGACAGCCTCATGAACCACTGAAATCAGCCGTATTTCATAATTAGAGTCCAGCACAGTGAGGGTGAAGTTTACCGGGCAGCACGGTGGTATAGTGGTTAGCACTGTTGCCTCACAGCTAAAAGGTTCCAGGTTCAAATCCCTAGGCTGGCAGGAGTAGGAACCTTTCTCTGTGGAGTTTGCATATGCACTGTGTGTCTCTGTGTGTGTATATACAGTATATTTTTTATAGTAATATGTACATATGTATATTAGCTGCTCTTGCTTGCTTGTTTTTTTTTCTTGCCTTCTGATTGTTGCTCTGAGTGTTGCTATCCCTGTGCTGTTGCAATCCTGGAATTTCCCCGTTGTGGGACTAATAAAGGCTTATCTTATCTTATATTCTCCCTTTGCTGTGTGGGTTTACTCTGGGGGCTCCAGTTTCCTCCCACAATCCAAAGACATGCATGTTAGATTAATTGGAGACTCTAAATTGTCCCTAGGTATCTGTCTCTGATAGGCCCTTAGACTATAGGGTTAGTGTACCTACTAGTTAAGCGTTTTGAGTGGTCTTTGTGACTAGAAGAAGCACTATATAAGTACAATGTCCTTATCCCTTACTGTCTCTGACTGCCTTGTTACTTGCAAAATTTATCTGAAAACCCCATCAGCCTGGAACAATATAATTATCTTCTGGGGTCAGTTCTGACTAAATTGTAGCTTTTTATCACCTGTCAGAAAGACTAACACCCCCCCCCCCCGCCACACACACACACACACACACACCAAAATGAATATAAATTAAAAACATCCAAGTCATTGTAGTTTGTATTTAAAATGCTATGTTATAGCCCATTTGCATTTTCTTTCTGGTTTTAAAGTGCTGTGCAGTGTTGATTTTGTCGACTAAAACTGACTAAAATTATTTTATCAGCTAAAGCTGGAAATTAAATTAAAATGACCCTTTTTACATGTTTCTATTGACACCTAATTTTAGTTGAGATTTAGTCTTATTTAGTCTTAGTCATAGTCATAGTTTTATTTTAGTCATAATCAATGGTTTTAGTCTAGTTTTAGTTGACAAACATTTAGTCGACTAAATAGTTTTAGTCGACGAAATTAACACTGGCTCAGTGAGAAATGAACCATCAATTAAATGCTTGTATATTACTGATGTTTGGCTTGGTTGCGTTTTTACATCACAGCCATGCCTCTCTTGTCATGGGGTACTAGACTTAACTCTTGAGGGTTTTGGTGATGCAAGTGTGTGTGGCATATGGGGGGGGGGGGGGGTTGTACTTATATATAGTGCTTTTTCTCATCTCAGAGACCACTCAAGGCGCTTCACTAGTACTAACCCTCTATAGGGGCCTATAGGAGACAGATACCTAGGAACAATTTAGAATGACCAGTTAAACTAAACATGCATGTCTTTGGATTGTGGGAGGAAACCGGAGCCCCCAGAGTAAACCCACGCAGCACAGGAAGAACATGCAAATGCCACACAGAAAGGTTCCCACCTCTGCCAGCCTGGGGAATTGAACCTGGAATGGATTGGTGGCCCAGTTGGTAGAGCATCTGCCCAACACCCGGGAGCCCTGGGTTCAAATCCTGGCCGGGTCATGCCGAAGACCATATAAAAGCGGAACTTCCTGCTGTCCAGCTTGGTGCTCAGCAATAATGGAACGGAGGAGGGAAATTTGTGGCGGTGCCTTGCATGGCAGCAACCCCTCTGATTCTAGATGTGATTAACATTGTAGATAAGAGAAATGTAATTTTCTACTGTACATGATGGACTGAATGACAATAAAGTTGGCTTTACCTTCTAGCTATGAGACAGCAATGCTAAGCACTCTACCATCATGCTGCCAATATGGCACATTCCATGGTACAAACTACTTCAGTTTTGGTGACTAAAATGACCGTCGGTTAATAAGCATTAATTAGCAGGATCCATGTCTGTGCATTTATTTATACAGTCAATAAAGGCAGCTTGTTTGCCAAGCTTGCAGCCATTAGGCGGTTAATTTGCACTCCATTTAGCAGAACAAATGTGTTTTTTGGCTCAAAAAATCATGTTGGGGACTGCTTTAAAATGTGAAATTCACATATCAGTGGGTGATGCCATGTGACAATAATGATTGTAATTATTTCCTAAATAACACCCTTCACTGATTTAAAGATTTCAAACGTTTGTTTCATTTTATGTTAATTTTTCAAAATAAAAACTACTGACTTGGCAGACATTAGTCAAGGATTCCTGTAACGTTAAAAAAAAAAAAAAAGATAATTCAGGAATAAAAACAGGAAAAGCTCCTTGTTTACTTTATGAAATAATTAGAATTCCACAATTGCACTTACACATCACTTGGAGCTGAAAAACAGCAACAAAATCAGCAGCAACATTCTCAGAGGAACATGTCTGCTTGCTAAGAGGGCTTCAGTTTCCATGACACAGCTCTCCTGAGGGAAACCATTCCCTATCAAACATCTTCATGGCTTTTCTCTGAGAGAGGACAATCAGTCTCCCCAACAAACCCACAAGGGAGGTCCAACTCCCAGGAGACACTGCAGAACCGACTTAGAAAAGCAAACTAACCAGTAAAGGCAAGGAACAGTGCACGAGGACAAGTCAATATACTGTAACTAAAAAAGAGCAAGGAGATCCACAGATTTTTTTCTTTTTTCAAACTGGGTAATGTCCAAGCCTATAGGACCAATTAAAATATTGACAATTTGATATTTAAGTACTTCGGGGCAATAAGAAACTACTTGCTTGTTCTATAGAATTAAGAATTGGCTTTAGTGACATCTTTTTTCCTTCTTTTTTATAAATAATTTTTCAATCATTTATCTCAACATTTATCAACTGATCTTAAAAAATCTGTTCTAATATATCCTGTCACCAAAACCCTAAAATAAATGGTAAATTAATGGTATTCATTCAAATTAAGATTACCATTGTGCTCCACAGGGCTATGCTGATCATACAGACTTCTGTATACGACATCAGTTTCATGAAAAGAGAAGCATCTAGATGGGTTTGGGCGATGTGACCTCAAATCAATATCGCAATTAACTGAACAATTTTTTTTTCGGTTTTGGTTTTTACAACAATTTTTAAAAATGTTTTTAATTTGGGGAGGCAAGCAGTGGTGCGCCCAGTAAATAACTTCATTTATCAGTACATTATATAAATTATTTATAAACTGTAGCTGATCTGCTGGTCAAACATTAGCAGATTTGTTTTTAGCAGGATAAATCCAAGAGACGACAGGTGAGCTAAACAGGAGATGCTGCTGTGGCACTTTGCACAGAGAGACTCATTAAATACATTAAAAAGCAGCGTCAATCATTTTTTTCTTTAACAAAACATTTTTAAGCAACACACACACAGAGTGGAGAAAATATTAAGGGGGAGTGGAGGTTGAAATAACTGACATGGGCAAAATTGTCATGATCCTGGGGCATGGGTTAGAGCTGTGCCCAGTCTTCCTGCCCAGTGAACATTTTTCTGTTTGTTTACTGTTATCTAGAAGATTATTATGATGGTTTTGAGTTTGCTTGTATTTGTTTCCTGATGGTTTCCAGTTTGTTTGTTTTGACAGCGCTGTGCGGCTTCTGGCTGTCAATTCCTTCAGGGTTGCACAGCTGCTGTCCATTCTGTTACTCATGGATTACACCTGTCTCTGATTATGTGTGTGTATTTAAGGGACACGACAACCTCTGCCGTTGTCGTGTCCTTCTTCTTCTGTGAATTCCTGCCCTTTGGACTGCTACCGTGGGTCTAGGTTCCACTGTCAAGGTGAGTTGGAGTGCTCCGTCTTGGTGCCTTTTTTCCCTCCGTTGTCTCAGCCGTCGAGCCCCATAGCCCTCAGGGTCCTCTGGCTGGACTTCTCCCCTGGTCAGGCGTTCTCTGACTTTTTACATCTGACGTTGAGCCCCACTCTCTTCCAGTGTTTGTATTTATGTTTCTTTATTATCGTCTTGCACTTTCATTTGTTGTATTTGTTTGAAGCGTTCTTGTTTGTGCTTTAAGTTAATAAACGTGCCAACCTACAGTGAGTGTTCAGTGACCTATTTTGCGCCCGTGAAACAGGCGCGTTATGACAGAAGGACACAACCAGTGTGGACACCAGCTGCTGTAGGTTTTGGCATTTTTTTCTTTTTTATAATTACTTATCTGTTTTTCTCCCTTGTTTTCTGAGCACGCTTGCTTTCATCATGCCTTCAGTGCACCGGGGCCCCGCTGATCAAAGGAAATTTAAAGCGGCTGGTCCCACTACTGATGAACAGTGGGCGGCGGATTTTGCTCAACAGTTTGTGGACGCAACCTTCTCCTCCCATTCACTGGAGGAGGTTCGCGAGAATGTGGAGGTAGCTGCGGACATTGTGGAGGCGCATCCCGGAATAGGGCACTACCCCAGGTATGCGGGGCTACTTTATTCTATCTCAGACCTCCAGACAGACCCCTGCAGCCTGCTGGGAGATCTGCCGCCACAAGCACCCAGGGGAAAGCAGATGAGGAGACATCCCCAGGAGCAGACACTCTCCGCCTCTCGCCGCCGTCCAGCTGCTGAGTGCCGGAAGGACCTCTCCACTGCAGAGCCGGACCGACCCATCAACATCAGGTCTGCGAGGCCGGCTCCACCTGCCGTAGTGGTGGTGCCCCCACCCACTGCTCTGCTCGGGAGAAAACCTTCAGAGACACCAACAGCCGCTACCAGCACAGCCCGGGAATTCAGGCAAGTAATTTCTCAATTTATAACAACTAATGATGAACTGCCTTGCTTAATTCCCAGTGGGGAGTGGGGGGCTCGGCTGCAGCCACATAGTTCGGCTGAGCTCTGCCCCTTTGCTGCTGCTGAATTAAATTCTTCCTCTTCTCCCGTCTCTCCTGCTGTGTTTGAGTTTCCGTTGGTCCTGGGTGGCAGCTGCCGGACAACAGAGGAGCCTGCTGCTCTGGAGAACTTAGCTCCTGCCCTGCAGCCACACCCTGGATGGTAGGAGAGTGCCACCAGAATCCCGGATCCTGGATTCATCGGTCCAGAATCCCGGACCGATGAGCGTCCCCTGGATCTGGATGCACTGCAGTCTGCACCATCTGTTGCCGTGGGTCCTGCCCCCCCTTCTCCTGAGGTGGCTGAGTTTGATTGGGATGCACACGTGGAAAAAATCAAGGTGCCCCAGCCTGGATTGCTGGAGTCCTGGACGGCGGTGGAGCAAGAGCTAAGGCAAGTGCTCTTTCTTGTTTTCACATTTTCAGTTCTAGAGAGATCTTGCCTGGCTCTCGATGGGGAGTCACAGGCACAGCCATCAGCTGCGCCTGAGCTCTCCTCACCGGGCTCCACCTCTGCTGGCGGCTCTGACTTGCTGTGTGTGTGTGTCTCCGTTTCTGTGCCCGAGCCACCACACAGGGTCACCGAGGACTCCATGGATGCTGCTCCCCCTCCAGCTGAGGTTCCTATGGGTGCTGCTCCTCGTCCAGTGGAGGTTGTCGCAGGTGTTTCATCCAAGCCCGGGGCCACAGAGGGTGCAGCTCTGCTCCTGCCCGGGGCCACCGAGGGTGCAGCTCCGCCCCAGCCCAGGGGCATCGAGGGTTTTCAAGGATTCATTCATCGAGGATTGTCATGTCCTTCTTCTTATGTGAATTCCTGCCCTCTGGACTGCTATCGTGGGTTTAGGTTCCGCTGTCGAGGTGAGTTGGAGTGCTCCATCTTGGTGCCTTTTTTACCTCCATTGTCTCAGCCATTGAGCCTCATAGCCCTCGGGGGTCCTCCGGCTAAGCTTCTCTCCTGGTCAGACGTTCCCTGACTTTGTACCTCTGATGTTGAGCCCCACTCTCCTCCAGCATTTGTATTTACGTTTCTTTATTATCGTCTTGCACTTTTATTTGTTGTATTTGTTTGAAGCGTTCCTGTTTGTGCTTTAAGTTAATAAATGTGCCAACCTACAGCGAGCATTTGGTGTCCTATTTTGCGCCCGTCAAATGGACACGTTATGGTAAATGACGTTCACTTATATGGTGCTTTTTCTTATCTCTGGATGACCAAAGTGCTTTACAGATCCTGCTATCCACCCATTCACACACACATTCACACACTGATGGCAGCAGAGCTGCCATACACACACAGGTGCTAGCCTGGCCACCAGGAGCAACTGGCGGTTCAGTGTCTCGCTCAAGGACACTTCGACATGCAGGCTGCAGACAGAGAGGGAATCGAACCCATGACCCATGATCAGTAGTCGGTTACACTACACCTGCGCCACAGTTGCCCGAAATGCTATGTTTTGTTATGACAAAAATTATGTCAGTTTTGGGGCTAAAAGACCATGCTGGTTTTTTTTTTTTTTTTTTTGATTAATCACCCAGCCCTCGCATCTGATTATCATGGCTGAAATTTTTAACCTTTGACGATGAACAATAGGGTACTGTGACACCAACCAAATTCACTGACATTATAATAAGTGTTCTTTTAAAATAAGAACAAACGAGCAAAGCGAGACAAAAAAGCTGTCACATAAAACTACAGAAAATAAAGTTGATGAAGTTCCTCCATACCAGCTTCATTGTTCTGTGGTTCTTATACTTGCCAAATCTCAAAAATTTATGAGAAAAAAGTTGCAAATTCACAAATAAAGGACTTGCTTTTATGTGGAAAAAGTAGCAAACAAAGAAAATAAAAAGTTGCAATGGAAAAAAGTTACAACTGACAAGAAAATCCTGTAAAATTATGTGAAAAATTTACAAGAAAACAAGACTCAAATTTATAAGCTGCAAATTTAAAAGAAATTGGGAGGGAAGACAATTTCACAATGGAATGAGTTGCAAATTTACAAGAAAAATTAGCAAATTTATGTGGGAAAAAGAAGAAATGCTGCAAATTTAAAAAGAAATTGCACAAAGTTAAGAGTGGAAAATATCAAATTAAAATTATCTTAAACTGGGGTTGCTTCAAGTTGTGTTGTGAAATACTGCACTGACATTCAAGCTGTAGCATTATTCAACCTAATTACAGCCAATAAAACTGTTTTGTTCACCTCAGATTCTGGCTATGGTTGCGATTTCATTCACGGCTGATGGGAGAAATAAATAGGAGGTAACCCATCACAAATCTACAGAAAAATAATGCCAAATTTGTGTAAAATGCAGATATGGGAATCTCCACCATACGACATTACTACGATTGTTGTGCTACTATAACAATAGTGTAATGCACTGTGATTTCTTACCACTTTATAGCATATCCCAGTGTTCCCCTTATCAATATACTGGGGGGGTGGGACACCCCCCAACGGACCACCCCCCACCCCAGAGTGTCAAGTTAATCTATCTAAATGCAAGCAATCTCTGTCTGTGTAGAAAGGGTAGTCCCCACAATTGATGATCACAAAATTGGTCCCCATAAAACATGAAAATAAGTATGTGTGTGTGTGTGTTCTGTCTTTCCATTCTTGTGTGGACCACCCCTTGGCAAACCACCTTTTTGTGAGGACATTTTCCCTTGTGAGGATATTTGGCCTGGTCCTCATAAGGAAAAATGTGAAAAATGCGAGGATCCATTCCTCAAAGTGCAAGATATACTATTATGAATAAAAGTCATAAAAGATCACACACATAAGTGATCTGACAAACAAGGGTTTCGAAACAGTGGCTAATATTGGATGCCCCATTCGTTTTCAATAATTAAGTATTCTGTAATTTTTCTATATAGCGACAGAACACCATGATTCCTTTCAGAGTTTGTCGCTGCCCCCCCCCCCCCAAGGCTGTAAACCTAGGGGAAACCCTGATATCCCCAGAGCAAAACATTGTCAACATCTGTTTTAAAATGAAAATCAATATAAAAATAAAACATGTACTTTCAGGATAGAATAGAAATGTTACAAAGAAATATAATGTCATAAATGAGTTTGTGTTTGAAACATTCAATTTAAAAAAAAACAAAAAACCTATAATAGGTGTTTGATTCAAAACAATATCAGTATAAAAACAATCATGATATTAAGCTGAATTAATCCTGCTTTTTGCTTTAAAAAAATCAAAAATAAATTTGCAAGAAAAAAGTTGCAAATATAAGCAGAAAGGAAGCAAATTTACAAGACAAGTAGTATATGCAATAGCCAGTTATTAACATTGACAGTTTATTTAGTTTGTTTAGCTTCAGTTTTGGGGCTCAAATATTGCGTGGCACCAAATTTTGAGGTCAAAAATTGCTCACAATGACTTCTTACATTATAGATATTGCCAACTGCTGAACTTAAACTTTTTCTATTTACTAACTAACTAACTACACTTACACTACCGTTCAAAAGTTTGGGGTCACTTAGAAATTTCCTTACTTTTGAAAGAAAAGCACTGCTTTTTTCAATGAAGATAACTTTAAACTAATCAGAAATGCACTCTAATATCTAATATACATTGCTAATGTGGTAAATGACTATTCTAGCTGCAAATGTCTGGTTTTTGGTGCAATATCTACATAGGTGTATAGAGGCCCATTTCCAGCAACTATCACTCCAGTGTTCTAATGGTACAATGTGTTTGCTCATTGCATCAGAAGGTTAATGGATGATTAGAAAACCCTTGTGCAATCATGTTAGCACAGCTGAAAACAGTTTAGCTGGTTAGAGAAGCTATAAAACTGACCTTCCTTTGAGCAGGTTGAGTATCTGGAAAAAAATATTATTTCAAATACAAATCATTATTTCTAACCTTGTCAATGTCTTGACTATATTTTCTATTCATTTTACAACTCATGGTGGTAAATAAGTGTGACTTTTCATGGAAAACACAAAATAATTGTCTGGGTGACCCCAAACTTTTGAACGGTAGTGTATATAGCGCTTTTCTAGTCACAAAGACCACTCAAAGTTTACTATTACTATTTACTAAATAAAACAGAAAAAAAAAGAACTTGGACTGGTCCCTAGCATATAATAGTAAATCAATATGAGTTAGAACAGACTTTAATCAGAGCATGGTTATCACAGAAACAGCACAAATATGATAGTGCTGTAGTGTACGCTGCACCAATGCCTTGCCCATACTGTCACAATAGAGCCAACAGCCAATCATTTTTACCCACAGCAGCAGCAAAGGCAAAAGTCAGAGTGAGCTGTGACACCTACACCATCTATTACACCTGCGGTGCTGCATCTACAAATATGAGCCATGTGCAGGGAGAGGTTAAAAATCCAGTCTTTCCTCTTTGTGTTGCAAACCAACACCCACCACAGGTTTGTGCTGAGTGAAGACTCACAAAGACAGAGGCAGCAAGTGGGAGGAGATGTACACCGAAGGAAGACTGGACAAAGAAACAAGGTCAGAAACCTACGATGAATGAGCAACAAAATTGTGGCCAAGGGAGTTATTTGAACAGCCCCAGTGTCCCTCGCAATAAATAAGGCAGAACAAATAAGAAGGGATCAGCTATGTGCTAAATACACACCCGTTCTGAATGGACAGCATAAGTCTGCTTAGGAATTGTGATGTGAATTGCATTTACAAAACATAGGGAGGGCATTTCTTTATACAACAGCAGGAATTTGACCTGGGCAGGACAGGACGTAAGTGACAAACTGTTTTTTGATTGTTGTCTGCCATTGAAATTCAACAAATAATGAAAGAAGAAATTCTCATATTTGCTGAGAATGGCTAAGGAAAAAAAAATAAAGTCCCACCTTTAAGGAGGATAAAAGAGATTATAAAGAATGCAAACAGAAGTGAGTAATAACTAGCTAAGTAAATCACTTACAGCACTGTATTTTTTAGATTTTTTTTTTTAATTTAAGTTTTTGTAAAGGGTATATATATACATGTCATTACAGCATTGCATTGTTTACATTTTCATCACATCTTCCCTTTTTTTGTTTTTTGACAACATTGGAAGAATAATTATTACACCATTTTTTTAAGTGAAAGAAAAAGAGAATTAAAGAAAGAACAACAAAAAAACAACAAAAAACAAAACAAGAAAAAACAAAAAACAAAAGCAAAACAAAAGCAAAAGAACAACAAAAAAAAATTAAAATAAAATAAATAAAAATAAAAGAGCATCTGAGTAGCATTGGAACAAAGAGAGGTGCCATTATTGAAATGGTATTTGTCAAAGATTAGATCTGATGGAAGACACATATGCGTTCCAGGGTTGCCAAAAGTTCAAGAACCCATCCATGTCCTGTATCAGTGTGAATGTCAACTTTTCCATCGAGTAAATGTCTTGAATCACGTTAATCCAATCCTCAGGTGTAGGACAATCCTTCAACATCCATTTTTTAGTTAGAGCTTTTTTACTTGCCAATATTAAAATAGTGAATAAGTATTTTTCTCCTCGTCTTTCCAGTGAATCCGGTAGTAAACCCAAATACAAAGTTACAAAAGAAAAGGGGACTGTTATTTTGAATATTTTCCCCAATATTGTCTGTACATTGGTCCACTATTGGTGGATAACTGGGCATGACCAAATCACATGAAAATGATTTGCAGTCTCTTCACCACACAAGCGCCAACAATTCAACCCCTTACGAGTAAATTTGCTTTGTGCAGGTGTTCTGAAAAATCTTGCCAAATTTTTTTCATCCAAATTCTCTCCACTGCAGGGATGAGGTACTTTTCCATTGTTGTTTATTTAGCTTTTCCCATATTTCAAGTTGTAAAGTGAAATTCCCCTCTTTTTCCCATCTCTCTTTTATATATGATGTGCTGTCTCCTTTTAAGTCTTGAAGACCTTGGTATATTTTAGAGATGTATCTGATCCCTGGGATCCCTTTATATGCCATTAAGAAGACCTTCAGAACACCTGACTGGGCCCTTTCCAAATCCTCCTTTTTAAATATTTTGTTTATGTGGTGTCCAAGCTGAAAGAACCTGTAAAGGTCTTGATTTATTAGACCTTGTTTTTTCAAATCTTCAAAACTTCTTAAAATTTGCCCTTTAAAAAAAATCGTAATATTTTATCAGTCCGTTCTCTTTCCACTTTTTAAATCTAGTGTCTGTTTTATTAGGAGTAAAGTCTTGATCATAGGCAATCCATTGCAGTAATTGATAGGGTTCTTTAGTTTGAGTCTCTCTGACTATCTTAAACCAAATTTTTAGTGGGGTCTCTATCCACGGGTTAGTGTTATTCAAAAGTTTAGGTAAGGCATTGTTCCCTATTATCGCCTGTAGGGGGATGTCACTTGTTATTTGGCATTCCATCTCCTTCCATTGTGCAGTGTAGACTGGGTTACATATCTCTACTAAAGTTTTAATTTGTGCGGCTTTAAAACAGTCCCTGATATTTGGCAGCGCGAGCCCACCTTTGTCTTTGTTTAGCTGTAGGGTTCTATATCTGATTCTAGGTCTCTTGCCCTGCCATATGAATCTTGAGATCCTTCTGTCCAGTTCTTGCCATGTTTTTTTGGGAGGTTCTACCGGTATAGTTTGGAAAAGGTATAGAAGATGTGGAAGTATATTCATTTTGACTGCTTCAATTCTTTGTGCGGTACCCAAGAATGGTATCATATTCCATCTTGCTAGGTCAGATTTTATTTTTGCCATCAGTGGGTTATAGTTTAGTGTTATAATTTTGTTAAGTTGTTTCGGGATATTGACCCCCAGATATTTCATAGATTCCATCTCCCAGTTAGTTTTGAGTTTGCTTAGTAAATATTGATTTGGGTCATAGTTGAATGTTAAAACTTGGGTTTTATGCATGTTTAATTCGTACCCCGATAAATCTCCATACTCTGAAAAAACTGAGATTAGTTCTGGAAAAGAGGTGTCCGGCTGCCCCAGGTATATTAAAATGTCATCAGCAAAGAGTGCTATTTTGTGTTCCTTCTGACCAAGTGTAATACCTCCAATTTTTTGATTCTGTCTTATTCATTGGCTCAGAGGTTCTATGAAGATTGCAAAGAGGAGTGGAGACAAGGGGCAGCCCTGACGACATCCTCTTTCCAGCTCAAAAGATGATGATAATTTACCGTTAATCCTTATTTTAGCTGTTGGTTTTTTATATAATGCCTGGATAGTTCTAATGAAGTTGTTATGAAAATTGAAACTGGATAAGATTCTATATAGGAAAGACCAGTCAACCGAATCAAATGCTTTTTCAGCATCTAATCCCAATATGGCTGCATTTAAGTTATATTTTTTTATATGATGAATTATGTGTAAAGTGCGTCTAATGTTGTCTTGTGTCTGTCTTTGTCTTATAAAACCTGTTTGGTCTAAATGAATTAGGTCTGTCAGTATATTTTCTAACCTTTTGGCAAGGATAGTGGTAAAAAGCTTATAGTCCTGATTTAACACGCTGATTGGTCTGTAGTTGGAGCAGTCTAGTTTATCCTTTTCAGGTTTAGGTATGACTGCAATGACCCCTTCTCTCCAGGAAGGGGGATTTCCCCTGTGTGGAGGACATAGTTAAATGTTTTCAGGAGAAGAGGAGATAGTTGCTGTTTAAAGGTTTTGTACCACTCTGCTGTATAGCCATCTGCTCCTGGGGATTTGTTAGCTTTAAGTTTCATAATTGCTTTTTCTAATTCTTTAGGTTGTATTTCTGACAGTAGTGTTTTATTTTGTGACTCAGTAAGCTGGGGAAGGTTTAACCCCTTGCACTCCGGTCAATTTCCCTAAAAACGGCAAAAAATAACGTGCCCAAAGTAAATCGAAAGCTGTTCTTCAACCCTTTGCAGCATCTTCATGGGGTTGGTCTCATTTAAAAGAAAACACTTTGAATTTTTTGGCAAAACAGTCATAATCTCTCTAAGTGCTCCGGCCACTGAGTTACAGTCATCTAAACATACTGAACTTGAAGAAAATAAATTTGGCCTGGGTGCTTTTTTGGATACAAATGCTTGCAAATAGCCAGCCAGTTTAGAAAGCTTGGGATCAGTCCGCCAAGGTCTCCGCCTTTGACTGCCACCTAATCCACATAGCACCGGACTTCCATGATCCCTCCTGCAGGTGGTGAACCTACTGGAGGGCGGACCCATGTAACTCCTTCGGGCTGAGCCCGGCCGGGTCCCATGGGTGGAAACCCGGCCACCAGACGCTAGCCTTCGAGCCCCTCCCCCAGGCCTGGCTCCAGGGTGGGGCCCCGGTAACCCCATACCGGGCGGGGTACACTGAATCCTTGATATACAATTTATCATGAGAGTCTGTTGGATCGTTCTTCGTCTGGCCCTTCACCCAGGACCAGTTTGTCTTGGGAGACCCTATCAGAGGCAAATTGCCCCGGACAACATAGCTCCTGGGATCACTGGGGCACGCAAACCCCCCCACCACGATAAGGTGACGATCCATGAGGGGGAGGTCGGGGGCAGTGCCTTTGGCATGGCAAACCGGGGTGGTGGTTCCTCTCTTCAAAAAAGGGGACCGGAGGGTGTGCTCCAACTTTAGAGGGATCACACTCCTCAGCCTCCCTGGGAAGGTCTATGCCAAGGTACTGGAGAGGAGAGTCCGGCCGTTGGTCGAACCTCGGATTCAGGAGGAGCAATGTGGTTTTCGTCCTGGCCGTGGCACATCGGACCAGCTCTTTACCCTCTCGAGAATTCTTGAGGGTTCGTGGGAGTTTGCCCAACCAGTTTACATGTGTTTTGTGGACTTGGAGAAGGCATTTGACCGCGTCCCTCGTGGATTTTTGTGGGGGGTGCTTCGGGAGTATGGGGTATCGGGCTTGTTGTTACGAGCTATTCGGTCTCTGTACGACCGTTGTGAGAGTTTAGTTCGCATTGCCAACACTCGGTCGGAGTCATTCCCAGTGAGAGTTGGACTCCGCCAGGGCTGCCCTTTGTCACCGGTCCTGTTCATAATTTTTATGGACAGGATTTCTAGGCGCAGCCAGGGAATGGAGGGCGTCATGCTTGGTGACCACAGGATCTCATCTCTGTTGTTTGCAGATGATGTTGTCCTGTTGGCTTCATCCAGCAATGACCTACAGCTCTTGCTGGGACAGTTTGCCGCTGAGTGTGAAGCGGCTGGGATGAGAATCAGCACCTCCAAGTCCGAGTCCATGGTCCTCAGCCGGAAAAAGGTGGATTGTCCTCTCCGGGTTGGGGACAGGCTCCTGCCCCAAGTGGAGGAGTTTAAGTATCTTGGGGTCTTGTTCACGAGTGAGGGGAAAATGGAGCGAGAGGTCGACAGACGGATTGGAGCAGCATCTGCAGTGATGCGGACGTTGTACCGGTCTGTTGTGGTGAAGAGGGAGCTTAGTTCTAAGGCAAAGCTGTCGATTTACCAGTCAATCTACGTTCCTACTCTCACCTATGGTCACGAGCTTTGGGTAATGACCGAAAGAACGAGATCGCGGATACAAGCGGCTGAAATGAGCTTTCTCCGTAGGATTGCTGGACTCACCCTCAGAGATAGGGTGAGGAGCTCAGTCATTCGGGAGAGGCTCAGAGTAGAACCGCTGCTCCTCCACATTGAAAGGAGTCAGTTGAGGTGGTATGGGCATCTGATTAGGATGCCTCCTGGACGCCTCCCACTTGAGGTGTTTCAGGCACGTCCCACTGGGAGGAGACCCCGGGGCAGACCCAGGACTCGGTGGAGAGACTATGTCTCCCAGCTAGTCTGGGAACGCCTTGGTATCCCCTCTGAAGAGCTGGAGCAGGTGGCTGGGGAGAGGGAAGTCTGGGCTTCTCTGCTTGAACTGCTGCCTCCGCGACCCGGACCTCCGGAAAAGCGGTAGAAGATGGATGGATGGATGGATGGATGCTTGCAAATAACACACAGCTTCAGATCCGGGCTGGAAAATGCAACAGAAATGTAGAACCAAGTGTTATCCAGCTGAGGTCCAAATTTTGTAACAATACCACAAAAAATGAATATATTACACAACTTTTTCCTCAGGTAGTTCCCAGGCATTTTGGAACTGTGCCAAATTGTGCCAAATGGCACAGTTTGGAAAAACGTCTGTAACTTTTGAATGATTCAATGTAGAAGCTTCATTTTGGGCTCTAATGAAAGGTGACACTCAACGCTGTGTCTGTGTGTGTGTGTGTGGGGGGGGGGCTGTCCCCCCCCCTCGCTACAGAGGACGGACATCGGCCATCGCTACATGACGGAATAGACTCATGTGGCGATGTGGCGACAGCGGCGCAGTCACCGCGGCTTCCCCCCCTCGCTACAGAAGAGTAGCGGGGGGGGGGGCGTTCACAGTCTGGACGCGGCGAACCAACCGTGTACCGTGGCGCACGAACTTCAGACTTCGTGCGCCGCACAGTTGTAATTTATCGATCGGTCAAAAGTCATTTTTGATTACAATTTTCAGGGATAAAGAATAATTTAGCTTATAACACCTTACCTCTTCACAGCAGTGTCCTGGCGAACTTCTCTTCCTCATTGTCAGACGAACACGACGCTGGTCCGCTCGTGGTTCTGGTCTCGTGACCCGATCAAAACATAATTCCATTATTGCGGTTTTGCGCTTCCATGATTGCGGTTTTTGGCGAATGATTTTTCAAAACAAATAACAGTAGTAATTAAAAAAAGACTGGCGAACGCGCGTGTGTCACAGCCTTCGTCGTCGGCCTCCGTCGGTCTATGATGACCATGGAAGAAAATCATAATGTCTACTCTGCTGGAACAAAAACAAAATAAGCACCGCCTGTGGCCGAACATGCCGATGCGCGAATGGCAGTCGCTGTCACACAGGTTGCACTTGTGGGTGGTCTCCGTGCTGCTGGGTCTGTGACGGTTCTTCCTACGTGTCCTTTTTTCATCTGCTGCAGCAGTCTGTCTTCATCCAGCCTTACAAAAAACAGCTCGCGAACTTCTGTGCTTCAATTGGCTCGCTGGATTCACAGCGTTGGTAGGCGGGTCCTTCTTGCTAGGTTTTCAGTCATTGGTTCTTCAAGGTTTCAGAAACCCAATTCAAGGCTCTTATTAGTCAAATGAGAGGTCAATCAGATGATCTAATCTGTTCGCGGCTGTGTCTGCAGTGGAAGAATGGAAATGCAGCTTACGCAGCTCCATCGTGCGTCCTAGAGTGCACGAGGGTGCACGAGAGTGCCCTCGTGCGCTCTGGGACGCAGAGACTTGCCCACCCGCGGTACAACGGAGTGCAAGAGGTTAATGTATTTAGGAAGGCTTCGGATGCGTTTTTGTGTTTTTTGAGGGAGTACAAGTTCTTGTAGTAGTTCTCGAAGCTTTTAAGAATTTCCTGAATTCTAAATTTTATTTCCTTTGATACTGGGTCTCTGATTTTGTAGATTGCTCTCTCCGTTTGTTGTTTCCTCAATTTATAGGCTAGTAATTTTGCCGATTTGCTACCTGTTTCATGGTATTTTTGTTTCAGAAATGTAAGTTTCTTCTCGATTTCTATTGTGTAGATCTCATTTTTTTGTTTTTTAATTTCATTAATTTTGAGCGAGTCATTAGAATGAGTGTTATCTTTGTGCTCTTTTTCTAGGTTCTTAAGTTCTGACTCTAATGTGATTAGTTTTTCTTGTCTCAGTTTCTTTTGGCTTGCCAGTTTTGTGATAATCTTTCCCCTTATTACAGCTTTGCATGCGTCCCACAGTATTAAAGGGGATACTTCTCCATTATCATTTTCTTCCAAATATCTGAGAATATCTGATTCCAATTCATCTTTCAGTGGTCCTTTCAGCACATTTGAATTTAACCTCCAAGAAAATGTATTATTTGTGTATTTTTGGATACTCAAGTCCATATAGATCGGACTGTGGTCAGAGAGATCCATCAGTCCTATTTTACATGTTTTTACTCTTCCAGTGTCTTTATTAAACATAAAAAAATAGTCAATCCTTGAGTATGATGAATGTGGCGCTGAGTAAAATGTATAATCTTTTACACTGGGGTTGAATTCCCTCCACACGTCACAGATTCCCATTTCTTTTAGTAGCATCCGAGTTTTTCTACTTTGAGTGTTATTTTGATGAGGAGAATTACCTGATGCATCCCAGTATGGATTCAGTCTTAGATTGAAGTCTCCACCACATATCACTAAACCTTGGGCTTTAGTTATCATTAGGTCAAATGCATTTTTATAAAATTTCCAGTTAGCCCCTGGAGGTGCATATACATTCAGCAGGGTGATATCTTCTCCCTCTAGCCGCCCAAGTACCATACTGTATCTCCCTTCTTTATCTTTGTGTTCTGATTTTTTTTCAAATATAATTTTGGTTGAGATCAATGTCGCTACCCCCCTCCTCCTCCCTGACTTATATGAAGATGAAGAGATCATTTTAAACCCTTGTCTATTAAGTTTAGTGTGCTCCACGTCTGTTAGGTGGGTTTCCTGTAAAAAATATTATTCCTGCTTTGTCTTTTTTTAATTTTCCTATAATCTTGGATCTTTTAATTGGATTCAGGATCCCTTTTACATTATATGAGATTATTTTGGTTATTCCCTGTTTCTCCATTGCGTTGTCTTATTTAGTATAACAGTGTAGTGGCCCTCTTTTATGCTACTCAGAAACTGAAAGAACATTAAGAACATAAAAAACATTAAGAACATAGTATATAAAACTTTAAACAAAAAACTGACAAAAGATCTTCCTGAGCTGAGGTCTTTT
This sequence comes from Pholidichthys leucotaenia, assembly GCA_020510985.1. NCBI lineage: Eukaryota > Metazoa > Chordata > Actinopteri > Cichliformes > Pholidichthyidae > Pholidichthys > Pholidichthys leucotaenia. The sequence continues at coordinate 377,576,406 of CM035839.1, forward strand.
TAGTGACCTTAGAAGAGCCTTGATGGTGTGTTGGCTCTGAGGGAAATTCCTCAGAATCCGTTACGTGCTGAGGGCCCTCTCTTACCCCTGTAAGTTGTCCCATGTTTTTAACGTGAATTTCAGATCCCAATCCGAACTTGTAATGATTTTTTTAATTTTTTTTTTTTTATGCCTATACCCTAAGAAATTGTGTGCAACCTCCCACCACCATCACAGCAAACAGTCACGTTAATACAGTATTTGTTAGTGTGGAGAGATCATGTGGTTCATTGTCATATTTCTATTTTAACAAGTTTTTTTTAAGACTTATTTGTTTCTAATATTATGTCTGTTCCATAAAATGCTTTACCACTTGCTGATTCTGCATCTCCTTTAATGTTTGTTACCTTGTAGGAGGAGGGTTGGATGCACAGATTGACTAAAAATATTGTTATTCCCTCCTGTAAACGGCCAGTTTTTCCTTATCCCTCTAGGTTTATACACCGTTACCGGGAGTCCTCTTCTCGCCATATCCGTGGTTGCTTCTTCCACCGAGTTGTAGAGACACGTCTCATCCCCGTAAAAAACCCGCAACTTCGCCGGAAATGGAGTCTGAAAGCGCAGTTTCTTCTCTCGTAGTATCTTTTTAGCGTTGTTGTATTCCCGACGCTTTTTAAGGACCTCCGGGGCGTAATCGTGTTCCACAAAAACTTTTCTCTCTTGGTGCATATATCCTTTTTTCTGCCAAGCCAGTCTTACAACCTCTTCTTTTATTTTGGAGTTGGAGAACGTCACCACCACCGATCTTGGTGGCGCTTCCGCCGCCGGCCTAGGGGCTAATGTACGGTGCACCCTTTCTATCTTCAAGTCGGTGGTTTGGGGAATATCCAACTTCTCTCTCAGTAAGGATTCCACGCATGCCACCATTGTGGTGAAACCGTCCTCGACTCCTTCTTTCAGACCATGAATTCTTATGTTGTCTCTTCTTAGTCTTCCTTCTTGGTCGGTTAGCTTAGCCTCCAGTCTAGATTGCCGTTTGTGTAGTTCCAGCACGGTATCTTCCAGCCCTTTTATTCTTTCCTCTGCTTCCATGATTCGGTCCTCGGCCTGGTCCACTCTGCTGTTTGTCCTTTTTATTTCGTCTTTGATTTCACGAAATTCGGCCCAACACTCTCGGCAAAATCGTCTTAATTCTTTTAGTACCATTTTTAAGCTAACCTTGTTGCTAGCTTCTGTAGCATCATCTCACTTTGGCTCAGCAACAATTATTTTTCTGCTTAAAGACATTTTGTTTCATCCAGGAATAACACAAAAAAAAATGGATTTTCTTCCTCCAGGCCACAGCTGAAATCCCCCTTCTTTTGTTAAAACCAACCTAAGGAATTTCCCCAATGTCCGGCTTCACTTTTATTGCCCCCATAAAACCTACACAGACCCACAACTCAGCTAATTTCCTTAAACTCTGGAAACGCTGGATTTAACTAGTGAACTTTAAAGTACATTATTACAAACTCAATTCTAAACCTTCATTCTTTTCAGAACTATGAAAATGCAGATGGACTCTGATGTTTTTGATGTGGAAAATCAATAATATGTGTGAAATGCATTAATCTGTGATTTTATATATATGCATGTTAATGTCTAAATGAATGTTTACTCCTGCATGTTGATTTAGAAGCACTGCTTATAATTTATACTAATCACTAAAGTTATCTTAGTTTAATACATAAAGGGAAATATTAACTTCCAGTATGTATCAAAGTTTTGCCTCGATATCACATGTGACTCCAACAGCCAATCTCTGCATGACAACTCTTCATCCCAAAGCGCTCCAAACAATAGACTGTTTGTTCATTGGACTAAAAGTTCATCGAGCCCGCCCACGAAGGACGCTCATTGGCTGAGATTCCGGTCAGGCCGGAAGCCCGCGAAACTCAACAGAGCTTATATAAAGGAGAGGGACCCCTGCTTCACCCTTTTTTTCGTCATCCCCTTTTCGTCAGCCCTCTTTTGCTCCGGACCCTCTTTTGCTCTTTTCCCCGGATTTCTTTTCGGCTGCTCCCTTTCTCTGATCTTCTCCATTGTCTACACACAGCAAGGAAGAACAAAGGACCGTCTGAACAAGACTCGACCACGTGTTGCTTTTCTGAACACAGAGCAGATAACTCGTAATTTATGTAACTTTGTATTTTCTTTCTCTCTTAAATGCCTAGGAATTCCTATTTCTTTGAGCTCAATTCTTAATCGGAGTTAAACTCCAATTTTTATTCATCACTTTTTCTTTGTTAAACGTTCTGTAAAACCACCGTTTGTTTGATTTTAATGTAAACTTAATCTTGACTTTATTTTTATAATATTTTTCTTGACCAAGCACCCACCAGAAGCTACTATTTTTATCTAAAGTCCGAAGCCTTTTTGATTTGAGATCTGATTAGATCTAATTATTATTGAAGACCTCTGCAGCTGCTTGTCTACCAGGAAGAAAAGAAGCAGCTCCCACATCGCGCTGAAGAAACGTCACCATCTGGCTTAGAACCCAGTTTCAACTGTGGGTCATACCGCCAAGATCCAGCCCCCTTCGACCGCTTGAATTTAAAGGTCGAACTGTGGACCCTGAAATATCTGCGGGCAGATATTTCCCCTAACATCCACGAAATCTTGGGCTGAGGACGACGACAGAACCATCGTCGGCCGAGGATCACGTGAGCTGCAAAAAAAAAAAAAAAAACTAATTCCTCTGCTGAATTAAAATTTTGAGGTTCGGTAATAATTTGTGTACCTAATCAGATGCAAATTAAGAAGCCCTTAACATAACTCTTCTTTTCATTAAAATTCCGTTTTTATTTTCTTAAGATTAATTTAGGACTTTTTCATATAATTAGTAAACTTTCTCCATAAATTTGCGTTGTTTTTAATAATCTGTTAACTCAAACTGATAGAAATTCATCTCTCAGTTTAACCCTGGTTCTGAAAATATTGACATTGTTAATCTATCATTTACAAGATTGATTTTATGATTAAGGAAATTACTGCAATGTCTGTTAATCATTTCGTTTAATAAATATTTAAAAATGAGAGAAGTTGTTGGGAATTTATTTCATTCTGAGTCTGTTTCAAGCCCAGGTATTGAATTCACGGAGAATTTTTGAGACTGATTATTGATTAATTTATTGAGTGATTAAACAGGTATAAAGTGAAATTAAAGATTAAATTGCTTCTTAAAGATAGAAGCTGGTGCCCCTTACGAGTGTTATTAACTTTTCTGATGTATATGAAATGAGATTTGATCTCAGATTCCAATACATCAATATAAATTAAATAATTCATACCTGATCATATTTATTATTTATTAATAAATTCCATTTTATGCTACACATATTGTGGTACCCCGTGCGAAGGCCTGGCTGAACTTGACACGACTCAGAATGAAAAAAAATACATAAGCTGTGTGGGATTTTGGTCAATTTTAACTCACAAAGGTGCTTCATTGTCTGCAGCCAGTCTATTGTCTCTGTCTCTGTGTCACGAGGGGGAGGGGGTGAATTCGCCCCCCTGATTACTGTGTGTGTGCGTGTGTGTCTGCTGACCAAGAGAAGGTGGGGGTGAAGAGACCCCACTGCACCCTAGTCAGTTTAGTTTTTTTCAATGCATGCTTATGCGTGACTACACGCTGAATAATTAAAATAGGCCTGGGAACAAAATAGCGAAGAAATCCTATTTGTTTTCCCCATAATTTCAACACCCCGCAGGCGAAGCAAACCCTTGGGGGATTTAATTGAATTAGCCATTGTATAAACTTGTTGAATAAAGTTTAGGGAGACTAAAGTTTTCCCGCCTTTGGAAAGCAAGGCGTGGTTTTATGGACTGAAGCTTGAGCTGCATCCACGTGGCACGTGCACGCTCAGTCGCGCACGCGACCGTCAAGCTGTGCATAAAAAAACTGCGCATGTGTAGATCGGCTCAACGACACCATCTTAAGTCTAGGTAGAGTTCCCTGTAGCCGCCATTTTGAGTAGAGATCCTTGACTCCTTGTGACGTCATTGGGTTTCCTCTTCTGGAAGTGCAGACGAAAACTGCCTCCATCTTGTGGTGAAACATAGGGACTGCAATTTTTATTTAAACTTCTAATCTTTAAAGACGATTTATAACCAAATTAAGTCTTCAAAGTAACTTCAAAGCAATTCATATTATTCGGAATAAACTAAATTTAACACTAATCCAAACGTTTATGCCAAGAATAAAAGGAAAAGGACCTGTTGGCTTCTGAAAGTTTTTTCTCAGTGGTGAAACCCCACTATCTGCATAGACACCTATAGCAGGAACATATATAAACACTCCTATTGTATTTAATCACTTATATAACCACATATTATCATCTTTTAAGCTAAAAGCAAACATATTTACACACTTTTAAGCAAAAAGTTGCAAACTTTGAAGCTATATGTGTGCTTATTTTGCTGTTTTTAAATGTGATATGGTGTGATTCCCTTCTCACAGAAACCCAGTTTTAGCTTAAGGATTCTAATGCTGATGTTTACTCAAGAGTAGCATTAAAGTAGGATTAGTCCTGTGCATTTTAACAAATTTACAGACTTAGTGAATATTTATAATTTTTCCTCTTTCTCAAATAGGAAACCACATGAAGCAATTAACACTTAAGCAAAGCTAGGTGTTATTTAAACTCATTGTGTCATTTCTGGATTCATGTTTTCTCTACAGGAAAAGAAAAACATTTAACCAACCAGCATAATTTTCAAATTTTTCCCAGGATTTAAGAAAAGTCAAAAAGGTGCAAACATTGATTATTCTGTAAATAAGAAATTTATAGATAACAATCAAGACAGATCACTATTGGCTTCAATCCTAAGAAATCCTTGGACACCCGAATACTCAAACAATTCACTTGTTTCTAATTTGTAAATATTTTAAACATTTAATGCTTCAAAGGAAAATAGGCTTTAACAAATAAAACCAAAGGAAAGCCTTAACTTTAAAAGAAAGTGGAAACTTATAATCCTAAATCTTTAAAGCATTTAGCCTCTTTTGCTTTTGGATTTCTTTTGTAAATAAAATCCTCACTTTCAAAGTGACATTTTGCAAAATCCCAAAGCTAGTTATTGATGACAAATTCCAATACTAGACTTGAAAATCAAAGGAAAGAAGTCAATCCACACAATTGAAATTCCTGTTTTGTTTTGTGAAACAAATTCAATCCAATTTCAATTCAACTTTATTTATCAATACAGTTTCAACAAACAAATTAAATGAAGCATCTCTACATTTCTACATAATTTCAAAATTCTATTTCCCGTCTTGCAAGCCTACAAGTTGAAACAAATTCTAAAGGAACTTTCAACTATTACGGTTGTAAAATAAAACACTCAAGGTTAAACCTTGTTGAACAAATTTGAGAATAATCAACAAGTTGAATTTTTTTTAAAAGCTAAATAACAACAACGGTCAAACATGACGAGTCATCAGACAACCGACCAATTTACCAAACTGGATGACCTTCAAACAACATTGGAAGCATGGACTTCTAATTTAATTTGTAGCTTCACAACACGGGTCAAGGAAACGCAGCCCGAAGAATTGGAGCAACTCGCTGAAGAACTTTTGAATGAACACACTGAAAAACCACCAGAAGGCAAGGACCTCACCAGTGTGTTAGGTAAGTTTGCGCTAACATTAGTTGCAAGATTAAAGGTAGCCGAGAACGAGCTAGCAAATCAACAAACAATGATCTTATCTCTCCAAGAAGAGAATGAAACACTGAAGGAAAATTTGGAACAATCTCAAGAGGAGAACGACAAAACTCAAAACCAACTGGATGAAGCGTTACAAGATTTGGACCGTGCAGAGTCAGAAAAGAAACGGTTGATGCATAACAATGACATGCTTCATCAAGACAACAATGAACTTGAAGATGCCCTTCAAGACACAAAGAAGGAACTCAGAAGAGTTGAAGGTCAACTTGAAAATGTGAAGAAGGACTACAAGGAATGTCAACTGCTCCTAAAGGAAAGACATGAACACCGGGACATCCACCGCGCTCCCTCGCCCGATTCCCGTTTTGAATACGGACGACCGCGTGGACAGCGTGCGTGTGCCCCTTCAGACTGCGACCTTGACAAGATCGCGCAAAATATCACCAAATTTGATCCAGGACCTACGGGTTCACCTGATGCCAAAGTCTATTTACAGGACATTGATTACTACCTGCGCAAGTATCCTGATGCTACGACAGACGATCGCATCTATCTGATTAAACTAACATCTAACAGGTCAGTATCAAAATTCATAGACAGACAGCCGACAAACATCAAAGCAGATTACACGCTGCTCCGCAAAGCCATCGAAAAGGAGTTCTCCGACGACTGCCTACAGGCAGGGCTAACCGCAGCCCTAGCCGTGAAGCAAGGACGCTCAGAGCCAACACAAGCCTACTACCAGAGACTCCTACTTGCATATTTTGGATCTCAAAATACACCAGGGATGGAAGAAGACCACAATTTCAAGACCCTCTTCATCCAAAACCTCCATCCCACTGTGAGTCATTACCTGGGAGTTACAGCTAACCCAAGGTCAAACTCAATAAATCAGCTGAGAGAGTTTGCACACTATGCGTTCCAAAAACAGCAACAAAGTTGCAACAAGCACGCTGAGCCTGCCACAGTGCTAGCTATTAGCGATGCATCTAACACCTTGGAGTTGGAAGGAGCTCCTCGTTCTTCTCCACCTCTTACACCGCGAGTACATCAACAGCCGAAGCATTTTTCCAACCGACCTCATCAAGGTCAAAACCACACTAAGTTCTCTGGATACCACTTTGGACCAACTTTGCGAAAACCCGACTACCGTCGTAGACCATATCCACGGGATAGGTCACGAGAACGCAATACGGACTACCATGATGACAGATACCGATACGAAGACACGCGTAACCGCGACAAATGGTCTCCATCCCATCACAGAAGCTCAGAAGCAGAGACCTATCACAAACCTTGGAAGGAAGAAGAAACTTCTACATTCAGTAGAGAAGCTATTGAAATTGTCCAACACCTCCTAGCAGAGATTCAAAACTACAAAGAGAATAAAACTGCTAACATTCTAGCTATATCAGCTGTGCCAACTCAAAACAAGCATTCCAAACGAAGGAAACGCAAGAAGAAAATCCCTCATGCAAATGAGGAAGGACCAAAGGACTCAACACAGTCCAGTGCTGTTATGGCAGCCCAACCACAGGTTACAGACCACTCCTCTAACAACGTGTCGCAACTCTGTGTCGAACCACCGGTTCCACAATTTCTATGCGATTTAAACGAGAGGGGAGTGGCACGGAAATTCTACCTTCCACTGACCCTTGAAGACATGGTGTGTCAGGACGCTGTTTTAGACACCGCTGCTGACATCACGCTCATGTCACACACCCTTTTTGACAAACTACGTGTAGCCGCTAACCGCGCTAACAAACATTTGAAACTGGAACCCTGTTCATTAGCCGTGCGACCATATGCGCTCACTAAAACAACCCTGTTGGGCGTATCACTACTAAACATGTCCATTGGACCCATGACCTTGACACATCCGGTCTACGTGTCCAAACTTGACGCCATTCCATTGCTTGTTGGCAAAGACCTACTGAACCGTTTTGAGCCACTGATTGATTTCAAGAACCTCAAACTATGGGCTCAAACGCAACACCCTCACCCATTTGACCCAACAAGGACAACTGAATCACAGTGCTTTATTCTGAACACTTTGGACACCCCAAGTCTCACACAACTAGCACTGTTGGAACAACTGCAACCGATTGAAAGCGACCACCAAGACCAAGGTGAGTACTGTCGACAAGAAGTCAAAAGTCACCTTCAAATACAAGGTCAAGCCAAACACTCAAATGATCTTGAAAACTCAATGGCCGAGCAGAAAACCCCAAACGGCCCTCTTGAAACCCTTGATACCCATGATTCAATGGTGGTGTCACATTTTGAAACCCACCCACCCGCCCATGAGGCCTACATGGTCACAAGAGCCACACCAACCGGTTCTCTAGACCCTCTGAAACCTCAAGTTTTTGCGACAACGAACCCAACTTTTGCAAACGCAAGGCGCACAGTCACTCAACCTTGCAACCAAATGATCCATGAAACCGTCAAACACCGGTCGGATAAAACGGTACATGCGCTACCCGCATCTAAACCCTATGACATACCAAAACTGAAACCACTTCATGCGACACAATCTTCTCTGCAGCTATGCAATGGCACTCCTGATCATGCTTCCGACGAACCATCATCGCCACCGCTCAAAGTTCCTCGAAACCAGAGGGGGGTGATGACTGCCAATGCCCATAACACTCCAGCTGCAGAGCACAAAAGCGTCAAAACGACATACAAAGCTCCCAAGGCTGTATTTCAAAACCATTCAGACCGATTCGCCAAACGACACAAAGCGTACAACGATCAAAAACTCTTGCATGACAAACTGCGAAGGGGGGACAAGATCTTCCACCCCACATTTGTACCGCAGACACCTGAAATAAATTTACAGGAAAGGAAAATCACTCCTAAATTCCTGCCCAAGTGGATGAATCCACACATTGTCAACAACAAACTTTGGCCACTCAAGTGCCAAACCCAGGACCCCATTTTCAAATGGGCTCACCAAAATCAGAGTAACCTTTACCAAAACCCCATGGGACTTGTCGGGTACAACACTGTCAAAGTAAGTCCATAAATAAGATTAAAATCAAACCTACGTCTGAGAAATAACTGTAGCTAACTACTAGCCTCAGGTACACTCAGTCAAATCTCTCCAATCAGTTAACTGCATCAAAACCTCCAGAAAGGAAAGGGTATATTAAAACCAAATTAGCCCTTAAACAAATTTCAAAGACCTCTGTAAAATCTAATAAACTTCAATCAACTTACTATTACCAAATGGCATACACAAGACATTCAACACCATTAGCTTGAGCTAATAATCTTAAAACTCCCATCAAAGGTGAAAAACAAGCACAAGGTTTAGAGTTTAATCTCTTAAGCTCTATTCTGTAATTTCCCAGTTTTGGGATCAATAAAGTACATCCATCTAAAAGAAATCATTCCACCTCTAAGAGGAATTTTCATTTGCCAACCAGGTATCTAAAGAAAGATCCACAAGAAGATTAAGATCCAAAACCACTCACTTTTATGTTTGCCAAGATGATGGCCCTCCTGTTTATCAGTTTAGCCATCTGCCTAGCAATCACACCCACTGTTACCCAGTCAGAATTGGGCCAAGCCAAAACGAAAGGTCAAAGATCCTCGGATGGACTCTTAATAACAGCCTCATTGTTAGAGCCTCTTGTTAACCTTAGCATGCCCACTGTTAACTCTGTCAACACCGCTAAACCGAAACGCCAGGTTGTCAAACCACAAATGGTTACCAAAATCTTACAAGACACTGTGTTGGTTTTGAATGCTTGCTCAGAAGCTTCAGTCAAACTCAACAAGGTCTTGAACTCTTTGCTCTTTGTGTTAAAGGTTGACTATGCTCACACACAGCCAATGTCTATGTTACTCTCAGAAGTAGCTAGAAACAGTAGCTTTTCAGTTAACGCTTTAGCAATGAATATGCTCTCTCATCATATCCTTTTTGCAGTAAATCCAAATTTACTTCTCATTGTCATCCAAAGAATGATAACGACATCCTATGCCCACCCAGTTTTTCTGAACAAAAGCCTCAAACACCCTATGATTTGGACATCTGTGGAACCATGGTTTAGTCTAACTAAACAAATTCAATTTGAACCTCCTTGAGTCACCTCAATATTGATTAGTCTGAATCTACCTCAAGTATGAAAGAATTTTATTTTTTTTGCTTTTGACTAAGATTCTTGGATACATGCTTGTGTATATACAAATAATCCTTTATACTTTATTTAGATTTTATGCACATTTAAACTGTTTTTGAAATCTTGAATAGATATTTTTCAGCAAACCCAAAACACTTATATCAAGTATGTCAAAACCCACATACTTCTAGTTCATTTTTTTTTGTACCCAGAATTTTTAAGTCTTTACAGGCTTATACAAAACTTTAGTATATCCTAGACAATTATACAATGTTTATATTTGGTCATGCCAAAATTATTTTTGAAATTTCCAGAAGTTTTTCAGAAAACCAAATTTAAGGACCTACACTTTGGAATAGACACTGTTTACAAGCTTAAGACTTATCGACATCAGAACTTTAGTTCAGCATTTGGATCAAGCCTCGCCAAATTGGGATTTGATGCCTAGGATTGCTATCAACACTGAATCAACGTCACCATTGATACCAGAGGGGGGACTGTAGCATCATCTCACTTTGGCTCAGCAACAATTATTTTTCTGCTTAAAGACATTTTGTTTCATCCAGGAATAACACACAAAAAAATGGATTTTCTTCCTCCAGGCCACAGCTGAAATCCCCCTTCTTTTGTTAAAACCAACCTAAGGAATTTCCCCAATGTCCGGCTTCACTTTTATTGCCCCCATAAAACTTACACAGACCCACAACTCAGCTAATTTCCTTAAACTCTGGAAATGCTGGATTTAACTAGTAAACTTTAAAGTACATTATTACAAACTCAATTCTAAACCTTCATTCTTTTCAGAACTATGAAAATGCAGATGGACTCTGATGTTTTTGATGTGGAAAATCAATATGTGTGAAATGCATTAATCTGTGATTTTATATATATGCATGTTAATGTCTAAATGAATGTTTACTCCTGCATGTTGATTTAGAAGCACTGCTTATAATTTATACTAATCACTAAAGTTATCTTAGTTTAATACATAAAGGGAAATATTAACTTCCAGTATGTATCAAAGTTTTGCCTCGATATCACATGTGACTCCAACAGCCAATCTCTGCATGACAACTCTTCATCCCAAAGCGCTCCAAACAATAGACTGTTTGTTCATTGGACTAAAAGTTCATCGAGCCCGCCCACGAAGAACGCTCATTGGCTGAGATTCCGGTCAGGCCGGAAGCTCGCGAAACTCAACAGAGCTTATATAAAGGAGAGAGACCCCTGCTTCACCCTTTTTTTCGTCATCCCCTTTTCGTCAGCCCTCTTTTGCTCCGGACCCTCTTTTGCTCTTTTCCCCGGATTTCTTTTCGGCTGCTCCCTTTCTCTGATCTTCTCCATTGTCTACACACAGCAAGGAAGAACAAAGGACCGTCTGAACAAGACTCGACCACGTGTTGCTTTTCTGAACACAGAGCAGATAACTCGTAATTTATGTAACTTTGTATTTTCTTTCTCTCTTAAATGCCTAGGAATTCCTATTTCTTTGAGCTCAATTCTTAATCGGAGTTAAACTCCAATTTTTATTCATCACTTTTTCTTTGTTAAACTTTCTGTAAAACCACCGTTTGTTTGATTTTAATGTAAACTTAATCTTGACTTTATTTTTATAATATTTTTCTTGACCAAGCACCCACCAGAAGCTACTATTTTTATCTCAAGTCCGAAGCCTTTTTGATTTGAGATCTGATTAGATCTAATTATTATTGAAGACCTCTGCAGCTGCTTGTCTACCAGGAAGAAAAGAAGCAGCTCCCACATCGCGCTGAAGAAACGTCACCATCTGGCTTAGAACCCAGTTTCAACTGTGGGTCATACGGCCAAGATCCAGCCCCCTTCGACCGCTTGAATTTAAAGGTCGAACTGTGGACCCTGAAATATCTGCGGGCAGATATTTCCCCTAACATCCACAAAATCTTGGGCTGAGGACGACGACAGAACCATCGTCGGCCGAGGATCACGTGAGCTGCAAAAAAAAAAAAAACTTTAATTCCTCTGCTGAATTAAAATTTTGAGGTTCGGTAATAATTTGTGTATCTAATCAGATGCAAATTAAGAAGCCCTTAACATAACTCTTCTTTTCATTAAAATTCCGTTTTTATTTTCTTAAGATTAATTTAGGACTTTTTCATATAATTAGTAAACTTTCTCCATAAATTTGCGTTGTTTTTAATAATCTGTTAACTCAAACTGATAGAAATTCATCTCTCAGTTTAACCCTGGTTCCGAAAATATTGACATTGTTAATCTATCATTTACAAGATTGATTTTATGATTAAGGAAATTACTGCAATGTCTGTTAATCATTTCGTTTAATAAATATTTAAAAATGAGAGAAGTTGTTGGGAATTTATTTCATTCTGAGTCTGTTTCAAGCCCAGGTATCGAATTCACGGAGAATTTTTGAGACTGATTATTGATTAATTTATTGAGTGATTAAACAGGTATAAAGTGAAATTAAAGATTAAATTGCTTCTTAAAGATAGAAGCTGGTGCCCCTTACGAGTGTTATTAACTTTTCTGATGTATATGAAATGAGATTTGATCTCAGATTCCAATACATCAATATAAATTAAATAATTCATACCTGATCATATTTATTATTTATTAATAAATTCCATTTTATGTTATACTTCATTCAGCTCCTCGTCTTCTGAATGGAAATCATCCGGATCAGATTCTCCGGCCGATGCGTGTCCTGGCCTGGTAAATGTCGATTTCTTCTGTTTTCCTTTAGGCATGATGACTTTGTCTCTTGATTTTCACTCTTCCAAAAATCCGTTAAATCTGATTTTCAAGGTATTTTCCTGGATCGGGTCTGGGAGCTTCAGCGTTAAGCTGCTATCACCATGGTGTCCAGACCGGAAGTCCACAAAACTGTATTTTGCAGAGTAGTCTTATCACAGGATAGGTTTTACTTATACTTAATCACATTTATAAAGAAAAGTGCCTTTGGTTGTATTGCTTGAAAGTAGGTTATATTTGTGCTTGTTTATACCAGAATAACTTGTTCTTATGTTAGTATATCACGCAGTGGCAAATGCTGAGAAACATTGCAACTTCTGGGTTTTGTCTGGGTGAGAGTTGCAAAGCAGTTCATAAACAGATTTCCTTGTTCAAAATTTCTTTGCGACTTTATTTTTCTGCAAATGTTTGCAAACATTTGCAATATACAGTAGTTGTAAACATTTGCAAACAGTTGTAACATGTGTTACTTAAGTTCTTTTTGGTTCACCAAGTAGTGAATGCTAGCAACTGTTTGAGAACATTTAGGGTGGTATCCGATGGAGAGGTGAACGCTGACAAACCTTGAAAAAACATCCAGACTGTATGCAAAAATCAAGCTAGTATCTCATGGAGCATTGAATGCTGCACTTTTTGGGTGTTGTCAGGGTTTGTAAAAGGGTGCAAAACAGTTTACACACAGTTTTAAGGTTGCCAACAGTTTTGTTGTAGAAGGTCTTAAACAGTTGCTAGCTCTCACTACTTGGCGAACCAAAAAGAACTTAAGCAACAGGAGTTACAACTGTTTGTAAATGTGTTGCAGTCGTTTAGAACCGTTTGCAAATGCTTGCAACTGTTTGGAGAAAAATACATTCCCTCCCCAAATTTGAAAGGTTTCAAAATTTTGTGGCAACAGTAAAAATACTGACAGCTTCCAGTGGTACCCCTCAGCGTCTGTTTGTTATTGACCTGTAGTTTATATGGCATTTTTTGATCTTGGTGTTTGACCTTGTAATCTCAAAACCATACGCAAAAGTCAGAGTGACAGGAGAACCTGTGTAGAAAGTTTGGTGACCCTAGTTTTACTCATTCTATTGCAGCGTATATATAGGGCATAGGGAAAGCCTGCTGTGACCTTTGACCTTTTGATCCCAAGCCCATAGTCAGAGGTTAGGGTCACAGGATGAACATGTGTACCAAATTTGGTGACCCTAGCTTTACTCGTTCTATAGTAATAGTGCAAAGGGAATGTAAACATTGACCTTTGACCTTGTGACCCTAAACCCATAGTCAGAGAGCAGGCTGTAAGCCTGCATGTCTAGGACAAGATGATATCAATGTAAAAAGGCTACATGACTCCTTTGTGTAGTTACCATGCTACAAGATTTAGGGAAAACATCCAAATTCAAACTCGTCCGAGATTTTTCATAGACACACCCATGGTATCAATTTGAAAAGGCCACGTCATTTCTTTCTCTAGTTATCATGCTCACAAGGTAAGTGCTGACACTGCCGTCACCACCGCCACTACCAACGCTGCTGCCAATCCGCCCAGCGGGGTGACAACGATACCCCTTCAGTCTTTAGAGGCCAAGAAGTAAAAACTGTTTGGCAACCCTGATGAAACCCACAAATTGCTACATTCACCAGCATTCACTGCTACATGAAACAGCGGGGTCACAAATCGTTGAAATCTGAATGCTGGGGAGGGTTTGCTCACCCTTTTTATAGGGTTGGGTCTAAGATTCGACTGACATTCGCCTGGAATTTTACCTGTTGGTAAAAGGTCCCAAATGTTCCTAAACAGTGGCAAAAGAAGTATTATAGTTGATAATCGTTGCCAACACTGTCGCTAACATTTGTCAACAGTCGCTAAAGTTTGCCAACTGTCTTTCACAAATACTTCAACAAACATTCGCATGAATGTTTCTGATTGCCACTAAACATCTCTAATGGCAAAGGCAAACCCTGATTTTTGCAAACATTCTTAAGAAAAGTTGGGGAATCCAAAAATCTCAAGGGTTGTCAGCATTCATCGCTCCATGAGATACTAGCTTTATCAGAAATGACTCTATCTTTAGTCATTTTAGTGATTTTGTTATTTTATTCAATTGAAATCAGAGATGAAATCACTGTTCTTGTAGCTCAGGAAATATTTGATTTGTTCAAATGTATAATTTCCCTGTAAGAAAATGTTTGCATTATATTAGAGGTTAAACACCGTATGGATAATTGCTATTTTACTTTCCTGAGTCAAACACCACAAATCTTCCAAATTTCTTAAATTCAATTCACAAGTTTACAGAATAAAAGGTTGCACATCAGGGTTTCCTCTGGTAACATTTCTCGGTGGCGGGCCGCCTCACCAGAAATTTTACTGCCTCGCCAAGGAGATATGAATTTATTAAGAAAAATATATGAAGCAATGACTTTCTGCAAGCGCGCACATGAACAATGTGCATGGCCGTCATCTGCGCGGAGTTCAGAAGCGCCCTGCCCACACGAGTTTTCCAGTCAGTCAGCAGGCAGCGTCTCGCTATGCGTGACTGTCCGACAGAGACATGAGTTTATTAAAGTACTTTAAACATGGAAAAAAATCATAAGAGGTATGTAAGCACTGGAGGCGTTTATCATGGTTTTAACCCGCTGGAAACGGGAACAATAATGGAAGAGTCGCTTAGCTAATAGATGTGGTTAGAATTCATATGCAGCCGGCTTCATATGAAGGGAAAGGCAAGGGGGGCTAATGAGTTACTGAGGATATACAGTATTTCACCAGCCACTACAATATTAAGTTATGTTCTGTAGGAATTGCAGGAATGAAGAGACTGGCAATTTCTCTCTTTTCTTGCACGAGCAGGCGTACCGTTTTTATTCTCCAGTGGCAGTAATGTAATGTAATATAATGTACTTTATTTATATAGCCCTTTAAAACAACCCGTAGGTGACCAAAGTGCTTTACAGAAAATTAAACAGCATTAAAAACACACACAGCAATAAAAACAAATAACATAAACAAAGAAATAAGAATAAATACCTAAAAGTAAGAATAAAATAAAAACAAATGCCAAGACAAATATCACCACTACTGGGTATTAAAAGCAATCCTAAACAAATATTAAGTTCTGATTTAAAAAGGGCCAGGTCAGAGATAGCACGGAGGTCAGGGGGGAGATTATTCCAGAGCCTGGGGTTGACAACAGAAAAGGCTCGGTCACCCCAGTGTTTATACCTTGACCTGGGCACATCCAGCAAAAGCTGATTGGATGACCTCAAAGCCCTGCCTTGGTCACGGACAGTCAGAATCTCAGACAGATAAATCAGAGCAAGGCAATTAAGAGCTTTAAAAACAAAAAGCAAAAGTTTAAAATTAATTCTAAAATGGACTAGAAGCCAATGAAGTGAAAAAAGAATCAGAGTAATGTGCTCTCGCCTAGGTGTGTTGGTCAAAAGATGGGCCGCTGCATTTTGCACAAGTTGAAGGCGGCCGAGAGAAGACTGAGAGATGCCAACATAAAGTGCATTGCAGTAATCAAGTCGAGAAGTGATTAAAGCATGGATGGCTATCTCAAGACCATGACGGCTCAGGAAAGGTAAGGTTTGGCTTTGGATAACAGACGTAATTGATAAAAGCTCATCTTGACTACATTGCCAATCTGTTTATCAAATTTTAAATGTCTGTCAAAAATCACCCCCAAATTTCTGACAGCTGAACTGAGCCTTAAAGAGAGGATACCAAAGCCAGCCGTTACAGTATCCCCAAACACAATACATTCTGTTTTTTCTTCATTTAAGTGGAGAAAATTTTGGCTTAACCACAACTTAATGTCAGTGATGCAGTCCAATACAACACTTTGTGAGTTTGTTTGTTCTCGGTTCAAAGGTAAATAAAGCTGCAAATCGTCCGCATAACAGTGGAAAGACATGTTGTGTCTGGCTATTATTGACCCGAGTGGCAACATATATAATGAAAACAGAATAGGGCCAAGGATAGAGCCCTGTGGGACCCCACTGGAGAGAGAGGCACTAGAAGAAGACATGTCCCTAATCATTACAGAAAAAGTTCTGTTAGATAGGTAGGATTCAAACCACTTAAGTGCAGTGCCATGAATGCCAACAATGGATGGCAACATGCCAACAATTTATTCTCCAGCGGCAGTGACAAAAAGCAACAGCTAAAAATGCTAGCTCTCTTTTCATGCTAAACTGAGGTCCTTCAGCGGCTGCCTGGAGAGGTGCCTGATGAGAAAGCCTGAGAGCACAACTATAACTGCCTAAGCAGATCATTCTGTACATGAACACATATTGTGGTGAATTATGTCTTTAGAGTCCGCTACAGTTCCCTATTATGTACCTGGCAGGTTAAGATGACCGAAATTCACGAAGTCAATAACTTTAATCTGTCGCAGCCTTCAGACAAACTAAACGTGTCAACATTTGATTTCAAAATAAGGGAGGTTTTTCCTGCTGTCTGGGTGGTGAGGAGATTTCTAAAAAAAAAAAAAAACAAAAAAAAAACACAACTATATATATAAAGAAATATTATAACAGAAATAATGGCATCCTTGGTCATTTAAGTTAACTTATTTCATTAAATACAATTATACTAATATTTTTTCTTTGTAATCGGAGTTAAATTATTGTTCTGTTCTGACTGCAAAATTATGGCCAAAAATGTAAATTGTTATAAGGAAAAAGTAAAAGAAAATTACCACAATCTGTTTCAAATTTATCTAAAAAAAACAGTTATTTTATTTTAAAAAACAGACAAAAATTAGTCATAAAATAATCCACATATTTATAATAAAGTTTCAAATGTACAAGAAAAGTCAATTTTACAAGAGGAAATTACAGATTTGAGGAACATGGTTTCAATTTTAGATAGATTTACAGAGAAAAGTAGAAAACTATAAGAAGACTGTTATAAATTGTTGACAAAAACCTCAAACCTTCAAGACTGAAGTCATTGCTCAAATTTTTAAGTGGTTGCTCTTTGTACCCTTAACTCAACTAGAAATTTTTGGTTGTCTACTTTTAATTATTAATTTCAAAGCACTGCTTTTACATGAGTAGAATTTCTGGTTACTATACCCACCTGATCATATAATTTAAGTATGCATGAGTACATTACTATTATGAATGTTTCTTTCCCTTCCCTACTCTCTCAATGGAAAAAAAGAAACACTAGAATAAAAATACAAAAAAAATACACATTTTTGCCATTTATGTAAACCATGACAAAAAAATCCTACAGGATAAAAACATGACACTTGATATTTTCTAACCTGTTTGTATACCACCATAGACAGAGCGAGAACCTGAATTAGACGGAGCTCAGAGAGGGCAAGATGAGACAGAAGAGAGGAGCCAAGGAGAGGAAAGTGTTCAGGCAGAGGAAGTAGAGAAGGATAACACCACTAAAAAGTCTAAACACAGGATGTCTGGGTGGGACCCCAACTGGCCCAATATTCAAGCCTCAGTTGTACAATACTTCAAATGGTAAGTTCCATATGCAACGTTACTGTGTAAAATTTTAAAAAGAAATAAATAGTATAAAATTAACATATTCCGGTATGTTTACTGCCCCCCCTCCCCCCAGGAAAAATATGTTGCCACCACACCAAGGTCTTTAAGCCAGAGGAAACACTGCACATTTATTTAAATTTTTTGTGAAAAAGTCACAAAAACACAAATGTGTTAATTTACAAGAAAAATGTCTCAATTTTTTGCAGAATGCACACAAGTTCATGAGAAGTGTTGGAAAAGTTGATTTTTTTCTTTTTTTGTAAAAAGTTTCATCTTATGTGACAAAAAAGATGAAAATACAAAAATCACATTTAAAAGGAAAAAGCAGAAAAGTTATGAGAAAAAGTCACAAATTTAAGAGGAAAATTCTCTCAAACTGTTTAAAGTTGTTACTAAAGTAGATTTCTGGTAATGACGCTTATTTGGACTTGAGTAATTAATATCCTATGACACTTTTAGCTTAGTGGAATTTCTGGCTACTCTACCCACCTCTGGTAAACAGTTCCAAAACACAGACAAAACCAAGCTCCCATAATGTTTACATATAGGTTAATGGTGAGGATAATTACAAGTTCTACTCCGTGGTTATTACATGGCTGGGGCAACCTCACACAATCTTGGGGTTGACTTGATGATTATTTGGGTGAGTGACGTGGGTGGTAAAAGGGTGGGATGCAGCCATCCAGACCGGACCAGTCAACCAACCCAGCCCAGACGTTAATCCCAGACTTGTGACAGTAAAATGGGGAGGCTTATCAAGTTCAGCAGTCTGTGGATGTTTCCACTGATCAATACGAAACACTAAGCTCTGTGCGGTTGCCGTCATCCCCCATCACCGTCCTTCCTCGCCGCTATCACCTAGACAAAACAAGAGGATGAACATGCCGCCAGACAGCAGATTATTACAGCACATGACTTTCATGGGCTGGAGGCATTAACAAAGAAAACCAATGTCCCGCTGCAGTGGTACATTCAACAACCAGCCTCTGAAAACAACTTCTTCTGTACACACTGGAGAGGAGTTCTGTTATCATTTTGATGCCACAGTCAGGTCCACATATATTTGGACACTGACAAAAGTTTTGTTATTTTAACTGTTTACCAAACTGTATTCAAGATACAGTTATATAATCAATACAGGCTTTAATCTCAGCTTTAATATGAGAGTATTCACATCCAAATTGGAGGAATGCTTTAGGAATTGCAACCATTTAAAAAAAAAAAAATCTCATTTCAGGGACTCAAAAGTAATTGAACAAATTAATTTTACCATAAATATAAAATGTTCATTTTTAACACTATGTCTGAAACCCATGAACATCATCAAATGCTTGGTTTCCTCCTTTGTGATGCTTTGCCAAGCCTTTCCCATTGTTGCTTGTTTGTGGGTCTTTCTGCCTTAAGTTCTGTCTTAAGCACATGAAATGCATGCTCGATCGAGCTGACATCTGGTGACTGACTTCGCCATTGCAGAATATTCCACTACTTTTCCTCCTGCCTGGCAGCTCCATCTTCAACATCCTTTGTCCAATGTCACGAACCGAGCAGGTGCTGTCCTTTAGGCTTGGTTCTGACCGTTCTCTGTGGCTCAGGTTATCGGTATATTTGTGTATTGTGTTATCTTTTGAGTTCTTGTTGTTTCTATGTCTTTCGTTCTTTTTTTCCCGTACCTGTAGCCACTGATCTGGCCGGCAGCTGTTAGGCAGCCTCTTTGACCTACATTCATGTGGGCATTGTCTGACACTTGCCGTTCGACCACGCCCCCTCTCTCATGACAGTCAGCTGGTTCCACTCTGGTGATTGTTTTCCCGCACCTCGCCCAGGTGCACCCAATCATGTTTGGCCAGCAATGCTTGTACTTAAACGGCCTTTGCCAGTCAAGCATTGCTGGACTGTTGAATTGTCATGTGCTTTTGCCAGGCCACATTGGGACTTACTCGGACTGCTCTAGTTTTGTGAGTATTGACTGTGTGTATTTTCCCGGTGTTCTCACCCAGAGGCTGTAGAGCGTCCTGGAGGACTCCTCAAGTTTCCTGAGCTATTTTGTTATTTTGTACAGTTGGGTTTTGTTTGTCTTTTGTTCAATAAATGTGTTTGTGGTGTAACCTGCGTGTAAATCCATCTTCCTTTCCCATCCTCCGTGCACTGCGTCAAAGCGCACGAGGAGGGTCGTGGCAGTCCAATATATCCACTATCCCTCCTCTGCACATGTCCAAACCATCTCAGTCTTGACTCTCTTACTTTGTCTCCAAGCCGCTCAGCCTGAGCTGTCCCTCTGATATACTCATTTCTAATCCTGTCCCTCCTAGTCACTCCCAATGAAAATCTTAGCAGCTTCAACTCTGCCACCTCCAGCTCCATTTCCCGTCTTTTTGTCAGCGCCAGTCTCCAAACCATACATTATAGCAGGTCTCACTACCGTCTTGTAAATCTTCCCTTTCACTCTTGCTACTACCCTTCTGTCACAAATCACCCCTGACACTTGTCTCCACCCACTCCACCCTGCCTGCACTCTCTTCTTCACCTCTCTTGGGCATTTTCCATTGCTTTGGATGGTTGATCCCAGGTATATAAACTCATTTACTTTCACTACCTCTACTCATTCCATCTTACACCTGCCTCCCTCTCATTCACACTCATGTATTCTGTCTTGCTTCTACTGACTTTCATTCCTCTTCGCTCCAGAGCATACCTCCACCTCTCCAGGTTCTCTTCTACCTGCTCCCTACTCTCACTACAGATCACAATGTTGTTTGCAAACACCATGGTCCACAGAGACTCCTACCTGACCTCATCTTTCAGCCTGTCCATCACCATGGCAAACAAGAAGGGGCTCAGAACCAATCCCAGATGTAGCCCCACCCCCACCTTGAACACATCTGTCACTCCTACAGCACACCTCACCACCGTCTCGCTGTCCTCATACATGTCCTGCACCACCCTCACATACTTCTCTGCCACTCCTGACTTTCTCATACAGTACCACACTTCCTCTCTTGGCACCCTATCATATGCTTTCTCTAGATCCACAAAGACACAGTTCAGCTCCTTCTGACCTTCTCTATACTTCTCCATCAGCACTCTTAGAGCAAATGTTACATCTATAGTACTCTTTCTTGGCATGAAACCATACTGCTGTTCAATGACTGTCACCTTTCCTCTTAACCTGGCTTCAACAACTCTTTCCCATATCTTCATAGTGTGGCTGATCAACTTTTTGCCTCTGCAGTTACTACAGCTCTGAGCATCACCTTTGTTCTTGAAAATTGGTACCAAAACACTTATTCTCCACTCCTCAAGCATCCTCTCACTCTCCAAGATTGTGTTAAACAATCTGATTAAAAAGTCCACTGCCATCTCTCCTAAACATCTTCATACCACCACAGGTATGCCATCTGGACCAACTGCCTTTCCATTCTTCATCCTCTTTAAAGCGGCCCTCACTTCTGCCTTGTTAATCCTCGGGACTACCTTGTTCACCATCTTTCCATCATTCATCCTCCTCTCTCTCGCTCTCATTTTCTTAATTCATCAGCTCTTCAAAGTACTCCTTCCACCTTCTCAACACATTCTCATCATTTGTTAGTGCATTACCATTAATGTCATTAATCAACCTAGTCTGCGGCACATCCTTTCCAGCTCGAGCTCTCTGTCTAGCCAATCAATACAAGTACTTTCCTCCATCCTTAGTGTCCAGCTTCTCATACAACTTACTATATGCCTTTTCCTTTGCCACCTCTCTCTTTGCCATGCGCCTAGATTCCAAATACACCTGTCTACCTTCTTCATCTCCCTGACTATCCCACTTTTTCTTTGCTAACCTCTTCCTTTGAATACTTTCTTGTACCTCCTCATTCCACCACCAAGTCATAACTTACTTATATACATAACTTACTTATATGATTACAATAAATATGATGAACATCTGTTTATGCATCCTGTTATCATAATGCTGCAGATGCTGTCAAACCTTATAGTTATCAACAGAATATGGCACCTCTGTTTGCCATGAAAGTGTTAGCCTCTAGTGTATCATATATCTATGTTACCAGCCGCCGAAGTTTTGCCAGTCAAGTATTCAGATGTAAATACGATTATATCAGACCTGTAAAATGGGAAGTTTTTTTAAGCAATATATTACTTTTTTAAGGATATAAAGGCTTCAGTTCTGCACCTTTCTGAACACTTTGTTGATATGTTATTTTTTTTAAAATGTTTGTTTTCATGAAAATACAGTCTGGTGCACCTTTAAACCATAATATTGTGCATTTTAATATCAATGGACAGATTCAAAAACTGTGTTGCTACAGCTTTATTAAGGGAGTTTGCCTTGATTTTTTCCAACATCTGTGATCCTCCATGTGTCCAGAGGAAGCCAGAGTAATCACATACCTTATTCAACTAAAAGTATGACATGACTTTCTAAAAGTAGTTGCAAAAGAAATTACTTGAGTAAAAAAGTATGAGTTAAAAAATAAGTAGTGAGTGACGACTAAATGCTCACCATTTTGCACAGATTTTCTCTTAAAAGTGTAACCTTTCTCATAAACTAGGATTTTTTTCTTCTTCATAAAATTGTAATATTTGTTATGGATTTACAGCTTTTCAAAATAAATTTGCTGTGCTTTTGCTCTTAAACTTTTGCCATTTTTTCTGAAGTTTGTACCTTCTTACAATAAATTTGCAACAGTTTTTACACAAAAGTTTAAAACTTTTTACTCATGCATTTGCAACTATTTTCTTGTAAATTTGGCAGTTTGCTCTCGCCAGTTTGCAAGATATTTCACAGATGTGTTAGTCTAAGGAAAGTCAGATATAAATAAGCCACATGTGCCCTCGAATCCAATCCAATCCAAATCAAGTAAAGAAATGGCAGAAAGCAATAAGTCAAATATTTCCTGAGCCTGAATAGAACAACAGTGGTTTAAATCTGATGGGAATAGACACTGATGAGAGAAAAAAATATCACTCACATTCAAATCAGTGAGCAAATGTGGGGTAATTAAGTAAAAGTACAAGATTTCTTAAAAAAAAAAAAAAAAGAGTAAGAAATAAGAGTAACCTGCTATAAAACTAAAAATAGTAATGCAAGGCTGTGAACCACTGAAATAAAAGTATCTCTTTACTGCCACCACTGCATATAGTAACATATTATTTTTAGTTTTATCCAGTAAAGGATAATGGCAAAAGGCATGTCAAGACCTCATCCTATGTCCAGAATGTAGAGAAGAAAAACATAAACCCAACATGAAGATCAAGTCCTCCAGTAACAGCAGAATTTTTTATTTTTTTTTCCTCCTGGGGAAAACGACGCCCATCTGAACTAAAAATGCGAAATATCATCCTTTTGGGTGCAAGTGGAAGTGATGTCTGGAAACACGGCGCAATGCAGGAAGTGGGGACAACTCTTCAGAGGGCTCCTGGCAGACAAAACACTGAAGCAAACGTGCAATCAGCGGACCTCGCGCGCGCGCGCGCGCACACACACACACACACACACACACACACACACACACACATCAAATTTCCATGAACAAACATTCAGCTTCCTGAAGCTCTGCGAAGCCCACGCAAAGTTTTGGGTGGGCGTGCTGGAGCATTCGGCGGTGTGAGAAGGACGCCCGTTTTGCCGTGCTGTCTTATCACGTTGGACGTGTCTATTGATACGGAAGCTGTATCCCTATACGAAACGTCTATTGGTACGGAAGAGTTGACAAATCGGTCAAAACCTATTCAGATCTTCTCCAAGCCAGCAGCAGATGGAGAGACGGGCTGGTCAACGTGGAGGAAGATTTTAGCATTTGCCCCATCCGCAGTTTAAAGAGAAATGCTTTGACTGTTTGAAAGCAGGGCTGAGTTGTTTTAGTGGGCAGATTAAGTTGAAATTACACCATTTTCATGATTAAAACTTGGCACATAACCGTTGCGCTCATCCTAACAAGATTTCCAACTTGCCAAACAATGCCGACATGCACAGTTGAGTGCAATTCAACTTACCCGCTACAAGGCACAGCACATCCACCAGCACGTACAGCTTCTTCTTCATTACATCCTCCATGTTCTTCTTTAAAATAAGACACCTATGGTTTTGAAAGTTTCAAACGGGATCACTGGCATAGGTCTGCTTTTATCATTCAGAAGCTATCTGGGACAACACAAGACAACCTGCCTAACGCGTTCTTCCGGAATCCTCTGTCTCCTTTTCCCTGTGCAGACGGGAGAGGACTGGAGCGTTCTCAAAGCAGCGCCGCATTCACACTGCTTTGTGCGCGGATACTAAACGGCCCAGATCCCCTGCGTCCCCGAGCGCGCATTACTGCTTTGGCTCCAAACTCAAGACGAGAAGTTTGTCAGTGGAGAGGCTGTCCGGGGGGGGGGGGGGGGGGCGGGGGGATCCAGGATAAGCCGACACCGGTCCCTCCCACGGTCCTCCTCTTCTTCCCAACTTCCTGCTAATCCCTTCACAGTTTGATCGTTCCGCCTTTTACGCACGGCCGCTAGGGGAGCAGGGGACGCTGACTGGTTCAGAAATGTCTGGACAGTCAGCGCCACCGCCACGCGTTTGGTTAAGGTAGAGATTCGCAACATCCACGAAGCCATTTCGAGCATTATTCCACCCCCCACCCCCCCCGAAATCAGCATGACGTGGAGCTGCAAAACATCTGAGCTTTCTCCCTCGTAAATTTACGAGTTTTCTTGCAAGTTAGTGACCTTTTGGCAAGTTTGTATTTTTGTTTTTCAAGGAAATCTGGCATTTTTGCTGATAAAATTTGCATTAAGATATTCAGCACACAAAAACTCCACAGATATGATCTTCATCGTGGGAGGGTATTACAGTCAAAAAAAAAAAAGTGTTTCTTAAGTCACTAAAACAACTTCAGGCAGCTTAGTCTGCAATAATTTAGTGTGAAATTGTGCCAGTAAAGACTGCTGCTGGGGTGTTACATAAATGTAAGCTGCAGTCAAGCGTTTAGGATAGCTGGCAATGAGTCTTACATGTCGAGGAATTTCGGCTCACTCTTCTTGGCACAGCTGCTTTAATTCAGCCACACTGGTGGGCTTGAGCTCGAGGTCACAAAACCGATGGCCAGACGTTGCGCTTGGTGACCCTGTGACCTTCACCTTTGACCTTTTGAACTCAGCTGCATGCCTGGGGCAGCACATGTGCTACTTCTGTAAAAAGTTTGGTGCTGTAGTTGTTCTAATTTTAGGGAGTCCGAGGGGAAAAAAAAAAAAAAAGTAAAAACCCTTTCAGAGTGAAATGGAACATCATGATGATTTGAAGAGAGCAAGAAGTAAAAATGAAGCCAAGACTTGCCTGCCCCCAACTGGCTTCTGGTACTAAAAGGCTGCTCCGGAGTTCCTAGATCATCCTGGTTCACAGTGACTACTGAACAAAGACAGAGAAATCATTCATTTTGCTCCCAAGAACTCCACAGATATGGTCACCATCATGGGGAGGAATTACAGGTTTTTTTTTTTTTAAATGTGTTTGTTAAATCACTAAAGCAACTTCAAGCAGATTAGTGTGCAATGAGTGTCAAATTGCCTTCAGACGTTTTTGTTTTCATTATTCACTGTGACAGTAAAGACTGTTGTTGGGGGTAGTCTTTAGCAGTGTTTCTAGGTGCTACAAAAAATGTAAGTTTTCAAGAGTTTTTCTTTGACATTGAAAGTTGCTGTATATTGCCTAAAAAAGATATTTTTACCTCTGCTACTCCAGTGTGTCTTTACGGTTTTTTCCACCTTAAACTGGGATTGAAAATATGAACATTTTATGCAAAAGACTACTTATATCCTAGTTTTCAGCCCTAAACCGTTTCCCATTCATTTCCAATGGCAGTGCTAAACCACTACGGATGTAATATATTTTCCGCCACTACGACCCTTGTGGCGTTGTTGCCACTTTTTTGACTGCAAGTCTCAAATTTTCCTTTGGAAAACTGCCGGGGAGAGAAGACAGACCAACTACTACACTTTCAACACTCCCTGTTCATTTAAAGATAAGACATGTTGTTTGCAATAAAAGATGACATTTAAAATAAATATTCAGATGTGAAGGAACACAGTCATCACTGGAGTGGTGGCCTAGAGGTAGAGCATCTTCTCCACAACCGGGAGGTTGGGGTTCAAGTCCCAGCCGGGTCATACCAAAGACCATATAAAAATGGAACTTCCTGCTATCCAGCTTGGTGCTCAGCAAAAATGGAACAGAGGAGGGAAATGTGGGCAGCAGTGGCTCAGGAAGTAGCGTGGATTGTCCAATAGCCAGAGGGTTGGCGGTTCGCATCCCACTCTCCCCAGCCATCCAGCTGTTGTGTCCCTGGGCAAGACACTTTACCCGCTTTGCCTCCAGTGTCAATGACACTGGGTATGAATATGTATAAATGTTCGGTAGTGGATTGGCAGCCATGTTTCTGTCAGTCTGCCCCAGGTAGCTGTGGCTACAGAAGTAGCTTACCACTATCAATGTCTGTCTGTGGAGTGAATGAATAATGGCTTTGAGATGTCACTTGACACCTAAAGTGTCATATAAATCTAATCCATTTTTATTATTACAGTTAATTAATTTAGTTGAGTCATATAAGTTTCATTTTTTTGCATTTTAGAGACACTGCGAGCTACATTTTCAAATGGGGTGAATATGTATATGATTGTCATGTTCAAATGTTAAACGATTAAATGATTACAGTATTAATCTGACATATTTTAACTTGTTTTATATCTAAAAGATTTCTCCTGGCACCTCACCCTTCTCCCTTTTTTTTGCTGAATAATGTATGAAATATCAGTATTTGTATGAGATAATTCTTTAAAGCTAAATAATTTTCCCCTCTCTCTCTCTCTCTTTAATGTTAGGTGGATTAAGGACCCCACCCTGCTGGACAAATATGCTTCCATGCAAAGCTACAAGTAAAGAGCTGTAAGTACACTTTTATCATTCTGACTAAATGACACCATTGATTATAGCCAGTGTTGGCTATAACGCCACTACTTTTGCAGTTAACATGCTTGTTATATAGTTTTTTATATGGTTTATGTTCTAATTTGTGTGGCACGGGGTGGTGGCTCTGCCTTTTGGTCACACCAACACCCATGACTATAAAAGGGCTGCATGCAAGAGGGAAACTCTCTTGGCCATCTTCTCTGCATAAGCAGTTTGGTATAGTTAGGTGGCACTGCCCTGTTAAATAAAAGTGTGATCAGTTCAGTACCTGGTCTCATCCTTTGGGCTCCAACCTCTGACATAACATCTGGCAACGAGGACAAAAGCGGATAAAGCTAAAGGTATGGAAGCATGTGGTTTCCCAATTCTGCCGTTTTTGGAGCTCCCGGGTGAGCCACCTGCTCCCTGGCCTAGGTGGTACGCTGCTTTTCGGATGTATATGGTGGTGCTGGACCTGGGAAGGATGGAGAAATTAAGGGCACGTGCGTTGCTTGTGCATAACCTGGGAATGGAGGGACAACGGATTTTGAGCATGCTCAGCGATGCGGACAGTTATGAAGAAGAGGTTGAGCTAATGGTGCGCCATTTCCATGCACCAGATAATGTCATCGTCCAGAGGATTAAGTTTCGGCAGCGCCACCAACAGGTGGGCGAGTCCATCCAACAGTGTGTGTCGGACTTGAGGCAGCTGGCCACCGAGTGAGTTGTTTCAGTCACTCTGTGCCTGGGTTCCCCCTCCTCCCGCCTGGGGTGGGTTGTTTTTCTTGTGTGTGTGTGTGTGGGGGGCTTCTTTGTGCATGGGTCCTCTTTTCTTTTTGATGTTGCCCTGGGGTGTCTGGATCCACCCCTTGGGGGGGGGGCACTGTCATGATCCTGAGCACAGGTGGGTGCTGTGCTCAGTCTCCGGTTGGAGTTTAGTCCTTTTCTGTTTGTTTGCCTCTTTGTTTATGTGGAGGCATTATGGTCTACTGTGTTTGATCTCTGTTTATTTGTGGAGTGTTTGTATTCTTAGTTTTGCCTTTATTGTCCTGTCTATTTATTGTGTGTCATTTTGTGTTTATGGTATTATTTACAATTTTTAGGGCTGTGTATCTTATTCTTGTTTCATTATTTAGTTTCCGGTTGTGCTTTTATTTTGACAGCGGCTCATGCAGCTTCCGGCTGTCAAACTATTTCGCGGGCTGCACAACTGTCACTCATTATTACGTTTGTTATCCAAAGCCAAACCTTTCCTGAGCCGTCATGATCTTGAGATAGCCATCCATGCTTTAATCCCGTCTCGACTTGATTACTGCAGTGCACTTTATGCTGGCATCTCTCAGTCTTCTCTCGGCCGCCTTCAACTTGTGCAAAATGCAGCGGCCTGTCTTTTGACCAACACACCTTGGCAAGAGCACATTACTCTGATCCTTTTTTCACTTCATTGGCTTCCAGTCCATTTTAGAATTAATTTCAAACTTTTGCTTTTTGTTTTTAAAGCTCTTAATGGCCTTGCTCTGGTTTATATGTCTGAGACTTTGACTGTCCGTGACCAAGGCAGGGCTTTGAGGTCATCCAATCAGCTTTTGCTGGATGTGCCTAGGTCAAGGTATAAACATTGGGGTGACCGAGCCTTTTCTGTTGTCGCCCCCAGGCTCTGGAATAATGTCCCCCCTGACCTACGTGCTATCTCTGACCTGGCCCTTTTTAAATCAGAACTTAAGACATATTTGTTTAGGATGGCTTTTAATACCCAGTAGTGGTGATATTTGTCTTGGCATTTGTTTTTATTTTATTCTCATTTTTAGGTATTTATTTTTATTTTTTTTTGTTTATGTTATTTGTTTTTAATGCTCTGTGTGTTTTTAATGCTGTTTATTTTCTGTAAAGCACTTTGGTCACCTACGGGTTGTTTTAAAGGGCTATATAAATAAAGTACATTACATTACATTATTTTGATTATTTCCTCATCCACGTACCCACACCTGTCATCGGTTAATCATTGTCCATTCATCTATTTAAGGATACGGCAGCGGTTCTCCTGTTGCCGTGTCCTATTGTTAGCCTCCTCAGAGGTGTCAGCCTAACCCTGAGTGAGCGTGGTTGTGCGCCAACGTGAACGGGTGTGTTTCATCCAGGTAATTCGTGTCTGTTCCCTTATCCTCTGCTGTGGGCCCCGTTTCCTTTCAGGTGTGACTCCGGCAGATTTAATCTTTTTTCCCCCCAGCGTTCCCTCGCATCTTAGCCTGAGTCCTTACCAGGTTGTTTTTCTGCTGTAGCTGTTAAGCCCCGTTCTCCTCCTGCATCCTCGCTATCTTTTTATATGTAAGTGTAGTATTTTTGTGTTATGTTCGTGTTTCTGTTAATAAATGTGCAAACTCACAGCGTACGTTTGGTGTCCTTCAACAGCCCTTAAAAAGGGTGATTTATGACACTATCTTCATTTCTATGACCGTACACTCTGCTCACAGCTACTGTAACTGGTGGAAGCTACAGTGGAGGGATTTTGCAAATCTTATACAGTGGATATACAGTGAAACGTCTACACACCCCTGTTCAAATGCCAGGTTTTTGTGATATAAAAAACTGAGACCAAGATAAATTATTTCAAAAGTTTTTCCACCATTAATGTGACCTACAACCTGTACAACGCTATTGAAAAAGAAACTGAAATCTTTTAAGGGGAAAAATAAAAAATAAAAAACTTACAATAACCTGTTTGCATAAATATACACACCCTTAAACTAATACTTTGTTGCAGCACATTTGGCTTTTATTACAGCCAAAATTGCAAAAATGCTCCAAATCTGTCAGATAGTGAGGGCATCTCTTGTGCACAGCCCTTTTCAGATCACCCCACAGATGTTCGATCGGATTCAGGTCTGGACTCTGGCTGGGCCATTCCAAAACCTTAATCTTCTTCTAGTGAAGCCATTCTTCTGTTGACTTGGGTGTGTGCTTTGGGTCATTGTCGTGCTGAAAGATGAAGTTCCTCTTCATCTTCAGCTTTCTAGCAGAAGCCTGAAGGTTTTGTGCCAACACTGACTGGTATTTGGAACTGTTCATAATTCCCTCCACCTTGACTAAGTATGGCGCGCATTTAGGGCGCATATATAGTATGCATGTATGGTATGCATTTTCCCTCACATATATTCAGTAGGCATGACGGTGCATACTCTGGAAGCTTCACGTCTAAACGGCCAAGAAGACCTGACCCGGCGGAGACCTCGGGAGGTGTGAAGTGGTTTCTTGAGAGACGGGAAGTCAGAGAGAATGTCCCAGCAGGAGCCCCCGAGGCTGAGGAGTTGAGAGACAATAGAGATGCCAAGGAGCCTCGGAAGCTATATGTTTACTGAAGGACTGTGGGCTGGAAATGTAATATTTGATGTTGGGGGGTTTTGTGTCTCTGGAGAGTATAAGAGCTGTGATGAATGATTGTTCTTCCTCTTTTGCTGAGATACTTGCTTGATAGAGGATGTAGACTTTCAATAAACCTTTCCTGAGAAATAAACTCAGTCTCGTTTGTGAAAGCATCCTCTACACTGGTGACCTACGACAAACCATGGCCGGTGACGGCGAGCTTTCCGCACCGGACTCTTCAGGAGCCAACCGGGTTAACGCAGCTACCGCACTACAGCTGCCCGATTTCTGGCAACATAACCCGCGCTCCTGGTTTACCACTGTGGATGTGGAGGCGCAGTTCCACCTTCGGGGAATCTCAGCGGACGCAATGAGGTTCTACCATGTCGTCGCGACGCTGGACAGCCTCACAGTGCAGCGGGTGGAGAGCCTGACCAACCACCCGCCCCAAGGCGACAAGTATGGCGCACTGAAAGCCGCCCTCATGCGAGCCTTCACTCCCTCGCTGGGAGAGCGAGCAGAGAAGCTCCTGGCGCTGACAGAAGGGGAAGCAGACAGGCCGGCAGATCTGATGGCGAAGATGATGAGCCTGAGAGGCGAGGATGACGACAGCTTTATCTTCGCCCACCTCTTTCTCAGAACGCTACCGCCAGCAGTGAGAGTCACCCTGGCCAGCTCACAGCTACTCAACAACCGTGACTACCATGAGCTGGGCCAGGAGGCGCAGCGGCTCGTCGACGCCCATAGATGACACGCAGCCACGACGGCAGCAACAGAGCTGAACGCACCCCCGCGAGACGAGGGGAGACCAGAGGCTGCAGCACCGGATCCACTGACGTCGGCAGCGGCACAGGCCAGGAGAAGCAGAGCTGACAACATCCTCTGTTTCTACCATCGACGCTTCGCCGAGAGAGCGCGCAGATGTGCCCCACCGTGCCGATACCAGCGCCAGGGAAACGCCAAGACCGAGAGCCGGTAGCAGCTGCGACTCTCGGCACGAAGAACAAGCTGCTTTTTGTGACAGATGCAAATTCGGGGAAAGAATTCCTGGTGGACACAGGCTCCCAGCTGAGTTTTGTCAAGTCTGCCTACGCGGACATGCTGACGCCTGCCAGTGGACCCCTGGTGTTAGCGGCGAACGGCTCCATGATCAAAACCTATGGGGAGAAGACGCTCCTCCTATCCCTCCACGGCCGCACCTTCGAGTGGACCTTCGTCGTAGCCGCAGTTAGCAACAACATGCTAGGTGCTGACTTTTTATGCTCAAACAGTTTATTAGTTGATCTTGCTAATAGTCTTTTTACTCTATCTCCTGCACAGCTCGGGTGGCCCTGCCTTCTGCACATCCCAATGTCACAGCTGCGTGTGGTAAGTTTCATGCACTACTCAATCAGTTTCCAGCACTCACGGTCCCAACATTGTCAGCGTCAGTTGCCAAACACGGGGTCGAGCATTTCATAACTACCTCTGGCCCCCCTGTTTTTGCAAAAGCTCGGCGCTTGGACCCAGCTAAACTGACCATCGCGCGCGAGGAATTCACCAACTTGGAAAAACTGGGCATTGTTAGACGCTTGAACAGCCCTTGGTCGTCACCCCTGCACATGGTGCCCAAGGCTGACGGCTCGTGGCGCCCTTGCGGTGATTTCTGCAGATTAAATAATGCTT
The DNA here is from genome assembly GCA_020510985.1 of Pholidichthys leucotaenia. Lineage (NCBI taxonomy): Eukaryota > Metazoa > Chordata > Actinopteri > Cichliformes > Pholidichthyidae > Pholidichthys > Pholidichthys leucotaenia. The sequence goes on from CM035839.1 coordinate 377,608,428, forward strand.
CAGCACACGACCGCTACCCGATTCCGCACATCCAGGATTTTTCGGCACATTTGGCGGGGGCGCGCATCTTTTCCAAAATAGATTTGGTGCGCGGTTATCACCAAGTCCCAGTCCGCGCGCAAGACATACCCAAAATGGCAGTTATAACCCCTTTCGGGCTCTTCGAGTTTTTGCGCATGCCTTTCGGCCTCAAAGGCGCCGCGCAGACGTTCCAACGCATGATGGATGTGGTGCTGCGTGGCCTCCCTTTCGTGCTCGTGTATTTGGACGATATTTTGGTAGCCAGTACATCCGAAGTCGAACACAAACGCCACCTCACAGCCGTTTTTCAGAGGCTGACAGAACATGGGCTGATAATTAACCCAGCGAAATGCCAGTTCGGGGTAGAGCAAATCAATTTTTTGGGGCACCGCGTGTCTCCAGAGGGCGCGGTCCCGCTGCCTGATAAAGTGCGCGCGATAACGGATTTCCCCCAACCCCCAACAGACAGTTAAGGCACTGCAAGAATTTTTGGGCATGGTCAATTTTTATAACCGCTTCCTCCCCAACGCGGCACGGCTCATGCACCCATTGTACGCGGCACTAAAGAAGCAAAAACCTGCATCTAAGGTTGAGTGGTCCCCGGACCGGGAGCGCGCTTTCTCACAAGTCAAATTGGCCCTCGCGAACGCTGCGTTATTGGCACACCCGGTGCCAGCAGCTCGCATGGTGCTAACCACGGACGCTTCCGACGTGGCAGTGGGGGCGGTTGTCGAGCAACTGGTAGCAGGGAGCTGGCAACCCCTTGCGTTTTTCAGCAAAACATTGCGCGATAACGAGCGTAAATACAGCGCGTTTGATAGGGAGCTTTTAGCCCTGCATTTGGCCATCCGCCACTTCCAGTTCTGGTTGGAAGGGCGCCGTTTCACCGCGTTTGTAGACCACAAACCATTAACATTTGCAATGGCCAAAATTTCAGAGCCTTGGTCGGGCCGACAACAGAGACAGCTGGCTGCGATTTAGGAGTTTACCACCGACATTCAACACGTGGCGGGCAAACATAATGTAGTGGCAGATTGTCTCTCGCGCACAGTTGCACTGCCAGGCCCCCAGGGGGCAGACTCGGCGGCTGTAGACTCGGGCCAGGCTTGCGGCGTGGAAGTGCTCACAGCCCCGGTCTGCGTTGGGTTAGATTATGCAGCCATGGCCGCCGAGCAGGCTAACGATGCGGACGTGCGCGCGCTCCAGTCTGGGCCAACAGGGCTAAGGCTGGAGCACAGGGTGCATTAAAGAGGTATGCCCCCCCTAATCTACGATATCTCCACGGGGCGCCCCCGCCCTGTGGTCCCAGCTGCGTGGCGTCGCCACGTTTTTGACTTAATACATTCGCTGGCACATCCGGGCGTTTGCGCGTCGATCAAAATGGTGGGAGAGAAGTTTGTTTGGCCGGGGCTGCGTAAACAGGTCAAAGAATGGGCTGCAGCCTGCGCAGCGTGTCAAAGAGCAAAGGTACACAAGCACACGCGGGCCCCTCTAGAACCTTTTCACATCCCAGCCAAACGCTTCGACCACGTGCATGTCGACTTGGTGGGACCCCTCCCACTGTCACAGGGGTTCACACACCTTCTAACTATGGTGGACCGCACTACGCACTGGCCAGAGGCGATTCCCCTGACGTCAACCATAGCAGCAGACGTTGCGCGTGTTTTTTTAACGGCTTGGGTCGCGCGCTTTGGAGTCCCGTCAGACATAACGTCTGACAGAGGACCCCAATTTGTTTCCGAGCTCTGGTCATCCATGGCACTCAGCCTGGGGGTGAAAATTCATCGCACAACTGCGTATAACCCCCAGGCCAACGGTTTGTGCGAACGCTTTCACCGGTCATTGAAAGCAGCCCTCAGAGCGGCTCTCACGGACACAAATTGGGTTGATAAGCTTCCATGGGTTTTATTAGGGTTGCGTTCAGCACCTAAAGAAGATTTGCAAGCCTCTCCGGCCGAGCTAGTCTTCGCCCAACCTCTCCGGTTACCGGGAGAATTCCTTCCTGAGAACCCCGCACCAGATCGCCCCCCCCGCTCAGCTGCTGCAGAGCGACGCGGGATCAAACACCCTCCCCGGCCCAGTTCATCACAGTTTTCCACGCGTTTTTGTGCCTGAAGCCTTAAAGAATGCAGAATTCGTCTTTGTTAGACACGACGCACAGAGGTTAGGTTTAAGACCACCTTATGATGGACAGTTCAGAGTGTTAGAAACCAGGGAAAAGCATTTTTTGCTCGATTTGGGAGACAGGAGGGAATTAGTCTGCATTAACAGACTCAAACCCGCTTTTGTGTTAGCTGATGAACAGGTGCAGGTAGCCAGGGCCCCCCGTCGTGGCAGGCCACCGGGGAGACACTCTGCTAAGCTTTCACGACGATGTGCTAATGACTCTGATCCACAGATGCAAGAGACAGCCACAGGCAGAGCGAGACCTGCTCACAGCAGGTATGGCAGGAGGTTGAAGCCCAAGCAGTTGGATGTGTGATATGTTGTGCCAATTTTTTTTTTTCGTTCTGTGTGATATGTCATGATTCTATGCATCTGGGGTGTAAGTTGTCCTTATTTAGACGTTTGGGGGGGGTTATATGGCACGCATTTAGGGCGCATATATAGTATGCATGTATGGTATGCATTTTCCCTCACATATATTCAGTAGGCATGACGGTGCATACTCTGGAAGCTTCACGTCTAAACGGCCAAGAAGACCTGACCCGGCGGAGACCTCGGGAGGTGTGAAGTGGTTTTTTGAGAGATGGGAAGTCAGAGAGAATGTCCCAGCAGGAGCCCCCGAGGCTGAGGAGTTGAGAGACAATAGAGATGCCAAGGAGCCTCGGAAGCTATATGTTTACTGAAGGACTGTGGGCTGGGAATGTAATATTTGATGTTGGGGGGGTTTGTGTCTCTGGAGAGTATAAGAGCTGTGATGAATGATTGTTCTTCCTCTTTTGCTGAGATACTTGCTTGATAGAGGATAAGATAAGATAAGATAAGATAAGATAAGCCTTTATTAGTCCCACAACGGGGAAATTCCAGGATTGCAACAGCACAGGGATAGCAACACTCAGAGCAACAATCAGAAGGCAAGAAAAAAAACAAGCAAGCAAGAGCAGCTAATAAACATATGTACGTATTACTATAAAATATATATATATACACACACACACAGACACACAGTGCAGAGCATTGTAGCTGGATGGAATAAATATATGAATATATGAACACACAGTGCAGAGCATTGTAGCTAGATGGAATAAATATGTAAATATATAAACACCCACAGTACGGAGCATTGCAGCTAGGTGGAATAAATATGCAAGTATATAAACACACACAGTGCGGAGCAATGTAGCTAGATGGAATAATATGTAGATATATAAATATATAAACACCCACAGTACGGAGCATTGTAGCTAGATGGAATAAATATGCAAATATATAAACACACACAGTGCAGAGCATTGTTGCTAGATGGAATGAAACAGCATAACCGTCTACTTAGTTATCCTACATGGTATGATTATGTGCCCATACATATTCTCACCCTCCATAGCGACCGGTATGTTCCTAGTTGTATGCCGGAGAGGACCATTGTGTAAGTCTATTGCATCTTTTGCATTCAAAAAACTATTAGTTTGTTACGTCTTTTTGCTATCTCTGCGAGCAGCCCTGCTTAGGTTGTACATGGATGGAGACTCTCAATAAACCTTTCCTGAGAAATAAACTCAGTCTCGTTTGTGAAAGCATCCTCTACATAAGGCCTCAGTTCAAGCTGAAGAAAAACAGCCCCAAAGCATGATGCTATCACCACCATGCTTCACTGTAGGTATGGTGTTCTTTTGGTGATAAGCAGTGTTGTGTTTGTGGCAAATATACCTTTTGGAATTATGGCCAAAAAGTTCAACCTTGGTTTCACTGGACCATGACACATTTTCCCACATGCATTTGGGACATTTCAAATGTGTTTTTGCAAAATGTAGCAGGGCTTGGATGTTTTTCTTTGTAAGATAAGGCTTCCGTCCTTGCCACCCAAAACGGGAGATTGTTGTCAATCTACTAAACAGCCAGTACTTGCCAGAAATTCTTGCAGCTCCTTCAATGTTGCTGTCGGCCTCTTAGCGAACTCCCTGACCAGTTTTCTTCCCATCTTTTCATCAGTTTTGGAGGGATGACCAGTTCTTGGTAATGTCACTGTTGTGCCATATTTTCTCCACTTGATGATGACTGTCTTCACTGTGTTCCATGGTATATTTAATGCCTTGGAAATTCTTTTGTACCCTTCTCCTGACTGATACATTTGAACAGTGAAATCCCTCTGATGCTTTGGAAGCTCTCTGTGGACCATGGCTTGTGCTGTGACTACAAAAATGTCAGGAAAAGCCGACTAGAACAACTGAACTTTATTTGGGGTTAATAAGAGGCATTTTAAATGGTGGCAGGTGTGTGCTGACTCCCATTTAACATGAGTTTAAATGTGATTGGTTAATTCTGAACACAGCAACATCCCCAGTTATAACAGGGTGTGCATATTTATGCAACAAGGTTATTGTAAGTTTTTTATTTTTTTATTTTTCCCCTTGAAAGATTTCAGTTTGTTTTTCAATTTGGTTTTACAGGTTATAGGTCACATTAATGAAGGAAAAAGTTTTGAAATGATTTATCTTGATCTTATTTTTTACATCACAAAAACCTGGCATTTGAACAGGGGTATGTAGACGTTTTATATTCACTGTATATTATTCCAAAATTTTTACTTAGTGACACCTTAATGAGTTTGCATGGTCTCCTTGTATCTGCGTGGGTTCTCTCAGGTTCTCCAGCTTCTTCCCGCAGTCTTACCAATACATGCACATTAGGTTAACTGGCATTAACAGAGAATTCTAGATTGCCTGTAGGTGTCAATAGTTATGTGTGTTTGTGTTGGCCCTTTGATGGACTGGCAATCTGCCCAGGATGTACCCAGCCTCTCTCTAAGTGGAATTGAGCTATTTTTTTTTAAAGAAGTCATCATAGAATGGCCATAAGACGCAACCATTACAACCTCTCTATTCAATACAGTACAAGTTAATAAAATATCTTATAAATACGGCTGCTGCCTCAAGGTCTGTGGGATTGTAGAGCCTGTAAAGTACGTATGTAACTACTTACATTTCCTCAAGCGCATTAATTCAAGTAACTTTTCCAACATTGTACTTTTATGAGTAGTTTTGTTGCAAAATACTTTATACTCTTGATTAATTTGTAAAAGAACACCTTTACTCATCTGTTTGGTTGTACTATTTGAGCAACTTTTGACTTCACTGATTTGAAATGAGTGTCAGTCCAGATTTGACATCAATTAATTTATTGCTGTTGCAACGTGGACAAAATTGTTGGTACCCCTCTGTTAATGAAAGAAAAACCCACAATGGTCACAGAAATAACTTGAATCTGACAAAAGTGGTAATAAATAAAAATTCTATGAAAATTAACCAATGAAAATCAGACAATGCTTTTGAATTGTGGTTCAACAGAATTATTTTAAAAAACAAACTCATGAAACAGGCCTGGACAAAAATGATGGTACCCTTAACTTAATATTTTGTTGCACAACCTTTTGAGGCAATCACTGCAATCAAACGATTTCTATAACTGTCAGTGAGACTTCTGCACCTCTCAGCAGGTATTTTGGCCCACTCCTCATGAGCAAACTGCTCCAGTTGTCTCCGGTTTGAAGGGTGCCTTCTCCAGACGGCATGTTTCAGCTCCTTCCACAGATGTTCAATAGGATTTAGATCAGGGCTCATAGAAGGCCAATGTTTCGCTCTTAGCCATTCTTGGGTGTTTTTAGCTGTGTGTTTTTGAGTCATTATCCTGTTGCAAGACCCATGACCTGCGACTGAGACCAAGCTGTCTGACACTGGGCAGCACATTTCTCTCTAGAATACCTTGATAGCCTTGAGATTTCATTGTACCCTGTACAGATTCAAGACACCCTGTGCCAGATGCAGCAAAGCAGCCCCAGAACATAACAGAACCTCCTCCATGTTTCACAGTAGGGACAGTGTTCTTTTCTTGGTATGCTTCATTTTTGCGTCTGTGAACGTAGAGCTGATGTGTCTTGCCAAAAAGTTCCAGTTTTGTCTCGTCTGTCCATAGGACATTCTTCCAGAAGCTTTGTGGCTTGTCAACATGCAGTTTGGCAAATTCCAGTCTGGCTTTTTTATGATTTGTTTTCAACAGTGGTGTCCTCCTTGGTCGTCTCCCATGAAGTCCACTTTGGCTCAAACAACGACAGATGGTGCGATCTGACACTGATGTACCTTGACCTTGGAGTTCACCATCAATGTGTTTAGAGGTTGTTCTGGGCTCTTTTGTTACTATTCGTATTATCCGTCTCCTCCTGCGGCCACATCCAAGGAGATTGGCTACAGTCCCATGGATCTTAAATTTCTGAATAATATGTGCAACTGTAGTCACAGGAACATCAAGCTGCTTGGAGATGGTCTTATAGCCTTTACCTTTAACATGCTTGTCTATGATTTTCTTTCTAATCTTCTGAGACAACTCTCTCCTTTGCTTCCTCTGGTCCATGTTTAGTGTGGCACACACCATGTCACCAAACAGCACAGTGACTACTTGTCACCCTTTAAATAGGCCGACTGACTGATTACAAGTTTGTAGACATCTGTGATGTTAATTAGAGGACACATCTTGGTTGAACATGTCTCTATGGTCACATTAGTTTCAATCTTTTCTAGGGGTACCATCATTTTTGTCCAGGCCTGTTTCATGAGTTTGTTTTTTAAAGTAATTCCGTTGAACCACAATTCAAAAGCATTGTCTGATTTTCATTGGTTAATTTTCATAGAATTTTTATTTATTACCACTTTTGTCAGATTCAAGTTATTTCTGTGACCATTGTGGGTTTTTCTTTCATTAACAGAGGGGTACCAACAATTTTGTCCACGTCTGTATTTGTATAATATTACATGGAACATATAATATACAAATAATATATTGCAACAACATTATGTAACAGGTCGAACCTTGGATCCAGGAAGAGCAATGTGGTTTTCGTCCTGGCCGTGGCACATTGGACCAACTTTTTACCCTCTCAAGTATCCTCGAGGGTTCGTGGGAATTTGCCCAACCAGTCCACATGTGTTTTGTGGACTTGGAGAAAGCATTCAACCACATCCCTCGTGGTCTCTTGTGGGGGGTGCTGCGGGAGTATGGGGTATCGGGCTATTTGTTACGAGCTGTCTGGTCCCTATATAACTGTTGCAAGAGTTTGGTTCATATTGCCAACACCCAGTCAAACTCATTTCCAGTATGTGTTGGACTCCGCCAGTGCTGGCCTTTGTCACTGATCCTGTTCATAATTTTTATGGACAGGATATCTAAGCGCAGCCAAGGATCGGAGGGTGTCATGCTTAGTGACCACAGGATCTCATCTCTGCTGTTTGCAGATGATGTTGTCCTGGTGGCTTCATCGACCAATGACCTACAGGTCTTGCTGGGATGGTTTGCTACTGAGTGTGAAGTGGCTGGGATGAGAATCACTACCTCCAAGTCCGAGTCCATGGTCCTCAGCCGGAAAAAGGTGGCTTGTCCATTCCGGGTTTGGGACAAGCTCCTGCCCCTATTGGGGGGGGGGGAGTTGAAGTATCTCGAGGTCTCATTCACGAGTGAGAGGATAATGGAGCGAGAGATTGCGAGAGATTGACAGATGGATCGGAGCAGCCTCTGCAGTGATGTGTACATTGTACCGGTCTGTTGTGGTGAAGAGGGAGCTGGCTCTAAAGCAAAACTGTCAATTTACTGGTCAATCTACGTTCCTACCCTCACCTATGGTCATGAGCTTTGGGTAATGACCGAAAGAATGAGATTGCAGATACAAGTGGCTGAAATGAGCTTTCTCCGTAGGATTGCTGGACTCACCCTTAGAGATAGGGTGAGGAGTTCAGTCATCCGGGAAAGGCTCAGAGTAGAACCGTTGCCTCTCCACATCGAAAGGAGCCAGCTGAGGTGGTTTGGGCATCTGATCAGGATGCTTCCCACTTGAGGTGTTTCGGGCACGTCCCACTGGGAGGAGACCTTGGGGCAGACCTAGGGCATGCTGGAGAGACTACGTCTCCCAACTAGCCTGGGAACATCTTGGTATCCTCTCTGAAGAGCTAGTGCAGGTGGCCAGGGAGAGGGAAGTCTGGGCTTCTCTGCGTGAGTTGCTGCCTTCGCGACCCGGACCTCCAGAAAAGCGGTAGAAAATGGATGGATGGATGGATTACATGGAACATGTTACTAATTTATGTTTTGTTTATATTTTGCTTTGTCTAACAAGCACTGAAAATCCACACAAATTGTAAAATTGCAAATTTTCAAGAAAGGAGTTGCATATTTGAAGTAAAAAGTTGTAAATACACATGAAAAAGATCACAAAGTTAAATGTTGCAAATGCATTTTAAAAGTTGTGAATTTAAGAAAAAAATTGTTAAAAAAATGTACATTTTTGACAAAATTTCAAGAAAAGTCTTACTAGTTTTCAGGGAAAAACTTAATGGGGAGTAAAGTTATTACTTTTTAGCCAAGTAACTTTCTTTTCTTTTTACTCCTACTTAAGTAATTTTTTTGTGTATTATGTATTGGTCTTGATGGGCCTTGATATTCAGTATGTCCACAGTACTTTCGTGCCTTCTTTGTGTGATAGATTGGAGTAGTGGAGGACTCAGGCGCAGGCAGGATCAAGTGCAAAAAACAATAATTTATTAACAAATTCAGGAACAAATAAACGGCAGCACATGGGCTGCAAAACAGAATTTAAACCAGGCAAGCAAAACTCACAAAGAACAGGAACAAGGCTGGACACAGGCTAGGAATGTTACAGGAACGTCACGGACAGAAACATTAATGATGCTACACAGGACACAGACTGAGACTGGTACATATGGACAGGGGAGCAATCAAGACATCACGAGACAGGTGGGAGTAATCAGGAGAATCAGAGACAGCATGGAGTGGCTATAGGCACGGGAAACATAAGGGGCTGAGACAAAAGGTAAACCAGAGACATGAACACAGGACCAGGGAGTACAGAACCATGGCAAATAATAACAAACAGAGAGTCATACAAAACGAACTTCAAACCTCAGACCAGAATAAAGAAGAATTGTAAGTAACCCTTTGTGGTTTTCATTGACTACATTTTTCTGTAAGTCACCCTTTGTGGTCCTTTTGATTGCCTTTTTGTAAGTGCCCTTCGTGGCTATTATTTGTGTTCTTCGTTATTAAATGTGCAAACTCACAGCAGGTGAGTGGTGCCTTATTCCTGCCCAGAACACAAATAATAGCCACAAAGGGCACGTACAAAAAGGCAATCAAAAGGACCACGAAGGGTGACTTACAGAAAAATGCAGTGGTAGGGTGGATTCTGACCCCCAGGCTGTGAGCCATCATGGACCAGAGTTCTGAAACAAATTGCAGACCCCTGTCGAAGCGATGTCCAACGGGGGATCCGAACCGTGTAACCCAAGCCAACAAAAAAGCGCAAGCCACTTCTGCGGATGTGGTGGAAGCCAGCAGGACCACTTCATGCCAGCGCGTGGTGTGGTCCACGATTGTCAAAAGGTGTGTGAAACCTTGCGGCGGCGGGAGGGGGCCCACCAAATCCATGTGGATGTCATCGAACCTCCTGGCCGGAATTTGGAACGGCTCGAGGGGGGCTTTGGTGCGCTTGTTCACTTTGGCCCTCTGGCACGCAACGCACACTGCAGCCCACTCTTTCATGTCCCTGCATAAGTGAGGCCAGACAAATTTTGCCCCCACCAGTTTAACCGAGGCATGCACGCCGGGGTGTGAAAGGGAGTGGACTGACTCAAAAATGCGGAGGCGCCAAGAGCTTGGAACCACTGGGCATGGGCGACCGGTGGAGACGCCGCAGAGCAAGGTGGGGGGGCACCCTTCTTGCACCACCCTGCTCTCCAGTTTTAACCCAGTAGGTGTAGACTGGAGCATGCAAATGTCTGCGTCCCCGGTTTCCTTCACGGCCATGGCGGGGAAATCTATTCCCATGTAGACTGGGGAAACTAACGTACGTGACAGGCAGTTGGCCACGACATTAAGCTTACCGGCTATGTGTTGAATGTCGGTTGTGAACACCGAGGTCGCGGCCAAATGTCGCTGCTACTGGGCCGACCACAGTTCTGAGACTTTGGACATTGCGTACATAAGCAGCTTATGATCAACGAACGTGGTGAATTCGCGCCCTTCCAGCCAAAACTGGAAGTGGTGCATTGCCAGGTGGAGGGCCAACAACTTTCTGTCAAACGTACTGTATTTGCGTTCGTTGTCACGCAAAGTATGGCTGAAAATGCGAGCAGCTGCCATGAATCATAAACATACTGCTCCACCACTGCCCCTATGGCAACGTCAGATGTATCAGTGGTGAGTGCTAGCCACGCTGACGGGGCACAGTGGGCTAGCAAAGTGGCGTTAGCAAGCACTGTTTTGGCGTTTGCGAAAGCCTGGACTCGCTTGGGGTTCCAGTTGATGTTTTCTACGGGCTTCTTTTTTTGAGCGCGGCGTACAACGGTTGCAGCAGCTGGGCTGCTCAGGGGAGGAAATGGTTGTAAAAGTTGACCATGCCCAAAAATTCCTGTAGGGCCATCACCATCTGCTGATGCATAAAATCCGACACAGCGCGCACCTTATCAGGCAGCGGAATCGCGCCCTCCTGGGTCGGCGGCTCCTGGAACAGGCTCATCACTCGCTGCGTGGCGCACACATCCAGTGCAGCGACCACATGATAATATTTAGTGTCGTTCCTTGTGATCCCGCAGAGTGCAAATTGGGCTTCCACATGCAGAAACCAAGCGGTCGGATTGTGGAGCCAGAAGTCTGGGAGCTCGACTGTGACAGTGCATGCCGTGCTGGTGTTCTCCCTCTGGGTTGTCTCCGGGGCGGTGCTCGGTGCTCGGTGCCATTCCACGTCTAAGGGTCACCAATGTGGAAGTTGAAAGCAAATGAGATAGCGAGCTGGACGACTCTCGAACTTTATTTAACTTCCAACGTTAAACACAAAAAACTAAAATCTGAATGCCTAAGCAAACTCCTTTATACACTTTTATTCCCGCCTCTGGCACACAGGGTAAACACATTAACATACAGACTGAAAGACATGTACACACATTAACATAACATTGACACACATGTCACAGAGCAGGTTTTGCTACAATACATTCGCACCCCTGCATCCTCAGGTGTGAATCCTAAATGATAATAATAACAATCAGAGAGTCATACAAAATTAACTTCAAACCTCAGACCAGAATAAAGAACATAGCATGACTATGATAATGAATAATAATAAATACAGAGAAACCCCCCCCCCCCCCAACTGAACTGAGGCAGGGGAAACATAGAATAGCAAAAACAAACTTAAAGTGGGAACATGGTCCCCAACCCATGCTCAGACCCGGACACTGTAATTTAAAAAAGATACATTGAGAATATTAATCAAATTCCCCCTTTGGTAAAAGTTTGGATTTTCCTTGTTTTGTTGTACCTGTTTATAACTACGTACTTGTCATCAGTAATTTTGACTTTGTTGTCAATGAAAATAATTTAATAATTAAAGGTTATTCAAAATCTACCTTTTCCACTTTCAAGTAATTTCTGAACAATTGTTTTTTCAGATGCTGACTATTCAACAATTGGTTGCGTGATGAGTATGTACCAATTTTATACCGACTTGTAAGTATTTAACTTATTAAAAAATACACCATTGTTCAAGTTAAGTCTTGTAATAAACTGTTTAGTATAAAACTGTATCAAGGTGAGTTAACAGATATAGTTTTAAAAAAGTACAAAATTAACAGTCAAACTCATAAAAATTTAACTAGAATAAAGATTTGTCTTTAACAAATACCTATCAGCACCCTGGACAGCTGCTTCAACAATTAGCAGTGTTGTTCAGCACCTTGGACAGCGACCTACTTTTTGATTGGCTGTCACTATGTTACACCTATTTGCAAAAGGCCAATGTGGGTGGGCTTAGTAATCACAGATCCTGGCGTTTGAAGGAGGGTGCAAACTCGCCAGAGGAGAACTCAGCCTATAATGGGAAGACGAGAGCTGGTTAGTGAGAGGAGGGAGACTGGAATGGAAATTTCAAGAATGCAACTTACGGGAGGCAAGCAGAGAACCCAACAGAAGAACCCAGCAGGAACAGGCAAACCAGCGGGATGGAGCTGGCAGGGAGTGGGGAAGGCGTGGAGCTGAGTGAAGTGTCTGACCGGGTGGAGTGAAGCAGCCTGGAGCGATGACGAAGATGATGGAGCAGGTGAGTGCACAACGAGCCCCACAGACGCACCGCAAAGATGGCCACAACCTGGGGAAGAGGAGGAGAACAGGGATTAGAATCGGGTTCCTAGAAAATGAGCTATCACTTACTTGCTTTGCTTATTATGGCAGTATACCCAATGAGCCAGCGCTGGAGCATTCACAAACTGGTCCTTTTAAGCGCTGGCGGTGAAGAGACAGCAGCTGTGTCCACTCACGCAGGTGTATTGATTACCTGCGGAGCCGGGAAAACTCTCACAGGAAGAGAGGGGGAGTATGCGCTCACCTGATAATGACACGAAGTGCGTCTTTAAAGGCATTATGGGGTGTTGATCTTTCTTTCGTTCTTTCTTTCTTGCTTCCTCTCAAGCGTTAAAAAAGACTGTCAAAATACACCAATCTTGTCAGTTATTCCATCAAGCCAAAGTGGTTTTACTTGTTTACCGGTAAAACCTCTGTCCTCCAACCATAGACATATATATACTAGACTCCTCAGCCAGACACCATATTGGTCAGGTAAAGAAACACAAACAAATGATGGCACACACAGATATAACTGGCTAGAGTGCTCATCGCTAGCCATCAGGCTAGTTTTAGGCGGCCAAGCATGGACGCCATATTGGTGCAGATAAGAAGCACAAACAAGCCAACACAAGACATAGAGAGCCTAAAGCCCAATTCATGGTGGCAACAAACACATTACTATGTGAGTAAGTGCGGTGGGTGAGAGTGCAAGAGAGGGTGAGCGCTTACCGAGCGTATGCAGCGCCAAAAAAGTGAACACACGTACAAGTGCACAAATGGTCACAGTGAACTGCGCAATGCATGCGCCAGGAAACTCCCACCAAGGGAAAGTACAGAGCAATCCACCAAAACTGGGAGAATATACTGTATGTTCGTCTTTTTGCCTGTCTGTTTCTGTCCTCTGCCAGTCACGCCCCCTCTACTTCTGCATATTGAACCTTAAATCGGAAAAAATCTCCATTAAGTGAATGGCAAGAGAGAAATTATCTTTCAATCCTGACCAAATTTTGCTACGAGTTACACGTATAACATTTGTCAATTTAATTTTCCATGTAATTAAAAGTTGTCGGTTGTCGTATAATAAAAGAGTAATATTTAGTTTTTGTGGAAACCGCTTAGTGGACTACATTTCCTTGTCTCTGACTATACACATCATCAAACACGATTATGGTGGTTTCCCTCTCAAAGTTCACCTCCTGTTTTCTGACCGATGAAAGAAGCATCCAAAGAGGACAAAAACAACACAAATGTATTGTATTGTATTTTGAGAGGTGCAGTTGATTCAGAGAACTGTTAGCTGCACTCAGGGGTATTTAACTATCATGTTGTTTATGTCTCTTCCATTCTAAACACCACAGGCTGTAATGGACCTGTGTAATGGATGTGTATTGTGAAGTCTTTGCATGAGCTCATTCATGTTCATTTGAGTCCATGCGATATTATAAGGAATGAGTCGAAGTTTATTATGAGAATAAATAACACACTAGTAACTGGGAGCTAACTAGGCTAATATCAATAATGGTAACAGCAATAACCAAGGGATTCTGCATACACAAAATAGTATTAAAACAAGTCAGGTGACAACTGGGAGTCAGACATGTTCTGATGAGTTTCACATATCTATTACAGCCAGTACAGTGGTATTTGGAATAGAAGAGACATAAACCACATGATAGCTACTCTGTGCTAAGCTAACTGGGCGAAACGGCACAGTATAGTGTAACCCATTTTGGTGAATACATTTATTTTGAAATGTGCAAGCACATATACTTATCTTGTTTGGTAGTTTTGGGACTTTTAGCCTGAAAAGGGATGAGAGCGGAAGCGTGAGAAGAGAATAAAGAAGGTGCCATGCCATTGACTGAAGAGCTTCCACTTCCTTGTTTTCATTATTCTACTGATCCAGTTTAGGCACACCACGATTGCTCAGTTACATTGGTGGCAGCGGTGGTTTTTCTGCTGTTACCCCCACTGAGATATACAGAAAGTGTGTCTGGATTAGTTTATGCAAGTTTCGGGTAGTTCCTGATGGTTAGCCTCTGCTAACATCCGCTTGTAAGTGTTGCAGAGAGAAGCACCAGCTATCAGGATGTGGTCAAGCCTCGAGGACCCGCTGGGCGCTACGATGCACCGTGACTGCAAGCCCCTCAGTAGCAATGTGGGGATTCAGCTTCCGCCCTCCTTCTCTGGGGATGTGACAAAAAGTTTTCACCGCTGGGTCCGGCAATTCAAAGTTGCCATAAAAGCACTGACTGGTGGCCATTACGACTGCATGAATTGGCACAAATTCTGCCCACTTGTCTGTCCAAAGCTGCTTTTCTCTTGTGGGATAGCCTTCCTACAATGGTGCAAGCCCATTATTCTACTGTGAAGGAAAAGTTGCAAGATGCTTTTGGAGAAATACATTTTTTTGGATTGTTTCAGAGCTAATCTTTCTGCTCATCGTTGTGCGCCTAATGAGAGCTTGGATGTGTATGCAGCTGATGTTAGTAAACTGGTTTAGCTCACATTCCCAGTCTATGATGAAGCGGCTCAGAGGGAGGAGAAGTTCTGCATATTTCTTGCTGGCTTGGATCCAGGCCTGAGAGCTAAGTGTCATGAGTAGGGAGCCACTGATTTGGAGGAGGCTCTGATCATTGCTGGTCATTGTGAAATGGCCAGAGAGGCACTGGAGGCAGATTGTGTGACTGATAATGGATATACTGTATTTCCCTTGATCAAAAGCAAATTAATTTATAATCCTTATTTAATATTTTTTTCGGGATCTTGTTGTAGCATGCCGACGCCCCTCCTTGTGCTGTATGACCCAGTTGAAGGGGTCCAATTCCAAACTCCCCCCTGCCCTTTTCCCAGTCGGGTCATTATCGACAGACATGCCCCAAAGACCGACAACTGGTTTATTGTCCGTAAAAATAGTAAAAGAAGCACAGCCAATGTAATGCCTGAACTGCTGCACGGCCCACAGTTCTCCATCAAATGTGGAACAACGCTTCTCAGTAGAGGTGAGCGCTTGACTAGCGTACACCACTATTCTCTCAAGGCCATCCCTATCTTGTGCCAACACTGCGCCGACAGCCTCCTTTGAGGCATCAGTGTACACCTTAAAAGGAATGTTGAAATCAGGCATTGTAATGACCGGAGCAGAGGAGAGAACTCCCTTTAAATACTTAAAAGTGGCATCACATTCATCAGACCAGTAAAAAGTTATGTCTTTGCATATCAGCTTATGGAGAGGGGCTGCATGTTGGGCAAAACTTTTTAACAAACCGCCTATAGTATGAACAGAGGCCAACACCTCAGTGGGAGTCTGAGGTGTGGGCCAATTCCTGACCTTGTCCGTGTTCAGCAGGTCAGGCTGTAGGTCGAAGTGAGACCCCACATGTCCTAGAAAAATGACATGATCACAAGTTAGATTGCATTTTCTCAGATTCAGCCTCATGCCCTCCACCTGAATTCAGGAGAAAACCTCATGCAAATTAGCCAAGTGATCTTCAGATGTGAGGCTGTATATCAGGACATCATCAAGGTACACCATACAAACCTGCCAGGGAAGGCCCCTGAGAACCAGCTCCAACATGTGCTGGAACGTCGTAGGTGCATTGGTGAGACCCATCGGCATTGACCTCCACTGATGGGAGGCTCCTGCCCCTTGTAAAGGCTATCTTTTCCATGTCCTCCTCAGCAACCTCAATCTGCCAGTAACCATTAGAAAAGTCTAATGCACTAAACCACAGGGAACCCGCTAAGGCATCCAGGGTATGATCGACCCTGGGAAGAGGGTGACAGTCCTTAACCGTAACACGGTTTAAGCGACGATAATCAATAAATAATCGCTACTCTCCGTACTTCTTCTTCACCAAGATGACTGGTGAAGCCCAGGGGCTGCAGCTCTCCTCAATCATCGCATCGTCCAACAGCACTGCCACTTTCCTGTCAATTTCGGCCCTTTTCTTTGAAGACGTTCGATAGGCGCGTTGACGTAGGGGAGGATGGTCCCCAGTATTGATATGTTTGATAGCTGAGCCATTCCTTGCAATCCCTTTCTCCATAATAATTATAGTGCTGTACTCAGACACTAGTTCAGCTAACTGCCTCTTCTGGCACTGACTAGCTGGAGAGTCTTCTAGTGAAATTAAGGGAGCACTGGCATGAGAAATGGTACAGTCAGAGGGTAAAGGTATCATTGAAGGAGACAGAATTTCAGTATCATACACAGAGGAAAAACTCACCTAAGTCAATGCCCTTCCTCAACATCATATCACAATCAGTAGGGTTCAACACATGAGCTAGAGTGACCCCATCCTTCACAGAAGTCAGGGTATGGGTGACTACACATTCAGAACCAGCCTGTAGATTTGGTGACAAGTAGCCTACAAAGTTGGGTATTTGGTCCATGGGTCCAGTTGGCAAAACTCTAGCTGTCACCAGTTTTTCGCTAAAAGGAGGTAAAGTCACAGGATTAGCAACTGACACATTACAGCATTCAGGAACCAAGTTGCTACCACTCAGAAGAGGAATACTCATATCCCCAAGACATATTCTACCATTAACAAAATCCAACAATGCATGGTTGGAAACTAGGAAGTCCAAACCAAGCAATACTGCTTGAGTAGACTGCCGAAGCACATGGAACACATGCGGCCAAGATCTATTCCCCAGCCGAAGAGCGGCAGTTATGGTCCCCAAAACATCCAACATTTGACCATTCGCAGTCTCTGCAGCAATAATGTCAGTGTTAATGGGCCTCTACTGCAATGCAGGGACCGCTATGCGGACTTGAAGGATTGATGAAGGATTCTGTAGACCCCAAATCCATCAGGATGCTGACTTCAGCACCCTCAATGCTACACTGAACATAGGAAATAAACTGCTGCAGTGATTTCATGTATGGCAATCTCCAAGGGGACGAAAAGCTCTTCACTGTTAGGGCCCTCTAGTGAAGTAGCTGGCATCTGGGCTGTGACATCAGCTACATCCCGTTTCCTGAACAGTCACTCGACGAGAGGACCTCCTCCTCCTCAGCGAGAGGAAACGTAGTATAACCCTCCGTCTCGGTGTGTCATAGGAACCAGGGCCCCTAGGGGTTGCTGGAGAAGTCGGGGAGCTGCTAAAGCATCACTTGTCACCTGCTGAACACTCACGCCACCCTCTGTCAGGTGAACAGCCTCTCTGGTTGTAGCATAGATGGTGAGATTGGCAGCCCCGTTCACCACAGTCACATCGGCACTTGTTTCCAGCCACAGGAGAACTTCTCCTGTCATCCCTCTGATCACATTTCTTAGGCGGCTGTTGTCCTCCGCCAGGTGTCACATCATCAGTCTCATCTCACTTCTTTCCTCAGTAAGTCTGTCCACAGCTTTCTGTAATACACTCCCCTCTGTCACAGAATGCATCATGACTGTGTCGCGCTGTCCTTGGGAGTGCATTCAATGGTGTGAAAAAGTGTTTGCCCCCTTTCTGATTTCTCATTTTTTGTATGTTTGTCACACTTAAATGTTTCAGATCATCAAACAAATTTAAATATTAGACAAAGATAACACAAGTAAACACAAGATGCAGTTTTTAAATGAAGGTCTTTATTATTAAATTGAAAAAAAAAAAAATCCAAACCTACATGGCCCTGTGTGAAAAAGTGATTGCCCCCTAAACATAAAAACTGGTCGGGCTACCCTTAGCAGCAACAACTGCAATCAAGCGTTTGCGATAACTGACAATGAGTCTTTTACAGCGCTGTGGAGGAATTTTGGCCCACTCATCTATGCAGAATTGTTGTAATACAGCCACATTGGAGGGTTTTTGAGCATGGACAGCCTTTTTAAGGTCATGCCACAGCATCTTAATTGGATTCAGGTTAGGACTTTGACTAGGCCACTCCAAAGTTTTCATTTTGTTTTTTCTTAAGCCATTCAGAGGTGGACTTGCTGGTGTGTTTGGATCATTGTTCTGCTGCAGAACCCAAGTGTGCTTCAGCTTGAGGTCACGAACAGATGGCCAGACACTCTCCTTCAGGATTTTTTGGTAGACAGCAGAATTCATGGTTCCATTTACCACAGCAAGTCTTCCAGGTTCTGAAGCAGCAAAACAGCCCCAGACCATCACACTACCACCACCATATTTTACTATTGGTATGATGTTCCTTTTCTGAAATGCTGTGTTACTTTTATGCTGGATGTAATGGAACACATACATTCCAAAAAGTTCAACTTTTGTCTTGTCAGTCCACAGAGTATTTTCCCAAAAGTCTTGGGGATCATCAAGATGTTTTCTGGCAAAACTGAGACAAGCCTTTGTGTTCTTTTTGCTCAGCAGTGGTTTTCGTCTTGGAACTCTGCCATGCAGGCCATTTTTGCCCAGTCTCTTTCTTATGGTGGAGTCATGAACACTGACCTTAACTGAGGCAAGTGAGGCCTGCAGTTCTTTGGATGTTGTTGTGGGGTCTTTTGTGACCTCTTGGATGAGTCATCGCTGCGCTCTTGGGGTAATTTTGGTCAGCCGGCTGCTCCTGGGAAGGTTCACCACTGTTCCATGTTTTTGCCATTTGTGGATAATGGCTCCCCACTGTGGTTCGCTGGAGTCCCAAAGCTTTAGAAATGGCTTTATAACCTTTTCCAGACTGATAGAGCTCAATTACTTTGTTTCTTATTTGTTCCCAAATTTACTTGGATCGCAGCACGATGTCTAGCTTTTGAGGATCTTTTGGTCTACTTCACTTTGTCAGACAGGTCCTATTTAAGTGATTTCTTGATTGAGAACAGTTGTGGCAGTAATCAGGCCTGGGTGTGGCTAGAGAAATTTAACTCCGCTTTCCAAAGATGTGATAAACCACAGTTAATTTATGTTTTAACAGTAGGGGGCAATCACTTTTTCACACAGGGCCATGTAGGTTTGGATTTTTTTTAACCTTTAATAATAAACACCTTCATTTAAAAACTGCATTTTGTGTTTACTTGTGTTTGTCTATTTAAATTTGTTTGATGATCTGAAACATTTAAATGTGACAAATACGCATTTCCAGTAACAAAAAGTAAAGAAGAAAATCAAAAAAAACTTCCCCATTCTTCCACAGTCACCATGTCACATTCAAATCAACTTTTATAAATTTATTTTTATTTAATATGTATTCATATAAAAAAATTCTTGACAAAAATGAACAAATTAGAAACAAGACATATAGGGATAAAAAGGAGACCCAGACTTAAGAGAGGTCATTTAAGTTAATGTTTAAATATAGTATTGTTTCAGAGTACACATTTTATTCTCTGGTCAGAAGCACTCTGGTCAGACACCCAGTTTGGACATCCAATCCAGATCTAAAATGGCTGCAATTGAGAGCCTAAGTCAGGGGTGGGCAGTGAGGGCCATTCCACTGCAGGTTTTCTGTTCCACTCAGTCTCTTCAGCAGGTGTTTGCTCTGATCAGCTTCAATGATTGCTAATCACTGACAACACCTGCTGAAGAGACTGGGTGGAACAGAAAACCTGCAGTAGAATGGCCCTCCATGGCACATGATTGCCCACCCCTGGCCTAAGTTATGCCCCCTCTACTTTCACATATGGCACCTTAAATTGAAAAAATTCTCCATTGAAATGAATGACAAGAGCGAAATTATCTTTTTGATCCCGATAAAATTTTGCCATGAGTTACACATATGATGTTTGTCAAATTAAAAGATAATTTTCTACATAATTAAAGTTGTCGGCTGTCATATAATAACAGAGTGACATTTTAGTTTTTGTTTCAATGATTAGTGAACAACAATTCCCATCATCCCACATCACTAAACATGAGCATGGTGGGAGATTACTAAAACCTCACCTCCTGTTTCCTGACCAATGATTAAAGGATCCAAAGAGGAGAAAAACAACACAAAGGTACTGTTTTGTATTGTGAGAGCTGCAGTTGACCCAGAGGACTCCATTCACACCAGGATAGTCTGGGGGTCTCGGTTCAACTCCGCGGGGGATGGCGAGAATTTTCACACCTCAGTTTGGTTTGGTTTGCATTCACACAGCACTTCACTCGAGCGGACCAAAATGCTTGGACAACGTCACGCAGTCACAACAGCTGCTCATTTGTGGCGCTGTAGCCGAAGCCGCCATGACCAGGAAGAAAAAAACCTCGGCGAAGAACAGAAATTCGGCTCATCGATTGGCCAGGACCAGTGTTATGCCGAGAATTGCTCACTTGCCAAGAATTGCATCCCATGCACCAAAACTATAAGATGTAACACTACAGCCAGGCTTGTAACCATTTGTGCATTTTTAGAAGTAAAAATTACTACCTCTTGTAAAATATCTTGAAATTATGTTTATTTGACGATGGGATGCAATTCTTGGCAAGCGAGCAATTAACACCGTTTCCTTCAGCCGAGGTGTTTATGCGCCACAAACCAATAAAAATGAAAAGCTCTGGTGTCTGAATAAACCCCCCATGCTGCCATCATGTCGCTAAACATATTGAAAACATTGGTATTCTTGTGTGTAGCCACAAGCAGCTGAGAAATCTGGTCCTCAGACCAAATGTCTATCACAGCCTGCATTTCCTCCTCAATCCTCATTCCTCCAAGTCCAAGAGACATTTTTATTAAACTTTTCTCCTTGGTTTTCTCCGGTAAAAGTATTTCTTGGATCCGCGTCGTTGTCTGTTATTTTCTACCCAAAAGGGAGGCTGAAGAACCAGGAGCTCTTCAGCTGAATCGGGGTGTTGGATTTATTTATTTGCCCACGGATTCCTGCCACAGAAACACACATGGAGTTTTCAACAGGGACAACTTTTTCACGTGAGTGGCAACTTCGTCTGTCTGTATCTCCCCCAGACGGTGAATTCATGTCTTTTCATGTATTTACATTGAGTTATAATGTAATCACGCTGCGTGAAAAATTCGCCTGTTCGTGTTTGATGTGAAGGCACCTTTACAGTAAACGCCACTTTCTCTTCTCACTGCGTGTTGCTGTGGTTACACAAACGCAGAGGGGCACATCCGCCCTTTGGTCTGCTGGATACTCCGTTTACATTCACATGGCAAGTGAAGCGCACCAGACTGGATTTGCAAGCGAACCGACACCTGCTGTTTTCAGAGGGACCAGAGTTTGCTTGTTTGGTGCTGCACCAGAGTTCCAGGCGCATTCAGACGACGCCAAATGAACCAAACTATCCACAGAATACACACTTTGGTCCTTTAGTCTGGACCAAACCGTGACCGTGTGAATTAGGGTTACTTCATCGTGGGTGCTCCGTCCATCTGCCTTTGTAGTTTTTTTAATTTACATATTTTCATAACCTTATACCTTAACAGTTAGACAACAACCTACACCGTTATTTACGTGGAAAATAATCTTTTAAATTGACAAGCATCATATGTGTAACTTGTGGCAAAATTCAGTTGGGATCAAAAGATACAGTGGGGCAAAAAAGTATTTAGTCAGCCACCAATTGTGCAAGTTCTCCCACTTAAAAGATGAGAGAGGTCTCCAATTTTCATCATAGGTATACCTCAACTGTGAGAGACAAAATGAGAAAAAAAAAATCCAGAAAATCACATTGAAGGATTTTTAATGAATTAATTGGTAAATTCCTCAGTAAAATAAGTATTTGGTCACCTACAAACAAGCAAGATTTCTGGCTCTCACAGACCTGTAACTTCTTCTTTAAGAGGCTCCTCTGTCCTCCACTCGTTACCTGTATTAATGGCACCTGTTTGAACTCGTTATCAGTATAAAAGACACCTGTCCACAACCTCAAACAGTCAGACTCCAAACTCCACTATGGCCAAGACCAAAGAGCTGTCAAAGGACACCAGAAACAAAATTGTAGACCTGCACCAGGCTGGGAACACTGAATCTGCAATAGGTAAGCAGCTTGGTGCGAAGAAATCAACTGTGGAAGCAATTATTAGAAAATGGAAGACATACAAGACCACTGATAATCTCCCTCGATCTGGGGCTCCACGCAAGATCTCACCCCGTGGGATCAAAATTATCACGAGAATGGTGAGCAAAAATCCCAGAACCACATGGGGGGACCTAGTGAATGACCTGCAGAGAGCTGGGACCAAAGTAACAGGCTATATCAGAAACGCACTACGCCGCCAGGGACTCAAATCCTGCAGTGCCAGATGTGTCCCCCTGCTTAAGCCAGTACATGTCCAGGCCCGTCTGAAGTTTGCTAGAGAGCATTTGGATGAGCCAGAAGAGGATTGGGAGAATGTCATATGGTCAGATGAAACCAAAATAGAACTTTTTGGTAAAAACTCAACTTGTCATGTTTGGAGGAGAAAGAACACCATACCTACTGTGAAGCATGGGGGTGGAAACATCATACTTTGGGGCAGTTTTTCTGCAAAGGGACCAGGACGACTGATCAGTGTAAAGGAAAGAATGAATGGGGCCATGTATCGTGAGATTTTGAGTGAAAACCTCCTTCCACCAGCAAGGGCATTGAAGATGAAACGTGGCTGGGTCTTTCAGCATGACAATGATCCCAAACACACCGCCCGGGCAATGAAGGAGTGGCTTTGTAAGAAGCAGTTCAAGGTCCTGGAGTGGCCTAGCCAGTCTCCAGATCTCCACCCCATAGAAAATCTTTGGAGGGAGTTAAAAGTCTGTGTTGCCCAGCGACAGCCCCAAAACATCACTGCTCTAGAGGAGATCTGCATGGAGGAATGGGCCAAAATACCAGCAACAGTGTGCGAAAACCTTGTGAAAACTTACAGAAAACGTTTGACCTCTGTCATTGCCAACAAAGGGTATATAACAAAGTATTGAGATGAACTTTTGTTATTGACCAAATACTTATTTTACCGAGGAATTTACCAATTAATTCATTAAAAATCCTTCAATGTGATGTTCTGGATTTTTTTCTTATTTTGTCTCTCATAGTTGAGGTATACCTATGATGAAAATTGGAGACCTCTCTCATCTTTTAAGTGGGAGAACTTGCACAATTGGTGGCTGACTAAATACTTTTTTACCCCACTGTAATTTCGCTCTTGCCATTCATTTCACTGGAGAATTTTTCTGATTTAAGGTCCCACATGCGGAAGTAGAGGAATGTGCCTTAGGCTCTCTATATAATTTTCTAAAAAATAAACAAAAACAAAAAACAAACAAACAGCTGATTCTTGTTGCAAGGAAAAAAACAAGCTTATAAATAAGAATACAAAGCAGCAATGGTTAACATTGTCAATTATCTGTGCTGAAAAGTTAAAAGCAGCTCTTTCAACCTGCACTGTACTTTCACAAGTGTCCATTCACTTTAGCCATTTCATAGAAGTGCATTGGTGCAGGCTATGATATTAAATTGTTAATACACATGATCGTTTCCTGAAAATAGTGATTTATGCACTCGTCAATCCACAATGGACAGAGGGTCTGAGTGTCTCAGTTTATGTAACCCCACAGTAAAATTAATAGGTCCAACTCTGGTCTCGTAAAAGACCCACTGTTGAGATTGTTTTTAACCCTTATGTCAGGAACAGTACCAAGTGATAATCAGTATGGAGGCCATGACACAAAAAGTACCATACAGTCTTATTTCCAAATGGTCTCACTGAGTAAGAGAACGGGGATGCTGGGCGGGAGATGGATGCATCAGACTGCCAAACCGCTGGAAGTGTGATGGGACAGCAGACGAAGAGGTTGAGGCAGATGGCAGACTGAACTCCACCGGCAGCTTACGTGAGGCACCAGTCCCGCCGCCCGCTGCACCACATTCAGAGCCTTCAGAGAGTAAAGGTCCGTGACGCATGTGTAGCTGAAAGAAGCAGGAGTTTGGGAGGCCACGCTGGTTGCGGCAGGACGGAGAGTTCCTGCAGGTCCACTGGGAGCTCGGAGCAGAGAGGTGAGACTGGAGTTGGACTGAAGCCGAAGGACAACAGCTGTCTGAGCCAGAATCCTGCAGGTTGTCCAGAGAGAAGGGACATCCAAACAGCTGCTGGGGACAATTGTCATCGCAGAGCTCTGACAGACCTAAAACCAGCTCCGCATCTGGACAGATGTAACGACATTAACAGAATCATAAATTAATACATTTATATATACAGCTTTACAGTGTACAAATTCCAATTCCAATGAAGTTGGGATGTGGTGTACAATGTAAATAAAAACACAATACAATGATATGCAAATCCTTTTCAACATATATTCAATTGAATAGAGGAAAAGACAAGATATTTAATGTTCAAAAATGGATAAACTTCATTGTTTTTTGCAAATATTCACTCATTTTGAATTTGATACCTGCAGCAGGTTTCAAAAAAGCTGGGACAGGGGCATGTTTACCACTGTGTTACATCACCTTTCCTTTCCTTTTAATAACACTCAATTCGCGTTCAAGCAGGAATATGCCTGAAAAAGACTTTGCTTGGATGGCAGCATACAGTATGTTGCTCCAAATCCTGTATGTACCATTCAGCATTAATGGTGCCCTCACAGGTGCGCAAGTTACCAATGCCATGGGCACTAACACACCCCATAAACAACTTAAAATGTGGAGTCAGGAGACTACAGCACACTTTTCCACTTTGCGTCAGTCCATCTCAGATGTTCTCGGGCCCGGAGCAACCGGCGGTGTTTCTAGATGTTTTGGATATATGGCTT
Organism: Pholidichthys leucotaenia; assembly: GCA_020510985.1. Classification (NCBI taxonomy): domain Eukaryota; kingdom Metazoa; phylum Chordata; class Actinopteri; order Cichliformes; family Pholidichthyidae; genus Pholidichthys; species Pholidichthys leucotaenia. The sequence continues at coordinate 377,633,381 of CM035839.1, forward strand.
TCACTCTACATGGTAGAGTTTTAACTTCCACTTATAGCTGTAGCGACAAACTATGTTAACTGACAATGATTTTCTGAAGTGTTCCTGAGCCCACATGGTAATATTCTTTACAGCACAGCTACTCAATTACAAAATCAGTTGGGCCACAATTTGAAATCAAGACATGTAACTGGGCCACACATGTTCAGCGATCTGTTGAATATATCAAATTTCAAACCAACACAGATCAACAGGACAAAAAATATGCACTTTTTATTCATTGTCTTGGTTTTAAATGTGCGCTTGGCACATGACAAAGGCACATCAAAAGTGCATAAAAAGCGCAATAACAGTGCTGAGGTTGAGCAGAACTTGAAGTAGTAGAAATATTTTTCCTCTTGAACAACAATTACACTAGTGCATACCCGTGCATGCCCATAGAGGTGATGCATTGGAACAGAATTCTTGCCAGTTACAGGACAGTTGGTATAGTAACACAGCACTAAGTGGCAATCACATGTGACGGCTTTTGTATGCAGCAAAACATAAAAATCACACAAAATATGCCCTGCCATCTGGGGCTGTTTGCCCCTGCTTGTTACTTCTTCCCCTGCCTGTCACTGTTCTGTGTTATGTTGCTTACTTGTGTCTATACTGTATATACGTATGTCTTGTAGGGAGTCATGTGCTCTGTCTATGTGCCGTCATATAGACATCATCTGGTGGGTCTTCTTCTTCGTTCAGGGTCTCCTCCTGTCTCAGACGGCTGTGTTGTTCACAGTCATGCCTGCAGCGTACTGGTGGAACCTGAGGTGTTTCATATTCACAGCATCTTTTCTGACATGCAGCAGTTCTCATTCTATTGCTCTTCAACTGGTGGGTCTTCTTTGTTCAGACCACTGGTTGAGGGATAGGTGCGTTGTAATTGCAGTTCATGGGCACAATCCTTAAAAAGTGGCTTTCGACCCTGTTCAGGAAGGCCTGTGCATGCCCGTAAAAACCAAAAAACCGGAGCACCCGGAGAAAATCAGCGCTTTGCAGTGTAGACTGGCATCCGTCAAGGTTACACATTTGCCGTCATGTAGGCATGGCGAGTCGTCCTAAGATGCCTGAGTTCACAGGACACGCTATGACGATGAGGCAGAGATCACAGGCCGTCCTATGATGTCCTAGAAACATGCTTTAAAGCCTGTCGTACCCTATGCTGGTGAAAAGTGTCCTCCTGTCTCAGACAGGCGCGATGTACTGCTGGAACCTCAGGCGTTTCAGCTTCATGGCATCACAGGCGCGATGTACTGCTGGAACCTCAGGCGTTTCAGCTTCATGGCATCTTTTCTGACGTGCAGCAGTTATTCTATTGCTCTCCATCTGGTGGGTCTTCTTCTTTGTTGAGACCACTGGTTGAGGGATAGGTGCATTGTAATTCCAGTTCATGGACAGGATCATGAAAATCATAAGACACATGGTATAGGACATCCTATGATGTTCAGGCAGCGATCATATGACATCATAAAGACACATGTCCTATGCACATAGACAAATCTATGTGTGATATCATAAAGACAAATCGCCCTATGATCTCTGTGGTCTATGTGACATCATAAAGACATTTGTCGACACAGACAAATCTGTGTGACATCCATCCATCCATCTTCTACCGCTTTTCCGGAGGTCCGGGTCGCGGAGGCAGCAGTTCAAGCAGAAGCCCAGACTTCCCTCTCCTCAGCCACCTGCTCCAGCTCTTCAGAGAGGATACCAAGGCGTTCCCAGACCAGCTGGGAGACATAGTCTCTCCACCGAATCCTGGGTCTGCCCCGGGGTCTCCTCCCAGTGGGACGTGCCTGAAACACCTCAAGTGGGAGGCATCCAGGAGGCACATCATAAAGACAAATCATCCTATGATCTCTGTGGTTTCAAAGACACATGGTCTATGTGACATCATAAAGACACATTTGTCTATGTGTCCTATGATACCTGAGATCATAGGAAGCCCTATGATGTTCAGGCAGATATCAGAAGACAGACATGGTCTATGTGACATCAAAAGACACATGACACAGACACATGGTCTATGTGACATCAAAAGACATATGGTCTATGTGACATCATAAAGACACATTTGTGTCCTATGATGCCTGAGATCATAGGCCGTCCTATGATGTTCAGGCAGAGATCATAGGCCGTCCTATGATGTCCTATGAAGCGTGACACACACACACAGACAGACAGACACACAGAGATTTCTTGCTTGATAAGAGTGATAAGAGTGAAGTGAAAGAATGAAAAAAATAAAATTCTGTACATAACCATTTTGGTCACATCTTAGGCATATCTCAAAGTGCATAAAAACTCAATGTGCACTGTTAGTAGCATTAACAGTTGTTTCCCTTTGGAAATAAAATATACTACATCCTGGTCATAACTGACCTTGGCACATCACAAAGTGCATTTAGCTGAAAAAATGAACTGTCAAACACTTAAGTACACAAACCCCAAAGAAAAGATTGATAACATTAACAAACATTGCACATCCACTATTGTAGTTTGTTTTGTTTTAAATCACCACATGTGTGAGTAGGAACCTCTTTTTATAACTACACATTCCATTATACACATACTGTATATCGGTCCAGGCAGGGATAAAACAACGATTTTCATCATCAATTTTACACTTCAGAGTTGACAATGACATGTTTTAAGGTGCTTTCACACCAAACATGAATGGGCAAATTTTTCACACGGTGCCATTACATTATAGCTCAATGTAAACACATAAATAGACATGAATTCACCATCTGAGTGAGTTGCAGAGAAGCGAAGTTGCCTTTATAATTTCTTCAGCTGTGTTCAACCTGCTGTTGAAATCCCCAAAATAATGTCATGCTTAGGTTTACATTATCCAACGGGAGACTCACCTGAAAAAGTTGTCCCTATCTCCAAAACTTCACAAGATGATAGGCGTTTATGTTGGTAGCCTGCGAGTCTTGTTAGCACGTCCGCGGTAGGAGTCCGTGGGTAAATAACGACATCCCGATTCAGCTGAAGAGCTCCCAGTCCTTCTTTCTCCAGGTGAGTGACAGTCTCATTTTCAAACTAGTTTACTCTCCAGTGTTGATAGTTTTACTCCGATGATGGCAGAATCTCAAAGCTAGCACTATCCCTCGGACGTGAATGCGTGATTTCACATGTGCTTGCCTCTTTCCATTGACTCTGTATGCATTCGCGCCGCCCACTCGCGTTTGGTGTAGGCTTCGTATCTTGCCACTAGCACCATTAGTCACAGTCATACAGCCCACACTTCAAAACAAATGCTTTGCATTGTGGATTGACGGTTGCTAGGCTACGCGGAGTGTTGCATTTACGGTCTGTAGTAATTAATAGATTTCTGCAATTCTGTGGAAAGTGTTGGCCTTTGCATCTCTGGCTGGACCACAGACTGGGCCTGGGTCACTTGGAGGTTGGTTCTGGGCTACATGTGGCCCATAGACTGCTAATTGAATAGGCCTGCTTTACAGAATAATGTCGGCTTTTTATGCAGTGTTGTCTGAGGGATCAAAGGTCATGGGCATACAATTTTGGTTTTTGGCCTTCTGCACTATTCTGAAATTTTTGATGATGTTATGGACTGTAGATGATGAAATCCCTAAATTCCTTGCAATTGTACATTGAAGAATGTTGTTCTTTAACTTTTGGACTATTTGCCGATGCAGTTGTTTACAAAGTGGTGAACCTCGCCCTGTCCTTGCTTGTGAATGACTGAGCCTTTTAGAGATGCTCTTTTTACACCCAATCATGACACATCTGTTTCTAATTAACCTGTTCACCTGTGGAATGTTCCAAAAGGGTGTTTTTTTGTGTATTCCTCAACTTTCCCAGTGTTTTGTTGCCCCTGTCCCAGCTTTTTTGGAACATGTTGCAAGCATCAAATTCAAAATGAGTGAATATTGCAAAAAACAAAACAAAACAAAACAAAACAAAACAAAAAACCAACCAACCAAACAAACAAACAAAGTTTATCACTCTGAACATAACATATCTTGTCACTGTAGTATATTTAACTGAATATATGAAGGGCGGCTGAAATGTTCATAGGCTGAAAAGTTCGTAGTGGTGAAATTTGACCAAATGTGGTTTATTTTTCAACATAGTCTCCCCTTTGTTCCACACACTTCTTCCATTGGTGTTGCAGCGCTTGGATCCCTGTGGTTGAAAAATAAACCACATTTGGTCAAATTTGACCACTATGAACTTTTCAGCACCCCCTCGTAGGCTGAAAAGGATTTGCAAATCATTGTATTCTGTTTTTATTTATGTTTTACATAACGTCCCAACTTCAGTGGAGTTGGGGTTTGTATATTGATAATAGTTTCATTTGAAAGCTTAAGAATGTTCTTACACTCTATATGTTAACAGTTAATTTTGAGTATACAATGTGTGTTTTCACTGCATACAGTTTAAATCTCACTCCAGAGTGTCTATTCCCCTTTTTGTTTTCAGTATAATGTTCCTGATGTTCTATACAGTGGTAAAGGAATTAGCTGGGGATTTAGTTCTTAAATTATAATATGTTGGATATTATAATGCTTGCAATGTTTTACTTGCTGTTGTACAAGTAAAACAGCTTCTTTAGAGCAAAATTTGGATTTAAGCACTCAAGTCTTGGATGAGGTATGCACTCTGAGCACTTAGTTTTATACTATACTGTACATCAGAATGAAATTATATTGTATGCATTTTACTCTGAATGAGCTGTAAAATTGCACCAGAATGTCTCCAACAACTGCAACAAACTGAAGATTACACTTAATGCTTTATCTGTTTACCTCTGCCAATAACACTATGTGAATGGTTTAGTTTGACTGTCTTTTGGCAAGGTTATGCAAAAACAAATGGATGGATTTGCAAGAAAATTTTAGCAAAAGGTGCAGCTTGCAACAACTTACAACTGATTAAATTTTGGAGCTAGATCACAGTATGGATCCAGATTTTATTTAATGTTTTAAGTCTCCTCATCTTATACATATATTTATAGCCTGCTTCCATGTATATATCATCCCCATCTGCTGGTGTAGCAGAACATCACACCCTAAGGTGCTGCCATAGTCATTAATTTTAAGATCCTCTTGCAATAAATGAAGCAATTAACCAAAAGACTCAGCCTTGAAAACGTCTGACTGCTCGTTATTTTGATAAGCAAAAGGGCCTATTTTAACATTAATTACGGTGCAGCTATCATTCCACCTGAATTTAAAATATCTAAAGCAAATGAAATTGATGAAATGAATGTGCCAAATATTACCCTAGACTGTTTCTAATTAAAGATTAATTATCTGCCACATACAGTACCAGTCAAATGTTTGGACACACTTACACATTCATTGTGAAAGATTAGATGTGTCCAGACTTTTGATTGGTATTGCAAGTTATGAAGGTTTATGTCCAGTGAACACGTTTCTTTTCTCTCCAGTTGTCCTGTTTTTGTTACCTGCAGGCCCAACCTGCTGTCTGAGGCTTATGTGGACTGAAGTCATGGCTTTAAGAGAAAACGAGGAGTTCTTCTGCGCTTGGGGCGGCCCTCCTCTTCTGAAGCATCAACATGTACAGCATGCACACACACACACACACACACACAAAACAGACATAAAGCAGAAAAACAGTGTGGGGGAGGGAAACACAGGAGGAAGACATAAAATGTTTAACAAAATAATAATGACTATGTGAGAACAAAATAAAAATAAAATTATGTTTTTGAAATAGTAAACAGCACATGGTAAAATCCATGAAACACAACAAATAAATAACAGGACAGAAAAATGTAATTTGGAATGTATGGCTGACATGGGATGTAAATGGTTCATGTTCGAACAGATGAGAAAACATACTACGGCTAACCAAGTATTTTAGCTTTATGTTTCAACACTTTAAAACAGTTTTTGAAGATGAATACAACCACACAATAGCATAAATTAACAATATTTCCTGTTTTGCAATAACATAGGACTGAGATATATAATGAGTTTGAGGATATGTCAATTTTACATTTGAGATGTAGGATGGCCAATTATCGTATGTATTGAGATAACTGCATGATGTGAATGTGCAGGGACTGAAACATCTGCGTTACTGCATGGAAACTTTCAAAACAAAAGCAAGAAGCTTGCATCAGCTCTACTCAATATGCAAAATAAGCTGAGTGTGGCTTTCTTGAGGAATAGCTTTTTCTTGTAACCCCACCATACAAGCAACATTAGTGGAGAATTTGTGATATTGTTGTCTCATGCACATAATGACCATTCTTGGTCATAAATCACTGAAATTGCTTCAAAGTTGCAGCAGGCCTCTTAGTAGCCCCTTTGGCCAATTTCCTGCTCACTTTTTTATTCAGTTTGGAGGGACGACCTGAACCAGGGAGGGCCCCAGTCATGCCAAACACCTACTACTTCTTAATAATATAATTCACTGTGCTTTTAAGATTGATAAAGCCTTTTAATTTATTTTTGTATCCACCTCCTGCCTGTCCATAGCTTTGTCTCAAATCTTTTGACAGTGCCTTCCCACCCATAGTTGCTGCAGTTGTACAACCAAGGATTAAAATACTCCTGGAAAACTCTTTTTATGTTGAGCTAACCAAAATTACCACTGTTGATTTATTTACAAATCATTGGTAGGAGGGTATAGCGAAATCGGCACCAGGTGGACTCAGAGACTCAGTGACACTCATTAACAGCATGACAAAAGGAACTTTGACGGTTGTTGTCTCTGTTAACCAACCCCCAACTCTTTCTTCACAACCCCTTTTGAACAATGAGGAACAACTGCTCATACTTTTTCTCTTCTCTCCCAACACCTGACACTGCCAAAGGAGTGCTTTGATTGGTTTAGATGTGATTGACCTCTCATTCGACTAATAAGAGCCTTGAATTGGGTTTTTGAAACCTTGAAGAACCAATGACTGAAAACCTAGCAAGAAGGACCCGCCTACCAACGGCTGCGAATACAGCCAGCCAATTGAAGCACAGAAGTTCGAAAGCTGTTTTGTGTAAGGCTGGGTGACACACAGGCATCCGCCAGTCTTTTTTTCTTACTACTGTTTTTATTTGTTTTGAAAAATCGTTCGCCAAGACTGCAATCATGGAAGCGCAAAACCGCAATAATGGAATTATGGTTTGACCGGGTCGCGTGACCAGAACCACGAGTCCATAACAAGCGGACCAGCTTCATGTTCGTCTGACATTGAGGAAGAGAAGATCGCCAGCTACGCTGCTGTTGTGGACAGGTAAGTGTTATAAGCTAAATTATTCTTTATCCCTGAAAATTGTAATCCAAATGACTTTTGACCAATCGGTAAATTACAACTGTGCGTTATCGCAACATGACGGACCCGGACCGGAGCGGTCCAGATCCGTCATGTTGTGAACGCCCCCCCCCCCCCGCTACTCTTCTGTAGCGGACTGCAGATATATTGCAGATATTTTAGTCCAACTGTGCGTAGTAGACCGCGGCGCACAGAGCGTGTACCGCGGCGCACGGACTGGACATGGTTCGTGCGCCGCGTCCGGACCGTGAAGGCCCCCCCCCCTACTGTTCTGTAGCGGATTGCAGATATTATTGCAGATATTTTAGTCCAACTGTGCGTATTAGACCACGGCGCACAGAGCGTGTACCGCGGCGCACGGACTGGACACGGTTCGTGCGCCGCGTCCGGACCATGAAGGCCCCCCCCCCGCTACTGTTCTGTAGCGGATTGCAGATATATTGCAGATATTTTAGTCCAACTGTGCGTATTAGACCGCGGCGCACCGTTACCGCTTTCCGTCATGTAGCGATGGGCGATGTCTGTCCTCTGTAGCGGGGGTGGGAGTTGTTATCTTCTACATTACAAATATTCTAGTATAATTTTTTGTGCACTGTAGGTTATTTTTTCTTGTAAAAAAAAGCCACACATTTTTTACGTGGCATGCTTCTTTGTGTGTGGGGGCTTGTTTGTTCATTCATTCATTCATGAATGAATAAACAACCCCTCCCCACACACACACGTACACACACAGCCCTTCACCTTTCATTAGAGCCCAAGATGAAGCTTCTATATTGAATCATTCAAAAGTTACAGACGTTTTTCCAAACTGTGCCATTTAGCACAATTTGGCACAGTTCAAAAACGCCTGGGAACAACCTAAGAAAAAAGCTGTGTAATATATTCATTTTTTGTGGTATTGTTACAAAATTTTGACCTCAGCTGGATAACACTTGGTTCTACATTTCTGTTGCATTTTCCAGCCCGGATCTGAAGCTGTGTGTTATTTGCAAGCATTTGTATCCAAAAAAACACCCAGGCCAAATTTATTTTCTTCAAGTTCAGTATGTTTAGATGACTGTTACTCAGTGGCAGGAGCACTTAGAGAGATTATGACTGTTTTGCCAAAAAATTCAAAGTGTTTTCTTTTAAATGAGACCAGATGCTGCAAAGGGCTGAAGAACAGCTTTTGATTTACTTTGGGTACGTTATTTTTTGGCGTTTTTAGGGAAATTGACCAGAGTGCAAGGGGTTAACTCTGGTTGGCTGGTTACAGACGTGTGCCGCTGACCAGCAATATGGCATTCCAAAAGTTGATCTGTTTTCAGCTTTTAACACTGTGAGCACACTGACAAAACCACTGACCACCCAGAGTGATTTTGCATGAAGGCGTTGCGTGCATTTAAAGCTTGACTCCATAGAAAATTAAAAGAAAACTGATGCTCCCAGTGAGGGTAGGGGTGGGGTGATATGCTTTCTGTAGACACACAGCGTTAAAATGCTGCTTAGGACTTCCGGTTATGGCTGCCACGTAGGACGGACGTGTCTCGCTCTGCTCTGCTCCTGGAAAAAAAAAAATCGGCAAATAACTCTCTCATTTGGGACAGAATGTATCCCAGCATTTGGGCGAAGATATGTCGGCGAAGCCTAAGGCTGGAAAACCAGGAAAAGGAAAAAGCGAGCCGCCGAAACAGTCCAAATTAACGGACTTTCAGGTCTGTGACGCAGTAAACAAAACTCCATATATGGCGGAGGAGGCTGGCAACGCTGCGATATCTGCGGGGAATGGCGCAGATGCGCTGATGGCTGCCATGAGTTCAATGAGAGCGGACTTTTCCTCTAGATTTGATGGGATTATGACAGCGTTGGAAGGAATAAGAAAGGAATTGGGTGACTGTGTAGAACGAACGGCGCAGATGGAGCTCCGTCTCGCTAGTGCTGAAGATGACGTCACCCGTCTTCAATTAAAGGTGCGCACTTTGGAAAAAAAAAATAAATCTCTGGAAGATAATATTTTGGATTTGGAATCTCGGTCGAGACAGAATAATTTGAGGCTGGTGGGTCTTCCAGAGGAATCAGAAGGTCGGGACGTATGTTCCTTTCTGGAAAAGTGGATTCCGGAGGTGCTGGGCAGCGAGGAGTTGCAATCAGCAGTGGTTCTGGAAAAAGCACATCGTATTGGCCCACGGAGAGATAAGGGACCGCCGAGGACCTTAATTATGAAGTTTCTTAGCAACAGAGACAGGATGAAGATCTTCAACGCTGCACGAGCTAAAAAAGGAGAGATTAAACACCAGGACCAGCAGGTACGGTTCTACCCAGATTTGGCCACAGGAATCCAGCAATTGAGGAAGCAGTTTGATCCCGTACGTAAGGAGCTGCGCAACCTTGGGATTCGTCATGGTGTAATCTATCCTGCGAGACTGCTGACCACGTATGAGGGCAGAACCCACATCTTCAAGACCCCAGAGGAGGCGCAGGAGTTCATCAAGAAGATCAAAGAAGAAGAAGAGACTGGTGGGAGCTAAGCATGAACAAAATATAAGGTAGAATAATTAAGCATTTGCACAGGCATCTGACTGACTTGAAGTAAATAGTAAGTTTACAAAATATAGATTGTATTATATATTAAAAAAACAAAACAAAAACAAAACAAACAAAAAAAAAAAACTATGATGTACAAAGTTGTTAAAAATTTTGGAGTTAAGTTGGAAAACTACAGAGGAGAGTTAATGTTACGTCATTAAAAGCAGTAGAGTTAGGATGATTGGGAGGATGAAGAAGGAGTGGCTTAGGCTGATCCTCGTGGGTGTGGAACGGTCGATGGCTATATCGGGAGACAGAATTTTTCTTTTGATTTTGGGGGGTTTGCCACAAGTGTGGGAAGGGGAAATTTGTTTGTGTGTAGTTTGTAGGATGAATGTTCAACCACTCATGTTTTTGCTTCTCTGTATGAGCATGTTTACACTGCAAGGTAATCCCAAACTCTCTATTGATCATGGACCAAAGTGTTAATCTTAATTTAACTTCATGGAATTGCAGAGGTCTACAAAATTTAAAAAAACTTAAACAAGTTATGAATAAAATAAAGGACATGGGTTCAAGAATTGTGTTTTTACAAGAAACTCATCTGATAGAGGAGGATGTTAAAAGAATTAGGAGTAGATGGCAGGGAAGTGTATTCACCTCTTCATTTTCATCCCGAGCCAGGGGAGTTATGACTCTCATACATAAATCAGTTCCTTTTCAAGTGAAAAATGTAATTGGAGACAAATTTGGAGGATATGTAATCATTCAAGGTTCTTTGCTATTAGAAAATATAAATCTTGTGAACTTATATGGTCCCAATATAGATGATCAGAAGTTCTTTGCTAATTTATTTCTCATCTTATCATCACTTACAGGGCAACATATAATAGCAGGGGATTTTAATTGTACATTGAATCCAGGTGTGGATAGATCAACAGGACTGGATTGTACGCACATTGGATGTAGGATGACTATTAATCATTTTATGAAAGAATTGAGATTGTTAGATATATGGAGAGAAATGAAACCACAAGTTAAAGCCTATTCTTGTTATTCCAGTACCTACAAGACATTCTCACGTATTGATTATTTTTTGATTTCCACAGAATTAAGGTCCAAGATTCAAAACTGCTTTTATGATAACATCGTGATCTCTGATCATGCACCCTGTTGTCTAATATATGTAGATAAAAAATTGACAAAGGAATCAGGTAGATGGCAATTTCAGCATAAATGGCTTCAGGATGAGGAATTTGTCAAGTATATAGAAAAACAGATAGACGAGTTCTTTGACATCAATACTACACAAACATCAGCATGTGTAAAGTGGGAGGCTTTCAAAGCTTTTATTAGGGGACATATTATTAGTTATACAGGATCAAAATCTAAGAAGACTCGAGAGGAGAGAGCTAAATTGGAACATAAAATAAAAAGTCTTCAGGAAAAAGTGTATGCAGGAAGTGACCCAAGGTTGGAGAATGAATTACTGATTTTGAGAGCTGAATACGACAAAAAATCAGCGAATAGAGCTGCCTCGAGTCTTCTAAGATTGAAACAATCTTTTTATGAACAAGGTGAAAAATCAGGAAAATTATTAGCATGGCAGATTAAACAATTGGAAATTAAAACACCAATTACCAGTATTATAAGTAACGGACAGGTAGTTATAGATCCTTTAGAAATTAATAGAGCCTTTAGAGATTACTATGAAAAATTATATGATACCAAAAATGAACCTGATTTAACAAAACTAAATGGGTTTTTGAACGAACTATCTATACCGTGTATACCAAATGAAAACAGGGAGATATTGGAGTCTAAAATTAGTCAAGAAGAAGTTGGGCTAGCCATTGATAATATGAAATCAGGAAAAAGTGCAGGACCAGATGGTCTTCCAGTTGACCTTTTATAAAAAATTTAAGAATAAATTAATAAAACCTTTTTTGGAAATGGTTTTAGAAGCATTTCAAAATAATAATTTACCATCATACATAAATAATGCCTTAATTATACTGCTGCCAAAACCAGGTAAGCCCTCTAATAAATGTGAAAATATGAGACCAATAAGCCTATTAAACGCCGACCTTAAGATAATCTGTAAAATTTTAGCAAGACGAATACAAGAAATTTTACCAAATATTATTAATCGAGATCAGAATGGCTTTATAAAGGGTAGACAAGGCTTCCATAATGTAAGAAGACTATTTAATATTATTTATTTTAATAAAGAAGCACCGGATACAGCTCTCCTATCATTGGACGCCGAAAAGGCCTTTGATAGAGTTGAATGGCCCTTTCTTTTTGAAGTCCTACAAAGGTTTGGACTTGGAAATAATTTCATAAAATGGGTTCAAATAATATACAATAATGCTACAGCAGAAATCCTAACAAATAACAATATTTCAAAACCAATAAAAATCAATAGAGGATGTCGACAAGGCTGTCCACTTTCACCTTTACTGTTTACTATGGCAATTGAACCTTTAGCGATAGCGATACGTTTACATTCACAAATATATGGAATTAAAGTTGGACCAACAGAACATAAAATCTCCCTGTACGCCGATGATATAATTTTGTTTATGTCGAATCTAAAAAAATCAATTCCAACCTTGTTGAATTTAATAAAGAATTTTGGGGAAATATCAGGATATAAAATAAATAAAACTAAATCTTCAATATTAATGCTAAATGAGACCCAGAGAAATTACCCAGCCCCTGAGGCAAATCAATTCAATGTTGTAAATCAGTTTAAAATATTTAGGAATCCAAATTATGCCTAAGCTAGAATCAGTCGCCAGCGTCAACTATGAAGCCTTAATGTCAGATATCAATGAGTTAACTCAGAGATGGATGTCACTACCAATGTCGATGATCGGGAGAATCAATATACTTAAAAGTAATATTTTACCTAAAATACTTTATTTATTTCAATACATTCCCTTATCACCACCTTTAGATCTATTCTCAAGAATAAAAAAAAAGTTAGTGGAATTTATATGGAACAACAGGAGGGCTAGATTACGTCTGTCTTTATTATATTTACCATTTGATCGTGGAGGTCTGAAATGTCCAAATTTTATGTTGTATTATTGGTCGGCACAACTGAGGTCTATGACATATTATTTTTCATCAAATGATCTCCCTCACTGGACTGAAATGGAATCATACAATTTACCTTTACCTCTTCCCATATTCATATACTCAGATTCGGCAAAAAAATTACAAAAACAAGTTAAAAATCCATTTGTAAAGCATATGATCAAAATATGGTGTGAAGCTAAAAACTATTTAAAAGAACCACAGTTATTGTCACAATTTAGTCCAATATGGGGTAATCAATATTTTAAACCAGGGAGAGCGGACGCTGTATTTAAAGTATGGAATTTAAAAGGGATACAAAAGATTCAGGATTTATATTTGCCATGTGCAGACAACATAATGTCTTTTGAAGAGCTGAGGATCAAATTTAATCTCAATAGAACACATTTTTTTAAATATCTTCAACTTAGAAACTTTATTCGATCAAATCAAAATAAAGCTCTCACTCGACCTATTTATTCATCCTTGGAAAAAATGATGATGAAAGATAGTAAAAGAAAGGGTATTATTTCAGAGTTTTATAACTCATTGACACTATCTTCAAGTGAAAATTCACTGAAAAGATTAAACTACTGGAAAGAAGATCTGCAAATTGAAATTTCGGAGGAACAATGGGAATTGGCTTGTACAGAAGCTCAAACCAAATCAATAAATGCACGCCTTAAATTGATACATTTCAAATGGTTAATGCGGATGTATGTTACACCGGAGGAGTTAAATAGATATAACAAAAATATACCAGATACATGCACAAAATGCATGGAAAGTAAAGGAACCCTATTTCATTGTTTATGGGAATGTAGATTAATAAGAATGTTTTGGGAAGAGGTGAGGGTAACAATTGAAAAAATAATCTCAAAACAAATCATACTGAATCCTAAACTGTTTTTGTTGGGTCTGTACCCAGAAAAGCATAATTTTAATAAAAGTGAAAGAACATTCATAGACCTCAGTTTGCTTAATGCCAAAAAATGTATTGCACTATTATGGAAAAAGACTCATAGACCAGATGTGACTCAGTGGTTAAGACAGATGTTAACAAACCTTCCATTAGAAAGAATAACATATATACTGAAATCAAAGGAAATTGTGTTTGAGAATATATGGAGACCTTTTATTGATTATGTAAAAAATTTAAACATAACTCTTGAAGAAGAAGGTGAATGATGTGTGTGGACCTTGTAAATTCCAAACTGGTGAACATAATATGTATACTTATGTATTGGATTGTCTAGACTAAACAGAGGAGCATTGTTGAAGACTTGATTTTGTTGGTGGTTGTTGGTGTTTTTAGTGCATTTTTTTTTTTTTTGTAGTACTTTAGCGTTAGTGTTTGATTGTTTGTATCATGTTTGTTAAAAAAAAAAAAAAAGGTTCAATAAAGATATTGTGGAAAAAAAAATGCTGCTTAGTTTTTAAAAATTTTGCTTGTTTATTTGCCCCCACCTATTTATCACAGTTGAGATCCCCCCCAAAAAAACATACCATCCTTGCTGTCAACACACTTCATATGGCCTTAAAATTCTCACAAGTGAGAATAATGCACAGAATAAAAAAAAGACTTATGCGTCCATTTCATTTGTCTCACCTTGAACACAGCTGTATGGTGGACTGAAATAAAGAAATACTTGGAAGCTTCAACTATAAAGCTGGATTTACACTGACTCCGGATGCAGTCTGTTGTGGATGCAATGCAGACAGAGCCTTGCATTGCAGACAGCTCCGTTTGTATTTTAAAGCGTCACGGATAAGACCAGGGTTCGAAATACAACATTGCGCGAGAATTACATAAAATAACGCAACATCTTGCGAAAGACCAGAGAAAGACCGATTGCGATCACGTGATAACAACAAGAAAGCATGATGTACCGGCTCCCCACCTGGATTTTTATGCTCTAATAATACGTAAGTATTATTAAGATTGTTTTTCAAAGGTTCTGGTCCAAGATATGACAGGAGATGCCAGACGTGCAATTTGGCTTTATGGAGGATCGGGGCACCTGCAATGCAATCTTCATTCTACGTACGATCTCAGAACGTTCCATTGAAATGCAACAAGATCTGTACCTATGCTTTATTGACTATCAAAAGGCTTTTGACTGAGTTCGTCATGAGCAACTTTTTTCTGATGCTAGAGTGTATTGGCATCGACAACAAAGACTACCGGTTAATAGAGCACCTTTATGCCAAACAGAAGGCTGCTGTCAGAACCAAGGATGGGCTCAATGACTGGCAGATCTTCCGCGGCGTGCGCCAGGGATGCGTCATGTTGCTGGACTTGTTTAATCTCTACAGTGAGATTATTCTGAGAAGGCTTGAAGACAAAGATGAGGGTGTTATGTTAAATGGAAGGAGTATCAATAACACCTGCTATGCAGATGATACTGTCTTGATAGCAACATCACCCGAAGGTCTGTAAAGGCTGCTTGATGTGGTGGTCAAGAAGAGTCAAGCTATGGGACTGGACGTCAACTGTGCAAAACCCAAATGCATGGTTGTGTCAAAAACTTTGCCTGAACCACAATGCAACCTCTATTCCGGTACATCACCAACTGATCAGGTTTCGTCTTTCAACTACCTGAGGTCGCCACTTACTGTCGATGGTCGATGCGACAAAGAGGTCCGAAGATGCATTTCTATAGCTAAGGAAGTGTACAGAAAGATGGAGAACATTCTTAAAAACAGAAGCATCAGCATCCCCCTAAAAACCTGACTTCTAAAAACATTTGTGTGGTTGACGCTTACGTACAGCTGTGAAGCATGGATGCTGAATGCGAACTCTAGAGCATGGCTCGAGGCAGCTGAAATGTGGTTTTACAGACGCTGTCTTCGCATCTTGTGGATGGACAGGGTAACCAACAAGGCTGTCCTGGCAACCATGAGCCAGGGAAGGATGTTCTTCAACACCATTCAACAAAGACAGCACTCTTTTGTCGGGCATAGCATTAGAAAGCAAGGCCTGGAAGACCTGAGCTCGTCAGGAAAAATTCCAGGGAAGCAGCCAATGTATCACCTTCTTAAAGGCGGTTCTTCCAATTTTGATGCCTCGAGAGGTCTGGGACAGAAGCATTCTTTCCTTCCCATTCCTTCCCAACCTCCCCTGTTGTGCGACACCAGCGTTGACGTCGGAATCCATCGTTCACCCAAGCTCAGCAATGAGTATGGCAGCAGAAGAGAGCCCGTTAATTATAATTCTGTGAAGTGTTTGTATGTTATGTCAAAGTTTTTACCTTCTCTGAAACAGTGGTGGAGGAGAAGACCTCATAAAATAACAGAAATAAATAAAATAAAAAAATAAAAAATAAAAAATAAATAAAAAATAAATAAATAAATAAAAATAAAAAATAAAAAAAATTAAATAGTTTTTAATGAACAAACAGTTATTAAATACAGAAGATACAGAGGTTTCTCTTTGCAGACCGGATCTGGTGTCCGTCAAAAATAGACTTGGTGTGTATAATAAGCGATTCAAATCTGATGAGCCGGATTCGTTCCGCAGTGGTCCGGACCAGGTGGGAATTAGAACATTACTTAGAATGTGAACCATATGCTGTGGAGACCAGATCGCAGCTATAACGGACCACACCCAGAGTCAGTGGAAATCCTACTCCAGTACAATCTTAATTTATGCAGAATTTGAGAAATTCTCAAGTTAAGTGCTCTATAATCAGTAACAAATGGCAGTTCTCAACCATTAATTCCTAACAACTCTTCTTTGTTGGGATTTCTGATTATGTGTCTTTTTGCCTAAACAGTATCCCTTTTTCATAATTAACTGCAATATTAATAATAACAATAATTCATTGGCTGTATAGCACTCATTATGATACCTAAAGTGCGTTACAGTTTATTCATTCGTTCACTCTACAGACAGACAACTGATAGTGGTAAGCTTTCCCAAGGACACAATAGCAGAATGGCTGGGGAGGGAAAGTGGGATTCAAAGTGCCAACCCTCCGGTTATTCGACAACCTGCTCCATCTCCTGAGCCAGTACCACCCCAACTACACATAATATTTGTTATAAAACAGCTAATTTACTGTGACATTAGGGCTGGGCGATTAACTGAATAGAACCAAAAACTGCCATTCAAGGTGCAAACTGACCTAATCTTGTTCATGTTGGGGTTTTTTGTGTTTCCCCTCTCCTTGTTGTATGCGTGTGTATAGAGAGCTTTTCATGTAGCTGCCCTTTAAGATGTGCCCACGGAGTTACGTGCACGGGCACGTACAGTGGGGCAATAAAGTATTTAGTCTGCCATCAATTGTGCAAGTTCTCCCACTTAAAAGATGAGAGAGGTCTCCAATTTTCGTCATAGGTATACCTCAACTATGAGAAACAAAATGAGAAAAAAAAAATCCAAAAAATCACATTGAAGGATTTTTAATGAATTAATTGGTAAATTCCTCGGTAAAATAAGTATTTGGTCAATAACAAAAGTTCATCTCAATACTTTGTTATATACCCTTTGTTGGCAATGACTGAGGTCAAACGTTTTCTGTAAGTCTTCACAAGGTTTTCACACACTGTTGCTGGTATTTTGGCCCATTGCTCCATGCAGATCTCCTCTAGAGCAGTGATGTTTTGGGGCTGTCGCTGGGCAACACGGACTTTCAACTCCCTCCAAAGATTTTCTATGGGGTTGAGATCTGGAGACTGGCTAGGCCACTCCAGGACCTTGAAATGCTTCTTACGAAGCCACTCCTTCATTGCCCGGGCAGTGTGTTTGGAATCATTGTCATGCTGAACGACCCAGCCACGTTTCATCTTCAATGCCCTTGCTGATGGAAGGAGGTTTTCATTCAAAATCTCACGATACATGGCCCCATTCATTCTTTCCTTTACACGGATCAGTCGTCTTGGTCCCTTTGCAGAAAAACAGCCCCAAAGTATGATGTTTCCACCCCCATGCTTCACAGTAGGTATGGTGTCCTTTCTCCTCCAAACACGACAAGTTGAGTTTTTACCAAAAAGTTCTATTTTGGTTTCATCTGACCATATGACATTCTCCCAGTCCTCTTCTGGATCATCCAAATGCTCTCTAGCAAACTTCAGACGAGCCTGGACATGTACTGGCTTAAGCAGGGGGACACGTCTGGCACTGAAGGATTTGAGTCCCTGGCGGCGTAGTGTGTCACTGATGGTAGCCTTTGTTACTTTGGTCCCAGCTCTCTGCAGGTCATTCACTAGGTCCCCCCATGTGGTTCTGGGATTTTTGCTCACCGTTCTTGTGATAATTTTGACCCCACGGGGTGAGATCTTGCGTGGAGCCCCAGATTGAGGGAGATTATCAGTGGTCTTGTATGTCTTCCATTTTCTAATAATTGCTCCCACAGTTGATTTCTTCACACCAAGCTGCTTACCTATTGCAGATTCAGTCTTCCCAGCCTGGTGCAGGTCTACAATTTTGGTTCTGGTGTCCTTTGACAACTCTTTGGTCTTGGCCATAGTGGAGTTTGGAGTCTGACTGTTTGAGGTTGTGGAAAGGTGTCTTTTATACTGATAACGAGTTCAAACAGGTGCCATTAATACAGGTAACAAGTGGAGGACAGAGGAGCCTCTTAAAGAAGAAGTTACAGGTCTGTGAGAGCCAGAAATCTTGCTTGTTTGTAGGTGACCAAATACTTATTTTACCGAGGAATTTACCAATTAATTCATTAAAAATCCTTCAATGTGATTTTCTGGATTTTTTTTCTCATTTTGTCTCTCATAGTTGAGGTATACCTATGATGAAAATTGGGGACCTCTCTCATCTTTTAAGTGGGAGAACTTGCACAATTGGTGGCTGACTAAATACTTTTTTGCCCCACTGTACCTCTGACTGCAGCCTGGAAGCTGCTTCAAAAGCATAGATACCAACACTAGATGTTGCATACGGCTTCTCAGCATGCGTCAATACTGCGGCTGTATTGGTATGGGGTTCCAAGCTCAAACCGGTCATTCAGATCAATGAAGATGCTGGACTTTTGTGCTGCATATGGCTGTTGTGACGAATGGATAAAGAAAACTGAAGAACAAGGCATAACATTTCATAGGTGAGATTTTACTATTGTAAAAAGGCTCTGGAATAAATATGTAAGGATTTAAATAAGAAAATGTGTCTCCTTTAACTGTTCGGTTCAGATGCTCTCTAATCAGAACCAGGTGCAGTTATAATCGTACTGTACAATTATGATGATGATTATTATAGCAAGTCTGCTATAATATAATATTGCATAACATGCGTTATCATATGCAAGGCCCCATCTTATTACATAGGTAAAAACAAATTCAAGATTTAAACACCTTAAAAATTCCCTGCACAGAAAAATTTCAGTAGCAGCAAGAAAAACACAGTGATTAAAGAAAAAAGAAATATAATTTAAAAAATCTGCATGCATCAAAAAACACTCTATAAAAAAATGGGTTAACAGACCATAAGCTGCAGTATGACTTTAACCTGGCTGGAAAAATATAATATTTACTCAAGGTGTGTTGATGTATTTTGTAAAAATAATTCAGATCATTACTGAATGATGACCAGAATAAGGACTTTTTCAGTGAGTTACATAAAGGCAAAAAGGGAGAAAAAACCTACATCAATGGCACAAATATAGTGAGAAACGGGAAATGACAGTAGTCTCTTTAGCCTACGTGAAAGTCCGCTTTCTTGACTGGCCTGCTGTTTTACAGTAGTTCCAGTTTTACTGCATCTGTGGTCAGGGCTCTTCACTTTTTACTTCACTCCCTTTCTGCCCCTCCTTTCCTTTTCTTTTGAGCACCACCACAACTTTCTGCCTCTCGCCCAAAGATGCTGGGATAGGCTCCAGCCCCCCCATGACCCAAAAAGGATTAAGCAGAAGAAGATGGATGGAAGGATGGGATACTTATGTCCATTTTAACAGCATTAACAGTTAAGTTTTGTTTTTTCTTAACCAGCAGTTGAGGAAGTTCGGATCAAATGCCAACCATAAAATAAGTAAAATAGTATTTACAGTACTAGTAAGCAGTTAAATTATTCAGCAACAGTATATTTCACAACTGAATGAGTGTAGTATTGTTGCAATCTTCAATAATAATGATCCTGCAGTAGATTTGAAAAGGAATGTTCCTTCCAAAGCAGTAGTGTTGTGAGCAGTCTTTATGAGCAGTGCAGACCGTAAAGTCCGACAGCAGCAGGTATGAAGAAGGCTATACTCATATAAAATGCTTTCTCTTTAATTTTACTCATGGCTCCATTGTAAATACATGTCTGACATTTGTAATGAACCAAGAAATTAAAAAACCTTGTAAATTTGGCAATTTATGATGATTTTAATTCTGGTTAGAACATGGCCCCAAATGACATTCATGCATTTATAAGAGCAGCTACCCCGTGCCAAGATGGCGGCTCGTTTGATGCATTCATTCCAATGAACAGTAATAGCCCAGGCGACACCTAGTGTTAATATCTATGCTTCAAAAGCAGCAGAAAAAGTGAACAGCTTGTAACACAAAGAAATATTATTTCCGTCCACATACTATGTGATGATTGAATTCTTATTTCATCTGAAGATGCCAAGAAAAAGTGAGTGAAGTGCACAGATACTAACCCGTAGACCTCTGAAGCTAAGTTGCTGTTAGCCTCTGATGGCTATCTTTGTCATCTCAACTGCTGTTTTTTTCTGCTAGGATAGACAACCATAGTGGACAAGCGAAAGCTGCTGTTGTGAATCACATGACCAACACAGTATGTAAAACACACTGACTTATGTGCTGGACAATATTTAATTTGTGCGTGAAATGATAATATGCCTGTTGTGTAATATTGCTTAATTACGAGCCTTGTCGGTGAACTATAAGGGAGAAGAAAGGAGGAAAAAACAAAACAAAACAAAAAACCCTCGAAAACCGACCTGAAAGGGTCACTAAACCGTGATGCCGATTTAAGGTCAAACTGCCCAGCCCTATGTGACAGGGTTATGTTTTAAATCTGTGCAGAGTTCATTTTATGGCTTTTTTCCAGAATTTCAGTCCCCATGCTTGTAAGATGCCATCTAGAATTATCACCTTGTTTGTCCTGGTCCAGATTTGGCTGCGGAGGTAGTGGAGACTCCAGATCCAATCCTGATGAACTGTTGCTTCCGTCCAGCTCTCCAACCTCTCCGTCGTGGTCCCCATCCTCCCTGCAACACAGCACACAACCACTGTCACCAGGTGGAAATGTCAAAGAAAGGTGTTTTACAGAACACAGCTTTCATAGGGACAAATTTATGGCCTTTATTTTTATGTCCACAAGAACAGTATTCACTGTTCACCCATTCAGAATAAGTCTGTGTGCAAAAATGTAGTGACCACAAGTGTGCAAGATTGCATCTGGAGTGGAGAAGCAGCCACACATCAACAGAGAGCCCTGTGTAGCTGTTTGAGGTTCTGCACCTGTGATTTGAAATGTTTCATTACAGTTTTACAGTGGATAGAAGACATGTACACACCTATATTAAACTGCCAAGCTTATGTGATGTAAAAACCTGACTCCATGACAAGTCAATTCCAAACATTCCATACCTTTAATGTGACCTATAACCTGTACAATTCAACTGAAAAACAAACAAATCTGTTATGGGAAATTTATATAAATAAAAAATGTACAATAAGCTGGTTGCATAAGCATCCACACCCTTAAACTAATACTTTGTTGAAACACCTTTCAGTATTCAGTCTTTTTGGGTAGAAGTCTATCAGCATGGCTCATCTTGACTTGGCAATATTTGCCTACTTTTTGTAAAAGTGCTAAATCTGTCAGATTGTAAAGTGCCTGACAAAAATTAAATAAATTAATTATTTGCACATCATACAAGCAGATATTGCATGATTTTGCTAAGACACCAGCAAATGTCAAATAAAACATGACTTCCCTAGGTGTAGCAGTAACACTGTAGACCAGACAAATATGCTCATTTAATCTGTCTAAAAGATGAAGCAGTCCATGCTATTAAAGGCAGCACTGAGGTAAAAAAGCATCACAACTGAAAGCTTGATGCTTTTAAGGTTTGCTCTGCTCATTTACCAGTCCCTCCAGGTTTTTGCGGGCTCTTTTTATGATTGTTGCAGCCCAAAAAGCATAAATTTGCTTTTTCTAAAAAGCTTTTTCTAAAAAGCTGCGATAAAAGTTTACCACCTTATTCCTGGTGGTGCCGCTGTAGGAATGATTATGGGCGGAGCTTCCGGTTTCAGCTGACCTAGTGTTAAATCAGTCAGCAAGAGTGGAGTAGCAGGGGCATTTAAAATAGTGTTTTTAAAAGTTTTTCAAATTCATTTTAATGTATAGTCCACATACGTGTTTTGCACTCCAGTGGCAGCTAATTTCAGCTCTTCTAGTTTTTGTATTTTTTGAATGTTTTGGCGTAGTTCTGGCACTTGCTGGTGTTCGTGGTTGTGCCAATAGACTGGAGAAATGGAGGCTTCTCACCACACAGTGACAGACGACATCCAAGCACGGTGTTGTGACGTACGTCTGCTCTAAGGTAAATTTGATTATGTCCAACATATTTTAACAAAATGCAGTCGACTTTATTGAGATGGAGACATGCTGGTCTGAATGTGCACCGCGTCATTATGAGTACAGGCAACGAGAAGTCATAAATCATGACTCTTTGTTTGGCAGCGGCAAAGTCCCGGGAAAACCCCCATGAGTGCCTGGTATCATTGGAAAGCTTAGAAATCGTACTTTCTAAAAATACCTATGTTTTTGCAGAAGACGTAACTCCTGACCGATCGAACGCGAGTTTTCAACCTAGCTAAAATATAAAGAAATCGTCTTTTTCTGGGTCGGTTTTCGTGCACTTCCTACAAATTAAATGTCATTTTGAAGGTCTTTCAATACAGAATATGGAAATAACGCTACATCAGTTTTGAAAATGTCCTCAAAGTGACTCATTTTGCCAACACAGGTCATTTGTTTACAGCATTAGCATCTTAGCAGCGGCGCTAACTAACGGAGCTACATTGTACGAGGCCACTTAATAAGGTCATCTTCCCATCCCTTGATAGTCGTGAGAAGTGGTATGATTATATAGTATTACTGTTTTGAGGTGCAAGAGGCCATGCTCCCACATTTCTGATGCCGAAGTCATTGTTTCTGAACAAGGAAAAATGTCCCGTTTCAGTGACAACCATATGTTCTAAACTAGTACCGGAAGTTACTACCATAATTCACACAAGGCATCATGGGGCCTAGGAATAAGGTGGATATATCTAAAACAATGTTTATAGAAGTTTGCTGTACTAAAACTTGTGGGAGAAACTACAAATTTTAAAAGAGATGCTTTTTTTCCACAGTTTCCTGCAACACTATTATATACAACACCACAAGAAATTCACAGGATTGTCAAAAACATCCTATTAAACAATGATTTAGTTGTAAATTAAGTTGAAATTTCTGCTACACAATAAAATTCTTTTGTGCAACATTAGCTATAGAATTTAACACAATTAAGTGAGAATTAAGTACTCAGCAAATTTGTCATAAAAATGACCAACTTTTTACTCTTGCTGAGAACTTAAATAAAAAAGGTGAATAAAAGAATTAGACATTACAACAACTAAACTGCACTGAATGCTTAGAACAAATTATGGCAACACCTTCATTTGAAAACAGTGGTCCCCAACCACTAGGTAACTGGGCTGCAGAGGAAAAAAAATGATTCTGTTAATCTGTATTCACTATCAGAGTCTGTGTTTTTTCTGAAAAACTACAGAACATTCTTTCTCTTCCCATGCCTGACTGTTGCCTGTCTGTTGGAGTCCTATCAGGGGGAGGGGCTCTCATGGGAGTTTGCTAGGGGCATGCATTGCTCCAGATCCACGGCTTTGCAACTAATTTACAAGATGTAGTAGTGATTTTTCTTCTAAAAATGTAGTACAGTATAAAGGGTTACAACACTGGCTGTAGGATTATATTTGCTCGTTTGTTTCTGGTTTTACGGTGTCTCTCCTCAGACGCGCGCTCCCGCAAAGGAGGTGCTTTTTATACAGACATGCTTTTCTCAGCACAAACCGGTCCTTCGTATATGCAGTCAGCATGGAGACAAGGGGTGCCGTCCACCAGTGGGCCGGGGGAGACTGAGGAAGCTGAGAAAGCTTGCAGGTGAGTGTTTTTTTTAAATCACGCAGACTGTTTTTTACCGATGTATTCTGTTCATACTGTAAACAAGGACGTTAGTGTGGTGCAGCGACGCACTTGATTGGTTAGATTGATGATGTACACATCTGAAGTGCTACTCAGGGACAAATGTGATTGGTGAAATTCACGGAAGGTGACAACGACTGATCAAAATTGGAGGAAAGTTGCAGTGACTGAACAAAGTTGCAAGATTGTGCAAAATTCATGGCGACTGGTTGAATTTGCATGAATTGGTGTGATTGCAACATCACAGAATCCCGGAAGGACTGATTTACTATTTTATGCTCTGTTGTTTGCACTGTGAAGTGTCCTTGAGTTCCCCCATTGTGTTTGATTTTAAAAAGGTATCCAATTATCTTTATATTATTCACACCCTAATTTTTCTTCCATTTCCTTTGCATAGTTTTCTTCTACATCATAATTGTAGCCTAGCAAACAGTATGACAAAAGAAAAATTATTTTTTTATTTGGAAAGCATAATTATTCATCAACCACCTGATAAATAAGCTCACCGCTGATTGTTTAAAATATGTATGTAGTTTTGGACTTAGTCACCTATCTGCATACGTCGCTGGTGTACCGAGTTTGGCTGTTACACCTTTATGTTGCGAGTCCCAGCAGTACTCACATGCTCCCTGATTGTAGGTTGTACTTTTTGCGGCTCAGCCTTGTGGCCTGCTGTGTGAAGTACATATGACGCTCCGACTTCTTCCACATGTAGTAGTACTCCACACACTCACCCACAGAGCGCGTTCGTACCTGAGGAAGATCAGAAGTGTATCTGGTTTGAGTGAATAATATCAAACGTTCAAATGAATTTAAACATAGACAGCATATTTCAGGACAGACTCGTGAGAAAAAAAATGATTAAAACTCTTCTGCGCACTCACCTTATTTGCTTGAATAAGGTGGAAGTTTTTCCCGTAAACCCGATAGCCATTCTCAAAGCTTCTACACTCCTCCTCACTCCAAGAACACAGCTCCTCTAAAGACAGTGGACAGCAACAGATGGATTATTGTGTAACATGCACATTTTCATTTAGGTAATTGTAACTACTCTTACATTAATCATACACAACACAGAACAAGTAAACTGATGAAAACCACTTCAGTTTCTGTTTTGTTGTCTTTCTCAGCAAAATCCTGGTTTAGTCATGCTTTCAGTTTATGGTTCCTCATTCTGCTCCACTGTCTAAAATTGCAGTTTGTGGCTGCAGTACACAAACTACAGTGCTTGTGCTCTGAAGCCTTAGATACAGAGCAATTACCCACTGAGCAAAGCAATTCTGTGTCCCAGGCCCTGGAGCTGATGGGCCTCAGCCCTATTGCTGTTATTATTTAATGTATGCAGTTTATTATGGCTGAAAACCATTGAAATACTGTAAATGCTGAAAATATACACTACCGTTCAAAAGTTTGGGGTCACCCAGACAATTATTTTGTGTTTTCCATGAAAAGTCACACTTATTTACCACCATGAGTTGTAAAATGAATAGAAAATATAGTCAAGACATTGACAAGGTTAGAAATAATGATTTGTATTTCAAATAATAATTTTTTCCTTCAAACTTTGCTTTCGTCAAAGAATCCTCCATTTGCAGCAATTACAGCATTGCAGACCTAACATGATTGCACAAGGGTTTTCTAATCATCCATTAGCCTTCTGACACAATGAGCAAACACATTGTACCATTAGAACACTGGAGTGATAGTTGCTGGAAATGGGCCTCTATACACCTATGTAGATATTGCACCAAAAACCAGACATTTGCAGCTAGAATAGTCATTTACCACATTAGCAATGTATAGAGTGTATTTCTGATTAGTTTAAAGTTATCTTCATTGACAAAAAGTGCCTTTCTTTCAAAAATAAGGAAATTTCTAAGTGACCCCAAACTTTTGAACGGTAGAGTAGAATGAAAGATATATGAATTTTTGTATTCCCGAACAATGAAATTAGTCACCACATAATTCTGTCACAGTGATGGAACCATGTAGATCACATGTCAATTCAAAATCTGGCAGTCAGCATGGGGGAAAAAATGGTGGGAAAGTGCTGGATTAAACTGAAATAAGGACGAGGCCTGAACTGTCCTTCATTTGGTTTGCTGTCATGTCTTTTTGTAAGAATAATTAAGGTATTTTTTAATAAATAAATTTAAAACTTTTTAAGACTTCAAGGATCCATGGACACCTTGCTATATTTTAATTATTTCTAGCTGAGACTGTCTGAATCCAGGCAGTGTGTCTTCTTGAATTGAGTGTTTTAATATTTTAACAGTATATGAGGATACTTTATTTACTTTTATTCTTTATTTATCATTTTGAAACATGTACACATGGAAAGAGCAAAATAGAGAATTCAGGTCTTGGTGCAATAAAGTGGCCCATCATTATATTTTACAAGGTTATAGCATACTAAAATGGTTCTAAGCCCTTTTGGGCCTTTAACATAACAGTAGATGAACCACTTTTCCATCTGTGCAAGTCCTGGTTAAATTGAGGCCTTTTCAGTTACAGAACTGAGTGACGGCGGACTCTGGTGACTACTCAGTGACTGGACACTTGTGGTTAGGTGGCACATGACAGAAAGAGGTGAGGAGACTGTTAAAACATCCTTTAAAACAGGACTTGTTTTTTAGTCTGCATTTGCCTCTTTTACTCTGTACTACCAGCATTTTCTGTTTGTTATTTCAAAGAATGCAGAAAGCTGTTTTGTTGACACTTGTAAAAGGTTTGATTCCCTTTTTTTCTTTTATTACTCCATCTTGCAATCCAAATATCCTTAAAAAGTTTTTTGGATAATTTATTTTTTACAGAAATGTATATACATAATTCACATTGGAATGTGAAAATGCCCAGGATAAGCTTTGTTCTTGTTAACTGAGACACGTAATCTGAATCAAAAATGTAAAAATGGTCAAATATAGTCATGACATGATATTAAAAAGGATTTACTGAGAGCTACTTTCAGGAGCAAACATTCTGAGTCAATTAAAATACATGACACAAATTGGAAACGTAGGAAAACAGGATGGTTCTTACCATTAAATACTTTCACGTTGAAAAAGAATCGCCTCAGTGCCTCTTCTGTGTTGAAATTGCATTTCACTAATTCATACAGTGCCTAAACATCAGGGGAAAACAAGGACAGTTTGAAAAGTCCATCACATAAAATCTGATCATTTTACTTATATCAGGGGTTCTGAAAATGTGAGGCGGGGCACAGAGGTATGTATTCCTTGATCCTTGCCGATAAAAGCTGTAAAGTGGGGGAATTTTCTTTTGAGAATGAACTTCTCAAATCTCTCAGTGCAATATCCCTCGCTTCTCTTTTCTTTGAAGATCTCAATATGTCACTGAAGGAGAGCAGTTTTCAACTTTTAAATATAACTGTTGGGGCAGAACCAAGTTATGATAAGCCTATCATCCATGAATATACAACAAAAATAGTTGTATACAACCCATAGTGGTAGGATAGGATCCCAACGTGAACCTGTGAAGCAAGTTTGGTAACCCTAGCTTTCTTTGTTTGAGAAATAGTTTCTTGTTCACTACATAATGCACTAATTTGAATGGGAGTGAATTTAAATATAGCGCACTATGTAGAAAATGAATGGATATTTCAAATGCAGCGACAATTCAGGGTCACAGAGTGAACCTGTGTAAGTTTGGGGACCCTAGCTTTACTTGTCCTATAGTAATAGTGTAAATGGAATCTTAAAGGTCTGATGACACGTTTTTGACTTCATCTAATTTTTCAACACATAATACAATATGATGAAATAGGTTGGTCTGTGCAGTTCTAAGTCAAACAGGCTTTTTTCACGCAAATATCCGACGTTTTCATGAGCACCACGTCACAAATTGCGTCAGTGACTGGAAAACCCCCCAGCCATGTTGTAACGCCATCGACAGAACACAGCGCTTGGCTGCCCATTGTACACACAGGATGGAAGCGGTAGAAAACATCGAGGATGGTTCCAGCACATGTAGTCTGGAATTGGTTTGTGTTGTCCAATCTTCAGACGATTATAGTTTCGAAGAATGGGATGACAATGAAGAATCTGGGGGCATCAGACCGTACAGGTTTGAGCCGTGCCAAGCGGGCATCGTGCCTAGCGAATCAGACTCAGAGAGTGACAATGGAGAGGCACACATGGTTGCCGCAGCAGCAGCGACAAACACACGGCAGGGAAACACTGAGTGTTATGCTTTTGTTACAGATATTGCAACAAATTATTTGTTCATAAATATAATTTATTTAAACCTGATTTTTCAATAAAATCATAGCAGTGTATTCTCTGTGGCTCAGGCATCAGGTTTATTATGGATTATATTTTGAGTTCTTGTTGTTTTTGTTTTGTACATGTGTTTTATGTGCGTTTTGACCCACTTTCAGGTGGGCGCTGTCCAAGATTCGCCGGTCCAACCACGCGCCCTCTCTCTTTGACAGTCAGCTGTTCATGGTTTGTGCGCATCATCTGCCGTGTTGTCAGCCAGTCAGTATTGCCAACACTATCACGACATGTTGGCCACGCCACACAGCCGTGGTTCTGATGCGCCCCTTGAAGCGATGTCGGCCCTGGGGCACAACTGTAGTTAACATGTCTCCTCTCCATGTTTGCTGGGCGATGTCAGCCCCGAACGCCAACTGTAAGTGTTTCTGTTTATTTTTGTAAGTCTTCACCTTTTTGGGAACTCTTATCATTCTTATGTTCAATACATGTGCTGTGTTGAATTCTGCGCGTAAATCCATTCATCATGACCCTCCGTGCGCTCTTACGCCGGGCATGGAGAGGGAGGATGAAATAACGAGGATTTACATGCAGGGTTCACCATAGCACATTTAATACAGAAAGACAGACAATTCCCAAAAAGGTGAAGACGTACAAAAAACACAGACACACTTACTGATGGCGTTCGGGGGCCGGCATCACCCAGAGAACGAATGAGAGGAAACGTGTTAGCCACAGTTGCGCCCCAGAGCCAACATCGCTTCAAGGATGCACGAGAACCACAACAAACATGGAGTGACTAACATATTGTGAGAGTTGCTGAAAATATTTGCAGACTAACAGCACAGATGACAATACTATAGACCAGCAGTGCGTGACTGGCAAATGGCCGTTAAGTACACGCACTGCTGGGGATGGTGTGATGAGAAGCACCTGGGCAAGGACCGGGAAACATGATCAGCGGGAGTTTGAATCAGCTGGTGATAATGAGAGAGGGGGCGTGGCCGGACCGGCGAGCGTCAGCATGCGATCACAGAAAGTAGGTCAAAGCGGCGCGTAAATCCATTAATTCTTTCCCTCCTCGTGCGGTCCTCCTGCGTAAAAGCGCACGAGGAGCGCACGAGGGGGCTTATGACAGTTGGAGCTGAAGCGTGTGATGTGGTCTTTCACAGCCTGCTGTTTATCTAAGCCTGCGACACAACACGAAGGCATAGCTGTAAAATTAAAACAAGAAACCAGAGAAACCATGAGCTACAAAGCTGCTGTCATTCCAGTCAACAACACCGGCATCCGTTCTGTTGCTTACGTCATGGTGGTGCCGCCCTTCATTCGGTGTGCGGCACCACAGTCCAGTCAGCGGCTGCGTTTTTTTGATGATAACTAGTTTATGCAGGCGCGGTTGTAGATATTATATTGATCATCGACAATGACTTTTGAGTTTACATAACATGCTAAAAAATGTCAAAAACATGTCATCACACCTTTAAGCTTTCACCTTTAGACCCCAAACCCATAGTCAGAGGTCAGGGTGTAAGCCATCCAAGAGCTGTTTTAGATACAACTAAGGTATCGAATTGAAAAGCCTACATAACGTCTTTCAGTAGTTATCGTGTATACAAGATTTAGCGGTCCCTCCAGGATTCTGCAGACTGTTTTTATGACTGCTGCAGCCCAAAAAGCCTGAATGTCTGGGAGTTTTGTTGTGATAAAAGTTGTGATGTTTTTAGAGGTTTTTTTGCACTAAAATTTGTGGGAGGAAGTGCAAATTTTAAAGTGATGTGAATGTTTTTTTTCCCCCATAGTTTATTGTAATGGTATTCTATATAACACCACAAGAAAAGCACAGAATTGTGAAAAAAAAATCCTATTAAACAGTGATTTATTTGTAAATTAAGCAGAAACGTCTGCTATACAGAAAAACTTGCACAATAGCAAATCTAGAATTTAGTACAATTAAGTGAGAATTAAGTGCTCAGTAAATTTGTCATACAAATGGACCAACATTGTAGACTATTCTTGCTGAGAACTTGAATAAAAAGGATGAATAAAATAATTATCTACTACAACAGCTAAATTGCACTGAATGCATGTTAAGAGTGTACAGCGGGGAAAATACTGTAGGTATTGAACATGTCAACATTTTTCTTATTAAACATATTTCTGATGAAGCCATTGACTTGAGATTTTCACCAGATATCATTAACAACCCAAGTAATCCATACATACAAAGAAATCAAGGCAACTGTGTTCACAAAACAAGTTTGATTTAATAAAGTGTAATGACACAGGGAATAAGTATTGAATACATGAAGAAAAGACTAGAGTGGTGGCCTAGTTGGTAGAGCATCAACTCCAGAACCGGGAGGTCATGGGTTCCAATCCTGGCCGGGTCATACCAAGGACCATATAAAAATGGTACTTTCTGCCTTCTAGCTTGGTGCTCAGCATAATAGAACAGGAAAAGAAAAGTTAAACCCTTTGAGTGTGACTGTCGCCGAATTGTGACATAACCCCTAGTGGTCAAGAGTGGTAAATATTTTTTGTCAATAAAATAGTTCAGATTTCCAAGGCTATAACTTGAAAGTGGTAAGAGATAATGGCTTACTGTCAATTAGAAAGATGTAAAATATGATCCAAAGTTTCAGATAGGAATAAATTTACGCATCTAATTTGCATAATGTCGTGGCAGCTCTTTAAATTCTAAAACTCAGTCAAAACTGGACTTTGGACATATTTACACAAAGAATGGTTCGGTCTTTTGATACCGTTTTTTGTACAGAGGTACCTCATCTTATCTTCAAAGTATATGAACAAGAAATCAGTACAACATTAAAAAAAAACAGAAATTCATCACTTACCGGCGGCTAACGGGACTCGCTCGCTGCTGTGGTCCCTGCGTTTTCACCCATCGTGGTTGTTATTTTGCGCTCTGTTGGTCATTTACACTCCCTACCACATCTACAAAGTCTTATGATTATCTCACATAAATTTCGCTTGTATCCCATGGCTATTCTCCGTGTACAAAGCTGTCTAAGTGACGTGACGATGACGGATCGCGGCCATATTAGCTTTCTGAGCTAAAAGAAGGGAATACAGGAAAAGGAAGTGAGGAGTTCTCCTTCTTTGGTGTATTACGTGTCATCCATTGAGTCCTCCAACGCGTGTCTGCCACCTTCTGAAACTGGCACATCAGTACAAATCAGTACAAATCCCCAATGCAGCTGGCAATGTCAGAGTGAGATGACAGGTGCAACGCCACACTCTGCCACTAGGGGCACACAAAATCTCACACTCTAAGGGTTAACACACAGAGCTACCAGAGGACTGACCCCCCACTGTAGCTTTCACTATTTACAGTAGCTGTGTGGCCTAGGGTCAGTGAAACGGAGATAGGTGCCGCCCCATACACTACATGGTGCCCCACATGCTGTGGAAGGGATTAACTTAACATTAAGAAAAAGAGGTGCAAAAAGGCACAGAAAGCCAAGAAACCAGCTGAAATCCATCAGAATTTAGGAAGCCATCCCATCCCCATCAATGTTAATTCATTTCAGCTCATTAAGTCCTGAATGATAGTTTTTAAAAAGGTCTGTGAATACCAGACTGTCACACCACAAAGAACTCATGATAGGTAGAAGCAAAGAGCTCTCGCTAGACCTTTGCAACCTTATTGTTGTAAAACATAATGATGGCACTGGTTACAGGCACATTTCTAAACTGCTGAATGTTCCAGTGAGCAATGTTGGAGCCATCATTCAGAAGTGGAAAGAACATCATTTTACCATAAACTGACCACAACTAGGAGCTCCTCGTAAGATTTCTGACAGAGGAGTCAAAAGAATTATCAGAAGAGGTATCCAAGAGCCAAAGACCACTCGTGGAGAGCTCCAGAAAGACCTGGGGTTAGCAGGTACTGCTGCTTCAAAGAAAACAATAAGTAATGCACTCAGCCAACATGGGCTCTATGCCTGCTCACTTCGCAAGACTCCATTGCTGAAGAAAAAGCATGCTGAAGTTCGTTTCAAGTTTGACACACAACATTTGGGCAAGCCAATAAAATAATGGGAGAATATAGCCTGGTCAGATGAGACCAAAACTGAAGTTTTTGGATACCACAACACACAGTATGTTTGGAGGAGAAATGGCACTGCACATCAGCCCAAAAACACCCCACTAACAGTGAAGTTTGGAGGTGGGTGCATCATGAATGTGTCTGTGTTTTTCAGCACATTGTACAGGTAGACTTAAAATTGAAGGAAAGATGAATGGACAAATGTACAGAGACATCCTTCATAAGAACTTATTGCCATCTGCCAAGATGCTAAAGATGAAACGAGGGTGGACATTTCAGCAAGACAATGATCCCAAATAGACAGCCAAGGAAACTCTAAACTGGCTCCAGAGAAGGAAACTAAAGCTGGTAGAATGGCCCAGTCAGTCACCTGACCGGAATCCAATTGAAAATCTATGGAACGAATTGAAGATCAGAGTTCACAGAAGACACCCACAGAACCTTCAAGATTTGAAGACAGTTTGTGTGGAAGAATGGGCTAAAATCACCCCTGAGCAATGCCAGTGCCTAGTTTCTCCATATAGGAGGCATCTGGAAACTGTTATTACCAACAAAGGCTTTTCTACTAAATATTAAATGAATTTCGCCAAGTGTGTTCAATACTTATTCCCTGTGTCATTCCACTTCATTAAATGTAACTTGTTTTGCGAACACATTTGCCTTGACTTTTTTGTATGGATGGATTACTTGGGTTGTTACTGATATCTGTTGAAAATCTCAAGTCAATGGCTCCATCAGAAATATGTTTAATGAGAAAAATGTTGACATGTTCAATACTTATTTTCCCCTCTGTAACTGAGGTGAAATAGGACATCATCAATCAGGGCTTATAACTCCTGCAAAAATCATCTGAGCTGAGCCAAACTGCAATACGTGCATCATCTGTGTATATCAAAACCTGGTACTAAATTTCAAAATAAACTGGAACAAAACTGTGGGAGTTGATTACACAAAAGTGGGACAGATGGACCGTCCCATAACATAATTAAGCAATATTACATGAGAGTGATTTTGGTATCATGATTATACTGCTTTTATAAAACAGTTCTGCAAGCACAATTTATTAAATGACAGCGATACTGGAAAAACTATTATGATTTGTTTGTTTAACCAGTTCTTTTGCGCAGCTGAGGAAAAAAAACAGTTCCTTCTAAATGTAGCCAGTAACTGCTGCTAAACATCTCAATCAGAATGAAGACGTCTGTCATTTCACACACATGTAAACACATTCAATATTGTCAAGTGCAAAAGTAACATAAATGTTGAGTCGGTATCCATTATTATTATTATTACTGCAGACGATCCCAGATCAAAACGTATCCAATGCCAGGAACCACCGGTAGTTAGCCAGTAACTAGTAGTTAGCATGCTAGCGATCTAGCACATTTTGCTCGCTTTTCTTCCCATTTTCAGATGAAACAGAGTCCATCACCACAGGGGTATTATGGTTTGTTAATCGAGATAATAAATCAAACTCTAGCAACTAGGTGTTTTTTAAAAAGACGTGAAATCGCTGAATGAGCTTAAAGGGGTCATTTACTATACTTTTTCCACATTTTAATAGCTCACACATCTTAATGAAATGTTTGTGACATATTTTGTTCACATTTTCTGTAATTTTTTTTTAATTATTGAAGCAAATAGGTTTTTCATTTTTCCTGGCTTTCTTTAAACGCTCTGATTTAAAGCCATTCACTTTAAGAACCATCCTTCACCGTTTCAACTCGGCCCTCCCTCTTACATCAGTTAGCCAATATAGCTGACTAGCTTCTAGCTTCCCAGCTTGGTTGAGGAGCACACTGATTCACTGATCCACACTCGATGGTGTATCTCACATCAGTCCGGTCTATCTCCCAGTATTTTTGCAGTGATTCCACAACAAATCGCTAGCACCGCACGCTGGACAATCGCCGCAATCTGACAAGTACCAAGCCAGGGGATCTCAAAGGGCAGTGTGGCTCTGTGTGACTCCACTCTGCTCTCACAGCCAGCTGAAAGTTGGAGCAACTATGCTGCCCGTGAGAGCAGAGCGGATCCATGGAGGACGGTGGGGTTGCTGGGCATGAGAGCCAGCAGCATCTGGTCCCGGGACATTTTGATTGCAAGGAGCCTGAGGCTTCGTCGTGATTCCACAGCTGATCGCCACTGGCTTGTGGCTCACACGGCCAGCTAAAGGCAGCCTATTAGCCCTTGAGCTATTAGCCCAAGAACTAACACTGGTACCAGGACACTGGCTGTAAGTGCGGCTTATATTGTTATTTTCTTCATATCTTAGTCACCCTAATAGCCATCCTTGTTATCACCTGGTTTGGTGGTGTGCCTCGTGCCACTGTAGCCCATCTCTCAATGGTTTCACCCTGATTCTGCGGTGGATCGCACGCACCGGTGTTATGCCGAGAACTCCCCCACCAATCCAGGGGAGTTCTTGGCATAACAGTGCCCAGTAGCCCTGGTTCTGGGCCATAAAAGTGACTGGTGTGTCGGGGCGGGCGATCTGCCACGGAATCATGATGAAACCACTCAGAGATGGGCTGGATTGAACCAGATGGTATCAGGGATGGCTATTAGGGTGACTAAGATCTGAAGAAAATAACAACATAAGCCGTGCTTACAGCCAGCATCCTGGTACCAGTGTTAGCTCGTGGGTTAATAACTCAGGGGCTAATAGACTACCTTTAGCCACCACTTCGATCTACATGACGGACAGCTAGGTGGGCCAATAATAGAGCAGTGGGTGGGTCTTTAGGATGGCAGTGGGTGGGCTTTTTCAAGACTTGACGTAGGAAACTTAACACGGAAAAGTCAAAAAAGGTTTTTGGGAGTTTCTCTGAGAGAAAAATAAGATAAAGGCAGTGTGGTTTTTTTCAGATCGTTGACTGGAAAATTTTTGCCTAATTATGTGACCAGTTAACACATGTGAGACAGTTAAAACCAACAAACACACGGTAATTCAATCAATGACCCCTTTAAAATGACAGCAGGGCTGGGGAGCAACCTTTTCAAAAGGGTGGGACTTCTGGGTCACAGATGTATAATTTCTTGTCAAACAGCGCCTCACTGTGGAAATTAAGGTATCCAAAACAGTACTGCAATCGTCAGAGAGTTGATGGTGTATTACTGTTGGTAATTAACGGTTACTAGAACACCTTTGAAGCGAAGCGATACATATCCAGTGAAATTAGAGTGCAATTACCGTGGATTATAGTAACTCCTAGAATCCCTGTTGTCCAATCAAATTGCTCAGTTGGAACTAACTGCTGTACAATCCCCCTTTGGTCTTTGACTGGTGGAGGATGAAAAAGTGAGAACAATTATTTTGTAGTGGACAGGTGAGCGTGCACAATCTAGTTATCATTCTAGTTTTATGTGGTTGCATAACCAGTCTCCCTAGGACCAAGGAGGGCTGATTTTGCACAGCTGATTGATTGCTCACACCTGTGTGTAATCATGATCACTTGTATATGAGGTCTCAGTTGGGCTTGGCTCTCCATGGGATTGTCGCATGGAAAAATCTCCTTGTCTACCAGCCTGCTGACATGCCCTCCTTGGTTTGTGCATGCTCACCTGATAAACAGCCACTGACCTCCACATCTTGGAAATCCTACCTGGTCATCTTGCTCATCCCTGCCACCGAGGACTCACGTAAAATCAGCTCACACATTCAAATATTCTCAAGAGCATTCTGAGGTGAGTGCAATTTCCTCCGCCTCCATTTTCTTTGAAGATCCCAATACTTACTGACAGAGAGCAGTTTTCAACTTTTCAATATAATTACTGTGGCAGAATCAAATTATGGTAAGCCCATCATCCATGAATATACAACAAAGTATACAACCTATAGTTGTAGGTCAGGATCCCAAGGTGAGCTACAAAAAATGCGATTGTCAGTAGTAAAAAAAATGCAAATGGTACATTAAATCATTAGAGAATATGATGTTCATGTTTTATTCAGTACATCAAAAACCGTAAATAACTTTTTATATGTTAAAGATAAAAAGGCCATATTGTACCAAGGGAAATTCACATTCTCAGGAAAATTGCTGCTCATCAATTCACTGTTAATAGATCGATACGGTGAATCAACTAATGATTAATGAATTAATCGATAACTTACATCCCAACCCCAAACCCATAGTCAGAGGTTATGGTGTGAACCTGTGTACCAGGTTTGGTGACCCTACCTTTCTTTGTTGTTGAGATATACTGTACTTTATAAGGCATTTTGATGTTGACCTTTAACCTTGCAATCCCAAAACCACAATCACACTTCAGGGTCACAGGGTGAACCTGTGTATCAAGTTTGGTGGCCCTAGCTTTACTCGTACAGTAATAAGGCATGAAGAAATGTTAATCCTGACTCAACCCATAGTCAGAGGTCAGGATCCCAAGATGAACCTGTTTGGTAGCCGTAGCTTTACTTGTTTTATAGTAATAGTAAATGTAACATTTACCATAGTGCAACTGAATGTTAACTTTGAACTTTAACCCCTTGACCTCAAACTCATAGCTAGGTGAGGGGGTAAGTCATCTAAGATGTGTATTAGTTACAACTACTGTATCGATTTGAAAAGCCTATATCATTTCGTTCAGTGGTTATTGTATTTAGAAGATTTAGGGAAAAATCTGACCTCTAACCTTTGACATCAAGGCCATCCGATGAGAGTCAAATTGCAATATGCACATTATCAGAGTATATCAAACCATGGTACCAAGATTCAAAATAATCGGAACAAAACTGTAGGAGGAGTTGATTTCACAAGACAGTTACTGTCTATGAAGAGAGGTGAAACAGGAAGTCATAGGTCAGGTGCTACAATTCCAGCAAAATCCATCCGATCAAAACCAAACTGCAATATGCGCATCATCAATGTATATCAAACCATGGTATCAAGTTTCAACACAATCGGAACAAAACTGTAGGAGGAGTTGATTTCACAAGACAGTTACTGTCTATGAAGTGAGGTGAAACAGGAGGTCATAGGTCAGGTGCTACAATTCCTGCAAAATTCATCCAATCAAAACCAAACTGCAATATCCACATCCTCAATGTATATCAAACCATGGTACCAAGGTTCAAAATGATTGGACCAAAACTGTAGGGGGAGTTGCTTTCACAAAAGTGGGACAGACGGATGAACAGACGGACTGACCCATAACATAGTCCCCCTTCAGCCCTTTGGGCTTCGACCAGCACGGGATTAAAAAAAAAAAAAATAAATAAAAATAAAAACACCTCCCAGTCTGAGGATCGGCTCCACTCTATTACCTACCCGGAAATAATCTGTACTTGAACCTGGAAACTGTGTGGCTATCAAGCCTACCTGTAGAGTTGTAAAACCTGCAATTTTCACAAAAATGATCCAAAATCAAAATCTCAGTAAATGCACAAAAAAAGTTGCAGCTTAAAAACTGTGTGAGGAGTTCGCCGGACAAGTCATGTGGACAGATGGACAGACACCATCATTCCATAAACATTCCCCTATTAATATATGCATGCTATCCATCAAGATGACACATCAACCTACTGCCCTGGTGTAGTCAAAACATTACTTAATTCAGCAGTTAGGTAAGTAAGATAAACACAAAATATGAGTCATGATGCATTACCTGTTCATTATCTTGTACAGTGGCCCCATCCATATATAATTCTCTCTCTTTTCCATGAGATCTTTGAGCATTTAACAAGAACTCTTCAACTTCATGCACAGGCAGAACTCCTGGCTTCCATAACAACTGGTCTTCACTGCTGTAGGCTGGTAAAGACAGGCACAGAAAAGATTCTTATAGAAAATAGGAACTTTTTTCTCATTATTTGTCATTTTTTCTCTCATAAATTTGCACCAAATGAAACCTTATTTTCATACATTTGTGACCTTTTTTTTCTTTTAAATTTTGGATTTTTTTCCTCAGTAAATGTAAGACTTTTCCACAAACAGTTCAATTTTAGTTTCATCAGACCACAGGAAATGTCTCCAGAAATTAAGGTCTTTGTCCCTGTATGCATTTGCAAACTGTAATCTGGCTTTTTTGTCATGACTTGCCCTTCAGGGCAGAGAGGTGAGACCCACGCGCTGAACTGTGAGTTTGTGAGGTTTATTGAAAATAACGAAGTATAAGTTCAAACTGTGCTCTAACACAAAATACAAACAATGAATAAACTTACTAATGAAGTGCACCAGAGAGAGGCAGGGTTCTGGTGGAGACGAGGAGAAACACCAACAAGACAGTGGCAATCAGAAATGAAAACTACCCTTAAAGTAGAAATGAATCACATACGTAGTGACAAGTGTATGTCACATAAGCAGGCAGAAGGACACAACAATACATAATTGGACCAGCTGGGGGCAATGAGAGAGGAGCGTCTGAAGCTGACAGCTGACAAGGGCTACACCCACACGGAGCACAACCCAGGAAATGCCAGTGACAGCTGTCAACCACAACAATAAGGAATTTAAAGAAAATAACAAGTACAGACTGGGAAATAAATATCCATTAATACAGAATCAGAGCATAACAAAACTAAGACACAAACAGAAAAATGAAAAACAATGCAAGAATAACAAAACCCCAAAAAGCACAAAATACAGTAAATATATAAATACAGAGAAAAAGCCATGAGACTGAGCATGGTGGAAACCGCCTGTGCTCAGCTCATGACAGAGCCCCCCTCTCAAGTAGTGGATACCAGACACCCCAGGGTAACATCAAAAGAAAAAGAAAGACCCCTCCGACAGGAGCACAACAATAACCCACCCCGGGTGGGTGGTGGGGGGAACAGGCTAGGAGGGAATGAAACAAAACTCCGCTCAGGACCCACACCAAAAAAAACCCAGCCACCTAGGCCCCCCGTGTCATGAGGCGAGAGCTGGAGGTTTCCGCCAGGCTCGGTCTCATGACTTTTTCGTATATTTACATACTTGTTATATTTTATGCCTTCTGGGTTTCAGTATTCATGTACTATTTGCCATTTTCCTGTTTGTGTTCTAGTTTTGTTACACTTTTATTTTGTATTTATATTTATATTTTAGTCTGCTTTGATTGGTATTTTATTCTTTATATCCTCATTGTTGTTCTTTTGCTGGTTGACAGCTGTCAGTGGCGTGGTGCTCCGTGTGGGCGTTGCCCTGTCAGCTGTCAGCTCTGGTTTGCCCCTCTCTCACTGCCCCCAGCTGGTCCGAATTATGTGTCATTGCTTTCTCCTGCCCCCTCAGATAACCCACACCTGTCTTTAATTATGTAAAATGGCTTTTGATCCTATTTTAGGGCTGTATTTTCATTTTTTTTTTATCGCTGCTGTCTTGGTTGTATTCACCTCGTCTACACCAGAGCCCTGCCCTGCTCTGGTGCGCAATATCTGTAAGTTTACTCCCTCATTTGTGTTTTGTGTTTAGAGCACCGTGTTAAACTTTGTTTGTTGCCTTTTTTCAAAAAATCGCCCAAACTCACAGTTCAGCACTTGGGTCTCGCCTTCCTACCCCGCAGGGCAATTCATGACACCCCGGACCAAAGAGCTGGGCAGTTCAGGTGGGCAGCCAAAGTCAACAGGCCTGGCAGATGGCATGATGGAAAGAGTCGGGTGGCCTACCAGAGAACGTGGGCCACCCAACCCTGCAGCACAGTCTGTCGGGCGGTCTACTGCCTGAACAGAAAGGGTGGTCCAGGAGGCGGCTGCCCAACAGGAAGAACCAATGGTGGGCAAGATGGAGAAGTTGGGGAAACCGAGCTGACGTCAGGGTGAGGAGAGGGAACCACGATGGCCTCGGGCAGAGAAGGGGGAATCCCGACGGCCTCGGGCAGAGAAGGGGGGACCACAACGGCATCTGGCAGAGGAAGGGGAACCACGACGGTGTCAGGCAGAGGAGAGGGAACCACGGCAGTGTCAGGCAAAGGAGGGGGAACCACGACGGCGTCAGACAAATGAGGGGGGACCACGGCGGCGTCAAGCAGAGGAGGGGGAACCACGACACCCTTGGACTAGCCTGTAGCACCTTCGGTGGTCCCGGACTGGGACATTGCAGCACCCACGGTGGCTCTGGGCTGGAGCGGTGCTGCACCCGCGATGGCTCCAGGCTGGAGCGGAGGTGTACCTGCAGTGGGCCCGGACTGGGCCATAGCTGTACCCACGGTGGCCCCCGGGCTGGAGCATAATGCCCACAGCTGGCCCACAATGGAGTGCAGCACCCAAGTTGGTTTTAGACTGGCGTGCAGCACCCACGGAGACCCGGACTGAGGAAGTACTGCACCCACGGAGGTCCTGGGCTGGGCTGGAGCACCCGCAACGACCTCAGCCAACGGGGAAGCAGCACCCTTCGAGGTCCCGGGCTGGGACGGAGCACCCGTGAAGACCTCATCCGGAGGGGAAGCAGCACCCACAGAGATCCCGGGATGGGACGGAGCACCCGCAATGACCTCAGCCAACGGAGAAGCAGTACCCTCAGAGGTCCCAGGGCTGGGACTGAGCACCTGCAACAACCTCATCCGGAGGGGGACGAGTCACCCGCAATGACCTCATTGGGAGAAGCTGGACCTACGGGGATCTTGAGCGGTGAACTGGGACCCACGGAAACTTCTGGCAGAGCTGGACGATCCTCGGTGACCCTGGGGAAAAGCTCAGGCAAGAGAGGCAAAGAAACAGGGTCAGGCTCACCGGCGGCAGTGGAGCCCGGTGGATGAGCTCAGGTGCAGCTGACGGCTGTACTTGGCTCTCCCCACCAAGAGCCAGGCAAGATCTCTCCAAAATAGAGACAACAAAGACAAAGGAGAGCACTTGCCTGATTTCAAGCTCCACCGCCATCCAGGACTCTGTCGATCCAGGCGATGGTTCTTCGGGGCCCGATCCTCTGGAGGTCCAACTCCAGCTCTGCTGCGGCGGCCCCTGCAGCAGGCATGGTGGTCAATTCAGTCCTGGGACCCCACCAGCGAGGTGATCCACACAGGTGGCTCACCCTGCGTGGTGACAGGAGGTCGACTTCCAGCTGGCGCTGAATCCTGCTCAGCTGAAGCCCGGGAATGCTCTTTAGTCAGTGCAGGTGTCGGCTCAGTCTCAGCGCTCACCCTCCGTCCAGAGCATGGCTGCGGGGCTGGAACCAGGTCCTCCAGGGCCGCCGGCTCCTCCAATGTCCGGCGGCTCAATCCTGGGGCCGGCAGACACTCAGGGGGTAGAGGAGGAGACATGGAGAGAGCAGGTAAAAAGTTTATAGCTGCAGCAGGTGGTGAGGACTCAGAGGACTGAATTGGCTGAGCCTCACCACCGGGAATCAGGCAAGGTATTTCACGTGTCAGTGATAGAGAATGAAGTTTTCCCGGGGCGTGATGTTCTCTGTTGCAGTTGGGTGGAAAACGGCCTTCTCCGTGACTTCAGTGGACGTGGGCCCCTCAGTGGAACATGGAGGAGCCACCCCTGCAGACACAGTGACGGGTGGAGCTGGGAAGGACAGGTCAGCCTCTCAGCAGCGGGAGGAATTGCCAAGGAGGAGGAAGAGGCAGCAGCAACGGGAGGAGAAGCTGATGGGACAACCAAAGAGGAAAAACCAGAAAAAAGAACCGCTGTGGGAGTTTTCAACCTTGGCAATGGAGAAACTGCTGCCTGAAAGGTGGGAGTATTCCTCCGACGGCGTCGTGGAGCTGATGGAGCAGAAGCAGGAATGGGCAAATTGGAGGAGGAGCAGGGTGTCTGCCGCAAAGCGTGCTTCTGCGTCGTCCTCGGGCTCGCTGGAGACGGGCCCCCACCTCAGTCCAGGGAAGGATTGTTGGAGGACTGAGAGCGTAGCCAACAAGTCCGTGAAATGGGCATGCCTCCACAATCCCGGATGTGTCTTGACAATGGTGGTCACTGCATCCACCTTTTCCCAGATTTTCTTTGGGCTGCGGGAGGCGAGGGCTTCATCCACAAATACCTGGATAA
This sequence comes from Pholidichthys leucotaenia, assembly GCA_020510985.1. Classification (NCBI taxonomy): domain Eukaryota; kingdom Metazoa; phylum Chordata; class Actinopteri; order Cichliformes; family Pholidichthyidae; genus Pholidichthys; species Pholidichthys leucotaenia. Next base: position 377,675,642 of record CM035839.1, read on the forward strand.
ATTCGGCTGCCCATTCCTCCTCCACACTTAGGGGTCCCGCTGCCGATCTCCCTTTGACTGTCGGAGGTCGGCGTGCTGGGGACATGATTAACTCCACAGAATACAGGTGAGTGAAAACAAACAAAAAAAAAAAACAAAAATCCACAAACTCACAGCAGCTGGGTCTCTTACTGGTCACTGTCTTCTGTCATGAATTGCCCTTCGGGGCAGAGGGGTGAGACCCACGCACTGAACTGTGAGTTTGTGAGGTTTATTGAAAATAACAAAGTATAAGTTCAAACTGTGCTCCAACACAAAATACAAACAATGAATAAACTTATTAATGAAGCACACCAGAGCAAGGCAGGGCTCTGGTGGAGACAAGGAGAAACTCCAACAAGACAGCGGCAATCAGAAATAAAAATAACTCCCTTAAGTAGCAGTAGAAATAAATCCCATACGTACTGACAGATGTGTGTCACACGAGCGGGCAGAAGGAAACAATGACACATAATTGGACCAGCTGGGGGCAATGAGAGAGGAGCGTCTGAAGCGGACAGCTGACAAAGGCTATGCCCACACGGAGCACAACCCAGGAAATGCCAGTGACAGCTGTCAACCACAACAATAAGGAATTTAAAGAAAATATCAACAAGTACAGACTGGGATATAAATATCCATTAATATAGAATCAGAGCATAACAAAACTAAGACATAAACAGAAAAATGAAAAACAGTGCAAGAATAACAACCCAAAAAAAGCACAAAATACAACAAATATATAAATACAGAGAAAAAGCCATGAGACTGAACAAGGCGGAAACCTCCTGCGCTCAGCTCATGACATTTTTATTGTTGCTTTTGGAGAAATGGCTTCTTCTTCGGGAATTTCCCCGTTGTGGGACTAAAAAGGCTCATCTTATCTTCCTCTCTGAGGGGTTTTTCAGCCCGTTGATCGTTTCACTGAATAATGACACTCTTTTACCAGCCTCAGCCAGCATCTTCACAAGGTCTTTTGCTTTTGTTCTGGGGCTGATACGCACATTTTGCTCCAAAACACATTCATCTCTGGGACACAGAACTCGTCTCCTTCTTGAGTGGTATGATGGCTGGACATTCCCATGGTGTTTATACTTGCATATAATTGTTTAAACAGAGGAATAAGGCACCTTCAGGCATCTGGAAATTGTACCCAAGGATGAACCAGACTTGTGGAGGTCCACAGTTCTCTTCCTGATATCTTGGCTGACGTCTTTTGATTTTCCATGATATCACACAAGGAAACAGTGTGTTTGAAGTGTTCCTTAAAATACATCCTCAGGTGTGCCCCCAATTAACTCAAATGTTGTCAATTAATCAGAAGCTTCCAAAGCCATGACATCATTATTTGGGCTTTCCCAAACTGTTTAAAGGCATAGTACTCTTAGTGTATATAAACTTCTGACTTTGAAGAAAGTAATGAAAAAAAATCCCTAAAAATTTAGCAAATATAAAAATTATTTAGCAAATAGAAATAATTTTGGTAAGTAATTTTAGTTTGATTTAATGTCAGACAGTGAGGAAAAAAAGGTTGTATGTCTTTTTATACAGTCTATGTAAGCTTCTGGTTTCAACTGTATTTCAGCTCCGATTTTAATTAAATATAATTGTCAATTCACTAAAGTGACTTATGAATCAGCCATTCTCATAAGAACATGTTATTAAAGTAAAAACAAGCACTTTTCAAACATTTGTCAAATAAGCGGGAATTACTCAATCAATGCACTGAAGTAAACAGGTTTTTTTTTCTTAAAATGGCTCAAAGATTAAAAAGTATCCTGCAATAAAACTACTCAGTAAACTACAAATTTGTGAAAAAAAATACTTGTATGCAGTATGTACTTGAGTAAATGTAAATAGTTACTACTCACCTCTGGCTACTGCATACATTGTTTATATTATGTGTATAGTGTGGTTATGACTTAATAAAGTAGACATTTAAATGCTTATAGTGTCAAACAAGGTCTACACAATTTTTCCTTTCTTTTCTGTTTTGGAAGCTTACCTCTGTCTCTGTAGGTGTATGGACTGATAGGAGGAATTTTTGCCTGAAACATGGACCCAACCATAATCTCCTAGGGGGAAAAAGAGACACATTAAGCCCTGCTGTAAATCACACCATACATGCTGGCTGAAAAAAAAAAGTTACAGTCTGCGCTGTGTGGTAGTGGTTTTTGACCATATCTGTAACCTTGAAAAAGGACCCAACAACAGCCTGACTAAAGATATTGCTGTGTGCAGTACTATGACAGTTTTGTAAAGTTAAAACCATTTAACTTATTTCAGTTGGTCCAAATGAGGAACTCAGTCACACTTCAACAATCGCACAGTATTTAATTTACCCCTAAGGGCATTGTAAAGTAGCAATAGTACAGAAGAGTTACATGCTATTATTATTGTTATTATTGTTATCATTATTATTAAATAACAGACCGTGAAGAATGGAGTAGCTCATTCCCACCTGATGAAACCACCGCAACAGTTCCCAGATCCCCTGACCTCAACCATGAGCACAACTTAGATGCAGACCCACCTAAGGATCATTGTGTGTGAGCTTGGTGAGCACTGGGGCAGCTGCCGAGGAGGAGTAGTGATTCCCGTAAAATATGAACAGATGGACGGACGGATGAAAGACGCTGTGCCATACCATTAGCTCCTTTAGGTTTTGCTATATATACACTAGAGCTAAAACGATTACTCGAATAATTTGTGTAACTTGATTACAAAAATCTTCGATTCAAAAGCTGTGATTCCAGGCTTTGTTTAACGTAGCACTTCCAGTGTATATGACCTTCTTCCGGTCACGCTATATAAACAAGACGCAGGTTTGTTTAATGGCGCAATATCATGGATTCAAGGAAGCAGGGAGAAAAACGACAGAGCGATGAAAAAAGGACGAAAGTTACAGAAAACACAAAAAGTATCTCAAGCCTGGGATAATTTCAAGCTCAAATTGAAGGAAAACATTGTGCAGTGTGTTCATTGTAAAGCCAAGCTAACATACCACAAGAACACAACATCGATGTTATAGCATTTCAGCAGGAAGTATCCAGACACATCATGCATGAGCAGCAGACTGAGACAAGATAGGATTGAGATTTTAAATTAAGATGAATAGAATGTAGTCAACTAAGCTAATTATGATTATATGGCCAAAGAATATATAGCAGCTACCGCTAATAGCCAGCCAGTGTTTTTTTTTTTTCTATGTTGCAAGTTGACGCTAACGCTACAAAACTGAACTTTACGGAGTAACGTAACGTGAGAAAGCCTTTGTCATTTTACATCCATCCATTTTCTACTGCTTTTCCGGGGGTCCGGGTCACGGCGGCAGCAGCTCAAGCAGAGAAGCCCAGACTTCCCTCTCTCCGGCCACCTTCTCCAGCACTTCAGACAGGATACCAACACGTTCCCAGGACAGCTGGGAGACGCAGTCTCTCCAGCGTGTCCTGGGACTGCCACAGGGTCTCCTCCCAGTGGGACGTGCCCGAAACACCTCAAGTGGGAGGCGTCCAGGAGGCATCCTGATCAGATGCCCAAACCACCTCAACTGGCTCCTTTCAGTATGGAGGAGCAGCAGTTCTACTCTAAGCCTCTTCCAGATGACTGAGCTCCTCACCTTATCTCTGAGGGTGAGTCCAGCAATCCTACGGAGAAAGCTCATTTCAGCCACTTGTATCCGCAATCTCATTCTTTCAGTTATTACCCAAAGCTCATGACCATAGGTGAGGGTAGAAATGTAGATTGACCGGTAAATTGACAGCTTTGCTTCAGAGCTCAGCATCCTCTTCACCACAACAGACCGGTACAACATCTGCATCACTGCAGATGCTGCCCCGATCCGTCTGTCAATCTCTCGCTCCATTCTCCCCTCATTTGTGAATGAGACCCCAAGATACTTAAACTCCTCCACTTGGGGCAGGAGCTTGTCTCCAACCTGGAGAGGGCAATCCATCCTTTTTCTGGCTGAGAACCATGAACTCGGACTTGGAGGTGCTGATTCTCATCCCAGCTGCTTCACACTCAGTAGCAAACCATCCCAGTAAGATCTGTAGGTCATTGCTCAATGTAGCCAACAGGACAACATCATCCGCAAACAGAAGAGATGAGATCCTGTGGTCACCGAACACAACACTCGCCACTCCCTGGCCGCTCCCTGACATCCCATCCATAAAAATTATGAAAAGGATCGGTAACAGCCCTGGTGGAGTCCAACTCTCACTGGAAACGAGTTCGACTGGGTGTTGGCAATACGAACCAAACTCTTGCAGTGGTTGTATAGGGACTGGATAGCTCGTAACAATGCCATACTCCCGCAGCACCCCCCACAAGAGACCAAGAGGGATGTGGTCGAATGCTTTCTTCAAGTCCACAAAACACATGTGCACTGGTTGGGCAAACTCCCACGAACCCTCGAGGATTCTCGAGAGGGTAAAGAGTTGGTCCGATACGCCACAGCCAGGACGAAAACCACATTGCTTCTCCTGAATCCGAGGTTCAACCAATGGTCGGACTCTCCTCTCCACTTTCTCAGCCTTCCCAGAGAGGCTGAGAAAGTGTGATCTCCCTAAAGTTGGAACACACCCTCCGGCCCCCCCTTCTCAAAAAGAGGAACCACCACCCCAGTTTGCCATGCCAAAGGCACTGTCCCCGACCTCCAAGCAATGTTGTAGAGGCGTGTCAACCATGACAGCCCTCCAACATTCAGGGCCTTGAAGTATTCAGGGCGAATCTCGGCCACCCCCCGGGGCCTGGCCAGCAAAGAGTTTTTTTAACCACTTCAGCAAACTCAGCCCCTGTGATGGGAGAATCTTCTCCCTCGTCCACAAGCCCTGCTTCCTTTGTGGAAGGCATGTCAGTGGGATTGAGGAGATCCTCGAACTATTCCTTCCACCGCCTGACAATATCCCCAGTCAAAGTCAGCAGTGTCCCATCCACACCATACACATTGTGGACAGGGAGCTGCTTCCCCCTCCTGAGCCACCAGACAGTTTGCCAGAATCTCTTCGAGACTGACCGAAAGTCTTGTTCCATGGCCTCACCAACATCCTCCCACACCTGAGTTTTTGCTTCAGCAACCACCCAAGCCACACTCCACTTAGCCTGTCAGTACACCTCAGCTGCTTCAGGAGTCCCACAAGCAAACCAAGCTCGACAGGACTCCTTCTTCAGTTTAATGGCTGCCCTCACCACTGGTGTCCACCGCTTGGTTCGGGGGTTGCCACCATGAGATGCACAAACGACCTTGCGGCCACAGCTCTGGGCAGCTGCTTCAACAATGGAGGTGGAGAACATGGCCCATTCACACCACTCCATGTCTCCAGACTCTCTCGGAATGTGGTCAAAATTCTTCCGGAGGTGGGAGTTGAAGACCTCTCAGACAGGGGCCTCAGCCAGACGTTCTCAGTACACCCTCACTATATGTTTAGGTTTACTGGGTCTGAGTGGCATTCACCCCCGCCATCTGATCCAACTCACCACCACATGGTGATCAGTTGATAGCTCTGCACCTCTCTTTACTCGAGTGTCCAAGACATATCTCACAGGTCTGATGACACGATAGCAAAATCAATCATCGACCTGCGACCTAGGGTGTCCTGGTGCCAGGTGCACATATGGACACTCTTATGCTTGAACATGGTGTTCATTATGGACAAACTGTGGTTGGCACAGAAGTCCAATAAATGAACACCACTCTGATTCAGATCGGGAAGGCCGTTCCTCCTAATTATGCCCCTCCAGGTTTCACTGTCATTGCCCACATGTGCATTGAAGTCCCCCAGTAGGACAATGGAGTCTCCAAGAGAAGCACCCTCCAGCACCCCAGTCAGAGACTCCAAAAAGGGTGGGTACTCTGAGCCATCATTTGGTGCATAGGCACAAATGATGGTCAGGACCCGTTTCCCAACCCGAAGGTGCAGGGAAACAACTCTTTCGTCCACCGGAGAAAACTCCAATATAGAGGCAGCAAGGTGGTGGTGGTGGTGGGGAGATACAAGAATACCCACCCATGCTCGTCACCTCTCACCCGGGGCAACTCCAGAGTAGGCCAAACTCCAGCCCCTCTCCAGAAAACTGGTTCCACAACCAGAGCTGTGTGTTGAGGTGAGCCCAACTATATCTAGCCTGTATTTCTCAACCTCATACACCAGCTCAGGCTCCTTCCCCACCAGAGAGGTGATGTTCCACATTCCAAAAGCCAGTTTAGAAAGCCCAGGATCAGACCGCCAAGGTCTCTGCCTTTGACCGCCACCTGATCCACATTTTACTGGACCCCCATGGTCCCTCCTGCAGGTGGTGAGCCCACTGTCTACATCCATGCAACGAAATTTAAAATGCAGCTCTTCTTCATGGTACAAAAGGTGAAAAAAGTGCAAGAGAGTGTGATAAAGGAAAATAAGTCAGTGCTTAAAAAAAGCCAGTGCTTAAAAAGCCAGTCCTTAAAAAGCCAGTGCTTTCAACACCATCCAACCGATGATCCTGAAGGACAAGCTGCTGCGCGCAGGGGTGGACCAGCACCTGTCATCATGGATCCTGGACTACCTCACGAACCGGCCTCAGTTTGTGAGAACCCAGGACTGTGTTTCCGACACGATCATCAGTAGCACGGGGGCCCCCCAGGGAACGGTGCTGGCTCCCTTCCTGTTCACTCTTTATACTGCGGACTTCTCACACAACACAACACATTGCCATCTACAGAAGTTCTCTGATGACTCTGCGATCATTGGTCTCATCTCCAACGGAGATGAAGCTGAGTACAGAGGGCTTATCCAGGACTTTGTGGACTGGTGCCATCGGAACTGCCTCCAGATCAACGCGAGGAAAACTAAGGAGCTGGTGGTGGACTGCCGCAGGCATGGGCAGCCCCTCACAGCACCAGTAAATATACAGGGAACAGACATCGAGATGGTGACATCCTATAAGTACCTGGGTATTCATCTGAACAATAAACTAGACTGGTCACACAATACTGACGCACTCTACAAGAAGGGACAGCGCAGGCTGTTCCTGCTGAGGAGACTCAGGTCTTTTGGTGTACAAGGGGCGCTGCTGAAGTCATTCTATGACACGGTGGTGGCATCAGCCATCACTTTTGGAGTGGTCTGCTGGGGCAGTGGCATTACTGCAGCCGATAGGAAGAGACTGAACAAACTGATTAAGAAAGCTAGCTCTGTCCTGGGGCAGCGCCTTGATCCGATGGAGGAGATAGGAGAGAGAAGGACGGTGGCTAAACTGTCATCTCTGCTGGAGTCCGAGTTCCACCCTATGCAGGACATACTGGATGCACTGAGGAGCTCATTTAGCAGCAGACTACATCATCCCAGGTGCACAACCGAGAGGTTTCGTAGGTCCTTCCTACCAACGGCTGTCAGACTGTACAACCTAAGCAGGGCTGCTCGCAGAGATAGCAAAAAGACGTAACAAACTAATAGTTTTTTTGAATGCAAAAGATGCAATAGACTTACACAATGGTCCTCTCCGGCATACAACTAGGAAAATACCGGTCACTATGGAGGGTGAGAATATGTATGGGCACATAATCATACCATGTAGGATAACTAAATAGACGGTTATGCTGTTTCATCCCACCTAGCAACAATGCTCTGCACTGTGTGTGTTTATATATTTACATATTTATTCCATCTAGCTACAATGCTCAGCACTGGGTGTGTTTATATTTATATATCTATATATTTATTCCATCTAGCTACAATGCTCCGCACTGTGTGTTTATATATCTACATATTATTCCATCTAGCTACATTGCTCCGCACTGTGTGTGTTTATATACTTGCATATTTATTCCACCTAGCTGCAATGCTCCGTACTGTGGGTGTTTATATATTTACATATTTATTCCATCTAGCTACAATGCTCTGCACTGTGTGTTCATATATTCATATATTTATTCCATCCAGCTACAATGCTCTGCACTGTGTGTCTGTGTGTGTGTGTGTATATATATATTTTATAGTAATATGTACATATGTATATTAGCTGCTCTTGCTTGCTTGTTTTTTTTCTTGCCTTCTGATTGTTGCTCTGAGTGTTGCTATCCCTGTGCTGTTGCAATCCTGGAATTTCCCCGTTGTGGGACTAATAAAGGCTTATCTTATCTTATCTTATCTTAAAACATATCTGAATATTATAGGTACATGAAAGACAAAAACAAGATTTTCTAGTGTGTCATGCATTGGGCCCCAGAGGGGCAGGGAACCAGACCCAGGCGCTGAATACGTTTGTACATTTATTAAATGAAAGAACATAACAGTCCAAAAGGTGCATATGAGACAAAAGTATAACAAGTAATAACTTACGAGAGAAAGTCTTGGAGCTGGGAATGCTTGGAGGCTGGGAGGAGATTAGAAATCACCAGTAGACACAAACAATAACGCCGCAACGACACAGTGAAACGGCAGAACTTAAATACCAGTAAGAATGATTACATAAGTGGGCACTGGTGTGGGCTCGCATGAGCAGGCAAAGAAAAAAACACAATAGTAATTGGAATCAGCTGGGTAGATGAGGGGGAAGCGGCTGGATTGACAACCTGACAGGCGATACCCCCAGCAGAGCACCAATCCGGAAATCGCCTGACAGCTGTCACTCCAGAGAAAAATACCAAAACATACATATAAAGAATAATAAATAATCTCCTCATCCAAGCCTTCAACTTGTCTTTTAGACCCTATTCTTACCAGGTTATTTAAAAAAGTCTTCCCATTTATTGGTAGCTGTGTTCTTCAAATAATCAATTCTTCTTTAACCTTAGGTCATGTACTGCAGGCTTTTAAACTTGCTGTAATTAAACCCTTACTCAAGAAGCCAACGCTCGACCCAGGAGTTTTACCTAACTATCGACCAATCTCTAATCTGCCTTTCATTTCAAAAATCTTAGAAAGAGTTGCTGCTACGCAATTATTTGACCACTTACAGGGAAAAGGTTTATTTGAAGAGTTTCAATCTGGGTTCATAATTCATCACAGTACTGAAACAGCCTTAGTGAAGGTCATGAATGACCTTTTTATCGCATCTGATAATGGACTCGTTTCTGTACTTGTCCTTTTAGATCTTAGTGCAGCCTTTGATACTATCGATCATGATATTCTACTTGATAGATTAGAACACTATGTTGGACTAAATGGTACTTCACTGCAGTGGTTTAGATCTTATTTGTCTGATAGATTTCAGTTTGTTCAAATCAATAATGAGTTTTCTTCCAAATCTAAGCTCAGTCATGGAGTTCCACAGGGATCTGTGTTAGGCCCTACTCTTTTCAGTTTATATATGCTTCTGTTAGGGAACATCATTAGAAAGTACTATATACATTTTCGTTGTTACGCAGATGACACACAATTATACCTGTCAATGAAGCCTAATGATTGTAGTCAATTAGCCAAGTTAGATGCCTGTCTTAAAGCGTACCTGTGGTGGTCGTGAAAAAAAAGATATTACATTGAGCCCCTGTCTCACGTTCTAGTTCAAGTTTAAGTTCAAGTTCAAGTTCAAAGCAATGTGATATAAATCCATTGCTGATGTGCTGGTTCAGCTATGTCAGCAAAACATGGGTGCAGCCATACTGGCAGCTACATGACCTGCCAGGACACTTCCTGTGACGTAGTAGCGTGGATACCGCGATCTGGATCAATATTGGCTGAGCCTGGAGTACCCGGATGAGCAGTGGCTTTCGGGATATTCAAATTCAAATTCAAACGTTTATTTCAAACTCAGGGTTCATATTAAATGCAGAACTAAAACGAGTAGAAAATAAATAAATAAATGCTTAAATTCAGCGGGTCGTCTCGTCTGATCTGAGGTCATAACGGCCACCAGACGGCAGATGATTCTACAGAGCAGCAGACACTCGGCGCTCTTGTAACAACAAAAACATACAATGCGATATGGATATCGCAACATGGCGGAATGTAAAGCCTTTGGATGTCTCAATAATAAGCAAAAAAACAAAGATAAACACTTCTTTTGTGTACCCAAACCCAGCTCACCTTGTCAGAAGATCGTAGCGGAAAAGTGATTGCGCAATCTCGGAACAGGGCACAGACGAATCCTTTCAGACGAAATTGCGTTGTGTGTGAGGACCACTTCGTCACTTTCACCCTCAGAAGACCTTTCTGGCTCAAACCTGTAGCCATGTTGGACGAATTCTTCCTCAGAGTCCGACAATTCAGCCATAATAGAATAAAAACATCACAACAGCACTCTAGTCGCTCATACAGACGGAGTATTGACTTTTCAGTATCAACGTAATGACGTCACATCCGCATGTGTCATGGCTGCGCGCAGAGTTTTCATTGGCTGGCCATGCCTGCGGTCGTATTTGCATATTTCTCTGGTGGTATATGGCTGGCAATAATTATTTAACCAAATAACGAATACTTTGCCTAATGTTTTCAAGTTGAAAGCGTTTAGACGACCACCACAGGTACCCTTTAAGGAAATCAAAGCTTGGATGACTTGTAATTTTCTGCTATTAAACCCAGATGAGACCGAAGTCATTCTTGTCGGTCCAAAAAACCTTAGAAATACCTTTCCAAATCAAACTCTAAATTTGGATGCGGCTACTCTTACTCTGAATAGTTCTGTGAGGAACCTTGGAATTATTTTTGATCAAGATCTGTTTTTTAATTCACATATTAAAATTGTTTCTAAGACTGCCTTCTATCATCTGCGCAATATTGCCAAGATTAGGAGCATCTTGTCTTTGAGTGATGCTGAGAAACTGATCCACGCTTTTGTTAGCTCTAGATTAGATTACTGTAATTCGTTATTATCAGGTTGTCCTAAAATATCTTTAAAAAGTCTTCAGTTGATCCAAAATGCTGCAGCAAGAGTTTTAACAGGTACTAGAAAGAGAGATCATATCTCTCTGGTTCTGGCCTCCCTTCATTGGCTTCCCATAGAGTTTAGAATTAAGTTTAAAATCCTTCTTCTCACTTACAAAGCTCTTAATAATCAGGCCCCCTTTTATAAACAAGATCTGATATTACCCTATCATCCTAACAGAGCACTACGCTCCCAAAATCCTAGATTACTTGTAATACCTAGAATCTCCAAAAGTACAATGTGAAGCAGAGCCTTCTGCTATCAAGCTCCTTTCCTGTGGAATCAGTTACCAATCTGGGTTCGGGAGTCAGACACGATCTCTGTTTTTAAGAGCAGGGTAAAAACCTTCCTCTTCAATATACCCTATGATTAGGGAGGGATCTTGTGCCTCTTAACCCTCCCTTTGTTTTGCTGTTAATAGATTTAGACTGCCGGGTGACCTCCAATAATGTACTCGGCTTCTCTCGTTAATGTTTGCTCTCTTTATGTCTGTTCTCTCCATCTTCTCTATCCCCTCACCCCCCAGCCAGTTGCAGCAGATGACTGCCCCTCCCTGAGCCTGGTTCTGCTGGAAGTTTTGTCCTATTAAAAGGGAGTTTTTCCTCTCCACTGTCGCCAAGCGCTTGCTCACAGGGGATCGCCTGATTGCTGGGGTCTTTCTGCAATTGTGGGGTTTCCCCTACATCTGAAAGTGCCATGAGATGACTGTTGTTGTGATATGGCGCTATATAAACTAGAAAAGCACTCGGAGAGCGCAGACCTCCGCCAAGCACCACAATTCCCCCCATACAGTGTTTGTGTGTACGTTTTCAGATTCCTTGAGCATGTAAACATATGACTAGCAATTGGATTCACAATGATTATTTGTTTATTTGACAGGGACAGTGCAATAAACACAATTAATCAATGACAATCAATCTGATAGTGATAGGATTAGTGGTTCAGTAGTAAAAGCATTGCCTCCTTGGCGGAGGTAATAAACTGAAGTGTTGGTGTTGTATCCATCTCCTCCACTGACGGATGCAAATTGGGTAGACAGGTTGCCGTGGGTTTTATATTATATTATTTTTTTTTTTGGGTTGCGCTCCGCGGCAAACGAGAATTTAGAAGCTTCGCTGGCAGAGAGCTCGTTTTTGCGCAGCGCCTATGGCTGGCCGGTGAATTTCTGCCAAATGCGCAGCTCCTATGGCTGGCCGGGGAATTTCTGCCAAAGAATCCGTCGGCGGACAGCTGCCCGTGTGAGGTTTTGCAGTTGCGCGCAAACACAGGCACGCTGGCGGGCCCAGGCCAGCAGTGTTTTCCGCGTGCTTTTGTGCCTAAAACGTTGAAGAACGCAGAGTTTGTGTTGCAGACACGACGACCAGCGCCCTCCATTGCGCCTGCGCACATGTTGAAAATGGCCGTATGTCACAGTGTTGAAAAATGCTTTAAAAAATTCCTGTATCCAGACGGTGAACCGGATCCCCCCCAAAATCTGATCAGTTCTTCCTTGTACCATTTCCAACAACGCCTGAAAGTTTCATGGAAATCCGTCCAAGACTTTTTGAGTTATCTTGCTAACCAACAGACAAACAGACAGACAGACAAACAGACAAACACACAGACAAACCCCGGCAAAAACATAACCTCCTCCTGGCCTTTTCGGCCTGGCGGAGGTAATAAAGTTGAATTGAACTGAATTGAAAGAATAATCACTGCAGACTGATAACAAGTAACAAATAGATATGAAACAAAACTGAGCCTAAACAGAACAACAGAAAGCAGTACAAAACTCAAAAAAATGCAATAAATAAATATAAATACAAAGAAAGAGCCACAAAACTGAGTCTAGCAGAAAATTCCGACTCAGTTCATGACATAGTGAACTTGGTGGCATCGCTAGAGATTTTTTATTTTTGTCATACAGGCCAACCTTGCTGACAGTGACTCTAGCAAAGCAGAAGACCCAATAATGCACGCAGGCACCAGGGGTGCAACATCATTCCTCCAGAACTTTCTGGGCTAGTCGGACTCCAGTGCCAGGTGTCTTACAACTTGAGATTTAAGAATATGTGCATTTGTATATTTGCATATTCTCTGTTCTTCCCTGATTGTGTCCTTACAATATCTTATCTCTCTGTCTTTCAGTGATGATGAGCAGGATGAAGTGCAGCAGTTAAATCAAGCTGTGCAGAATGAGGTCCTTATGTACTTTGGAGAACATCCACTGTCCAAGAAGGAGAATCTGTTGTCATGGAGGGAAAGAGATGCAGCACCGTATCCTCCACTGTCAAAACTGGCAAAGTCATTGCTGTGTATTCCAGCAACATCTACACCATCAGAGCATTTGTTTTCTGTAGCAGGTAACATAGCTTCAAAGCACAGGGCAAGCCTTAGTTCTGAGCATGTTGCTATACTGACTTTTACTCATGGAAACCACCGCACGCTCCTTTCAAGGATTTTCTCATAGAAAGTTAGCAAACACAAGTTAACATAAAGAAACTGATTTTGGTCTGTATGGATAAGAAGGTTCAAGCGTGATCAGATTAATAGCTTTGTTTTGATGCAGTTGACACATATCTACATGTTTCTCTCAAAGTGGGGAATTGTCAAATCAGCTGTAATTTAGTATAACAGTTTTGTTTTATGTTGAATGGTATACAGTATATATTATTTATTTTCAATTTTATTTATTTATTTTGTTTGTTTTATTTATTTTACTTAAACAATTGTAAATTTTTTGTAAAAGCTTTACAAGTTTGTCCCTTTTAGATGTCCCTTTTTGATGTATACATTAACAATTTTGATGTCACAGTTTAAAGGCAAAATATAATGCAGCAACTGCAAATGGTTAAACATTGCAATAAGCATTGCAATAAATGTGTACCTGTGTGACTGAGTGTTTGGTACAATTACTACTGCTTTTTAGGAAAGAAAGTTCTGCAGCTGGTCAATGCAAGTTTCTTCAGTACAAAAAAAATTAAAAAAAGTATACGATTACTCAGTCGATTAATAGAGTGACCAATAACTCGATTAGTAAAATAATTGATAACTGCAGCCCTAATATACACCTTAGCATTGATGTAGGGCTGGGTGATATACCGAATATATTTATTGTATCGGTACATTTGGCCGCCTGCAATACATATTTTATTATATCGCCTATACTCGAATATTTATCACGTTAATATGAGCTGCCGCTGGAAGACAGGTTTGTCTGTAGCTTGGCCGCTGAAGTCTGAAAGCAGAAGCTCTCTAGCTCAGCACGGTTGCCCCGCCCCCCTGCATGCTCACAGAGAAATCTAAACTGGAGCGAGCAGAGATGAAAAGGAAGATAACAGAATAAACGTAGGCTCACCTTAAGCACAGAAAATAGGGGGAGAAAATAAACATTTTGAGTCTGAACTCTGCACATTCGTTTGCTAAGTGAATGAACTTTCAAAATAAGAGCTCCTATCTGGTCTTGCAACCCTTCAAAATAAGAGCAAGTAGCTCATCAAATAAACAACTGATGTAGACACATAAAAACCCCTAAAAAATAAGCAATAAATTATACTTCTGTCACTTATTAGACCTCCAAGTAATAACTATGTGTAGTAAACTGAAACATTTCTGCCTATGTGGATAAACTTGATCACTTGATAATGTGAGTTCTGGTAAGCAAAGGAAAAAAGACACTTTGCTCAGTTACATATTGTTGTGAAGAATTTTCTCTGACATCAGTTTTCAATTTTATTTTATTATTCAGCTTTTTCAGAAGTAAAATGAAGATATTTTATTATTCAGCTTTTTATATGTGAAATGAATATACGTATATTCAAGACTCAAAGATTCAAAGATTTTATTTGTTAGTACTACCATACGTACAGAACATACAGGAGAAGTGAAATGCTGTTTTTTTCTGCGCAATATAAAAAAAAGGAATAAGGCTGGAAAAACAACAACAGCAGTCTATGTACAGCAATGCTACCCGTAGTGCAAATAATGACTAAAGATCCAGACATGCCGTAGTGCAAATAAAGATAAACAATAAAACCCAGCAATCCTATACACAGAAAAAGGCAGAGCAGTAATACTAGTAGTTGCAAGTTCGATGCACTAGTGTAGGTGCAGACAGTGACAGATTTGACTGCACATGGTCAGTATTGTAATAACAGACAGCAGCAGTTATGGCATTTGTGCAGACAGTTGCAGTATATAAACAGTGGTGTGAAAAAGAGTTTGCCCCCTTCCCGATTTCTCATTTTTTGTATGTTTGTCACACTTAAATGTCTCAGATCATCAAGCAAATTTAAATATTAGACAAAGATAACAAGTAAACACAAAATGCAGTTTTTAAATGAAGGTGTTTATTATTAAGGTGAAAAAATCCAAACCTACATGGTCCTGTGTGAAAAAGTGATTGCCCCCAAATCCTAATAACTGAATTTTGGCCCACTCATCTTTTGCAGAATTGTTGTAATACAGCCACACTGGGGGGGGTTTCGAGCATGAACCACCTTTTTAAGGTCATGCCACAGCATCTCAATCAGTTTCGGGTCAGGACTTTGACTAGGCCACTCCAAAGTCTTCATTTTATTTTTCTTAAGCCATTCAGAGGTGGACTTGCTGGTGTGTTTTGGATCATTGTCGTGCTGCAGAACCCAAGTGCGCTTCAGCTTGAGGTCACAAATAGATGACCGGACATTCTCCTTCAGGATTTTTTGGTAGACAGCAGAATTCATGGTTTCATTTACCACAGCAAGTCTTCCAGGTCCTGAGGCAGCAAAACAGCCCAGACCATCACACTACCACCACCATATTTTACTGTTGGTATGATGTTCCTTTTCTGAAATGCTGTTACTTTTACGCCAGACGTAATGGGACCCACACCTTCCAAAAAATTCAACTTTTGTCTCATCAGTCCACAGAGTATTTTCCCCAAAATCTTGGGATCATCAGATGTTTTCTGGCAAAACTGAGATGAACCTTTATAGACTTTTTGCTCAGCAGTGGTTTTTGTCTTGAAACTCTGCCATGCAGGCCATTTTTGCCCAGTCTCTTTCTTATGGTGGAGTCATGAACACTGACCTTAACTGAGGCAAGTGAGGCCTGCAGTTCTTTGGATGTTGTTGTGGGGTCTTTTGTGACTTCTTGGATAAGTCGTCGCTGCGCTCTTGGGGTAATTTTGGTCGGCCGGCCACTCCTGGGAAGGTTCACCACTGTTCCATGTTTTTGCCATTTGTGGATAATGGCTCTCAAAATGGTTTTCTGGAGTTCCAAAGCTTTAGAAATGGCTTTATAACCTTTTCCAGACTGATTGAGCTCAATTACTTTGTTTCTCATTTGTTTCTAAATTTCTTTGGATTTCATGATGTCTAGCTTTTGAGGATCTTTTGGTCTACTTCACTTTGTCAAGTAGGTCCTATTTAGGTGATTTCTTGATTGAGAACAGATGTGGCAGTAATCAGGCCTGGGTGTGGGTAGAGAAATTGAACTCAGCTTTCCAAAGATGTGGCTATAAAGGCTTATCTTATCTTATCTTATCTTATGTGATAAAGCACAGTTAATTTATGTTTTAACGGGGGGCAATCACTTTTCCACACAGGGCCATGTAGGTTTGGATTTTTTTTACCCTTAATAATAAACACCTGCATTTAAAAACTGCATTTTGGACTTCCGGTCTGGACGCCATGGCGACTGCAGCTTAACACTGAAGCTCTCAGACCCAATCCAAGATAACACCTTGAAAATCAAACTTAACGGATTTTTGGAGGAGTGAAAATCAAAAGACAAAATCATCATGTCTAAAGGAAAACAGAAGAAACTGAAATTCACCAGGCCAGGACACGTATCGGCGGGAGAATCTGAACTGGAAGATCTCCGTTCAGAAGACGAGGAACTGGTGGTAGCTAACAAAAAGGTTAGCCTGAAATCACTATTTGAAGAGCTATGACGATTTCGCCGAGAGGTTACGGCCGAATTTCGGGAATTCAGAGAAGAATTGAAAAGGACAAACAGCAGAGTGGACCAGGCCGAGAACCGAATCTTGGAAACAGAGGATCGAATAAAAGTGCTCGAAGATTCTGTGCTGGACCTACGCAAAAGACAAGCATCTATAGAGGCTAAGCTAGCCAACCAAGAAGGAAGAGAGAGAAGAGACAATATAAGAATTCATGGTCTGATAGAAGGAGCCGAAAACGGTTTTAACTCAATGGCAGAATGCGTGGAATCTTTACTAAGAGAGAAATTGGATATTCCACAAACCACCGACTTAAACATAGAAAAGGCACATCGTTCATTAGCCGCTAGGCCAGCGGCGGAAGCGCCCCCACGTTCGGTGTTGGTAAGATTTTCCAATTTCAAAATAAAACAAGAGGTGGTAAGACTGGCTTGGCAGAAAAAAGGATTTATGCACCAGGAGAGAAAAGTCTTCGTGGAACACGATTACGCCCCGGAGGTCCTTAAAAAGCGCAGGGAATACAATGACGCGAAAAAGGTGCTAAGAGAGAAGAAACTGCGCTTTCAGACGCCATTTCCTGCGAAGTTAAGGGTCTTCTACGGTGAAGAAACATGTCTCTATAATTCGGCGGAAGAAGCAACAGCTGACATGGCGAGAAGAGGGCTCCCGGTAACGGTATTTAAACCCGCAGCAGACCCGAGTGAGAAGATCAAAGCGCAAACATGGACAACACAAAGACCTTCAAAATCCACGGGCCAGCAGCGGGAAACCCAGCGCCAGAGCGTCGCGGATAAACTGTCCGTTTTCAGGTTGGAATAGCGACCTTTTTTTTTTTTTTTTAATCAATCTGCACATCCAACCCCCCTCATACAAGGTAACAAACATTAAAGGAGATGCGTATTCAGCATGTGGTAAAACATTTCATGGAACAGTCATAATATTTGAAACAAATAAGTCTTTTTAATTAAAAAAAAAAAACTTGTTAAAATAGAAATGTGACAATAATCCACATGTTCTCCTCACACTAACAAATACTGTTTTTGCGTGAATGTTTGATGTGATGGGGGTGGGAGGGTGCACACAATTTCACAGAGTATAGGCATAAAAGGAAAAAAAAAAATCATTACAAGTTCGGATTGGGTTCTGAAACTCACGTTAAAAGCATGGGACAACTTACAGGGGTAAGAGAGGGCCCTCAACACGTAACAGAGTTTGAGGAATTCCCCTCAGAGCCTTCACTCTATCAAGGCTCTTCCAGGGTCTTTAAAAAGACCTCAGCTCAGGAAGTTCTTTTGACAGTTTTTTGTTTTAAAGTTTTATACACTATGTTCTTAATGTTTTTCTTGTTCTTAATGTTCTTTCAGTTTCTGAGTAGCACAAAAGAGGGCCACCACACAGTTATACTAAACAAAACAACACAATGGAGAAACAGGGTGTAACCAAAATAATTTCATATAATGTAAAAGGAATCCTGAATCCAGTTAAAAGATCCAAGATTCTAGGCAAAATGAAAAAAGACAAAGCAGGAATAATATTTTTACAAGAAACCCACCTAACAGACGTGGAACACAATAAACTCAGTAGACAAGGGTTTAAAATGATCTCTTCATCTTCATATAAATCAGGGAGGAGGAGGGGAGTAGCGACATTGATATCAACCAAAATTACATTTGAAAAAAAATCAGAACACAAAGATAAAGAAGGGAGATACAGTTTGGTAACTGGGCGGCTAGAGGGAGAAGATATCACCCTGCTGAATGTGTATGCTCCCCCAGGGGCTAACTGGAAATTTTATAAAAATGTATTTGACCTAATGATAACTAAAGTTCAAGGTTTAGTGATATGTGGTGGGGACTTCAATCTCAGACTGAATCCATACTGGGATGCTTCTGGTAATTCTCCACATCAAAATAACACCCAAAGCAGGAAGACTCGGATGCTACTAAAAGAAATGGGAATCTGTGATGTGTGGAGGGAATTCAACCCCAGTGTAAAAGACTATACATTTTACTCAACTCCACATTCATCTTACTCAAGGATTGACTATTTTTTTATGTTTAATAGAGACATTGGAAGAGTAGAAACATGTAAAATAGGACTGATGGATCTCTCTGACCACAGTCCGATCTACATGGACTTAAATATCCAAAAATACACAAATAATACATTTTCTTGGAGGTTAAATTCAAATGTCCTGAAAGGACCATTGAAAGTTGAATTGGAATCAGATATTCTCAGATATTTGGAAGAAAACGATAATGGAGAAGTATCCCCTTTAATACTGTGGGATGCATGCAAAGCTGTAATAAGAGGAAAGATTATTGCAAAACTGGCAACCCAAAAGAAACTAAGACAAGAAAAACTATCCACATTAGAGTCAGAACTTAGGAACCTAGAAAAAGAACACAAAGGCAACACTCATTCTACTGACTCGCTCAAGATTAAGGAAATTAAAAACCAAATAAATGAGATCTACACAATAGAAATCCAGAAGAAACTTACATTTTTGAAACAAAAATACTATGAAGCAGGCAGTAAATCGGCAAAATTGCTAGCCTATAAATTGAGGAAACATCAAACAGAAAAAGCAATCTACAAAATCAGAGACCCAGTATCAAAGGAAATAAAATTCAGAATTCAGGATATTCTTAAAAGCTTCGAGAATTACTATAAGAACTTATACTCCCACAAAAAACATAAAAACGCATCCGAGGCATTCCTAAACACATTAAACCTTCCCCAACTTACGGAGTCACAAAATAAAACACTGCTGTCAGAAATACAACCTAAAGAATTGGAAAAAGCAATTATGAAACTTAAAGCTAACAAATCCCCAGGAGCTGATGGCTATACAGCAGAGTGGTACAAAACCTTTAAACAGCAACTATCTCCTCTCCTCCTGAAAACATTTAATTATGTCCTCCACACAGGGGAAATCCCCCCCTCCTGGAGAGAAGGGGTCATTGCAGTTATACCTAAACCTGAAAAGGATAAACTAGAGTGCTCCAACTACAGACCAATCAGTGTACTAAATCAGGACTATAAGCTTTTTACCATTATCCTTGCCAAAAGGTTAGAAAATATACTGACAGACCTAATTCATTTAGACCAAACAGGTTTTATAAGACAAAGACAGACACAAGACAACATTCGACGCACTTTACACATTATTCATCATATAAAAAAATATAACTTAAATGCAGTCATATTGGGACTAGATGCTGAAAAAGCATTCGATTCGGTTGACTGGTCTTTTCTATATAGAACCTTATCCAGTTTCAATTTTCATAACAACTTCATTAGAACTATACAGGCATTATATAAAAAATCAACAGCTAAAATAAGGATTAACGGTAATTTATCATCATCTTTTGAACTGGAAAGAGGATGTCGTCAGGGATGCCCCCTGTCTCCACTGCTCTTTGCAATCTTCATAGAACCTCTGAGCCAATGGATAAGACAAAATCAAAAAATTCAAGGTATTACACTTGGTCAGAAGGAACATAAAATAGCACTCTTTGCTGATGACATTTTAATATACCTAGGGCAGCCGGACACTTCTTTACCAGAACTAACCTCAGTTTTTTCAGAGTATGGAGATTTATCGGGGTACAAATTAAACATGCATAAAACCCAAATTTTAACATTCAACTATGACCCAAATCATTATTCACTAAGCAAACTCAAAACTAACTGGGAGTCGGAATCTATGAAATATCTGGGGGTCAATATCCCGAAACAACTCAACAAAATTATATCACTAAACTATGATCCACTGGTGACAAAAATAAAATCTGACCTAGCAAGATGGAATATGATACCATTCTTAGGTACTGCACAAAGAATTGAAGCAGTCAAAATGAATATACTTCCACGTCTTCTATACCTTTTCCAAACAATACCGGTAGAACCTCCCAAAAAAACATGGCAGGAGCTGGACAGAAGGATCTCAAGATTCATATGGCAGGGCAAGAGACCTAGAATCAGATATAGAACCTTACAGCTAAACAAAGACAAAGGTGGGCTCGCGCTGCCAAATATCAGGGACTACTTTAAAGCTGCACAAATTAAAACTTTAGTAGAGATATGTAACCCAGTCTACACTGCACAATGGAAGGAGATCGAATGCCAAATAACAAGTGACATCCCCCTACAGGCGATAATAGGGAACAATGCCTTACCTAAGCTTTTGAATAACACTAACCCGTGGATAGAGACTCCGCTAAAAATTTGGTTTAAGATAGTCAGAGAGAATCAAACTAAAGAGCCCTATCGACTTCTGCAATGGATTGCCTATGATCAAGACTTTACTCCTAATAAAACAGACACCAGATTTAAAAAATGGAAGGAGAAAGGGCTGATAAAATATTACGATTTTTTTTAAAGGGCAAATTTTAAGAAGTTTTGAAGATTTGAAAAAACAAGGCTTAATAAATCAAGACCTTTACAGGTTCTTTCAGCTTAGACACCACATAAACAATATACTTTAAAAGGAGGATTTGGAAAGGGCCCAGTCAGGTGTTCTGAAGGTCTTCTTAATGGCATATAAAGGGATCCCAGGGATCAGATACATTTCTAAAATATACCAAGGTCTTCAAGACTTAAAAGGAGACAACACATCATATATAAAAGAGAGATGGGAAAAAGAGGGGAATTTCACTTTACAACTGGAAATATGGGAAAAGCTAAATAAACAGCAATGGAAAAGTACCTCATCCCTGCAGTGGAGAGAATTTGGATGGAAAAACTTGGTAAGATTTTTCAGAACACCTGCACAAAACAAATTTACCCATAAGGGGTTGAACTGTTGGCGCCTGTGTGGTGAAAAGACTGCAAATCATTTTCATGTGTTTTGGTCATGCCCAGTTATCCACCAATATTGGACCAATGTACAGACAATATTGGGGAAAATATTCAAAATAACAGTTCCCTTTTCTTTTGTAACTTTGTATTTGGGTTTACTACCGGACTCACTGGAAAGACGAGGAGAAAAATACTTATTCAATGTTTTAATATTGGCAAGTAAAAAAGCTCTAACTAAAAAATGGATGTTGAAGGACTGTCCTACACCTGAAGATTGGATTAACGTGATCCAAGACATTTACTCGATGGAAAAGTTGACATTCGCACTGAGACAGGACATGGATGGGTTCATGAACTTTTGGCAACCCTGGATCGCATATGTGTCTTCCATTAGATCTAATCTTTGACAAACACCATTTCAATAATGGTTCCGCTCTTTGTTCCAATGCTACTCAGATGCTCTTTTACCTTTATTTACTTACTTTTTCTTTTTGTTTGTTTTTTGCTGGTTTGTTTGTTTTTGTTTTTTTTTTCTCTTTAATTTCACTTTTTCTTTCACTTTAAAAAAAAAAGGGGGGTGTTGTAAGAATTATTCTTCCAATGTTGTCAGATATCAGAAAATAAGGGAACATGTGATGAAAATGTAAACAATGCATTGCTGTAACGACCTGTATACCCTTTACAAAAACTTAAATAAAAAAAAAAACAAAAAAAAAACAAACTGCATTTTGTGTTTTATTTTGCTTTGTCTAATATTTAAATTTGTTTGATGATCTGAAACATTTGTGTGACAAACATACAAAAAAATGAGAAATCAGGAAGGGGGCAAACACTTTTTCACACCACTGTAAATTTCTAATAAAAATGTAAGTAAAACTAAATTTTAAAGGACATTCAGTACACAAAATACGTATTGCAATATGTATTGTGTATCGCGATATAGAGAGAAATGTATCGAGATACATTTTTTTTTTAGCTCTATTGCTCAGCTCTACATTGATAGTGCCAGGTCCATAGGCAATAATGCACCTCAATACTATCAGAGATGGAGGCTTTTGAACTAAGCATTAATAACACGAAGGTGGTCCCTCTCTTTTGACATTATGATCTCTAGTTAAAATGACCTTTGGTTCAGAGAAGACAGTGGCATTTCTGGGTCATATTTACATATGGCTTCTTTGCATGAAAACACTAACTCACATTTGTGGATGACATGGTAAACTGTGTTCTAAAACAGTGATTTCTAGAAGTGACAGAAACATGCCTATTTTTAACGCAGTGCCACCTGAGGACCCAATGGTTACAGGCATGCTATATTAATTTTCAGCCATGTCTCTTGTGCACAGAGATGTCTCCAGATTTTCTGAATCTTTTGATGTAGATCAGTGGTTCCCAACCTCCGAGCCACAGACCGGACCACTTGGTACAGAGCCGCAGAGAAAAATTATTTATTTTGCTCCTCTGTATTGACTCTTGAAGTCTGCGTTTTATTTTGAAAAATTACAGAATATTCTCCCTCTTCCCGTGCCTGACTTCTTGCCTGTCTTGTCTGTTTGTCCATCTTGACACACGCCCTCTTGATTCATAATTAGCGCAATACTCGAAAATTAAACCTGCAAGCAATCTTTACTTTCAAGAGAGTTTGAGTCATACCAGGAGGAAGAGGTCAATGGGGGTTAAACAGAGGGGGCTTGCAGGTGAGTTTTTTTTTTAAATCACACACTTGTTTTTCTGCTGATGTATTCCACTGACTATGTTAAGGAACATTATTGTGAAATTGCTCCACTATGTACAGTAGATGCAGTTTTTTGTAGATTACTGAACATCTGTCCATCTTTGTTTCTGAAAGACTGTCTCTCTAAGGTTCTCTTTTTTTACATAATCATATTACTATCCTGTTTCCCATTAACTTAATTATTTGCAACATGTTACTTTTTGCCGTTTGTTTTCAGTACCATTTAATTTTTCAGCTTTTGTTACCCCTGTCCCAACTCTTGTTAAAAAAATTTTAAGATGAACTAACATTTTGAAATGGGTAATGTCTTACTTTCAACATGTGATAAACTTCTATTGTGAATAAAACAGGAGTTTATGAGATTTGCAAATGACTGCATTCTGCATTCTGTTTAGATTTTACACAGCTTTCCAACTTTAATGAAATGGAGGTTGTGCAGAAGAACACACTGCTCAGAACTGCCAACAAAATACAGATGAAATATCAAATTTAACATCTCATGCTGTAATGCATCTGTATTATAGAAAATTATCCAACCGGATGTGCACTAGACACCATCTGTTTGCTCCAGAGCAACTTGCTTCATATACTGTATGTGGGGTTTAAAGAGTCCGTGGCATAATTCAACTAAGACATCATTAGAAAGAAGAACTACTGTGTTTATATTCTGTGTAGACAAAAAAATTCAATAAAATTTTGTTTCCATAGATTACAATAAATTACATTGTGATGCAGACTACTGCGATGTTCGTTTGTCGAAATTGGGTCAAACGCCGTCGCCATTTTGTGACATAATGAGGTGAACCAAAAATGTAAACAAGCATGGCTGAGTACACTGAAGCAGAGGAAGTTGTGAGCGATTTCAGCAAAGATTGAGCAACTTGATAGTTTTTGAGGAAGAAGCAGGATTGAGGATTGAGTGATGAAGAAGAGCGAGTTGGTTCTAACGAAGGACTGCAACCCTATTTATTTGAACCATATCGTTCAGGAAGCGAAGATGACTCGCACGCTTCAGAGGATGAAGGGTCTGACGGTGAGGGGTTAGCGATGGACATTGGTCGCCTCCAAAACACTGAATGGTAATATACAGATAGATCTAAATTTCCCCGATCGGGTAGTCGGGGCAATAAAAAAAATGCTCAGATATTCAGTTTTGGTAGGCAATGAGATTTATAAAAATGGAAACTGGGGACTTCCGGGAAGATGGCGGAGAGACATAACACTTAAACAAAGAGCTCTCCCTAGCCGGATTAAAAATCATCGGTAAATGGCCAACTCGACATAAACGAATCAATAAACTAAGGGATGAAAACACGAAGGAACCGGGCACAAGGACAAAAACAGGGTAAAATTGAAGAATTCCTCTCCAACAACGGAGGAAAAACCGCTGTACGCAAAGCCCAAAAAAACGAGATGTCCACAGCAGTGAAAATGGAGGACGCCAGACTCGACAACATGAACGCTGGCATCGCCAGTTTGGGTGAAGAGTTGAGAGAATTCAAGCGACAGCTACAACAGGATTTAGCGGCTCTTAAGGAGGAACTGAAAAAAGAAATTAAGGAGGAAATCATGGACCTCCGAAGAGAAATGGAGCGTAAATTAACGGAAAACATGGAGGAGCTGCGCTCCCAGCGGGCGTGTATGACAGAAGCGCAGACCCGAATTTCGGAACTAGAAGATTGGAAAAGCGAGGCAAACGAACAACTACAGACCCTGACGACGCAAACGCAGAGGATGCAGGAGAAAATAAACGACTTGGAGAGCAGATCCCGACGAAGCAATATGCGCATCTTTGGAATTCCGGAGGGCATTGAAGGCAACTCGATGACAAAATTCATGGATCAGTTCTTAAAAAAAGAACTGGAAATACCCGGAGAAACGGATCTGCAGATTCAACGGGCGCACAGAACACCGGCACAGAACCCGAAAACAAACTCTCCACCCAGGTCAGTTGTGGTAAACTTTGTGAAATATGACATAAAGGAAAGAATCCTGACGCAAGCATGGAAAAAAAAGATACGAATCGGCGACAAACAGGTATTTTTTGACCATGACTACCCGACAGAAATCGTGCAGCAGCGGAAGAAATATGCCAATATTAAAAAAACGCTGAAAGAGAAAAAAATTAGATTCCAAACGCCGCTAACGAAAATGAGGATTCATTGGGAGGAAGGCACAAGAACCTACAACACGGCCGAAGAGGCAGCGCGGGATATGATGGAGCGGGGCCTTGAGGTGAGCGTGCCGAAGGAGACGGCTGGAGCAGCGGCGGCCCTGAACGCACCACGACAGACGGAGTGGAGACGAGTGAACGGCGGAAGAAGGGGGAGAGACGTAGAGCAGCGGGCCCAGGACAGCTACAAGGCTTTCAACTGAAAGCCTAGATCATAACAAAGATTAAGAAAGGCACAGAAGAAATGAAGGCCAAGAAGACAAGGTAAAAGAGAAACAGACGGCTAGGAGAGGTTTAAGTGATATTTGTTGGACATTTCTAGACTTATGTGTAGCATCATCTCACTTTGGCTCAGCAACAATTATTTTTCTGCTTAAAGACATTTTTGTTTCATCCAGGAATAATGCAAAGAAATGGATTTTCTTCCCCCAGGCCACAGCTGAAATCCCCTTTTGTTAAAACCAGCCTAAGGAATTTCCCCAATGTCCGGCTGCACTTTTATTGCCCCCATAAAACCTACACAGATCCACGACTCAGTTAATTTCCTTAAACTGTGGACATGCTGGATTTAAACAACTTTAAAGTACATTATTACAAACTCAATTCTAAACCTTCATTCTTTTCAGAACTATGAAAATGCAGATGGACTCTGATGTGTTTGATGTGGAAAATCAATATGTGTGAAATGCATTAATCTGTGATTTTATATATATATATATGCATGTTGATGTTAAATGAATGTTTATTCCTGCATGTTGATTTAGAAGCACTGCTTATAAGATACACTAAGGTTAGTTTAGTTATACATAAGTTTGTAACAGTACATTCCAATGCATTTAAAACTGTGTATTCCTGTGGACTGATATCATGTGTCACCAGTCTTCATAGAACCCCAGCTTCTTCATCCTATTGGTCTCTCACAGACAAGGCCTGTTATTGGACTAAAGGTTCATCGAGCCCGCCCACGAAGGACGCTCATTGGCTGAGGTTCCGGTCAGGCCAGAATCCCGCGAAACTCAACAGAGCTTATAAAAGGGAGAGAGAGACTCTGTTTCAGCCTTTTTTGCCTTTTTCGTCAGACACCACTCTCTTTCTGCTCCGGATTCTCTTTTCGCCTGCTCCCTTCTTTCTGATCTCCTCCATTGTCTACACACAGCAAGGGAGAACAAAGGACCACATGGCGCTTTTCTGAACACAGCAGATAATTTGTTTATGTAACTTTGTATTTTCTTCTTCTCTTAAATGCCTAGGAATTCCTTTTTCTTTGAGCTCAATTCTTAATCGGAGTCAAACTCCAATTCTTAATTTATCACTTTTTGTTAAACTTTCTGTAAACCGCCGTTTGTTTAATTTTAAGGTAAACTTTAATCTTGACTTTATTTTTATAATATTTTTCTTGACCAAGCACCTCTCAAAACTATTTTTATCTAAAGTCCGAAAGTTTCTTTTCTAATTTGAAATCGGATTAGATATCTCTTAATTATTACCGAAGACCTCTTGAAGAAAGACGCAGCTCCCACATAACGTGCAGCTGTAGGATCAACACACAGCTGTCCCACATCACTCTGAAGAGACGTCGGCACCATCTGGCTAAGACCCGTTTCAACTGTGGGTCATGCAGCCCAGAATCCAGCCTCCTTCGACCGCTTGAATCTAAAGGTCGAGCTGTGAACCCTTGAAGTATCTGCTGGCAGATATTTCCCTCACATCCACAAAGTCTTGGGCTGAAAAAGGACGACAGAACTGCCATCACTGAGGATCACATGAGCTGAAAAAACTTTAATTCATCTGCTGAATTAAACTTGAGGTTCGGTACTAATTTATATATCTAATCAGATGCAAATTAAGAAGCCCTTAACATAACTCTCCTTTTCATTAAAATTCCGTTTTTATTTTCTTAAGATTAATTTAGGACTTTTTCATAATTAGCAAACTTTCTCCATAAATTTGCGTTGTTTTTGATAATCTGTTAACTCAAACTGATAGAAATTCGTTTCTCAGTTTAACCCTGGTTCCGAAAATATTGACATTGTTAATCTATCATTTACAAGATTGATTTTATGATTAATGAAATTATTTCGATGTCTATTAATCATTTCGTTTAATAAATATTTAAAAATGAGAAGTTGTTGGGAATTTATTTCATTCTGAGTCTGTTTCAAGCCCAGGTATCGAATTCACGGAAAATTTTTGAGACTGATTATTGATTAATTTATTGAGTGATCAAACGGGTATAAAGTGAAATTAAAGATCAAATTGCTTCTTAAAGATAGAAGCTGGTGCCCCTTACGAGTGTTATTAACTTTTCTGATGTATATGAAATGAGATTTGAGCTCAGATTCCAATACATCAATATAAATTAAATAATTCATACCTGATCATATTTATTATTTATTAATATCCATTTTTACATTACATATATTGGTACCTCGCGTGAAGGCTTGGTTGAACTTGAAACGACTCAGAAGGAAATTAATACATAAGCTTGTGTGTGATTTTGGTCAATTTTAACTCACAAAGGCGGTTCATTGTCTGCAGCCAGTCTATTGTCTGTCTCTGTGTCACGAGGGGGAGGGGGTGAATTCGCCCCCCCGATTACTCCTGATAACTGCTGTGTGTCTGCTGACCAAGGTGGGGGTGAAGACCCCCACTGCACCCTAGTCAGTTTAGTTTTTGTTGTTTAATGCATGCTTAAAAGTGATTACACGCTGAATAATTAAAATAGGCCTGGAAACAAAATAGCGAAGAAATCCTATTTGTTTTCCCCGTTATTTCAACACCCCACAGGCGAAGCAAACCCTTGGGATTTAATTGAATTAACCATTGTATACTCCCTCTTGAGGTGCCTCCCACTTGAGGTGTTTCAGGCACGTCCCACTGGGAGGAGACCCCGGGGCAGACCCAGGACTCGGTGGAGAGACTATGTCTCCCAGCTAGTCTGGGAACGCCTTGGTATCCCCTCTGAAGAGCTGGAGCAGGTGGCTGGGGAGAGGGAAGTCTGGGCTTCTCTGCTTGAACTGCTGCCTCCGCGACCCGGACCTCCGGAAAAGCGGTAGACGATGGATGGATGGATGGATAACCATTGTATAAACTTGTTGAATAAAGTTTAGGGAGACGGAAGTTTTCCCGCCTTTGGAAAGCAAGGCGTGGTTTTATGGACTGAAGCTTGAGCTCTGCATCCACGTGGCACGTGCACGCTCAGTCGCGCACGCGACCGTCAAGCTGTGCATGAAACTGCGCATGTGTAGATCGGTTCAGCGACGCCATCTTAAGTCTAGGTAGAGTTCCCTGTAGCCGCCATTTTGAGTAGAGATCCTTGACTCCTTGCGACGTCATTGGGTTTCCTCTTCTGGAAGTGCAGACGAAAACTGCCTCCATCTTGTGGTGAAACATAGGGACTACAATTTTATTTAAACTTATAATCTTTAAAGACGATTTATAACCAAATTAAGTCTTCAAAGTAACTTCAAAGCCGTTCATATTATTCGGAATAAACTAAATTTAACACTAATCCAAACTTTTATGCCAAGAATAAAAGGAAAAGGACCTGTTGGCTTCTGAAAGTTTTTTTTCTCAGTGGTGAAACCCCACTAACTGCATAGACACCTATAGCAGGAACATATACAAACACCTCTATTGTATTTAATCACTTATATAACCACATATTATAATCTTTTAAGCTAAAAGCAAACATATTTACACACTTTTAAGCAAAAGTTACAAACTTTGAAGCTATATGTGTGCTTATTTTGCTGTTTTTAAATGTGATATGGTGTGATTCCCTTCTCACAGAAACCCAGTTTTAGCTTAAGGATTCTAATGCTGATGTTTACTCAAGAGTAACATTAAAGTAGGATTAGTCCTGTGCATTTTGACAAATTTACAGACTTATTGAATATTTATAATTTTTCCTCTTTCTCAAATTTAGGAAACCACATCAAGCAATTAACACTTAAGAGAAGCTCTAGGTGTTATTTAAACTCCTTGTGTCATTTCTGATTCATGTTTTCTCTACAGGAAAAGAAAAACATTTAACCAACCAGCATAATTTTCAAATTTTTCCCAGGATTTAAAAGAAAAGTCAAAAAGGTGCAAACATTGATTATTCTGTAAATAAGAAATTTATAGATCACAATCAAGAAAGATCACTATTGGCTTCAATCCTAAGAAATCCTAGGACACCAAATATTCAAACAATTCACTTGTTTCTAATTTGTAAATATTTTAAACATTTAATGCTTCAAAGGAAAATAGGCCTTAACAAATAAAACCAAAGGAAAGCCTTAACTTTAAAAGAAAGTGGAAACTTATAATCTTAAATCTTTAAAGCATTTAGCCTCTTTTGCTTTTGGATTTCTTTTGTAAATAAAATCCTCACTTTCAAAGTGACATTTTGCAAAATCCCAAAGCTAGTTATTGATGACAAATTCCAATACTAGACTTGAAAATCAAAGGAAAGAAGTCAATCCACACCATTGAAATTTCAGTTTTGTTTTGCGAAACAAATTCAAACCAATTTCAATTTAACTTTATTTAACAACATAGTTTCAACGAACGAATTATTTGAAGCATCACTACATTTCTAAATAATTTCAAAATTCTATTTCCCATCCTGCAAGCCTACAAGTTGAAACAAATTCTAAAGGAACTTTCAACTATCACAGTTGTAAAATAAAACATTCAAGGTTAAACCTTGTTGAACAAATTTAAGAATAATCAACAAGTTGAATTTTTTTTTAGAAGCTAAATAACAACAACGGTCAAACATGATGAGTCAACAGACAACCAACCAATTTACCAAACTGGATGACCAAACAACATTGGAAGCATGGACTTCTAATTTAATTTCTAGCTTCACAACACGGGTCAAAGAAACGCAGCCCGAAGAATTGGAGCAACTCACTGAAGAACTTTTGAATGAACACACTGAAAAACCACCGGAAGGCAAGGACCTCACCAGTGTGTTAGGTAAGTTTGCGCTAACATTAGTCGCAAGATTAAAGGTAGCCGAGAACGAGCTAGCAAATCAACAAACAACGATCCTATCTCTCCAAGAAGAGAACGAGACCCTGAAAGGAAATTTGGAACAATCTCAAGAGGAGAATGACAAAACTCAAAACCAACTGGATGAAGCATTACAAGATTTGGACCGTGCAGAGTCACAAAAGGAACGGTTGATGCATAACAATGACGTGCTTCACCAAGACAACAATGAACTTGAAGATGCCCTTCAAGACACAAAGAAGGAACTCAGAAGAGTTGAAGGTCAACTTGAAAATGTGAAGAAGGATTACAAGGAATGTCAACTGCTCCTAAAGGAAAGACATGAACACCGGGACACCCACCGCGCTCCCTTGCCCGATTCCCGTTTCGAATACGGACGACCGCGTGGACAGCGTGCGTGTGCCCCTTCAGACCGCGACCTTGACAAGATCGCGCGAAATATCACCAAATTTGATCCAGGACCTACGGGTTCACCTGATGCCAAAGTCTATTTACAGGACATTGATTACTACCTGCGTAAGTATCCTGATGCTACGACAGACGATCGCATCTATCTGATCAAACTAACATCTAACAGGTCAGTGTCAAAATTCATAGACAGACAGCCGACAAACATCAAAGCAGATTACATGCTGCTCCGCGAAGCCATCGAAAAGGAGTTCTCTGACGACTGCCTACAAGCAGGGCTAACCGCAGCCCTAGCCGTAAAGCAAGGACGCTCAGAGCCAACACAAGCCTACTACCAGAGACTCCTACTTGCATATTTTGGATCTCAGAATACACCAGGGATGGAAGAAGACCACAATTTCAAGACCCTCTTCATCCAAAACCTCCATCCCACTGTGAGTCATTACCTGGGAGTTACAGCTAACCCAAGGTCAAACTCAATAAGTCAGCTGAGAGAGTTTGCACACTATGCGTTCCAAAAACAGCAACAAAGTCGCAACAAGCACGCTGAGCCTGCCACAGTGCTAGCTATTAGCGATGCATCTAATACCTTGAAGTTGGAAGGAGCTCCTCGCTCTACTCCACCTCCTACACCGCGAGTACACCAACAGCCGAAGCATTTTCCCAAGCGACCTCAGCAAGGTCAAAACCAAACTAGGTCCTCTGGATACCACTTTGGACCAACTTTGCGAAAACCCGACTACCGTCGTAGACCATATCCGAGGGATAGGTCACGAGAACACGATACGGACTACCATGATGACAGATACCGATACGAAGACACGCGTAACCGCGACAAATGGTCTCCATCCCATCACAGAAGCTCAGAAGCAGAGACCTATCACAAACCTTGGAAGGAAGAAGAAACTCCTACATTCAGTCGAGAAGCTATTGAAATTGTCCAACACCTCCTAGCAGAGATTCAAAGCAACAAAGAGAATAAAACTGCTAACATTCTAGCCATATCAGCTGTGCCAACTCAAAACAAGCGTTCCAAACAAAGGAAACGCAAGAAGAAAATCCCTCATGCAAATGAGGAAGGACTAAAGGACTCAACGCAGTCCAGTGCTGTTATGGCAGCCCAACCACAGGTCACAGACCACTGCTCTAATGACATTTCGCAACTCTGTGTCGAACCACCGGTTCCACAATTCCTATGCGATTTAAACGAGAGGGGGGTGGCACGGAAATTCTACCTCCCACTGACCCTTGAAGACATGGTGTGTCAGGACGCTGTTTTAGACACCGCTGCTGACATCACTCTCATGTCACACACCCTTTTTGACAAACTACGTGTAGCCGCGAACCGCGCTAACAAACATTTGAAACTGGAACCCTGTTCATTAGCTGTGCGACCATATGCGCTCACTAAAACAACCCTGTTGGGCGTATCGCTACTAAACATGTCCATTGGACCCATGACCTTGACACATCCGGTCTACGTGTCCAAACTTGACGCCATTCCATTACTTGTTGGCAAAGACCTACTGAACCGTTTTGAGCCACTGATTGATTTCAAGAACCTCAAACTATGGGCTCAAACGCAACACCCTCACCCATTTGACCCAACAAGAACAACTGAATCACAGTGCTTTGTTCTAAACACTTTGGACACCCCAAGTCTCACACAACTAGCACTGTTGGAACAACTGCAACAGAGTGAAAGTGACCGCCAAGACCAAGGTGAGTACTGTCCACGAGAAGTCAAAAGTCACCTTCAAATACAAGGTCAAGCCAAACACTCAAATGATCTTGAAAACTCAATGGCCGAGCAGAAAACCCCAAACGGCCCTCTTAAAACCCTTGATACCCATGATTCAATGGTGGTGTCACATTTTGAAACCCTCCCACCCGCCCATGAGGCCTGCATGGTCACAAGAGCCGCACCAACCGGCTCTCTAGACCCTCTGAAATCTCAAGTTTTTGCAACAACGAACCCAACTTTTGCAAACGCAAGGCGCACAGTCACTCAACCGTGCAACCAAATGATCCATGAAACCGTCAAACACCGGTCAGTTAAAACGGTACATGCGCTACCCGCATCTAAACCCTATGACATACCAAAATGGAAACCAATTCATGCGACACAATCTTCTCTGCAGCTATGCAATGGCACTCCTGATCATGCTTCCGACGAACCATCATCGCCACTGCTCAAAGTTCCTCGAAACCAGAGGGGGGTGATGACTGCCAATGCCCATAACACTCCAGCTGCAGAACACAAAAGCGTCAAAACGACATACAAAGCTCCCAAGGCTGTATTTCAAAACCATTCGGACCGAGTCGCTGAACGACACAAAGCGTACAACGATCAAAAACTCTTGCATGACAAACTGCGAAGGGGGGACAAGATCTTTCACCCCACATTTGTACCACAGACACCTGAAATAAATTTACAGGAAAGGAAAATCACTCCTAAATTCCTGCCCGAGTGGATGAATCCACACATTGTCACCAACAAACTTTGGCCACTCAAGAGCCAAACCCAGGACCCCATTTTCAAATGGGCTCACCAAAATCAGAGTAACCTTTACCAAAACCCCATGGGACTTGTCGGGTACAACACTGTCAAAGTAAGTCCATAAATAAGATTAAAACCAAACCTACGTCTGAGAAATAACTGTAGCTAACTACTAGCCTCAGGTACACTCAGTCAAATTTCTCCAATCAGTTAACTGCATCAAAACCTCCAGAAAGGAAAGGGTATATTAAAACCAAATTAGCCCTTAAACAAATTTCAAAGACCTCTGTAAAATCTAATAAACTTCAATCAACTTACTATTACCAAATAGTATACACAAGACATTCAACACCATTAGCTTGAGCTAACAATCTTAAAACTCCCATCAAAGGTGAAAAACAAGCACAAGGTTTAGAGTTCAATCTCTTAAGCTCTATTCTGTAATTTCCCAGTTTTGGGATCAATAAAGTACATCCATCTAAAAGAAATCATTCCACCTCTAAGAGGAATTTTCATTTGCCAACCAGGTATCTAAAGAAAGATCAACAAGAAGATTAAGATCCAAAACCACTCACTTTTGTTTGCCAAGATGATGGCCCTCCTGTTTATCAGTTTAGCCATCTGCCTAGCAATCACACCCACTGTTACCCAGTCAGAATTGGGCCAAGCCAAAACAAAAGGTCAAAGATCCTCGGATGGATTCTTAATAACAGCCTCATTGTTAGAGCCTCTAGTTAACCTTAGCATGCCCACTGTTAACTCGGTCAACACCGCTAAACCGAAACGCCAGGTTGTCAAACCACAAATGGTTACCAAAATCTTAGAAGACACTGTGTTGGTTTTGAATGCTTGCTCCGAAGCTTCAATCAAACTCAACAAGGTCTTGAACTCTTTGCTCTTTGTGTTAAAGGTTGACTATACTCACACACAGCCAATGTCTGTTACCCTCAGAAGTAGCTAGAAACATTAGCTTTTCAGTTAACGCTTTAGCAATGAATATGCTTTCTCATCATATCCTTTTTGCAGTAAATCCAAATTTACTTCTCATTGCCATCCAAAGAATGATAACGACATGCTATGCCCACTCAGTTTTTCTGAACAAAAGCCTCAAACACCCTATGATTTGGACATCTATGGAACCATGGTTTAGTCTAACTAAACAAATTCAATTTGAACCTCCTTGAGTCACCTCAATATTGATTAGTCTGAATCTACCTCAAATATGAAAGAATTTTATTTTTGCTTTTGACTAAGATTTTTGGATACATGCATGTGTATATACAAATAATCCTTTATACTTTATTTAGATTTTATGCACATTTAAACTGTTTTTGAAATTTTTACTAGATATTTTTTTCAGCAAACCCAAAACATTTATATCAAGTATGTCAAAACCCACATACTTCTAGTTCACTTTTTTTTTTTTTTTTGTACCCAGAATTTTTAAGTCTTTACAGGCTTATACAGAACTTTAGTATATCCTAGACAATTATGCAATGTTTATATTTGGTCACGCCAAAATTATTTTTTCGAAATTTCCAGAAGTTTTTCAGAAAACCAAATTTAAGGACCTACACTTTGGAATAGATACTGTTTACAAGCTTAAGACTTACCGACATCAGAACTTTAGTTCAGCATTTGGATCAAGCCTCGCCAAATTGGGATTTGATGCCTAGGATTGCTATCAACGCTGAATCAACGTCACCATTGATACCAGAGGGGGGACTGTAGCATCATCTCACTTTGGCTCAGCAACAATTATTTTTCTGCTTAAAGACATTTTTGTTTCATCCAGGAATAATGCAAAGAAATGGATTTTCTTCCCCCAGGCCACAGCTGAAATCCCCTTTTGTTAAAACCAGCCTAAGGAATTTCCCCAATGTCCGGCTGCACTTTTATTGCCCCCATAAAACCTACACAGATCCACGACTCAGTTAATTTCCTTAAACTGTGGACATGCTGGATTTAAACAACTTTAAAGTACATTATTACAAACTCAATTCTAAACCTTCATTCTTTTCAGAACTATGAAAATGCAGATGGACTCTGATGTGTTTGATGTGGAAAATCAATGTGTGAAATGCATTAATCTGTGATTTTATATATATATATGCATGTTGATGTTAAATGAATGTTTATTCCTGCATGTTGATTTAGAAGCACTGCTTATAAGATACACTAAGGTTAGTTTAGTTATACATAAGTTTGTAACAGTACATTCCAATGCATTTAAAACTGTGTATTCCTGTGGACTGATATCATGTGTCACCAGTCTTCATAGAACCCCAGCTTCTTCATCCTATTGGTCTCTCACAGACAAGGCCTGTTATTGGACTAAAGGTTCATCGAGCCCGCCCACGAAGGATGCTCATTGGCTGAGGTTCCGGTCAGGCCAGAATCCCGCGAAACTCAACAGAGCTTATAAAAGGGAGAGAGAGACTCTGTTTCAGCCTTTTTTGCCTTTTTCGTCAGACACCACTCTTTCTGCTCCGGATTCTCTTTTCGCCTGCTCCCTTCTTTCTGATCTCCTCCATTGTCTACACACAGCAAGGGAGAACAAAGGACCACATGGCGCTTTTCTGAACACAGCAGATAATTTGTTTATGTAACTTTGTATTTTCTTCTTCTCTTAAATGCCTAGGAATTCCTTTTTCTTTGAGCTCAATTCTTAATCGGAGTCAAACTCCAATTCTTAATTTATCACTTTTTGTTAAACTTTCTGTAAACCGCCGTTTGTTTAATTTTAAGGTAAACTTTAATCTTGACTTTATTTTTATAATATTTTTCTTGACCAAGCACCTCTCAAAACTATTTTTATCTAAAGTCCGAAAGTTTCTTTTCTAATTTGAAATCGGATTAGATATCTCTTAATTATTACCGAAGACCTCTTGAAGAAAGACGCAGCTCCCACATAACGTGCAGCTGTAGGATCAACACACAGCTGTCCCACATCACTCTGAAGAGACGTCGGCACCATCTGGCTAAGACCCGTTTCAACTGTGGGTCATGCAGCCCAGAATCCAGCCTCCTTCGACCGCTTGAATCTAAAGGTCGAGCTGTGAACCCTTGAAGTATCTGCTGGCAGATATTTCCCTCACATCCACAAAGTCTTGGGCTGAAAAAGGACGACAGAACTGCCATCACTGAGGATCACGTGAGCTGAAAAAACTTTAATTCATCTGCTGAATTAAACTTGAGGTTCGGTACTAATTTATATATCTAATCAGATGCAAATTAAGAAGCCCTTAACATAACTCTCCTTTTCATTAAAATTCCGTTTTTATTTTCTTAAGATTAATTTAGGACTTTTTCATAATTAGCAAACTTTCTCCATAAATTTGCGTTGTTTTTGATAATCTGTTAACTCAAACTGATAGAAATTCGTTTCTCAGTTTAACCCTGGTTCCGAAAATATTGACATTGTTAATCTATCATTTACAAGATTGATTTTATGATTAATGAAATTATTTCGATGTCTATTAATCATTTCGTTTAATAAATATTTAAAAATGAGAAGTTGTTGGGAATTTATTTCATTCTGAGTCTGTTTCAAGCCCAGGTATCGAATTCACGGAAAATTTTTGAGACTGATTATTGATTAATTTATTGAGTGATCAAACGGGTATAAAGTGAAATTAAAGATCAAATTGCTTCTTAAAGATAGAAGCTGGTGCCCCTTACGAGTGTTATTAACTTTTCTGATGTATATGAAATGAGATTTGAGCTCAGATTCCAATACATCAATATAAATTAAATAATTCATACCTGATCATATTTATTATTTATTAATATCCATTTTTACGTTACATATGACTATTACTTTGATAGTAATTAGAAGTCTAGGGAGGGCCCTTCACTCTGTGAAGACAAACCCCCCACCCACCAACAGGGACCAGTGGGCAGAAGAAAGGCTCAAAGTACGGAGGTCGAGTTTTTTTAATGTGTTTTTATATAAATATGTGTTATTTTTGTTGTTAAAGGGGCTAGGAGCACAAGTTAAAAAAATGGAAAAACAAGAATATGGGTAAAAATCTTAAGATAATGACACTAAACGTGAATGGTCTGAACTCACCTGTTAAAAGGGAAAGAATAATAAGAAAATTCAAGAAGGAAAAAGCTGAAATTATATTTATGCAAGAGACACATTTGAGCAAGGCAGAACATGTGAAACTAAAGAGATTTGGCTATAAGAACTCCTACTACAGTTCATTTAAGGGAGGAGCAAAAAGGGGGGTTATGATACTAATCTCAAACAAAATACAATTTGAAAGTGAACAGGAAATCCAGGATAAAGAAGGCAGGTATGTAATAATAAAGGGAAGAATAGATGGTATGCAGATCACATTAGTGAACATCTATGCCCCACCAGAAAGTGACAAGGGTTTTTTTCAACATCTGTTTGATCTCATAGCAACACACAGTGAAGGAGTCCTAATTTGTGGAGGAGACTTAAATGCTGTCATGGATCATGAAGTTGACACAACAAGTGTTAAGAAGACAAAAAAACATGTAACAAAGTTCATAAGAACCTCACTGGCAGAAATGGGTATGGTAGACATATGGAGGGACCTACACCCACTCGAAAAAGACTATACACATTATTCAGCAGCCCATAAAGTACACTCTAGAATAGATTACTTCCTTATGAATGAAGGTGACAGACACAGGGTGAGAAATTGTTGGATTGGAGGGGCAGAAATATCAGATCATAATCCTATATACATGGAAATATATTTAAACAATAGAAAACGACAAACAACATGGAAACTTAACGTAGGACTGTTAAATGATGAGAAAATGAAAGAAAGAATAAAAATAAACATAAACGAATATATCCAAGAGAATGACAATGAAGAAGTGGACCCAACAATACTATGGGACGCACTAAAAGCCGTGTTAAGGGGTAAATTAATTGTTGAAACAGGAAAAGCAAATAAGACTAAACTGGAAGCGTATGAACAAAGATGTGAGAGACTGAGGGAATTAGAACGTAAACATCAAAGCACAAATGATCCAAAAATATATCAAGAAATTAAAGAAGAAAAAACAAAGATAAAAGAAACACAAATGGATGAAATTGAAAGGAAAAATAGATATCTAAAGCAAAAATATTATGAAACGGGGCCAAAAGCCACAAAACTGCTGGCAAAACGGTTAAGAAAACAACAAACAATGAATAACAGCAGAAATAACAACACAAGAGATCAGAGATGTGATTAAGTCACTTAAAAATGGTAAATCACCAGGTAGTGATGGATACCCATCTGAGTTTTATAAACTGTTTATAGAAGAACTCACGCCACAACTCCTAAAGTCATTTAATTGGACGTTGAACAACAACAAAATACCTCCAACATGGAACGAAGCAATCATTTCAGTTATTTTAAAACCAGGGAAAGATAAAGAACAATGCGGAAACTATAGACCAATCTCTTTATTAAATGTAGATTATAAAATATACACAACAATTATATGTAAACGAATAAAGACATTCTTGACGGAATTGATAGAAGATGATCAAACTGGATTCATAGAGGGACGCCAAACACATGACAATATCAGGAGAACAATACATATAATTAACCAAATACATAAAGAAAAGAAAAGCGCAGTAATAATGAGTTTAGACGCAGAAAAAGCATTTGACAGGGTTAACTGGAAATTCCTATATAGTGTACTGGAGCGCTTTGGATTTAACGAAAAATCAGTACAATGCATAAGGACGCTATATCAAGAACCTGTGGCAAGAATCAAGATAAACGGTAGCTTAACAGACAAAGTAAATATACAAAGATCAACTAGGCAGGGATGCTGCTTATCGCCCACCTTGTTTGCTCTGTTCATAGAACCATTGGCTCAAGCAATACGACAAAATAAGAAATTAAAAGGTGTAACAATAAAGGGGGCGGAACACAAGATTGGGCTATTTGCAGACGATATTATAGTTTACCTTGAACAACCAGATAAATCAATAATGGAAATGATGAACTTGATAGAAAATTTTGGAAAATTATCAGGATACAAGATAAACATAACAAAAACACAAATACTGACATTCCACTATAACCCTCTAAACCAGATAACTGATAAGATCAAACTAAACTGGAAGCAAAAAGAAATAAAATACCTTGGAGTGAACATACCTAAAGACCTAAGCAAAATATATAAAGCAAACTATGATAGGTTGGAACAAGAAATAAAAAAAGATATTGATAGATGGTCAATCTTAAATATGGATCTGAATTCAAAAATTGAGACAGTCAAAATCAGCATACAACCTAGATTACTTTACCTCTTCCAGGCTATACTAACAGAGATTCCAGATGCCCAATTCTCAAAGTGGGACAGGATGATATCGAGATTTGTTTGGGGAGGTAAAAAACCAAGAGTGAAATATAAAACCCTCCAATTACCAAAAGAGAAAGGAGGCATGGGCCTACCGAGTCTAAAGGAATATTACTACTCAGCACAAATAAGATATATCATATGTTGGTGCGACGAGGGATATGAGGCAAAATGGAAAGAAATGGAAAAGGAAATTGAGGGACTCCCAGTACAAAGCATAATAGGGGATAAAGATGCATATAAGCAAATCAAACAAATAGACCCAATCACTAAATTTACTTTAGAACTGTGGTATAAAATAGTACAAAAATATAATATAAGGGAAGACATAAAACTATTGAAATGGGTAGCATTTGACAGTCAGTTTGAACCGGCAAAACAAGATAGGGGATACAAAAATCTGGTGAACAAGGGAATCACAGCATGGGGCAATATCGGAAAAAAAGATCTCGGGAGCTTTGTAAATATCAGGAGAAAATTTAAATTAGAAAGATCGGAATTTTTCAGATATCTGCAGATGAGAGATTACTATATGAAGAAGATTAGGCATAACCCCCAAACAGATGTGAACGAGATTATACAACTTATTTTAAGCTCATATGCAGGAAATAAAATAAGAATTATTTCAAAACTATATCAGAAACTTATGACAAACAATCATACAAGTAACTATATAAAGGAGAAATGGGAGAAAGAGCTCAATTTAAACATAACAGAAGAAAGCTGGCAGGAAATATGGAAAACACAACACACATCAACAAATTCAAGGGCATGGAGGGAATTTGGATGGAAAAACCTGATTCGCTTTTTCATTACACCACAGATTCAAGGAAAATATACAAATACCCA
Organism: Pholidichthys leucotaenia; assembly: GCA_020510985.1. NCBI lineage: Eukaryota > Metazoa > Chordata > Actinopteri > Cichliformes > Pholidichthyidae > Pholidichthys > Pholidichthys leucotaenia. The sequence goes on from CM035839.1 coordinate 377,716,239, forward strand.
ATCTTTATGCTGGAGGGGATGTGGGGCTCAAAATGCAGACCACTCGCATATGTTTTGGAAATGCTACAAAATATCATCATTTTGGAAATCTATGCATGTGACAATACAGAGGATATTAGGATATAATATACCAATGAACTGTAACCTGATGTACTTATGTGATCTTAAAAAAGACAGTGTTATACAGGCTGAGGACAGATATCTAGTTAAAATCTTGTTGATTGCATGTAAAAAAAACTATCACAAAAAAATGGCGATCAGAAGTTCTTCCTGACCAAGAACAATGGACTGACATTGTTGAGGACATACGTATGATGGAAAAACTAACATATCGACGAAGAATGCAAGAAGGAATATGGGAGAAAAAATGGCGGAAATGGACACACTACAAAGTGCAACAACGAGGCAGAAATTGAAAGAATAACCAAAGACACTGAAAAAACCAGAAGAATTAAGAGATGGAAACTAAAAACTTGATGCTCCAACATTTGTCCCCCCCCCTTTTATTTTTTATTTTTTTTTTTTTATCTTTATTTTGTTTATTTTTTTTAATTTTTCCCTACCCTAACCCCTTTGTTTTTTAAATGTAGAATGTGATCTGAATGCATTATATATGATGAAAAATGAATAAAAATCTAAGTTACAAAAAAAAAATGGAAACTGAAAAAAGTAATATAACGTTTTTTAACACAAAGTCGTTCCTTTGTAAAGTCAACACTCGACTTCAAAATTCATAGGGGAGGATTTTACTTTCGGTGGAAAAAATATAATAAAATCACGATAATGTGGTGATAATGTGATAATGTGTGTCCACGCCTAATGTGGAAAAAAAAAAAAACAATTACACAAACTCTTTTCTGGGCGAGTTTTGACACTGTTGCTTCTCTGCACTGTTGTGATTTGGGTGATCGTCCGTATCTCTGCACTGTTTTGATATGGACGATTGCCCATATCAAAACAGCGCAGAGAAGCAACAGTGTCAAAACTCGCCCAGAAAAGAGTTTGTGTAATTGATTTTTTTTTCCACATAAGGTGATCGTTATTTAATCGTTTGGTTTACAGAAATTTTGGCTACAATTTTTTTTTTTTTTAATTTCCCTGATCGGGTGGTTGGGGAAATAAAAAAAAATGCTCAGATATTCAGTTTTGGTAGGCAATGAGATTTATAAAAATGAAAACTGAAAAAAACATTTTTTAACACAAAGTTGTTCCATCTGGAGTGAAGTCAACACTCAGCTTCAAAATTCATAGGGGAGGATTTTACTTTCGGCGGAAAAAATATAATAAAATCAATTACACAAACTCTTTTCTGGGCGAGTTTTGACACTGTTGCTTCTCTGCGCTGTTTTGATATGTTGATATCATCTTGAGCTGTGGGTTTTCGTTTGAAAACCGTAGGTATGGCAGTCGGTTTTAGAACCCGTTTGTAACGAACTTTCAAGCCTAAAGATTCCTGTATAGCAGGCGCCTCCTCAAAACTGTCTGCAGTGAAATGATTGCTACAGAGTAGAGAAGATGGTGTTGGTTGCCATTTGTCCCTTGTTCTCTGTACTTGCTTCGTCCATTTTTTAAGATCGGGATCTTTTGGGAATGAGAACAGGCTTCTACGTTCACTGGAGCAATTAGAACACCCAGCCGCCAGGCAATGTTTCGGCATTTCTTTGCTGATATAGAAGCTAAACAGCTTGTTTACATTGACAGCACACGGATCAGCCGAGAGGAAACTCTCCTCATGATGTCATATCCGGAAACGAGGTGCATCTCAGGATATCGCGTTACTGCAACACGGCGTTAAATTTGAATTCACTTAGAAATATTTTTCCACTTATTTAGCGTTTGAAGTCAACAGAACCAACTATGTGGATGACTGAAGATAAATTCATACTGAATATTGATCCATAGTTACTACATCATGTCATAGACACTTTAAATCTTTGCCACACACCAAACATTTTAAGTCTCTTTGATGCTTATGATTTAAAAAACTGATTACTTCACTCACCTTATGCTCTTCATTGGAGGGAATAGAAGCATCATCAGAGTCCTCATCTGACAAGCTGACTAGTGTGTCTTTGTCTCCACCTAAAAGGGACAGAACATAAGACAGTTGTTTCAGAAAGCTTTTGATGTCAACTCAAAAGCCACATATTTCTGCTGGCAAATCAAAAATATATTACAAAAAAATCTTTATGAAACCTCTACACCGAATAAATGAAAATATTTCTAACTCAACAATAAAACACATTATTCAAAGTAGAGCAGCAAAGAGATGAAAGAATCAAAGCGGATGAAGGCACATCTTCATGCCAACCTTCATAGTGTGTTCTGTCAATGTTCCAAGGATAAATAAATTAATAAAACCAAACTAATACCTGCCATATATTTGGTTTTCCTGCTGTTTTACTGACTCAGCACCACCACTTTAATCCACAGGGAAAAGCCATTTCAATGTATTGAAATTCCTTCAGTTCAGAGATGTTTAAGTGGCTTTGACATAATTATGTCACACAAAGACTGAAACAAACATTTTTTGCTGTTACTACAGGCTTCATCAGAATAAAATCTGCAGAGAAATATAGAAAATGAAGCTTATTTCTCATGTAATTCTTCTGATACCATAAATCTCAATATTCCAGTTATTTGACATTTTCCACCAATAGCTAAGAGTGACAACTTGCCGTCTCATCAAAGATTTAACCCCTTAAAGTCTAAACATATGATGGATGGATGGATGAACAATTATATAAAAAATAAATTTTGTGTTTTTGCTGTCAAACAGATGCAAAATTAAATGGAGACTGTTAATTTGAATATAGCACATACAATAGATAGAAATTTAGCTATAATGCAAAACAGCGACATTAATTACTATTATGCCCAATTATACCTAAACAAATTTTCCAGTCTCAGGTATGTAGATTATTTTATTGAACCTGCTATTGCTCAAACAGGCCTTTGAAATTCAATAATAATATGTTTATGAACAATCATTGCTGTTCCATCATCATCATCATGGGCTGCACGGTGGCGCAGTGGTTAGCACTGCGGCAGCACAGTTTTACCCTCGGCCGGGGGATCGCGGGGATCATGAGATCGTGGGTTCGATCCCTGACCCCGGCCAACAGTGATCTGTGTGGAGTTTGCATGTTCTCCCCGTGTTGCGTGGGTTTACTCCGGTATTTCTCCGGTTTCCTCCCACATGCTAAAAACATGCAGGTTAGGGAGTTAAGGGGCGCTTGCGCACGCAGCGACCGGCAGCTGGTGGCTTGTCACCAGACTGCAAAAACAAATCTACCTACGGGTACAAAATAAGTACAAAAAAAAAAAAAAAAAAAAAAAAAAAAAAAATCATCATCATCATAACAGTCTGTCGCGGGCGACAATGACTGTTTCATTTAGGTCTGATCAGATTCAGAAACAGTGTTACTCGTGGGTATGTGTGGAATATGCATCAACCGGCATTAGTGGAACACATACACCACCTCAGCTTAATTCAGACTGGAAGCAGTTTGAGGCAAATTTGTGACAATCTTCCTTAAAGGGTTAAAAATGTCTTTCTTCAAAAACAGTTTTGGAAATGTCTTATTTTTGGGCAATAACTCACTGCCAGAAAAGAGCTTTAAATGTATTTTTCTGCTTGCTGTTATAAATACAACCAAGTTTGTTTCTAACTTTTCTGCTTGACTATTTTTTTTAATATAATACAGATAAGTTAATGGATGCCTACTTTGGAGGTGGTGTAGCAGATCTGAGGTGTTTGAAGTAACTGAAGGGGTGAGGCCATCAGTAGATGATTCTTCATCTTTCCCAGGAAAGAGATGCTCAGTTACCTGATCCTGAGCAAAAATATAACAAAGCACAGCACATAATATTTTGTGTTAATGCAACTTGAACCTAATAGAATATTGTCATGTCAAAAATCATTATTATGTATTAGAATTGGGTGATTGTAATGATTCATTTTTAAACTTTTGATGATCCTGCAATCTATATTAATACACAATGCATTTGACCAATCAAATCAACAAAGGTCAGAGTGAAAATAAGGACTCCAGTTTGCCTTAGGTTGTCTTATACCTTGTCCAGCGTCATGTCTGGTAGACTGGCAGCCATGTGACAGGCCTCCTTCTCTGGATCTGACACTGTGTACCGGTACAAAGCCAGAAACTCCTTCAGGGGAAGGTCACTGGCCTGACAGGAGATGACAACATTTGGAAGATGAATGAATGAGTGAAAGACTGAGAAACCACATCAAATGTATAAATACTTTTCACATTGGTTTCACTTTGTTTGCTCTCGTCTGAAACACTTGAGTAATGCAACATTTCCCCTTGGTTTCTTTTCACACACAGAAAAATCCAAACGTACCAAAATGTGTCACTTTAAACCTTGTAACAACTTCCTTGTTCTCTTTTTCCTTACCAGCTTCACACCAAAACATGTAGCCCATCAGAACCTGAAATGGAGAGGTTGATGTTGCACAAAGTCTTCATGTGCATGTTTGAAAATATGAATAAATGTGTGCAAACTAATGTGAGAGGACACAGCACCTGAAAACAGTTATTTTGACTTCTGAATCAAGTATTATGCAGGTACAGTAAGGTTAAGGCTGCACATCCATGATGTTCCATGGCTGCATGCTTCCATTCTTTCATGTTGTTCACAACAAATCTGACCAAACCATCTGAATTTTGCAGCAAAAATTGAAAATCAGACCAGGCAGTGTTTTTCCAATCATCTATTGTGCAATTTTGATGAGCATGTGTGAACTGTAGCCTCAGGTTTCAGTATGTCAATAACGAGTTTTCTTCAAATTCAAAGCTCAGTGACGGAGTTCCACAGGGATCTGTGTTAGGTTCCATTCTTTTATGTTTATATATGCTTCCGTTAGGTAATATTATTAGAAAGCAATGCACAAATATCTATCAATGAAGCAAGATGACAGTAATCAATTAACCAAATTAGAGGCATGTCTGAGGAAATCAGAGCGTAGATGACTTGTAATTTCTTACTGTTAAACTCAGATAAGACAGAAGTCATTCTAGTTGGCCCAAAAACCCTTAGAACTACCTTCCCAAATCAGACTCTTAGTTTGGATGGGTTACTCTATCTCCTAACAGTTCTGTGAGGAACCTTGGAGTTATTTTTGATCAAGACTTGTCCTACAATTCACATATTAATCTTGTTTCTAAGACTGCATTATCATTTGGGTGTTTATATATTTACATATTTATTCCATCTAGCTACAATGCTCTGCACTGTGTGTTCATATATTCATATATTTATTCCATCCAGCTACAATGCTCTGCACTGTGTGTCTGTGTGTGTATATATATATATACAGTATTTTATAGTAATATGTACATATGTATATTAGCTGCTCTTGCTTGCTTGTTTTTTTTTTGTTTGTTTTTTTTTCTTGCCTTCTGATTGTTGCTCTGAGTGTTGCTATCCCTGTGCTGTTGCAATCCTGGAATTTCCCCGTTGTGGGACAAATAAAGGCTTATCTTATCTTATCTTATTTGTGTGATATTGCCAAGATTAGGAACATCTTGTCTCAGAGTGATGCTAAGAAACTAATCCACGCTTTTGTTAGCTCTAGATTAGACTATTGTAACACTTTTAATATTAGGCTGGCCTAAAACATCTCTAAAAAGTCTTCAGTTGATTCAAAAAGCTGCAGCTAGACTTTTAACAGGTACTAGAGAGATCATATCTCTCTTGTTCTGGCCTCCCTTCACTGGCTTTCCATAGAATTTAGAATTAAGTTTAAAATCCTTCTCCTCACTTACAAAGCTCTAAATGATCAGGCCCCTTGTTATTTAAAAAGATCTGATAGTACCTTATCATCCTAAGAGGACTACGCTCCCACAATGCAGGATTATTTGTAATACCTAAAATCTCTAGAAGTACAATGAAAGCAGAGCTTTCAGTTATCAGGCTCCTCTCCTTTGGAACCAGCTGCCAATCTGGATTTGGCAGACAGACTCGAGCTCTGTTTTTAAGAATAGGGGTAAAACCTTCCTTTTTGACAGAGCCTATAGTTAGGGTGGGATCAGGTGACCCTGAACCCTCCCTTAGTTATGCTGCTAATAGGTTTAGACAGCTGGGGGACCTCCCACGATGCACTGGGCTTCACTCCTTTTTTCATTATCAATGTAATATTTTTGCTGGTCATTAACATCTGTTTGCTCTCTCCCATAGACTGAGTCCCCGTCATACTGTTTGCTCTCTACATGTCCATGCTTTTCTTCTCTATTCCCTCACCCCCCAGCCAGTCACAGCAGATGACTGCCCCTCCCTAGCCTGGTTCTGCTGGAGGCTTCTTCCTGCTAAAATGGACTTTTTCCTCTCCACCATCGCCAAGTGCTTGCTCACAGGATCGCCTGATTGCTGGGGTATTCTGCAATTGTGGGGTTTTCCCCTACAGTTTCACAGAGCTATGAGATGACTGTTGTTGTGAAATGGCGCTATATAAATAAAGTTGAATTGAATTGGTTTCTTAGCTGATGGGAAGCGGCACCAGTTGAGGTCTTCTGCTGCAAGAGTCAATGTGTTGTTCCTTCAGAGACACTCTTCTATATCTTGGTTGTAATGAGTGGTTATTTGAGTTACTGTTACCTTTCTGTCAGCTCAAACCAGTCTGGCCAGTCTTCTCTGACCTCTGGCATCAATAAGACATTTGGGCCAAGAAAACTGCTGCTCACTGGATATTTTCTTTTTTCAGACCATTCTCTGTAATCCCTAGAGACAGTTGCGCATAAAAAACTGAGAAACTTGAATGAAAAAGTAAAGAATGTACAGTGCATCCAGAAAGTATTCACAGCGTTTAACTTTTTCCACATTTTGTTATGTTACAGCCTTATTCCAAAAGAGATTAAATTAATTTTTTTCCTCAAAATTCTACACACAATACCCCAAAATGACAATGTGAAAAAAGTTTTTGGGAGATTTTTGCAAATTTATTAAAAATAAAAAAAAACTAAGAAATCACATGTACGTACAGTGGGGCAAAAAAGTATTTAGTCAGCCACCAATTGTGCAAGTTCTCCCACTTAAAAGATGAGAGAGGTCTTCAATTTTCATCATAGGTATACCTCAACTATGAGAGACAAAAGGAGAAAAAAAAATCCAGAAAGTCACATTGTCTGATTTTTAAAGAATTTATTTGCAAATTATGGTGGAAAATAAGTATTTGGTCAATAACAAAAGTTCATCTCAATACTTTGTTATATACCCTTTGTTGGCAATGACAGAGCTCAAACATTTTCTGTAAGTCTTCACAAGGTTTTCACACACTGTTGCTGGTATTTTGGCCCATTCCTCCATGCAGATCTCCTCTAGAGCAGTGATGTTTTGGGGCTGTCGCTGGGCAACACGGACTTTCAACTCCCTCCAAAGATTTTCTATGGGGTTGAGATCTGGAGACTGGCTAGGCCACTCCAGGACCTTGAAATGCTTCTTACGAAGCCACTCCTTCGTTGTGTTTGGGGTCATTGTCATGCTGAAAGACCCAGCCATATTTCATCTTCAATGCCCTTGCTGATGGAAGGAGGTTTTCACTCAAAATCTCACGATACATGGCCCCATTCATTCTTTCCTTTACACGGATCAGTCGTCCTGGTCCCTTTGCAGAAAAACAGACCCAAAGCATGATGTTTCCACCCCCATGCTTCACAGTAGGTAAGGTGTTCTTTGGATGCAACTCAGCATTCTTTCTCCTCCAAACACGACAAGTTGAGTTTTTACCAAAAAGTTCTATTTTGGTTTCATCTGACCATATGACATTCTCCCAATCCTCTTCTGGATCATCCAAATGCTCTCTAGCAAACTTCAGACGGGCCTGGACATGTACTGGCTTAAGCAGGGGGACACGTCTGGCACTGCAGGATTTGAGTCCCTGGCGGCGTAGTGTGTTACTGATGGTAGCCTTTGTTACTTTGGTCCCAGCTCTCTGCAGGTCATTCACTAGGTCCCCCCGTGTGGTTCTGGGATTTTTGCTCACCGTTCTCGTGATCATTTTGACCCCACGGGGTGAGATCTTGCATGGAGCACCAGATCGAGGGAGATTATCAGTGGTCTTGTATATCTTCCATTTTCTAATAATTGCTCCCACAGTTGATTTCTTCACACCAAGCTACTTACCTATTGCAGATTCAGTCTTCCCAGTCTGGTGTAGGTCTACAATTTTGTTTCTGGTGTCCTTTGACAGCTCTTTGGTCTTGGCCATAGTGGAGTTTGGAGTCTGACTGTTTGAGGTTGTGGACAGGTGTCTTTTATACTGATAACGAGTTCAAACAGGTGCCATTAATACAGGTAACGAGTGGAGGACAGAGGAGCCTCTTAAAGAAAAAGTTACAGGTCTGTGAGAGCCAGAAATCTTGCTTGTTTGTAGGTGAACAAATACTTATTTTCCACCATAATTTGCAAATAAATTCTTTAAAAATCAGACAATGTGATTTTCTGGATTTTTTTTTCTCATTTTGTCTCTCATAGTTGAGGTATACCTATGATGAATATTGGAGACCTCTCTCATCTTTTAAATGGGAGAACTTGCACAATTGGTGGCTGACTAAATACTTTTTTGCCCCACTGTAAGTACAGCCTTTGCTCAATACTTTGTTGATGCACCTTTGGCAGCAATTACAGTCTCAAGTCTTTTTGAATATAATGCCCCAAGCTTGGCACACCTATCTTTGGGCAGTTTCACCCATTCTCCTTTGCAGCACCTCTCAAGCTCCATCAGGTTGCATGGGAAGCATTGGTGCACAGCCATTTTCAGATCTCTCCAGAGATGTTCAATTGGATTCAAGTCTGGGCTCTGACTGGGCCACTCAAGGACATTCACAGAGTTGTCCTGAAGCCACTCCTTTGACATCTTGGCTGTGTGCTTAGGGTCGTTGTTCTGCTGAAAGATGAACCGTTGCCCCAGTCTGAGGTCAAGAGCGCTCTGGAGCAGGTTTTCATCCAGGATGTCTCTGTACATTGCTGCATTCATCTTTCCCTCTATCCTGACTAGTCACCCAGTGCCTGCCACTGAAAAACATCCCTACAGCATGACACTTCCACCACCATCGGTGTGGTTATGAGCGGTGCCTGGTTTTCTCCAAACATGATGCCTGGCATTCACGCCAAAGAGTTCAAGCTTTGTTTCATCAGACCAGAGAATTTTGTTTCTCATGGTCTGAGAGTCCTTCAGGTGCCTTTGACAAACTCCAGGTGGGCTGCCATGTGCCTTTTACTAAGGAGTGGCTTCCATCTGGCCACTCTACCATACAGGCCTGGTTGGTGGATTGCTGCAGAGATGGTTGTCCTTCTGGAAGGTTCTCCTCTCTCCACAGAGGAATGCTGGAGCTCTGACCAGAGTGACCATCGGGTTCTTGGTCACCTCTCTGACTAAGGCCCTTCTCCCCTGATAGCTCAGTTTAGACGGCCAGCCAGCTCTAGGAAGAGTCCTGGTGGTTCCAAACTTCTTCCATTTACGGATGATGGAGGCCACTGTGCTCACTGGGACCTTCAAAGCAGCAGAAATTTTTTTGGTACCCTTCCCTAGATTTCTGCCTCCAAATAATCCTGTCTGTCTCGGAGGTCTACAGACAATTCCTTTGACGTCATGCTTGGTTTGTGCTCTGACATGCACTGTCAACTGTGGGACCTTCCAAATCATGCCCAATCAACTGAATTTGCCACAAGTAGACTCTAATTAAGCTGTAGAAATATCTCAAGAACGATCAGTGAAAACAGGATGCACCTGAGCTCAATTTTGAGCTTCATGGCAAAGGCTGTGAATACTTATGTACATGTGATGTCTTAGTTTTTTATTTTTAATAAATTTGCAAAAATCTCAAAAACTTTTTTCACATTGTCACTATGGGTGTTGTGTGTAGAATTTTGAGGAAAAATTAATTTAATCCCTTTTGGAATAAGGCTGTAACATAACAAAATGTGGAAAAAGTGAAGCGCTGTGAATACTTTCCAGATGCATTGTATACAAGAGTAGTAAATTTACAAGAAAAAAGCATCAAATTTATAAGAGTCATCAGTTGAAGAGAAAATCTTAATCTGGTGAGAGTAAAAATAATTTCTCACAACTCGAGTAACTTTTTAAGTAGATACATTGTTATTCTTACTGAAGTAATTTCTGGCTTCTACTGTAATTATACTTGAGTAATCATTATCATTCGATAACGCACATCCACCATCCACATCCACCATCCATTCTGCTGCACATCCACCAACCACAATGCTCCGCACTGTGTGTGTGTCTCTCTCTCTCTCTCTCTCTCTCTCTCTCTCTCTTTCTATATATATACAGTATATATACGTATATATATATATATATATATATACAGTGGTACCTCTACTTACGAACGTCTCTACATACGGAATTTTCAGGTTACGAGACGCCTCAACGGGAAAATATTGCCTCTAGTTACGAACGAAATTTCAGGATACGAAAGGCAAAAAAGTACGCGCTCCTCGCAGCTTCCGTAGTTTACCGAACGTAAACATACCTGTAGCTGCTCTGCCATTGGCTATCGCCTAGCATCTTCCTGGTATCCCATTGGCCACGAAGTTTTTTTTTTTTCCCAAAACTTTATGCGTTTGGTTGATCTCGCCAAAGAATATGGCCGTAATACATCAACGATCAGCACGGTATTAAAACAAAACGAAGCACTTACAAGCCGACAAAAGCAAACGTCCTTGGATCAGAACATGAACCAAAGAAGGCAAACTGTGACGACGTCGACGACGATAGCAGTTAAAGGGTAAATGAACATAATTTTTATTCTCTTTTATTATTCTCTCATTTTAAACTCTCATTTTATGTTTATTGTGCAGTAATCTAATTGTAACATGTATTTGTTACATGTTTTGATGCGTTTTTACGATTTATAAAAAATTTATGCCCGAATTTTGGGGGCTTGGAACGGATTACGGCATTTACATGTAAAACGCGCCTCTACAGAATTCTTCCAGAACAAATTAAATTCATAAGTAGAGGTACCACTGTATATACAGTATATAGTAATATTCACATATGTATACTAGCTGCTTTTGCTTTTTCTCTTGCCTTCTGATTGTTGCTCTGAGTGTTGCTGTCCCTGTGCTGTTGCAATCCTGGAATTTCCCCATTGTGGGACTAATAAAGGCTTATCTTATCTTATCTTAATGCTACATTTATTTGAGTACAATTTACTTGTATGGATACCTACCTCTGGCAATAAACACGACTTTTTCCCCAGGTATATTATCTATTTAAATATAGTAAAAGCAATAATCGTGCAGTCAGGAAAGCAGGGTTTAAAATTAATTGTGTTCAGTAGCCACTGTGACTAGTAGTTTTCCAGAGTTGGTTTCATTAAGCTTTACCTACATATTTGACATTAGAATTAAATATGAACAGGACTGTAATTTCCATCCATCCATCCATCCATCCATCTTCTACCGCTTTTCCGGAGGTCCGGGTCGGAGAGGCAGCAGTTCAAGCAGAGAAGCCCAGACTTCTCTCTCCCCAGCCACCTGCTCCAGCTCTTCAGAGAGGATACCAAGGCGTTCCCAGACCAGCTGGGAGACACAGTCTCTCCACCGAGTCCTGGGTCTGCCCCGGGGTCTCCTCCCAGTGGGACGTGCCCAAAACACCTCAAGTGGGAGGCGTCCAGGAGGCATCCTGATCAGATGCCCATACCACCTCAACTGACTCCTTTCAATGTGGAGGAGCAGCGGTTCTACTCTGAGCCTCTCCCGGATGACTGAGCTCCTCACCCTATCTCTGAGGGTGAGTCCAGCAGTCCTGTGGAGAAAGCTCATTTCAGCCGCTTGCATCCGTGATCTCGTTCTTTTGGTCATTACCCAAAGCTTGTGACCATAGGTAAGAGTAGGAATGTAGATTGACTGGTAAATCGACAGCTTTGCCTTAGAACTAAGCTCCCTCTTCACCACAACAGACTGGTACAATGTCTGCATCACTGCAGATGCTGCTCCAATCCGTCTGTCAATCTCTCGCTCCATTTTCCCCTCACTCGTGAATAAGACCCCAAGATACTTAAACTCCTCCACTTGGGGCAGGAGCCTGTCCCCAACCCAGAGAGGACAATCCACCTTTTTCCGGCTGAGGACCATGGACTCGGACTTGGAGGTGCTGATTCTCATCCCAGCTGCTTCACACTCAGCGGCAAACCGTCCCAGCAAGAGCTGTAGGTCATTGCTGGATGAAGCCAACAGGACAACATCATCTGCAAACAACAGAGATGAGATCCTGTGGTCACCAAGCAGGACACCCTCCATTCCCTGGCTGCGCCTAGAAATCCTGTCCATAAAAATTATGAACAGGATCGGTGACAAAGGGCTGCCCTGGCGGAGTCCAACTCTCACTGGGAATGAGTCTGACTGAGTGTTGGCAATACGAACCAAACTCTCACAACGGTCGTACAGAGACCGAATAGCTCGTAACAACAAGCTCGATGCCCCATACTCCTGAAGCACTCCCCACAAAAAATCACGAGGGACACGGTCAAATGCCTTCTCCAAGTCCACAAAACACATGTGAACTGGTTGGGCAAACTCCCACGAACCCTCGAGAATTCTCGACAGGGTAAAGAGCTGGTCTGATGTGCCACGGCCAGGACAAAAACCACATTGCTCCTCCTGAATCCGAGGTTCGACCAACGGCCGGACTCTCCTCTCCAGTACCTTGGCATAGACCTTCCCAGGGAGGCTGAGGAGTGTGATCCCTCTAAAGTTGGCGCACACCCTCCGGTCCCCTTTTTTTGAAGAGAGGAACCACCACCCCGGTTTGCCATGCCAAAGGCACTGCCCCCGACCTCCACACAATGTTGCAGAAGCATGTCAACCATGACAGCCCAACAACATCCAGGGCCTTGAGGTACTCAGGGCGAATCTCGTCCACCCCCGGGGCCCGGCCACCAAGGAGATTTTTAACCACCTTGGCAACCTCAGCCCCTGTGATAGGCGAGTCACCCCCCTTGCCCACAAACCCTGCTTCCTCTGTGGAAGGCGTATCAGTGAGATTGAGGAGATCCTCGAAGTATTCCTTCCACCGCCCGACAATATCCCCAGTCGAAGTCAATAGCGCCCCATCCGCACCATACACAGTGTGGACAGGGAGCTGCTTTCCCCTCCTGAGCCGCCAGACAGTTTGCCAGAATCTCTTCAAGGCCGACCGAAAGTCTTGTTCCATGGCCTCACCGAACTCCTCCCATACCTGGGTTTTTGCTTCAGCAACCACCCGAGCTGCACTCCGCTTGGCCTGCCGGTACACCTCAGCTGCTTAGGGAGTCCCACAAGCCAACCAAGCTTGATAGGACTCCTTCTTCAGCTTAATGGCCCCCTTCACCACTGGTGTCCACCACTTGGTTCGGGGGTTGCCACCACAAGATGCACCAACCACCTTGCGGCTGCAGCTCTGGGCCGCCGCTTCAACAGCTGAGGTGGAGAACATGACTGTAATTTCATGAAAACAAAACAAACAAGAGCACTCTGAGGTGAGTGCAATAACCCCCACCTCCATTTTCTTTGAAGATCCCAACACTTACTGACGGAGAGCAGTTTTCAACTTTTCAATATAATTACTGTGGCAGAACTAAATTATGACAAGCCCATCATCCATGAATTACAACAAAATACACAGCCCATAGTTGTAGGTCAGTATCCAAAGGTGAACCCATGTAGCAAGTATGGTGACCCTAGAGAGCTTTACACATTCTATAGTAAGAGATCATAGGGAGTGCCAACCTTAACTTTTGACCTTTTGACTCCAAACCTGTAGTCAGAGGTTATGGTCTCAGAGTGAACCTCTGTACCAGGTTTGGTGACCCTAGCTTTCTTTGTTGTTGAGATATACTTTATAGGGTATTTTGATGTTGACCTTTGACCTTGCAACCCCAAAACCACAGTCACACTTCAGGGTCGCAGGGTGAACCTGTGTAGCAGGTTTGGTAGTCCAAGCTTTACTTGTTGTACAGTAATAAGGCATAAGGAATGTTAACCTTGACCTTTGACCCCAAACCCATAGTCAGAGGTCAGGATCCCAAGGTGAACCTGTATACCAACTTTGGCGACCCTAACTTTACTTGTTGTACAATAATAAGGCATAAGGAATGTTAACCTTGAGCTTTGACCTTTTAACCCAAACCCATAGTCAAAGGTCAGGATCCCAAGGTGACTCTGTGTACCAGGCTTGATGGCCCTAGCTTTACTAGTTGTACAATAATAAGGTATAAGAAATGCTAACCTTGACCTTTGACCTTTTGACTCCAAACCCATAGTCAGAGGTCAGGATCTTGAGGTGAACCTGTGTAGCAAGTTTGGTGACCCTAGCTTTGTTTGTTGTTGAGATATACACTACCGTTCAAAAGTTTGGGGTCACTTAGAAATTTCCTTATTTTTGAAAGAAAAGCACTGTTTTTTTCAATGAAGATAACTTTAAACTAATCAGAAATACACTCTAATATCTAATATACATTGCTAATGTGGTAAATGACTATTCTAGCTGCAAATGTCTGGCTTTTGGTGCAATATCTACATAGGTGTATAGAGGCCCATTTCCAGCAACTATCACTCCAGTGTTCTAATGGTACAATGTGTTTGCTCATTGCGTCAGAAGGCTAATGGATGATTAGAAAAGCCTTGTGCAATCATGTTAGCACAGCTGAAAACAGTTTAGCTGGTTAGAGAAGCTATAAAATTGACCTTTCTTTGAGCAGGTTGAGTATCTGGAAAAAATTATTATTTCAAATACAAATCATTATTTCTAACCTTGTCAATGTCTTGACTATATTTTCTATTCATTTTACAACTCATGGTGGTAAATAAATGTGACTTTTCATGGAAAACACAAAATAATTGTCTGGGTGACCCCAAACTTTTGAACGGTAGTGTAGTTTATAAGCAATTTTGATGTTGGTTTTTGACTTTGCGATCCAAAAACCATAGTCACACTTCAGGGTCACAGGCTGAACCTATGTGCCAAGTTTGGTGACCCTAACTTTACTTGTTGTACAGCAATAAGGCATAGGGAACGTTAACCATGACCTTTGACCTTTTCACCCCAAACTCAAAGTCTGAGGTCAGGATCCCAAGGTGAACCCATCAACCAGGATTGGTGCCTTAGTTTTACTCATTTTATAGTAATAGTGCAAATGGAATGCTAACCTTGACCTTTGGACTTTTGACCCCAAACCCATAGTCAGAGGTCAGGATTCCACAGTGAACCTGTGTGCCAGGTTTGGTGGCCCTAGCTTTACATGTTGTATAGTTATAAGGTATAAGGAATTTTAACCTTGACCTTTGACCTTTTGACCCCAAACCCACAGTCAGAGGTCATAATCTCAAGGTGAACCTGTATACCAGGTTTAGTGGCCCTAGCTTTACTCGTTTTCTAGTAATGGTAAATGTAGCATTGACCATTACCATTGTGCAACTGCAATAACCCAGCCACAGGGGGTGCACAAACCAGAACACTCCTAGTGTCGGTCCCAAGCCCAAGTAAATGGGGAGGGTTGTGTCAGGAACGCCATCCGATATAAACTCTTTGCCAAATCAAACATGCGGATTATGACGAATGAGACTTTCATACCGGATCGGTCGAGGCCCGGGTTAACAACAACCACCACCGGTGCTGTTAACCAACAGGGTGCCAGTGTAGATTGGGCTACTGTTGGTTGAAGATCGAGGAGGAGGAGAGGGGGAAGGCATGTCAGGAGGGGGACAGAGAAAAGGAAAGGTAGAAATATGGAGGTGAGAGTAGGAATGTTAAAGTTGCCTGATACTGTCACGAGCTGAGCACTGGAGGTTCCCGTCATGCTCAGTCTTGTGGCTTTTTCTCTGAGTTTCTCCTCGTCTCCACCAGAGCCCTGTTGCGTAATTTGTAAGTTACTCTCTCTTGTTGGAATTTTGTGTTTGAGCAGTTTTGGACTTTATGTTTTTGTTATTTTCAATAAATCTCACAACTCACAGTTAAGCGCGTAGGCCTGTCTCTCTGCACTGAGGGGCCATTCATGACAGAAGACAGCGGCCAGTAAATGACCCAACTGCTGTGAGTTGTGGATTTTCACCTTTGTTATCACTCACCTGTTTTGCAGAGCTCAATGACCTATGTCTCTTGGTATTCCTCCCACCATCAACGACTCACAGGCTGGGGGAATCAATTCCGTGCCTGCGCCGATGAAGAGCAAGCGTGCGTGCGCACAGAAGCCTCCAGTTCTCCAGCGGCAGCTCTGCCTCCTCCTCCCGAACACCAGCCCGCTCCATCGGCCGAGTTGCAGGAGGAGCGCAGTCAGGTCGTTATAGCAGAGACTGAGCTCCTTCTTGAGTTTAAGCCATGGCTCCTCCCGGATCTTGCCCAGGAACTGAGGTTGCAACAGGCCCTCTTCCTCCTCTCCAGGAGGCGACGTCTTCGCCATCCACTCCAAGACGCCGTCGCTGGAGGAACACCTCCACCACTCAGGCGGCAACCTCCCCTTCGCTGAGGCAGAAGACTCCTGCAGCAGTGCATCCTCAGTGTTTTTCCTCTCCAGCTGTTCCGCCAGCTTCTTCTTTACCCACAGCTGCTGTTTCCTGCTTCCCCTCAGCGATTCCTCCCGCTGCTGAGAGGTCATCCGTTTCCTTCCCGGCTCAGCCTGTCACTGTGGCTGCAGGGGTGGCTCCTCCACGTTCCACTGAGGGGCCCACAACCGCTGAGGCCACGGAGAGGATGGAGTCCACACCTGCTGCAGCAGAAAACATCATGCCCCGAGAACACAGGCAAGTGTCATTTCACTCTCTTTTACCAACACATGAATTATCTTGCCTGATTCCCGGTGGTGAGACTCAGTCCCTGCAGTCCTGTGAGCCCTCACCGCCTGCTGCAGCAAAAGACTTTTCACCTGCCCTCTCCTCCTTTTCTCCCCGAGTCGCCACAGAACTGAGTCACCAGATGATGGAGGAGCCTGCAGCTCTCGAGGACCTGGTTCCAGCCCCGCAGCCATGCCCTGGATGGAGGGAAGGCGCTGAGACCGAGCTGGCATCTGCGCTGATGATGGAGCATCCCCTGGCCTCAGCAGAACAGGATCCAGCGCCAGCATGAAATGGACCTCCTGTTGCCACATCAGGCGAGCGACCTGCGTGGGCCACATCGCTAGAGGTTCCCAGGACTGCGTTGACCATCATGCCTGCTGCAGGGGCCGCCGCAGCAGAGTCGGAGCTGGACCTCCAGAGGGCCGGGCCCAAAGAATCATCGCCTGGATCGACGGAGTCCTGGACAGCGGTGGAGCTTGAGATCAGGGAAGTGCCCTCCTTTGTCTTTGTTGTTTCTATTTTGGAGCAATATTGCCTGGCTCTTGGGGGGGGGGGCAAGCGCAGCCGTCAGCTGTGCCCGAGCTCACCTCGTCGGGCTCCACTGCCGCGATGACCCTGACCCTGTTTCTCTGCCTCTTTTGCCTGAGCTTTCCCCCAGGGTCACCAAGGATTGTCCAGCTCTGCTAGAGGTCTCTGTGGGTCCAGCTCCTCCCGCTGAGGTAATCAGGGGTACTCTGTCCCAGTCCGGGACCTCCATGGGTGCTGCTCCTCCTCCGGCTGAGGTCTTTGATGGTGCTGCTTCCTTTTCTGTGGAGGTTGTTGCGGGTGCTCCGTTCCAGCCCGGGGCCTCCGAGGGTGCAGCAGTGGCCCAGTCTGGGTCCACTGAGGGTGCAGCCGTGGTCCAGTCTGGGCCCACCGAGGGTGCTGCTTCCCTTCGAGTGGAGGTTGTCACGGGTGCTCCGTTCTAGCCCGGGGCCTCTGAGGGTGCAGCTTTGAACCAGTCCGGGCCCACCATGGGTTCAGCTTTGGCCCAGACCAGGCCCACCGCGGGTGCTGTTTTGCTCCAGCCCGGAGCCACCGCGGGTGCTGCTTTGCTTCAGCCCTGAGCTACAGCGGGTGCTGCTTTGCTTCAGCCCTGAGCTACAGCGGGTGCTGTTTTGCTTCAGCCCAGAGCCACCGCAGGTGCTGCTTTGCTCCAGCCTGGAGCCACCGCAGGTGTTCCTTCGCTCCAGTCTGGAGTCTCTAAGGGTGCAACCTTGTCCCAATCCGGGACCACTGCGGGTGCAACCTTACTCCAGTCCGGAGCCACCACGGGTGCTACAATGTCCCGGTCCAGGACCACCGAAGATGCTGCTGGCCAGTCCCAGGGCGTGGTCCCCTCTCCTTTGCCTGACACCGTCGTGGTTTCCCCTCCTTTGCCTGACGCCGTCGTGGTTTCCCCTCCTTTGCCTGATGCTGTTGTGATTTCCCCTCCTTTGCCTGACACTGTCGTGGTCCCCTCTCCTCTGCCAGATGCCGTCATGGTCCCATCTCCTCTGTCTGATGCCATCGTGGTCCCCCATCCTCTGCCTGAGGCTGTCGGGGTTCCCTCTCCTCCTCCTGATATTGTCAGGGTTCCCCCGACTCCCCTGTCATGCTCACCACTAGGGCTTCCTGTTGGGCAGCCGCCTCCTGGACCACCCCTTCTGTTCAGGTGGTTGAAAAACTCTGGCAGACCACCCGACAGACTGTGTCGTGGAGTTGAGTGGCCCACGTTCTCTGGGAGGCCACCCAACTCATTCCATCATGCCATCTAGTGGGCCTGGGACTCTGGCCGTCCGCCTGAACTGTCTAGCTCTTCGGTCCAGGGGGCTTAGGGGGTTGGGGTTTTGCCTGGTGTGGGTCCTGAGTGGAGTTGTTTCATTCCCTCCTAGCCTGTTCCCCCCACCACCCACCCTGGGTGGGTTATTGTTGTGCTCCTGTTGGGGGGGGGGGGCTTTCTTTTTCTTTTGATGTTACCCTGGGGTTTCTGTGATCCACCTCTTGAGAGGGGGGCTCTGTCACGAGCTGAGCACTGGAGGTTTCCACCATGCTCGGTCTTGTGGCTTTTTCTCTGTATTTATATATTTGTTGTATTTTTGCGCCTTTTGGTTTTTGTTATCCCTGCAATGTTTTTTTTTTATTTTTCTGTTTATGTCTTAGTTTTACTATGTTCTGATTCTGTATCAATTGGTATCTATTTCTCAGTGTGTGCTTGTTTATATTTTATTCTTCCAATTCCTTATTGTTGTGGTTGACAGCTGTCAGGGCATTTCCTGGTTGGTGCTCCGTGTGGGCGTAGCCCTATCAGCTGTCAGCCAGTCGCTCTCCTCTCATTACTTCCAGCTGATCCAAATTATTAATCATTGTTTCCTTCTGCCCGCTCATGTGACCCCACACCTGGCATTACTTGTGTTATTTGTTCTGACCCTATTTAAGGACAGCATTTTCATTTCATGTCGCCACTGTCTTGAATAAGTCTCACCTGAGTTTCTCCTCGTCTCCACCAGAGCCCTGTCACGTAATTTGTAAGTTAATCCCTCTTGTTGTAATTTTGTGTTTGAGCACCATTTTGGACTTTATGTTTTTGTTATTTTCAATAAATCTCACAACTCACAGTTCAGCGCGTGGGTCTGTCTCTCTGCCCCGACGGGCCATTCATGACAGATACAATGGAGGGAAGAACGGTAGATATACTGTGTGTTCAAGAAACCAGATGGAAGGGAAGCAAGGCTAGGTGCATTAGATGTGGATTTATTTCTTTTATTTCTACCATGGTGCAGATAGGAAGAGTAATGGAGTAGGAGTAATCTTGAAGGAAGAGTATGTGAAGAATGTTCAGGAGGTAAAGACAGAGTCAGAAAGAAGTGAAGAAGCCATGAGTTTGAAGCTAAAAGTCAAAGGTGTGATGTTGAATGCTGTCAGTGTGTATGCCCCACAAGTTGGATGTGAGGTAGAAGAGAAAGAGGAATTCTGGAGTAAGTTGGAAGAAGTGGTAGAGAGTGTTCCCGGGAAGGGGTGGGTGGGGGAGTGGTGACTGAAGTGGACTTTAATGGACATGTAGGTGAAGGGAACAGAGGTGATGTGGAGGTTCTGGGTAGGTATGCTCTTAAGGAGAGAAATGTGGAAGGACAGATGGCTGTGGATTTTGCTAAAAGGATGGAAATGGCTGTGGTGAACACATTCTTCAAGAAGAGAGAGGAACATAGGGTGACTTACAAGAGTGGAGGAAGGTGCACACAGGTGGACTACATGTTATGCAGAAGGAGAAATCTAAGAGATTGGAGACTGCAAGGTGGTGGCAGGGGAGAATGTAGCTAGAACATCAGATGGTAGTCTGTAGGATGACTTTGGAAAGCAGGAAGAGGAAGAGAGTGAAGGCAGAGCCAAAGATTAAGTTGGGGAAGTTACAGAAGGAAGAAGGTCACACAGAGTTCAGGAAGGAGTTGATACAGGCTCTGGGTGGTAGGGAAAAATTACCAGATGACTGGGAAAGTACAGCAAAAGTATTGAGGGAAATGGGTAGAAGGGTATGTGGTGTATCCAGTGGACAGAGGAAAGAAGACAAGGAGACTCGGTGGTGGAATGAGGAGGTACAGGAAAGTATTTCAAGGAAGAGGTTGGCAAAGAAAAAGCGGGATAGTCAGGGAGATGAAGTAAGTAGACAAGAGTATTTGGAATCTAGGCGCATGGCAAAGAGAGAAGTGGCAAAGGAAAAGGCATATAGTGAGTTGTATGAGAGGCTGGACACTAAGGAAGGAGAAAAGGACTTGTATCAATTAGCTAGACAGAGAGATCGAGCTGGAAAAGATGTGCAGCAGGTTAGGCTGATTAAGGACAGAAAAGGTAATGTACTAACAAATGACGAGAGTGTACTGAGAAGGTGGAAAGAGTACTTTGAAGAGCTGGTGAATAACGAAAATAAGAGGGAGAGGAGGATGGATGAAAGAAATATGGTGAAGAAGGAAGTCCCAAGGATTAGCAAGGCAGAAGTGAGGGCAGCTTTTAAGAGGATGAAGAATGGAAAGGCGGTTGGTCCAGATGGCATACCAGTGGAGGTATGGAGATGTTTAGGAGAGATGGCAGTGGACTTTTTAACCAGACTGTTTGACACAATCTTGGAGAGTGAGAGGATGCCTGAGGAATGGAGAAGTGTTTTGTTACCAATTTTCAAGAACAAAGGTGATGCTCAGAGCTGTAGTAACTACAGAGGCATACAGTTGATCAGCCACACTATGAAGATATGGGAAAGAGTTGTTGAAGCCAGGTTAAAGGTGCCTTCACACTAAATGCAAATGGGAGGCGTGAATATATACAAAGTCAATGGAAAGAGGCGAGCACGCGCAAAATCGCACGTTTATGTCCGGGGGATAGCGCTAGCCTTGAGATTCTGCTGTCATCGGAGTAAAAGTATCAACACTGGAGAGTAAACTAGTTTGCAGATGAGATTGACACTCATCTGGAGACAGAAGGACTGGGAGCTCTTCAGCTGAATCAGGATGTTGGAGTTATTTACTCATGGATTCCTGCCATGGACATGCTAACAAGGCTACCAAGCTAGCAACGTAAACACCCATCAAGTTTTCGAGGCAGGGACAACTTTTTCGGGAGAGCCCCCCATCGGATAATGTAAACTTAAGCATGACATTATTTTGGGGATTTCCACAACAGGTTGAACACTGCTGCAGAAGTTATTAAGGCAACTTCACCTGTCTGTATCTCACCCAGACTATGAATTCATGTCTATTTGTGTGTTTACATTGAGTTATAATGTAACCATGCTGTGCAAAAAATCTGCCTGTTCGCCTTTGGCGTGAAGGCACCTTTCCAGGAGAGGTGACAATCAGTGAGCAGCAGTACGATTTCATGCCAAGAAAGAGTACTACAAATGCAATGTTTGCTCTAAGAGTGCTGATGGAGAAGTATAGAGAAGGTCAGAAGGAGCTGCACTATGTTTTTGTGGATCTACAGAAAGCATATGATAGGGTGCCAAGAGAGGAAGTGTGGTACTGTATGAGAAAGTCAGGAATGACAGGGAAGTATGTGAGGGTGGTGCAGGACATGCATGAGGACAGCAAGATGGTTTGTGAGGTGTGCTGTAGGAGTGACAAAAGCGTTCACAGTGGGGATGGGGTTACATCAGGTATCGGCTCTGAGCCCCTTCTTGTTTGCCATGGTGATGGACAGGCTGACAGATGAGGTCAGGCAGAAGTCTCCATGGACCATGATGTTTGCAGACGACATTGTGAGCCGTAGTGAGAGTAGGGAGCAGGTGGAAGAGAACCTGGAGAGGTGGAGGTATGCTCTGGAGAAAAGAGGAATGAAAGTATGTAGAAGCAAGACAGAACACAAGTGTGAATGAGAGGGAGGCAGGTATAACGGTAAAGATGGAAGGAGTAGAGGTAGTGAAAGTAGATGAGTTTAAATACCTGGGATCAACCATCCAAAACAATGGAAAATGCACAAGAGAGATGAAAAAGAGAGTGCAGGCAGGGTAGAGTGGGTGGAGACGAGTGTCAGGGGTGATTTGTGACAGAAGCATAGCACCAAGAGTGAAAGGGAAGATTTACAAGATGGTAGTGAGACCTGCGATGATGTATGGTTTGGAGATGGTGGCATTGACAAAAAGACAGGAAATGGAGCTGGAGGTTGCATAGTTGAAGATGCTAAGATTGTCATTGGGAGTGACTAGGAGGGACAAAATTAGAAATGAGTATATCAGAGGGACAGCTCAGGTTGAGCGGTTTGGAGACAAAGTAAGAGAGGCAAGGCTGAGATGATTTGGACATGTACAGAGGAGGAACAGTGGATATACTAGACAAAGAATATTGAAGCTGGAGCTGCCAGGCAGGAGAAAAAGAGGAAGACCACAGAGAAGATTCATGGATGTAGTGAAGGAGGACATGGAGAGGGTTGGTGTTACAGAGGAAGATGCAAGGGATCGGGTGAGATGGAGGCAGATGATCCGCTGTGACGACTCATAAAGGGAGCAGCTCTAAGAAGATGAAGATTGTGCAACTGCAATACTACCCTTTGAACTTTGACCTTTGGCCCCTTGACACCAAACCCATAGTTAGGTGAGGGTGTAAGTCATCCAAGATGTGTATTAGATCCAACTACTGTATTTGAAAAGCCTACAGTACATAATTTCTTTCAGTGGTTATTGTGTTTATAAGATTTAGGGAAAAATCTCACCTCTGACCTTTGACCTCAAGGTCATCCGATGAGAGTGAAATTGCAATATGCGTATCACCAGAGGATAAGAATGAAAAAGATATGATGGTACCAAGTTTCAAAACAATCAGACCAAAACTGTAGGAAGAGCTGATTTCACAAGACAGCTATGGTCTATGAAGGGAGGTGAAACAGGAGGTCATCGGTCAGGGGCAACAATTCCTACAAAAATCATCCGATCAAAACCAAATAGCAATATGTGCATCCTCAGTTTATATCAAACCATGGTACCAAGATTCAAAACAATCGGACCAAAACTGTAGGAGGAGTTGATTTCACAAAAGTGGGACAGATATACGGACGGATGGACGGACGGATTGACTGACCCATAATCCCTCAAAAAAAAAAAAAAAACCCATTAAAAATGTTTAGAAAGGTGCAGAAAAGTTTTTGTATTCTTCAAAAAATTATATATTGATGAAAATTTTTAAAATAATTTTTAACAGGACCAAAATAATCATAATTTTTACTTCTGAGCAACTGGATGATAACTCCAATCTATGCTCCAATGTCCAGTAGCACAGACATATGACACCATAGATTATGGTGGACACATGGTTAACCATGGACACATGGTTAACATTTTCATGGCAAACAGAGCTGCCAGGTTCTGTACTGTAGGTACAGTGGCTATAAAAAGTCTACACACCACTGTTCCAGCCAGGATTTTGTGATGTAAAAAAATAAGACCAAGATAAATCATTTCAAAACTTTTTCCACCATTCATCATCATCATCATCATCATCATCATCATAGCAGTCTGTCGTGGGCGACAATGACTGTTTCATTTAGGTCTGATCAGATTCCTCCACACAGCTCTGTCCTTAGCCTTCCGCTGCCAGGAACTCCTGTCTATGTCCAACTTCTTCAAATTTCTTTTTACAGGGTCTCTAAATCTGAGCCTTGGTCTACCCTGATTGCATTTGCCCTTGCATAACTGTGAGTAGAGTAACTGCCAAGGGAGACGCTGGTGGTCCATCCTCTCAACATGTTCGAGCCATCTGAGGTTCATCTGTATTAGCATGTCCTCCACTGATGGTAGACCAGCTCGTGCCACCATTAATGTGACCTATAACCTGTACAACCCTATTGAAAAACAAACTGAAATCTTTTACGGGGAAAAATTAAAAATAAAAAAACTAACAATAACCTGGTTGCATAAATATACACACCCTTAAACTAATACTCTGTTGCAGAACCTTTGGCTTTTATTACAGCACTCAGTCTTTTTAGGTAGGAGTCTATTAGTGTGGCACATCTTGAGATGGCAATATTTGCCCACTCTTCTTTGCAAAAACGCTCCAAATCTGTCAGATTGTGAGGGCATCTCCTATGCACAGCCCTCTTCAGATCACCCCACAGATATTCAATCGGATTCAGGTCTGGACTCTGGCTGGCCCATTCCAAAACCTTAATCTTCTTCTGGTGATGCCATTCTTTTGTTGATTTGGATGTGTGCTTTGGGTCATTGTTGCGCTGAAAGATGAAGTTCCTCTTCATCTTCAGCTTTCTAGCAGAAGCCTGAAGGTTTTGTGCCAACACTGACTGGTATTTGGAACCGTTCATTATTCCCTCCACCTTGACTAAGGCCCCAGGTCTAGCTGAAGAAAAACAGCCCCAAAGCATGATGCTGCTACCACCATACTTCACTGTAGGTATGGTGTTCTTTTGGCGATGAGCAGTGTTGTGTTTGTGCCAAATTTGGAATTATGGCCAAAAAGTTTAACCTTGGTTTCATCGGACCATAACACATTTTCCCACATGCATTTGGGAGATCTCAAATGTGTTTTTGCACAGTGTAGCCAGGCTTGCATGTTTTTCTTCGCAAGATAAGGCTACCATCTTGCCACCCTACCCCATAGCCCAAACATATGAAGAAGACAGGAGATTGCTGTCACATGTACTAAACAGCCAGTAACTGCCAGAAATTCCTGCAGCTCCTTCAATGTTGCTGTCGGCCTCTTGGCAGCCTTCCTGACCAGTTTTTTTCTCGTCTTTTCATCAATTTTGGAGGGACGTCCAGTTCTTGGTAATGTCACTGTTGTACCATATTTTCTCCACTTGATAATTACTGTCTTCACTGTGTTCCATTGTATAGTTAATGCCTTGGAAATTCTTTTGCACCCTTCTCCTGACTGATACCTTTGAACAATGAAATCCCTCTGATGCTTTGGAAGCTCCCCGCAGACCATGGCTTGCGCTGTAAGATGTGACTACAAAAATGTCGGAAAAGCCTACTAGAACAGCTGAACTTTATTTGGGGTTAATCAGAGGCACTTTAAATGGTGGCAGGTGTGTGCTGACTCTCATTTAACATGAGTTTGAATGTGACTGGTTAATTCTGAACACAGCCACATCCCCAATTATAAGAAGGTGCACATATTTATGCAACCAGGTTATTGTACGTTTTTTTTTTTTTTATTTTTCTCCTTAAAAGATTTCAGTTTGTTTTTCAATTGGGTTGTACAGGTTATAGGTCACATTAATACCGGTCGCTATGGAGGGTGAGAATATGTATGGGCACATAATCATACCATGTAGGATAACTAAATAGACGGTTATGCTGTTTCATCCCACCTAGCAACAATGCTCTGCACTGTGTGCGTTTATATATTTACATATTTATTCCATCTAGCTACAATGCTCAGCACTGGGTGTGTTTATATTTATATATCTATATATTTATTCCATCTAGCTACAATGCTCCGCACTGTGTTTTTATATATCTACATATTATTCCATCTAGCTACATTGCTCCGCACTGTGTGTTTATATACTTGCATATTTATTCCACCTAGCTGCAATGCTCCGTACTGTGGGTGTTTATATATTTACATATTTATTCCATCTAGCTACAATGCTCTGCACTGTGTGTTCATATATTCATATATTTATTCCATCCAGCTACAATGCTCTGCACTGTGTGTCTGTGTGTGTGTGTGTATATATATATTTTATAGTAATAGGTACATATGTATATTAGCTGCTCTTGCTTGCTTGTTTTTTTTCTTGCCTTCTGATTGTTGCTCTGAGTGTTGCTATCCCTGTGCTGTTGCAATCCTGGAATTTCCCCATTGTGGGACTAATAAAGGCTTATCTTATCTTATCTTATCTTAATGTGGGAAAAAAGTTTTGAAATGACTCATCTTGGTCTCATTTTTTACACCACAAAAACCTGTCATTTGAACAGGGGTGTGTAGACTTTTTATATATTCACTGTAATTATAATGGTTGACAGTGCCTTCAGCATTGTGATAACAATTATTCATTGTATCTATTGTAATCATATAAGTAAGTTACGCATATCAAATGTGACTAGCTTGTTGTATCCAATGTTTACATATCTATGGCTGGTAAAGATGTCACAGCCAGTCACAACCAATAGCATGACTGGGCTGATGTCACGTGTCTCGCCCAACCAGTTAGTGCAAGAGTAAGTATGACACTTACTGGCCAGGAGGTCAGAATCTTGTCTATCATTTTTAAGGTAAAACCATTCTAAATTGCACTGTGCTCTGTACAAATGCAATAAAA
The DNA here is from genome assembly GCA_020510985.1 of Pholidichthys leucotaenia. Taxonomy (NCBI): domain Eukaryota; kingdom Metazoa; phylum Chordata; class Actinopteri; order Cichliformes; family Pholidichthyidae; genus Pholidichthys; species Pholidichthys leucotaenia. The sequence continues at coordinate 377,742,822 of CM035839.1, forward strand.
ACATTTGCATTATAACAACTAGTGCATGCCTGCAGAAAGCATGCATTCTTGTCTGAAAACAGGTAGCCCAATTAGGCTTTACAGGCCCAAATATGGACTGTGTTTGAAAGTGGAATACAAAGAGGTGTAGCCTATATGTAGGCACTCACATGTTAGACTTTGACAAATATAAAAGGGACTGAACGACACTAAGATTTATTTGATTGTGTGAATATTAATTACAGAATTATTGAAAATGAATGGGACATCCAATATTAGTGACTGTTTAAGAACTCTTGTTTATTTTTTTGTCAGATCACTTATTTGTGTGATCTTTTATGACTTATATTCATAAGTGTTCTATCTTGCCCTTTGGTGGAATGGGAGTTGTTCAGTCATCATCATAACTGTTTTAGTTTATATGTGTAGTTTATAGTTTATTGTCAATAAACTCATGCAGTACTATAACAGGACAAGTTTACAAATATTTGAGACCCATTGTAGCGCATCCTTTTGTATTTTAGGAATATTGTAAGTACAAAACAGCGAACATTATTATACACAGTAGACTGACCTGTTTGGCTGCAACTGTTGCATCAGTGTTGCCCATTTGTCAGTAAATATTTAAATAAAAATGATTTATTTCGTTATTTGGGCATTTTTGGGTCCAGTTTGGTGACGGCTGTGATGCCGCATATTATCCAATCAGCATGACCGTGATGCTGTGTATTATCCAATCAGCACGGAGTCAATCTGAAACACCGCGCACACTTCCTGAAGCCATGGCATGAAGAGACAGAGCGGTGGCTAAACTTTTATTGATAGAAATTATACATTTTGACTGGGAGACTCCATGCTCGGGGAGGCACACCCTTGTAACCTCAGCAAAACACTTATAAAATTTGAGGTCATTCTAATGAACGGTTTGGGAGATATGGAACAGACACATTGATACACTGGATAGATAAGGAACACACACACAGATTTGGTGCATTTATATGTAGATAGATAAATGGACCAGCATTAAAAATGAGTTTTTCTCCTTAAATTTGCATATTTTTTCTTGTAACTTAGCATTTTTACCTCAAATTTTTTTCCCCTTTATTCTTACAAATTTGTACATTTAAATTTGCATCTTGCTTATGCTCCCACCACTGGCCAGCGGTGACCTTTCTGTGTGGAGTTTGCATGTTCTCCTCATGTCTCCGCGGGTTTTCGATGGATACTCCAGTTTCCTCCTCCAGTCCGAAGACATATACCACCAGAGTGGTGGCCTAGAGGTACAGCATCCACCCCACAACCAGGAGGTCGGGGTTCAAATCCCCACCCGGGTTTATGTCAAAGACCATATAAAAATGGAACTTCCTGCCATCCAGCTTGGTACTCAGTAAAAATGGAACGGAGGAGGGAAATGTGGGCGGCAGTGGCTCGCGAGGTAGAACGGGTCGTCCAATAACCAGAGGGTTAGCGGTTCAAATCCTGCTCTCCCTAGCTATCCTGCAGTTGTATCCAGTTGTATTCCTGGGCAAAACACTTTACCCACCTTGCCTCCAGTGTCCATGACACTGGGTATGAATGTGTATAAATGTTCGGTAGTGGTCGGAGAGGACATTGGTGCGGCTTGGCAGCCACGTTTCCGTCAGTCTGCCCCAGGGCATGACATGTAGAGCGCCATATAAATTTAATCCATTATTATTATTACTACTGTTCTATTATTACTCCCCAGTTAATGCCAATTAACTGGGGATAAACTCTCCTTCAGTATGAATGTGAATAGTTGTCTGTCTCACTGCCTTGGCCCTGGGATGGACTGGCGATCTGTCCAGGGTGTACCCTGCCTCTCGTCCACACACGCTGGGATAGGCTCCAGCCATCCCGTGACCCAAAAAGGATTAAGCAGTTAAGAAGATGAATAAATGAATGAATAAATGACTCTTATGCACCTATGCTTATGCTAAATTAGTAAATATTCCCCCTAGCTCTGGTTGAACTATCCCTCTTGTTAAAAAAAACAACAAAAAGCCAATAAATTACAAGAAAGAAGAAGAATTATTGAGAATTTTACAGAGAAGAACATACAGTGTGGGATTGTGCTGCCATCTCCACGGAGAGACGAATCTCCTCCTCTAAGACCCATTCAGATTTCCACTCCTACAGCTGAGGGCCTTCATCGCCTCCGTGCCTTGTCCGCTCTCCACTAGGCCACGACCTATGCAACTGTGTCTGTACACTTCTCACCCACCTGTAGAAACACATGCATAGTGTTATTTCAAACGAGAACTCAATTATGTAAACTAGCACAAGTGTACAATATAGGGCAGCATGTGCCTGCGTGCATCTGAGGGATCAAATAGTGGCTGATCCTGGTTCATCCCATTATAGATCAGCTGGCTCTTGGATTTTATGTTTTGTAAGTTATAAGATTAGCTACTTGAAAAAAAGGTAGGTACTCCTTCATAGACTGTTTAAGGCACATAAAGTATTTGAAATAAAATATCAAATGGGTTTTAAAAATCTTCAACATTAAAATAGGAGACCTTTCTACAAAGTGATTTTTGTTATAAAATAAAACTTTATGTCTTTAAGACATGAAGCTGGGTTTTCAGTTGTCTTTGCCCTGTCCTTGTACCCGTCTGTGTTTAGGCTTGCAAATTAATTTAAAACTTAAATGGCATGAAACCAATAAGGAACTGTGAACTTTCAGAGAAAATGACTAGAGCTCGATGACAGGAGTGAGAGACCAAAAGTCAAAGCTAAACACCTAAAGTTGACACATAGTTGACATAAAGAGCAAATGGGCAGCTGTTGAGATGCTCCTGCCATGGCTCATACTGACCGTACATCTCAGGGTGACTACACTGAATTGCTGGATATTGATCAGCCCCCATATACCATTTCTTAATAGGTCAGCTGGGGTGATTGTAGTGACCTACATAAGAAGATTTTATACACGGCCTGTTCTTGGAATGCGTCTGTACAGATATTGGTTAGGCCTACGACTGGCATAGACTGACACAAGGTAGGTATCACTTTTCTGAGATGTATTTTTGAATTTGAACAGATGCTAAACCCATTTGTGCTTGTAAAATAGTGCTTACCTACTAAAATTGTGTATTTCTGTAAAGGTGGCTATCTCAGTCTGTCATTTACAGTAAACTTAGTGCATTTAAAACTGTGCTGTGTTAATAATGTATACCATACACTCATCAGCCACTTTAATTATGGATGCAAGTTATTAATTAATTCATTAATCATTAGTTGAGTCATCATATCTATCGATTAATGATTAATTAATAAGCAGCAATTTTCCTGAGAACCTGAATTTCCCTCGATACAATACAGTCTTTCTATCTATGACATAAAAAACTAATTACCGTTTTTGATATACTGAATAAAACATACACCATATTTCTCAATGATTTATGGTACCATTTGCATTTTTTTTTACTACACACAATGGTATTTTTTGTGGTTTAACAAATTCTGTACTGTATAGTGTGTACTATGTGCTGGCGCATCTCAGTAAATTAAAATGTCATGACTTATATTTAATTTTAAAAACTATAGGTCAGCTGGGGCTGACTATATATATACAGTATATATACTGTATATATATATACTGTATATATATATATATATATATATATATATATATATATATATATATATATATACACACACACACACACACAAACATTCACAGTGTTCTAATTTACTGAGATGCACTAGTAGGCTGTTTTAACAAGAAAATAAAATCTGCTACATGTTAAAACATTAGCTCCTTTCAGAGTACCCCAGCAATCCAGGCAAACCCAGTATGATCTGGGCTCCCTCTGTTCTCTGAATAGGGTTACCCGCACTACTTGACGTGGGCTAAATAACCCTGCAAGCAACATGGGTCTGTGGTCACCTCACCTCAGCGGACATTTGAATAGGACAATGTGGATAAACATGCAATGAGGTAGGCATCATCGTCACCACGTCACAGCACAGCGACAGAGTGGAACTGAATCAGAAGACTGTCATTATTCTGACAGATTATATTCATTTCAAAGCTTCAGCAGACAACTGTGTGTGCCAAAATTACACACATATCACAGCGGCTGAAAGTGAGAGGTTTCTTTTAAGAGCACTTTTTCCACTTACTCCCGCGGAGTCTGCAGCGGTTCTCTGACCATCCATGGCTGCTGTGGAGCTGACACTAGGCTGTCCTGTTTAGTCCAAGCCAGGCTTCTTTGCAGCTGTGTGTTGAAATGTAAACACCTTTATCTCAGTGGTAATTTGGGTCCGGTCTGCTTTCACATCTAGCAGCGGGTTGAAGGCAGCTGAGATGGGTTTTTGTGCTTGTGTAGTCTTTTTCCTTGCTCCGGTCCATTTCAATGCCCTGCTGATTTGAAGCAGGTGGGTGGATCTTCAAGCCCACACATCTGAACTGGCCATTCTTGCTTTGGCTCAAAGACATACCCCGGAAAGACAAGGCATCTGCACAGCGCATATACTTTAGTGGCTTGGCGTCTTCTGCTCTTTTTCTTTTGTCTTGGTTGGAAGGCAGCAATAGGTAACCACCTGCGCCCCCACCTGGATGGTGACGCCACAACATTCCACAGAATAAACTCCCATAAATTGTCCTTAGGTATGACTGTGAGAGTGAATGGTTGTCTGTCTCTCTGTGTTAGCCCTGCGATGGACTGGTGATCTGTCCAAGGTGTACCCTGCCTCTCGCCCAAAGACGCTGGGAGAGGCTCCAGCCCCCTCGCGGCCCGAAAAGGATTAAGCGGAAGAAGATGGATGGATGGATGGATGGATGGATGAAAAAGACAGCTGAGTTATCAATTAATTGACAAATAATTTAATTTAGTTGACTAAATTGTTATCCACCTTATTCCTAGGGGTGCTGCTGTAGGAACGATTCTGGGCAGAGCTTCTGGTTTCAGCTGACATAGTGTTAAATCAGTCAGTAAGAGTGGAGTAGCAGGGGCATTTAAAATAATGTTTTTAAAAGTTTTTCAAATTCATTTTAATGTATAGTCCACATACGTGTTTTGCACTCATGGCAGCTAATTTCAGCTCTTCTAGTTTTTGTATTTTTTGAATGTTTTGGCATAGTTCTGGCACTTGCTGGTGTTCGTGGTTGTGCCAATAGACTGGATAAATGAAGGCTTCTCACCACACGGTGACAGACGACATCCAAGCACGGTATTGTGGTGTACGTCTGTTCTAAGGTAAATCTGATTATGTCCAACATATTTTAACAAAATGCAGCTGATGGAGACGTGCTGGTCTGAATGCGCACCACGTCATTATGAGTATAGGCAACGAGAAGTCATAAATCATGACTCATTCTTTGTTTGGTAGCGGCAAAGTCCCGGGAAAGCCCCATGAGTGCCTGGTATCATTGGAAAGCTTAGAAATCGTACTTTCTAAAAATACCTATGTTTTTGCGGAAGACGCAACTCCCGACTGACTGAACACGACTTTTCAACCTAGCTAAAATATAAACAAATAGTCTTTTTCTGGGTCAGTTTTCACGCACTTCCTACAAATTAAATATCATTTTGAAGGTCTTTCAATACAGAATATGGAAATAACGTTACATCAGTTTTGAAAATGTCCTCAAAGTGACTCATTTTGCCAGCACGGGTCATTTGTTTACAGCGTTGGCATCTTAGTAGTGGCGCTAACAAACAGAGCTACAGTCTACCAGGCCACTTTTTAAGGTCATCTTCTCATCTCTTGATAGTTGTGGCAAGTGGTATGATTATATTACTGTTTTGAGGTGCAAGAGGCCGTGTTCCCACATTTCTGATGTCAAAGCCATTGTTTTTGAACAAGGAAAAGTGTCCCATTTCAGTGACAACCATATGTTCTAAACTAGTACCGGAAGTTGCTACCATAATTCACGCAAGGCATCGTGGGAATAAGGTGGACAGGCAATTAATCAAAAGTCAATCATTAACATGGAAACTTTAATAAGTACACCTCCTTCTTACTGGGCTGGATCCCTATTGCCTTCAGAAGAGTCTTAATTCTCCATGGCATAGATTCAACAAACTGCTGGGAACATTCTTCAGAGATATTAGTCCATGTTGGCATGCTAACATCACACAGCTGTTGCAGATGTGGTGGCTGCACATCCATGATGCTACATGCATCCATTCATTCTATCATATAGTTTACACCAAATTCTGACCTTACCATGAATAAATGTTGCAGCAAATACCAAGACTCAGAACAGGGAACATTTTTACAATCTTCTATTGTCTAACTTTGGTGAGCCTCTGTGATGTGCAGTCTCAAGGTGCCTTGCGACCAAATGCGAATGGGTGGCGCAAATACATAAAAAGTCAATGGAAAGAGGCGTGCACACAAAAATCTCATGCATTCACGCATTCATATCCAAGGGATAGTGCTAGCCTTGAGATTCTGCTGTCACGGGAGTAAAAGTATCAACACCGGAGAGTAAACTTGTTTGAAAATGAGACTGACACTCACCTGGAGACAGAAGGACTGGGAGCTCTGCAGATGAATCGGAGTGTCAGAGTTTTTTACCCACAGACTCCTGCCATGGACATGCTAACAATGCTAGCAGACTAGCAGTGTAAACAACCCATCATCCAGGTGAAATTTTGGAGGCAGGGACAATTTTTTTCAGGTGAGATCCTGTTGAATAATGTAAACCCAAGCATGATGGTGGTTTGGGAATTTCCACAGCAGGTTGAACACAGCTGCAGAAGTTATAAAGGCAACCTCACCTGTCTGCAACTTACTCATACTGTGAATTCATGTCTGTTCATGTCTTTACATTGAGTTAAAATGTAATCACGCCATGCGAAAAATTCACCCATTCGCGCTTGGTCTGAACGCACCTGTTTCCTGTTCTTAGCTGACAGGAGTGGCAAGAGCTGACATCTTCTGCTGCTGTAGCCCATCTGTTTCATGAGTCAATGTGTTGTGACTTCAGAGAAACTTCTTTGTATACCTTGGATGTAATGAGAGACTATTTGAGTTACTGTTGCCTTTATGTCAGCTTGAGCCAGTCTGACCATTCTCCACCAACCTTTAGTATTAAGAAGATATTTTGGCCCAGAGAACTGCTGCTCACTGATTATTTTCTCTTTTTCAGACCATTCTCAGTAAATCCTTGAAATGGCTGTAAAAATTCCAGTGGATCAGCAGTTTCTGAAATACTTGGACCAGTTCGTCTGGCAGTTCGTCTCCCTTATGGGAGTCAAGGACAGCTACAATCTGTGTAGCTGTCCTTGACTCCCATAAGGCAGTACTTTTGGACAAACGCCAGTCAGTTAAATCACCTTTCTTCCCCATTTTTATCGTCTGTTTGAACTTAGCAGACTGTGCCTACTGTTGGATATCATATTAGGTATACTAATATGGCGGCATCCTGGGTGTAGTAGGAGGTGACGCCCCGCCTTTCCGGTGGTGGCGTCATGGGGAGTATAAAGGGCCACAGTGGAAGAGGCTCGCTCTCTTGGCTGTAGACCCCTTGAACCTGTATGGGGCGACTCCTGTTGTTTAGTGTAAATAGTTAATAAAGAGTGTTAAACTGTCACCCTCGCCTCCTCCTTTGAACACCGGATCACAGACACAACATTTGGCGATGAGGAGAAAAGGTATGGAGCGAGCTGCCACCGCTTTTCGGCCGTTTTTAGAAGTTTCAGAGGAGCCGCCCGTGCCATGGACCAGGTGGTACGCGGCCTTCGAGAACTATCTGGTGGCTCTCAACCTCGGTGAGCTCAAAAAGCTGTGTGCAAAGGCAATTCTGGTCCATAATCTCGGGATGGAGGGACAGAGGATCCTTAGTACGTTAGGAGGTGGTGACAGTTTTCAAGAAGTGGTGCAGCTAATGGTGTGCTATTTTCGCACCCTGGAAAACATCATTGTAAGGTGAATCCAGTTTTGGCAGCACCGCCAGCAGCAAGGAGAGTTGGTACAACACTTCCTGGCCGATCTGCGTCAGCTGGCAGGGGAGCGCCAGTTCGGTGCTTTGGAGGAAGAGATGGTCCGTGACCAGCTAGCGGAGCATATCCTTAGTTCCTTCGCGAGAGCACGGCTCCTAACATTCGCCGGAGAACTATTGCTGACCATGGCTGTGGAGTTGGCGCAGCAGTATGAGGCAGCAGACAGGCTGGCCAAAAATCTCGTCAAAAAGGAAATGCTGCAGAAGAATAAGCAACAGTGGAAGGTGCTGGCCGTGGACCCGGACAATGAAGCCGGCATGAATAACGAGGAGTATGCCACCGCTGTAAAAGTTAGGTCCGCCCCGGGAACGCCAAGGTGTTATGGCTGTGGGTCCACTAGGCACCGATACAAGGCAAAAAGGTGTCCAGCCAAAGGGAAGCGCTGTGGGAACTGCAGTCTATTTCACCACTTCACCAGGGCCTGCAAAAATTTTGAACGACGGGACTGGAGACCAGAGGGGGGCTCCTCTTCAACAGAGCCTACAGTAGTTCACACAGTCTCGCCGAATATGGATGGACGGATCTACTGTAACGTTGAATTGGACAGAGTCAAGGTACAGTTGCTAGTGGACACGGGATCCGCGATCTCCAAACTAAATTGGGCCATGGTGAAGAATTTGTTTCCACACTACAGTGTGGGCAAGTTAAAGGCAACCTGTTATGGCTATGGTGGTAACCCATTGTGGTAGCCCATCGTGGGCTCACTACGGCTGTCGGCGAGGTACAAGTCAGCAGGAATGCATGACGTCCATTTCGTGATGTCTGCTGAAGGGTCAAATCTAATGGGATGTGACATGTTTTATGGGCTTGGTTTCACAATAGCCAGCGGTGTTGGTGAGGAGTGGTTCGGCTGTGGGCTGTGGAACTGGCTTTTTCCATCAGTGGAGGATAACAAAGTGTGGGACATGGATTGGCCCGGGGCAAGAGAAAATGGGCCAGACCAGCACTATGGGGCGTCACCGCAGGGTAGTCCTGATGCCAGAGTTCGAGTTACCCTAGATGAGGGGACCGAACGGCACGGAGGGACGCCCGTGGTGGTAGATAGAGCCAGCGTGCAGGCACCTCCTGGTTCTGGAGTTCAGCCGAGTACTGCCAGAGAACAGGGCGCTGCTGTGGCTGCTTCAGCACAGGAAATGAAAGAGAGCGGGGCGAGACCGAGTGGTGCGAGTTCCAGATGCATCTACGAGCAGGATCCGAGGCGAATCTTGGACCAGGTGAGCGGGACTCTCCAACACTGAAGGGAAGCTCAGTCACGATGTGATGGATCGAAGAAGCCAGTTAGAGCTCCCCTTCGTATTGGTGACAAGGTCTGCCCTAGGGTTGAAGCTCGGCTCAGAGGGATCCACAGATCACGGGAGCAGCGAGGGGACCAGGGGCGACTGCGGGTGGTGACAACACGCAAGGATGGCTACTTGGGGCTGTCTGATGGATCCAGGAGACACCCTAATGAGCTGTGGCACGTAGGAGAGGACAGACACCAACACAGCCCGTCTCCAGAGAGGAAGAGGCAAAGGCGCTCTGAGAGGGATCCACCTGACGGACCTCCTAGGGTGGGTCTCCACGGGGTCCGTGAAGTGACTTTAAAGGGGGGTTAGCAGCATGTTACATTGTTCTGAATAGTGTGTTATCTTAGTTTCCTGAAGCCGCTTAGCCTATGAATGTGGTTGTGTTATTCCCCTGAGTGGGTGTGTGTGAAAAAAAATAAAACAAAACAAAAAAAAAACGAAAGAAGAACAGCATGAGAAATGTTATTTCCCTGACACGGTTTGTTTGGTTTGCCCATGTTGTGGGGTGGGGGCTGCCATTAGGTAAATGTATATATTGTTTATTGGTGTTTAATGTCTGCTGTGTTAAAACAATGTATATATGTTTGGGATTATTTTCTTTTAGCACACGGCCAGTTTATTTTCATGGACTATAATGGTTGAGGCCGCAGAATAATCCGCCTGGCCGTGTAGGGGGTGCCAGCAGTCCACCTGACCGATCTAGAGTTGTTATGTGGTGTGCATGGATAGGTTATGTATTTATGTTGTATATTTTAATGCTTAGTGTGTGAGTCGGGTTATAAATTTTGGGAGGGTCTAATTGGTGTACCTGCGCATTTTCTACAGGGGGGGAGAAATGTTGGATATCATATTGGGTGTACTAATATAGCGGCATCCTGGCTGTAGTAGGAGGTGACGCCCCGCCTTTCCGGTGGTGGCGTCACAGGGAGTATAAAGGGCTACAGCGGAAGAAGCTCGATCTCTTGGCTGTAGACCCCTTGAACCTGTATGGAGTGTCTCCTGTTGTTAAGTGTAAATAGTTAATAAAGAGTGTTAAACTGTCACCCTCACCTCCTCCTTTGAACACCGGATCACAGACACAACACCTACATGGTGGGACCAGTGATGGATCCACTCCAGTTCGCCTACCAGCATGGCATTGGGGTGGAGGATGCGGTGATCTTCCTCCTTAACCGTTCTCTGTCCCACCTGGAGAAGCCCGGGAATGCGGTGAGGATCATGTTCTTTGACTTCTCCAGTGCTTTCATCACCATCCAACCGATGATCCTGAAGGACAAGCTGCTGTGCGCAGGGGTGGACCAGCACCTGTCTTCATGGATCCTGGACTACCTCACTGACCGGCCTCAGTTTGTGAGAACTCGGGACTGTGTGTCCGACACAATCATCGGTAGCACGGGGGCCCCCTAGGGAACGGTTTTGGCTCCCTTCCTGTTCACCCTTTATACTGCGGACTTCTCACACAACACAACACACTGCCATCTACAGAAGTTTTCTGATGACTCTGCGATCATTGGCCTCATCTCCAACGGAGATGAAGCTGAGTACAGAGGGCTTATCCAGGACTTCGTGGACTGGTGCCATCGGAACTGCCTCCAGATCAACGTGAGGAAAACTAAGGAGCTGGTGGTGGACTGCCGCAGGCAAGGACAACCCCTCACAGCACCAGTAAATATACAGGGAACAGACATTGAGATGGTGACATCCTATAAGTACCTGGGTGTTCATCTGAACAATAAACTAGACTGGTCACACAATACTAATGCACTCTACAAGAAGGGACAGCGCTGGCTGTTCCTACTGAGGAGACTCAGGTCTTTTGGTGTACAAGGGGCGCTGCTGAAGACATTCTATGACACGGTGGTGGCATCAGCCATCACTTTTGGAGTGGTCTGCTGGGGCAGTGGCATTACTGCAGCCGATGGGAAGAGACTGAACAAACTGATCAAGAAAGCTAGCTCTGTCCTGGGGCAGCGCCTTGACCCAGTGGAGGAGATAGGAGAGAGAAGGATGGTGGCTAAACTGTCATCTCTGCTGAAGTCCGAGTTCCACCCCATGCAGGACATACTGAATGCACTGAGGAGCTCATTTAGCAGCAGACAACATCATCCTAGGTGCACAACCGAGAGGTTTCGCAGGTCCTTCCTACCTACGGCTGTCAGACTGTACAACATAAGCAGGGCTGCTCGCAGAGATAGCAAAAAGACGTGACAACCTAATAGTTTTGAATGCAAAAGACGCAATAGACTTACACAATGGTCCCCTCCGGCATACAACTAGGAAAATACCGGTTGCTATGGAGGGTGAGAATATGTATGGGTACATAATCATACCATGTAGGATAACCAAGTAGACGGTTGTGCTGTTTCATTCCATCTAGTTACAATGCTCCGCACTGTGTGTGTTTATACATTTACATATTTATTCCATCTAGCTACAATGCTCCGCACTGCGTGTGTTTATATATCTACATATTTATTCCATCTAGCTACAATGCTCCGCACTGTTTATATATTCATATATCTATTCCATCCAGCTACAATGCTCCGCACTGTGTTTATATATTTATATATCTATCCCATCTAGCTACAATGCTCCGCACTGTGCCTATATATATATATATATATATATATATATATATACTGTATATACAGTATATATATATATGTACATATGTATACTTGCTGCTCTTGTTTTTTCTCTTGCCTTCTGATTGTTGCTCTGAGTGTTGCTATCCCTGTGCTGTTGCAATCCTGGAATTTCCCCATTGTGGGACTAATAAAGGCTTATCTTATCTTACATGCACTGATTTGCTGATATGTGATTGGCTAATTAGATACTTGTAATATGCATTTAATAAATACAGTCTAGTAAACTGGTCACTGTGTGTTTATTATGTCCTTTAACTGGCTGCCTTTTCACAATTCATCAAAAGAAATTGTTAATTTTTTTACACTATTGTACAGTTATGCAGTACATAACAAAAATAAACAAAGTTAAAGTCCAATTTCACTAATTATTATCTTCAAATTCTCTGCAGACTTTGTGATAATATTGCAGTCCACAGCAGGAATTACAACGTGTCTGAAAGCCAATCTTCTACCAGCCCTAATTTTTAAAAAGCTTAAAATTTGACTTTTTCTTTCACGTGATTTCCATTCCTTGCTTCCACCATTCCACATTAAAAAAAAAAAGTTGATTCACAGTTCTAGTTTTTTTTTTTTTTTGAAACAAACGTTCCTGGTGAAGGCGAAAGTTTGACACAGGTATGATAAACTTGCTGCGATGAAAAAAACAAGGATATGCAGCACCTTATACCACATAAGGTATCACCACTCATTAGGTTAGATTATAAGGTACTTGCAAAAGTGAGTAGCCCGTCGGGCGCTGTCTCTGACCAGGGGCGCTTTCCTGTGACTTGGTGCTGAACGTCTCTTCCTCTCCGACTCCCTACGAGTGGCGAGAAGGAAATAACTAGTTCTCAATTCTTTTCCGAAAGAGTTCGCCGCCGAGTCGTTACAAGTCTCCCAACTTTCCCCCCCCCCCCGACCCAATCCATTCCGTCGGCGGAGCACACCTTAAAATTATTCAGCACCACCGTGTCGGATCCCGCCGGGCTTTCTATTGTTTTTTACTGTGAAGGCAAATGGAATGGCTCTTTAAAGCCGAGGAACGCGGAGAGAGGCGATACGCCGGAGAGCTTCTCCATTTCTACCCTCGCTCTCTTCACTTTAAAATGCCCTTACAGCGCTCTTTCAGCCGCCGTTCGCCGGCCGAGGAAACCGCGCACACCCTCCCGTACCTCTTGAGGTGACACTGTTTAAATTCGGCCCCGTTTCCTCAAACATTCGGCTCATTAGAGTCTCCGTTTTCGCCCACTTACCTCCGCCATTCCGTTTCTGCGCAAGCTGACTATTGCCCGGATGTTGTAGGTCTACAGCTCCGTTTATTGCCGCAACGATTCAGCCACAGCAGTTTGGTGCACTTCTTTTCACTGTTCTCACTGTTCCACTTTCAAAAAAGAAATTTTCCACTAATTTTAAATGACATGTTTATATCCTCCTCCACCCACAACTTTTGGCATGGCTTCTAAAAGCCAGCGTATACGCCAGTAAACATTTTTTTTTTCAACCATTACCTGACAAAACTGGAACTAATGTTTGAGAAATTAAAAACTTCTTTCTCCAAAAATTGCAAAAAAAAAAAAAAAAGTCACACATTTAGGAGAAAAGCTTCAAATTTACAAGAAAAAACTAGATTTTTTTGGCTTTTATGGTACTTTAGATGCATTTTATTCAGTTATGTAACATGATATACAAAGAGTTTGATTATATTGTGTGTGTGTGTGTGGGGGGGGGGGGAGAATTCGCTTTATTCCAGTTAGTGGGGGGGGGGGGGGTTTGCACCACCTCCACATGTAACACCTCCATACATTTGTTAGGCTATAAGGCTTGTAGTATTTGTGTGAATGGAGGAGGGGAACAGGACCTACCTCCAGGCAATGACTGTTTACACTTCACAGTATGCCTCATCTGAAGCATATGTTGAAATCATGTGACATCAATCAGCCTTTGCAAAGAAAATCTGACATATGATAGCTATTTTTGAGTGATTTTATTTCAACTAGAAAAGCACTCAGAGTGCATACCTTCACCAAGGCTGCTGCAGGGTCCTTGGTGGAGGTATGCGGTCTCAGTTCATCACCAAAATGTAATCCTCGGCCCAAGGCCTACCTCTGGTGAAAATTTCATCAAAATGTATCCAGTAGTTTTTACGTAATCCTGCAAACAAACAGAGACGCTGACAAACAAACAGACAAACCATCCCAATTACATTACCGGAGGTAAAATGACAGTAGGGCAAACCAATAATGGGAGGTAGGAGGAGTAGCTAGAAATTGTATTCAAGTAAAAATATTGTTACTTTATAGTAATGATTACTCAAGTAGGAGTAGTTACGAAAAATGCTTGAGTAAGGAAGTATCTTCTGCAGGCCTATTCAATTAGCGGCCCGTGGGCCACATGCAGCCCAGAACCAACCTCCAAGTGGCCCAGGCCAGAGAAGCAAAGGCCAACACATTTCACAGAATTGTAGAAATTCATTAATTACAACAGACCATAATTGCAACACTCCACATAGCCTAGCAGCCCTCAACCCACAATGCAAAGCATTTGTTTTTAAGTGTGGGCTGTCTGACTGTGGCTAATGATGCTGTGGTGTTTGGACGTGGTGGCTCGCCGTAGGTGACATTGTCACGTGGCGAACTGGCCGAGGTGTCATACGGCACCACCCTTCTGTATAAATGAGTGTGCGGTTCATATCTGCTGTCCGCACCTCATTCCCAGACATTATAGGTGCTAGTGGCAAGATACCAAGCCTACACCGAATGCCAACGGGCAGCACAAATGCATACAAAGTAAATGGAAAGAGGCGAGCACACACAAACTCTTGCATTCGCATCCGAGGGATAGCGCTAGCTTTGAGATTCTTGTTTTGGAGGGAGGGAAAACTTTTTCAGGTGAGCACCCCATCGGATAATGCAAACCTACAGTGGATATAAAAACTTTACACACCCCTGTTCAAATGCCAGGTTTTTGTGATGTAAAAAATGAGACCAAGATAAATCATTTCAAAACTTTTTCCACCATTAATGTGACCTATAGCCTGTACAACCCAATTAATAACAAATTGAAATCTTTTAAGGGGAAAAATTAAAAAAATAAAAAACTTACAGTAACCTGTTTGCATAAATATGCACACCCTTAAGCGAATACTTTGTTGCAGCACCTTTGGTTTTTATTACAGCACTGTCTTTTTGGGTAGGAGTCGATCAGCGTGGCACATCTTGATGTGGCAATATTTGCCCACTCTTCTTTGCAAAAATGCTCCAAATCTGTTAGATTGTGAGGGCATCTCCTATGCACAGCCCTCTTCAGATCACCCCACAGATGTTCGATCAGATTCAGGTCTGGACTCTGGTTGGGCCATTCCAAAACCTTAATCTTCTTCTGGTGAAGCCATTCTTTTGTTGATTTGGATGTGTGCTTTGGGTCATTGTTGTGCTGAAAGATGAAGTTCCTCTTCATCTTCAGCTTTCTAGCAGAAGCCTGAAGGTTTTGTGCCAACATTGACTGGAATTTGGAAATGTTCAAAATTCCCTCCACTTTGACTAAGGCCCCAGTTCCAGCTGAAGAAAAACAGCCCCAAAGCATGATGGTACCACCACCATGGTTCACTGTAGGTATGGTGTTCTTTTGGTGATGAGCAGTGTTGTGTTTGCGCCAAATATACCTTTTGGAATTATGGCCAAAAAGTTCAACCTTGGTTTCACTGGACCATGACACATTTTCCCACATGCAGTTGGGACATTTTAAATGTGTTTTTGCAAAATGTAGCTGGGCTTGGATGTTTTTCTTTGTAAAATAAGGCTTCCATCCTTGCCACCCGAGACGGGAGATTGTTGTCAATCTACTAAACAGCCAGTACATGCCAGAAATTCCTGCAGCTCCTTCAGTGTTGCTGTCGGCCTCTTGGCAGCTTACCTGACCAGTTTTCTTCTCGTCTTTTCATCAATTTTGGAGGGACGTCCAGTTCTTGGTAATGTCACTATTGTACCATATTTTCTTCACTTGATAATGACTGTCTTCACTGTGTTCCATGGTATAT
The DNA here is from genome assembly GCA_020510985.1 of Pholidichthys leucotaenia. Classification (NCBI taxonomy): domain Eukaryota; kingdom Metazoa; phylum Chordata; class Actinopteri; order Cichliformes; family Pholidichthyidae; genus Pholidichthys; species Pholidichthys leucotaenia. Next base: position 377,758,726 of record CM035839.1, read on the forward strand.
TTAATGCCTTGGAAATTCTTTTGTACCCTTCTCCTGACTGATACCTTTGAACAGTGAGATCCCTCTAATCCTTTGGAAGCTCTTTGCGGACCATGGCTTGTGCTGTAAGATGTGACTACAAAAATGTCAGGAAAAGCCTACTAGAACAGCTGAACTTTATTTGGGGTTAATGAGAGGCACTTTAAATGGTGGTAGATGTGTGCCGAGTCCCATTTAACATGAGTTTGAATGTGATTGGTTAATTCTGAACACAGCCACATTCCCTGTTATAACCAGTGTTGGGCAAGTTACTGAGTTACTTTTGAGTTACTGCATGATTAAAGTAACTAGTTACTTGGAAAAGTAACTTTCATGTTACTTTTAAATGCATACTTAAATCATCTTGCACACATAGCAAGATCAAGGGCCCGTTGTTCTCATCAGAAAAAAGAAGAAAAACAAAACTGATGAGAAAAAAGTCTCATCTTACAGAGAAAAAATGTCTCAGATTTACATAAACTATTGTAATAAGTAGAAAGTCAGAAATTTACTAGAAATAAAGTTGTAAATTCACAGAGAAAATTTTGGACCCCCCTGGTGGGTCGTTTTTGGCCCACGAGCCCTATGTTTGACACCCCTGGACCAGCCCATTAAAAATGCATATTTAGAGGATTTACTTCCATGAAATAGCTGCATATCACAACAGCATGTAAATGAATGAAGTAAAATAAAAAGCACAGATAAATGAAAGTTCATCGCTTACAGCACAGGTGTCAAACTCATTCCATGGAGGGCCAAGACCCTGCAGGTTTTACCTCCACCCAGTGTCTTCAACAGGTGATTTCTCTGAATTTCTTCCTACTGATTGCTGATCAGTGAAAACACCTGCTGAAGAGACTGGGTGGAAGTAAAACCTGCAGGGTCTTGACCCTCCATGGAATGAGTTTGACACCCCTGGCTTACAGGAAGCTTACTGCAACAAACCACAACTTACACATTTACACAACTGCGGACAACTGCGAGCTTCTTGCTCAAAAAAATACTCATGTTTAACCACAGAGGTAGGAGCTGTTGGGGGGCTACTCACTGCTGGGATAACGTGTGAGAAGTCGCCACGGCATTTCTTCCCACCGCGGGACAGGAAACCAACCTGCAAGGGAGGAGACTGACGGCTGCGCCAGCTATGGCAGTAGGTCAGTTTTATTTGCGCTAAAATATCTTCCCATATTAATAAAACGAGTAACACGAGTAACACATCTGATCAAATTTCAGTAACTGTAATGCATTACTAAATTTTTAAACAGTGTTTTCGTTACAGAGCATGTTACTGCAAAAGTTACAGTAACGTGTTACTTTTCCATTAGTACCTACTCAGTCTGACTCGCTTCGACTTTACTTACCATACTTACTTACCACTTACCATAATGACAATGTTTTATCGGGCTTTTATTGAATCTGTTTTATCCTTTTCTTTAGTGTCATGGTTTGGTCAGATAAAACTGAAACAGAGGAAATCCTTGGATCAGGTAGTTAGATGGTCCAGTCGTTTGCTTGGTGAGTCACAGCTGAGCCTGACATCCCTGTACACCAGACAAGTACAGAGGATGGCTACCTCCATTTTAAATGATGACTCCCACCCTTTGCACTGCCACTTTCAGCTTCTTCCCTCAAGACGGAGGTTTGCTGTCCCAAAAAGTAAAACCCAGCGCTACAAAAACAGCTTTGTTCCTGCTGCTGTTTTCCTGTTGAGTTGAACAAGATGTAACAATATATTGCACATAATTTAGTTACCTATTTATTAATTTTATTTTATATTTACTTATTTTTGAAGGGTTTTTTTTATTTGGGTTCTAAATCTTTTATTGGGTTTTAGACTTTTGAGTTTTTAACCTCTCTGACTAGTCTTTAACTTTTTAATATGACCCTTCTCTCTTATCTCCTTGTTTTTTCTCTTATCTCTTTGTCCTATGTCCTGATTGGTGGAGCCTTGAGTACTTTTATCATGTTTATAGTCAGCTTCATGTATGTCTGTGTTTGTGTTCATGTTGAATGTAATTGTGGTTTGTAAATATGGATGTCACCTGACTGCAAAACAAATCTACCTACAGGTACAAGAAAAGTAACCTGAACCTGAACCTGAAGTAGGTGGAGTTGGGTTTGTTACAGGAAGGCACCCGTTATCCCTTTATGTTGTTTACATGCTGACATTTTCACTGATAAATAACGTAAAAGATGCTTAAAATCACAAAACATTCACTATCTTCCCTGTGAGCAGCAAATCAGCTCGGAGACCTCCTTGGTATACTTTCATTTGGTTTGCTCTGCTGCAGCAGGGCCGACGGGGCTGAAAAGTTCAGAGACTGAAAAGTTCATGGTTGTCAAATTTGACCAAATGTAGTTTATTTTTCAAGCGCAGGGATTCAAACGCTGCAACACAGATGGAAGAACTGTGCACCCCGATGGGAAGACTGTTGAAAAATAACAGCATTTCATCAAATTTGACCACTATATGAATTTTTCAGCCACGGTGCCGGCACAACATTCCGAAATGAAATACCAGGAAGTCTCCGAGCTGATGGCTGTTGTGTTGGGTTTTAGGGAATCTTTATTGTGTGTCACGGGTGGTGGCTCCACCTTTCCTGTTCCGCCACTACCCAGGGTATAAGAGGGCAGTGAGAGGGAGGGGCGGGGCAGTCTCTTGGCCTCCTCTCTGCCTGGCGGGTGCGCATGTAATGTGAGAAGGAGTCACTAGTAAACGTGTGTCCAGTTCAACACAGTCTCGTCCTTGGCTCCTACTACCGACATAACGTTTGGCAAAGAGGAAAAAAGGTATGGACGCGTGTGTCATTTCAATTCCGCCATTTCTGGAGCTCCCCGGTGAGCCGCCCATCTCTTGGGCGAGGTGGTTCGCCACGTTTCAAACATATTTGGTGGCATTGGACCTTGGGAAGCTGGAAAAGTTGAGGGCACAAGCACTGCTGGTTCATAATTTAGGAATGGAGGGACAGCGTATTTTGAGCACTTTGGGCGAGTGTGATAGCTTTGAGGAAGTGGTGGAGCTAATGGCGTGACATTTTCGCGCCCTGGAAATCATCATCATCCACAGACTTCAGTTTCGACAGTGCTGCCAGCAGACTGGCGAGTCGGTACAACTGTTTGTGGCAGATCTACGCCAGGTGGCCAAAGATTGTCAGTTTGGAGCATTGCAGGAAGAGATGGTCCGCAGCCAGTTGGCGGAACATACTATTTGCCCGGCTACAAGGTCGAAGCTTCTTGCGTTCTCGGGTGAACTGACATTATCCAAGGCCATCAATTTAGTTCAACAGTTGGAGACGCCAGACAAGCTATCACGGTAGCTCGTGAGAGAGTATTAAACGCCAGTCTGAACCGCAGTCAACAGCCCAGGCAGAGGACCCAGGCAGTGGACTCAGACAGCGACGAAAGTGTAGGAGATGAGGGAAGCTACGCTAATGCTGTAAAGATGAGGTCTGCCCCGGGAATGCCCATGAGTTTGGGTTGTGGGTCCACGAAGCACCGCTACAAGGCCAGGGAGCGTCAGGCAAGAGGGAAGCGCTGCAGCAAGTGCGGACTCTTGCATCATTTCACCAAGGCATGCCACAGATCCAAGCGAGGAGGTCCATGGCACAAAGTGGACTCTCACGCCCTCACGGTTGTTCATGCTGTGTCTCTGAACACCAAGGGTCACGCAGACTGTATGATGGAGTTGGACAGGATGGAAGTGTTGTGGTGGACTGGAGCGGGAGCGGTGGGCTCCGTGCCAGATTGGACGACCGTGAGATGTTTTTCCCTGCACGTCACAATTGAGAAGGACCCGGCGCCGCTTTGTGGTTGTGGAGGAGGACAGCTGGCCACGGTGGAAACGTTGGAACTGATGGCTCGGCGCGAATCAGCCGAGACATAGGACCGTGCGACCCTGAACGTGGCGGATGGCGCAGTGTGGGATGAGGAACTGCCTGGCACCCTGGAGAGTGAGCAAGACCAATACCATCCAGGGCCATCACAGGAGGTTTCCTGTGCCAGACCCCAAGTAGCCCTAAATGAGGGAACTGGGTGGCACGGTGGGATGCCTGTGACGGCGGCTGGCGCCGAGTGGCTGGCTCCATCTGCTCCCGGATTTCGGCTGGGAGGGACCGGAGAGCACGGAGTCACAACGGCGTGGGCAGCAGCGGAAATGAAAGCGAGTGGGACAGGACTGGCTGGCACAGTGAGACGATGTGTCAAACAGGAATGCTGGAAGCTGAGTACAGTCCCTCTGGGGGTCACGGACATGGTCCAGCCCCGGGAGGAGGCCCGGTCGAAAGGAGTTTGGGTCAAGCATCAGAGAGGAGAAGATCAGGGGTGGCTGCAGGTGGTGGCTGTTCGGGAGGATGCCTACCTTCAGCTATCAGATGGCTCATGGAGGTGCTTGGGCCATCCCCGGTGGTGAGGAAGAGGCACACTGGAGTTGAATCAACCGACGGTGATCCGGGGGGGTGATTCTTATCCTGGGGCAGACTGATGGTTGGACAGTGTGTTTAATACATGTGTAAGAAGGGGGGACAGCCTTTATATGTATATGGTTCTTGTTTGTGGGGATTATTTTGTGTTAATTTAGGAACACTGCAGTTATTTTCTTTTAGTTGGACTGGTTTCTTAGTTCGGATGGCAGAATAATCCGTCTTGCCATGTGGGGGGTGGGACAGTAGTCCACCTGTCCTCCCCTAGTTTTTAGTTGTTTTGAGTGACAGTGAAAGGCCCTTTTAGGTATTTCTGTTTAGTTTTCTTTGTGCATGATTCAGGTTCCAAATTTGGGTGGGTCTCGATTGTTTGTGTGTGTTTTAGACCTTTTTAAAAGGGAAGTAGAATGTTGTGTTGGGTTTTAGGGACCTTTATTGTGTGACATGGGTGGTGGCTCCACCTTTCCAGTTCCGCCACCACCCAGGGTATAAGAGAGCAGTGAGAGGGAGGGGCAGTCTCTTGGCCTCCTCTCTGCCTGGCGGATGCACTTGTAATGTGAGAAGGAGTCACTAGTAAATGTGTGTCCAGTTCAACACTCAGTCTTGTCCTTGGCTCCTACTACCAACATAACAATGGCTGCTCACGGGGAAGATGGTGAGTGTTTTGTGACGGTTGTTGATTTGTGTATAGCCATTTATTTAGTTGAATATTACAGAATTAATAAAAACTCACAGCCAAATTTACAAATGGCGGTTTTGAATCTTGTGAAAATGTAGCTCGCATCCACTGATGTTACGCCCTGGCCAATCTGTGGACTGCAATCTGTTGACGTCACATTTTCAGTTCGACTCAGCACGGTTGGAACTTCACTGAAGTAGGTCCCAAAAAAGTACCTGGTACCTGGTATCACGTACTAATGGAAAACCCTACAAAACCGAGTAGAGTCGAGGGGAGCAGGGCTGAGTAGGTACTAGTGGAAACGTGTTACTCCCAACACTGGTTATAACAGGGTGAGTCCCTGTTCATTTATGCAAACAGGTTATTGTGAGTTTTTTATATTTAATTTTTCCCCTTAAAAGACTTCAGTTTGCTTTTCAATTGGGTTGTACAGGTTATAGGTCACATTAATGGTGGAACAAGTTTTGAAATGATTTATCTTGGTCTCATTTTTTTACATTGTGGAGCGTGTAAATAATGAGGCTGATTTGGTTCAGGCGTTTTATTACACGACTCACACAAGGAGCATAGACAGAATGGCATACAAGTAGGAACTCTTCCCTTAAATAACATGACATCCTTCTAGACTCTTCTCACATACAAAAGATAATCCCCGTCTAGACTCTTCTCACACGCAAAAGATAATCCCCCTTCCGACTGCAGTCAGTCCATTCATCCTTGACACCTCCCTGTTATCTTACTAGGGCATCTAGAAACTTCTCACACACAAAAGGTTAACTTTGCATCCTTTGTTGGCTGCACGGTGGCGCAGTGGTTAGCACTGCGGCAGCACAGTTTACCCTTGGCCGGGGGATTGTGGGGATCGTGGGATCGTGGGTTCGATCCCAGCCCCCGACCAACAGTGATCTGTGTGGAGTTTGCATGTTCTCCCCGTGTTGCGTGGGTTTACTCCGGGATTTCTCCGGTTTCCTCCCACATGCCAAAAACATGCATGTTAGGTTAATTGGCTGTTCTAAATTGTCCCTAGATATCTGTTTCCTATAGGCTCTTAGAATAGAGGGTTAGTATTAATGAAAGCGCTTTGAGTGGTCTTTGTGACTAGAAAAGCGCTATATAAGTGCAGGTTAGTTAGTTAGTTAGTTAGTTGTTCCTGTCTAAGGTGGTAAACCATTATGCACTCCCCAGGTTGCCACACCCCCCCCCCCCCCAGCTACTTAGATAGGACAAGAGAGTAACAGTCCACATGCTGTGATAAAACTATTAACATCAGTCCACATGCTGTAGAACAATCAACATCAGTCCCCATGCTGCTTGGGCTTCAGTCTTCTGCCGTATCTGCTGTAGCCAGGATTCGTTGCCTCCGTGGCGCTGCCATGCTGGGGGGCTGATGTCCGGGGGAGAAAACTTTTTGACTGTCCGTGTGGGTGCTCTGGAGAATCTTTTCTCTGGGAAGCGCCCCGTGGGGGTCTTCCACGCCGAGGGGCCCTCGCCAACAGCACTTGCTCGTCAGCCACAACGAAAGCAGGTCTGTCTATGCCAATTTTCTCCCTCCTACCCCCAAATCTAGCAAAAAATGCTTATCTCCTGTTTCCAGCACTCTAAACGGTCCATCATAAGGTGGGCGCAGTGGGGGGCGGTGGGCGTCGTGTCTGACAAACACGAACTCTGCGTTTTTCAAAGCTTTAGGCACAAAACGCGCGGAAAACTGTGGTGGGCAGGACCCGGCAGCGTGCTTGAGTCTATGCAACGCTGCAGCAGCTGAGACGGGGAGCTGCCCGGCGCAGGATTATCTTGCAGAAACTCCCCAGGCAACCGAAGTGGTTGTGCAAAAGCGAGTTCTGCCGGGGAAGCTTCCAGATCCTCTTTAGGTGCAGAACGTAACCCCAATAAAACCCATGGTAGCCTGTCTACCCAATTTGCATCCGTCAGTGAAGCCCTCAGAGCCGCTTTTAACGACCTATGAAAACGTTCGCATAACCCATTAGCCTGCGGGTTGTACGCGGTTGTGCGGTGAATTGAGACACCTAGGCTGCGGGCCATGGTTGACCAGAGTTCAGAAACAAATTGAGAGCCTCTGTCGGACGTAATGTCCTACGGAACTCCAAAATGCGCCACCCATGCTGTTAAAAACGCGCGCGCCACCTCCTCGGCCGTGGTTGCCGCCAGTGGAACCGTTTCTGGCCAGCGCGTGGTGCGGTCCACCATTGTCAGGAGATGCGTGTACCACTGTGATGGCGGAAGGGGGCCTACGAGGTCCACGTAGACATGGTCAAACCTCTTAGCCGGGATGCGAAATGGCTCCAAAGGAGCCTTCGTGTGTCTGTGAACCTTGGCTCGTTGGCACGCCACGCAGGCTGCCGCCCACTCTTTCACTTGTTTGCGAAGGCCTGGCCACACATATTTCTCTCCTACCATTTTGACCGACGCGCGCACCCCTGGGTGTGCCAAAGAGTGAACCGACTCAAACATGCGGCAGCGCCACGTGGCCGGAACCACAGGCCGTGGGCGACCCGTTGAGACATCGCAGATTAAGGGGGGAATGCCGTTAAGCAGCGTCCTCTTCTCCAGCCTTAACCCTGTTGGTCCAGACTGGAGCGTGCGCACGTCCGCGTCACTAGCCTGCTCCGTGGCCTTGGCTGCGTAATCCAACCCTACACAGACCGGAGCCACAACAGCGCGCGAGAGGCAGTCTGCCACTACATTCAGTTTGCCCGACACATGCTGAATATCGGTAGTAAACTCTGAGATCGCGGCCAGCTGCCTCTGCTGCCGGCCCGACCAAGGTTCTGAAACTTTGGCCATCGCGAATGCTAGTGGCTTATGGTCAACGAACGTAGTAAAATTGCGCCCTTCCAGCCAGAACTGGAAATGGCGAATGGCCAGGTGAAGAGCCAGCAACTCTCTGTCGAACGCGCTGTATTTACGCTCATTGTCGCGCAAGGTTCTGCTGAAAAAGGCAAGCGGCTGCCAAGCCCCGGCGACGCGCTGCTCCACGACAGCCCCTATGGCCACATCTGAGGCGTCAGTGGTGAGGGCTATGCGGGCCGTTGGGTCTGGATGTGCCAACAATGCGGCTTTTGCCAGGGCTGCTTTAACTTCCGAGAAAGCCTGCTCTCGCTTCGGGGTCCATTCGACCCTATTCGCGGGTTTCTGTTTTTTGAGCGCAGCGTACAATGGCTGCATGAGCTGCGCTGCGCGGGGAAGGAAACGGTTATAAAAGTTCACCATTCCCAAAAATTCTTGTAGTGCCCTGACCGTTTGTGGTCGGGGAAAATCTGTCACTGCGCGCACTTTGTCAGGCAGCGGAACCGCTCCTTCGGGAGAGACGCGGTGCCCTAAAAAATCAATCCCCGTCACCCCGAACTGACATTTCGCTGGGTTGATTATTAAACCGTGCTCTTCCAACCTACGGAAAACCGTCGTGAGGTGGGTTTCGTGTTCGTCTTCGGACGCGCTGGCTACCAAGATATCGTCCAGGTAGACGAACACGAAAGGGAGATCGCGCAGCACTGCATCCATCATGCGTTGGAACATCTGTGCTGCCCCTTTAAGCCCAAACGGCATGCGCAAGAACTCAAATAAACCAAACGGAGTTATTACCGCTGTTTTGGGTATTTCCTCAGCGCGCACTGGGACTTAGTGGTAACCACGGACCAAATCTATCTTAGAAAAAATGCGCGCTCCTGCGAGGTGAGCGGAAAGATCCTGAATGTGGGGAATTGGGTAGCGGTCATGCGCTGTAGCGTTGTTTAACCTGCGGAAATCGCCGCAAGGTCACCACGAACCTTCAGCTTTAGGGACCATGTGTAGCGGGGAAGCCCATGGGCTGTTTGAGCGCCTGATGATGATGCCTAACCTCTCTAGGTTAGCGAACTCCTCGCGCGCTATGGCCAGTTTAGCTGCATCCAAACGCCAAGGTCTTGCAAAAATGGGCGCCCCAGTGGTGGTGATAAAATGCTCCACCCCATGTTTAGCGATAGCTGCTGATAACGTCGGGACTGTGAGTGCTGGGAACTGAGTGAGCAGTGTGTGGAACTTACCGCATGCTGCTGTGACGTTGGCTTGTGCTGTTGGCCGGGTCACTCGAGCTATACAGGGGAGAGAGTCAAAAGACAGTGCATTAACCAGGCGCCTGTTAGCGATATCTACCAACAACCCATGTGCACATAGAAAATCAGCCCCCAGTACATGGTAATCCAATGCTGCTACAATAAAAGTCCATTCATATGCACAACCGTGTAGAGACAAGAGCAGAGTCCTCACACCAAAGGTCTTAATGTCTGAGCCGTTTGCTGCTGCCATCTCGGGGCCGCTGGTTCCTGCCAGCAGGTCAGCGTAGGTCGGCCGGATGAAACTCCTCTGTGCGCCGGTGTCCACGAGGAAATGCCTCCCCGAGCGTGCGTCCGTCAAATAGAGCAGCTTGTTCTCCTCCCCGAGGGTCGCGGCTGCTACCAGCCCCCGGTCTTGGCGTTTCCCGAGCGCTTGAACTGGCACGGTGGTATACATTTGCATGCCCTCTCTGCAAAGCGGCGATGGTAGAAGCAAAACGTGTCACCTCCACGTTCCTTGGCCCCCGGTGCTGCTGCCGTCGGTGGTTCTGCTGCTGCCGTCGGCGGCTCCTCGCCTCCTCGTGTCGACGTGCCGGGCTCCGTCGCTGCCGCAATGGTCATGAAAACCTTGGTGGCAACGATGATCCGGTCTGCCTCTCGGGCTAGCGCACGATAGTCCCGTTTGGCCAGCAACAATGAATTGACCAGGGCCACTCTCGCCGCTGTCGGAAGGTTCCTGAGGAAAATGTGGGTGAAGATGAAGTGGTCGTCGTCCGTGCCCTTTAACCTCAGCATCTTCTCCATCATGTCCACGGCCGAACTGTCTCCCAACTCGGTCCGCGTCAGAAGCCTCTCTGCTCTCTCACCATCCGAGAGTGTGTAGTGCTGGATGAGGGCAGCCTTCAGCGCGTCATATTTGCCGTCGGCTGGTGGCTGATCGAGCAGGCTCTCGATGTGCAGAGCCGTGCTGGCATCGAGCGCTGTGACAACATAGTAGAATTTCGTATCATCCGCCGATATCTCTCGGAGGGCAAACTGCGCCTCGGTTAGGTGGAACCAGGAGCGTGGGTTGTGCTGCCAAAAATCAGGTAGTTTGATCGCTACAGCGCACGCAAAGCTGGGGGTTCCAGTCGAGGTTGGCTCCGGGGATCTTCCGTCGTATTCCATGATTCTTCTTGGGTCACCAGTGTGGAGCGTGTAAATAATGAGGCTGATTTGGTTCAGGCGGTTTATTACACGACTCACACAAGGAGCATAGACAGAATGGCATACAAGTAGGAACTCTTCCCTTAAATAACCTGACATCCTTCTAGACTCTTCTCACACACAAAAGATAATCCCCGTCTAGACTCTTCTCACACACAAAAGATAATCCCCCGTCCGACTGCAGTCAGTCCATTCATCCTTGACACCTCCCTGTTATCTTACTAGGGCATCTAGAAACTTCTCACACACAAAAGGTTAACTTTGTATCCTTTGTTCCTGTCTAAGGTGGTAAACCATTATGCACTCCCCAGGTTGCCACAACATCACCAAAACCTAGCATTTGGACAGCGGTGTGTAGACTTTTTATATCCACTGTTAGCATGACATTACTTGGGGGATTTCAGCAGCAGGTTGAACACAGCTGCAGAAGTTATAAAGGCAACTTCACCTGTCTGCATCTCACTCACATGGTGAATTCATGTCTATTTGCATGTTTACATTGAGTTATAATCAGTGTTGGGAGTAATGTGTTACTGTAACGGCACTACTTATGTAGTAATGTGCTGTGTAACGAAATTAAGTTAATCCCTTCCACAGCATGTGGGACACCATTATGGTGTATGGGGTGGTGCCTATCTCCATTTCACTGACCCTAGGCCACACAACTACTGTAAGTAGTGAAGGCTACAGTGGGGGGTCAGTCTTCTGGTAGCTCTGTGCGTTAACTTTCCTTTCCCCATTGTTATGCTGAGTACCAATCTAGAAGGTGGAAAGTACCATTTTTATATGGTCTTTGGTATAACCCAGCCGGGATTTGAACTCACAACCTCCCGATTGTGGGGCGGATGCTCTACCAACTAGGCCACCACTCCGGTGTAACCCAGTTACGGTCTCAAAATTCAGTAATGCGTTACATTTACTGAAATTTGATCAGATGCGTTACTCGTTGCTCGTTTTATTAATATAGATAGATATTTTTAGCACAAATAAATACAAACTGACCCTACGTAGCTGACGCAGCCGTCAGTCAACGTGACCTGTTGCAAAGAGCCTCTTCACTACTGCAGCCAGCAGCCACAAATGGAGCTTGCTCCTGCTGGGAAAAGATGAAGCTACTTTGTTTTTGTGGAAATAGACAGATTATTTTTCCTTTGTTGTGGTTAAGGACAAAAGCATATTGGTGGGTTGCCAACTAAAGACTTATTGCAATCTTCAGAAGCACCTGAAAACAGCAACAAGCTCCAACAAAGCTAGTGCTAAGCAGTGTTGGGAGTAACGGCTAGCTATGCTAACAACACCGTGAAGTGGATCTACTGTATTCTAAACAGCCACAGCTGGATTTCAAGCACAGGTATGCATCTGGACAATTTGTGACCCAGCAAGAATTAAACCGACTGATTACCAGATACGTCGTTACAGAATGAAGATGTGATAGCAGTCACTTTCCATTGGACAGCTGAGACTGTGATCAACTGAAGTTAAAAACACATTTACTTGCTACCTGGATAAAGATTATTCAAAAATGGATTTTGATTTCCAAAAGGAATTTGAGAGAATGGCTCATGTCTCTGTCACAGCAAACATTTGGACTGTAGATAATGGACATTTTCGTTGGATTAATCCATATCATTAAGGTAAGCTACACATGGACAGCTTTATGCAGTATTGCCAACTCACTCTTTTGGAGTGATTCTCACTCTTTTTCCCTCTCTCTCACTCCAGAAACCCTATTTCTCACTCCAAAATTTGGAAATTGCTGGCAATTTTGTGTTGATTTTCTTCAGATTTTTCCCACAATAAGAGCTCTCAAGGCAGGTTAAAGCAGACTGAACATGTTCTAAAAGCTCTGTCTGAAACACTCTGTTTTCAGCCTCACATTAACAAGCCCTTAATGTAAACCATTAATTAAATTATCTTGCTATGTATTAGGGTTTTGTTTTCTTATTAAAGACAAGGATAGAAAGGAGATTTTTTTTACCTTTACATGTTTCGACTGTCCACTGCAGTCTTCATCAGAAGTGCCAGCTGATCGCTGCGAAGTGTCATTTATCAGCTGGCTTTCCTAGGTGGGGCCGCCCCACCAGCAGAACTGTCAGATCCACTGGACTGGCCCCGCCTTCCGCCGTTCGATGGTCTCTGGAGAATGTAGTCCCAGGTGTGGGAAAGCATAAATGCCCCCTCATCCCGATTCATGCTGTCTTTTCCCAGCTTCCTGATTTCTATGGCCTCCTTGATCCAGTGTTTGTGTCTGATACGCTCTGATCCAATGGTTTTTGCGTTGTCCCAGTCCATGATGTGATTATTTCCTTTGCAATGATCTGGTATAGCAGATTTTAATATTGCTTGTTCTGCCTTCTCTTTTTGTGATCTTGTGAGCTGTCCTTGTGTTTCCTTCTCACATTCCTTCTGGTGTTCTTTTTTCCTTGTGGAGAATGATCTTTCTTTCTCTGATGTAGGTGTTGTTACATGATCTGCATGATATTTCATATATTATGTTGCATTTTTTGCCTTGTTCTATTTTGTCCTTGGAGTGTACTAATAACTGTCTTAATTTTTTGTGTGGTTTTACCGCTGTGTTTATTTTGTGTTTTTTCATGGTCCTTTGAGTTGGTTCTGTTATCCTTCGGATGTATGGTATGGTTATGATGTCCTTGTTTTTGACTTCAGCTTTTGGTCTGTGTCTTGTTTTCTGTTTGTTTTGGACTTGCTGTTTCCCTTTATTTATGGCCCATATCGGATATTGGCAGCATGTGAGTGCATGTCTTAAGTGGTTTTCCTCCTCCTGTCTGTCTTCTTGGTTTGTGATGATGGTGGCCCGTTCATATAGTGTCCTGACAACTAATAGTTTGTATGCTGTGGGGTGTTCTGATGTCCATAGAAGGTACTGATCCGTGTGGGTTGGTTTCCTGTAGACTGAGATTTTTATACTGCCGTCATCATTGTGGTGGATTTTCATGTCCAGAAAGGCTATGGTACAATTTTCTTGCTGTGTTCAAGATGATTTAAGTATGCATTTAAAAATAACGTGAAAGTTACTTTTCCAAGTAACAAGTTACTTTAATCATGCAGTAATTGGAAAAGTAAGTTACATTTGAAAAGAAGTAACTAATAACTGTGATTAGTTACTATTTTTTAGTAACTTGCCTAACACTGGTTTTAATGTAATCACATCATGTGAAAAATTCGCCCGTTTGTGTTTGGTGTGAAGGCACATTGAAACATGTCATTGTCAACTCTGAAGTGTAAAATTGATGATGAAAATCATCAGTTTAACCCTGCCTGGACTGATATGTGTGTGTAATGCAATGTGTAGTTATAAAAAGAGGTTCCTACTCACACATGTGATTTAAAACAAAACAAACCACAATAGTGCATGTACAATGTTTGTTAATGTTATCAATCTTTTCTTGGGGGGTTTGTGCACTGAAGTGTTTGGCAGTTCATTTTTGATTCAGCTAAATGCATTTTGTGATGTTCCATGGTCAGTTACGTATGACCAGGATGAAGTATATTTTATTTCAAACGGGAAACACATGTTAATGCTACTAACAGTGCACATTGAGTGTTTATGCACTTTGAGATATGCCTGAGTAAGATGTGTCCAAAATGGTTATTTACAGAATTTATTTTTTTTTTTCATTCTATTTATTTAATTGTTGTTCAAGAGGAAAAATATTTCTACTACTTCAAGTTCTGCTCAACCCCAGGACTTTTATTGTGCTTTTATGCACTTTTGGTGTGTCTTTGCCATGTACCAAGTGCCCATTTAAAACCAAGACAATGAATAAAAAGTTCATATTTTTCATCATATTGATCTGTGTTGCTTTGAAATTTGTCATATTCAACAGATCGCTGAACATATGTGGCCCAGTTACATGTCTTGATTTCAAATTGTGGCCCAACTGATTTTGTAATTGAATAGCCCTGTTATTAAGTGTTTGAGGGAAATAGAGCGTTTTTGCGGGTTGGTGGTGCTGAAGCCTATCCAGAATAAGTAATGGTTAAATGGAACTCAGTGCCACTTCTGCTAGTGGTTAAACACTGTAAATTAGATATTGGATACTTGTTCTTTGAAAAGTCTGCAATTCTTCATCTTTTAGAAGGCAAAACCCACAGTGTAGGCAAATTGATATTTAAGAAGAAAGCCAGAAAAAGACAACAGAGAGAGAAAGAGAGAGAGAGAGAGAAAGAGAAAGAAAAAAGAAAGCGAAAGAGAAAGAGAGAGAAAGAGAGAGAGAGAGAGAGAGAGAGAGAAAGAGAAAGAGAAAGAGAGTTTTGAGTTTTAAAAAAAGCCTTTATTGCACAATTCAAAAATGTAAGAGAACCAATATCATTCCACCAAGTGTCTCACATTGCAAAAGTGCAAACATAACTCATCCCCCTCCCCCACAGAACACAAAGTATTCCCTGCAGTCCATCTATTCCACACTGCCAGTGTTAGTAGTCCGATTCTTCCTTGTAGTCCATGCAAAGAAGAGCCACAGGCCTCCAGTTCTCAAGCAAGGCCAAGTCCCCTTCCTTCGGCAGCAGAGATAGCACTGCGCGCCCGCAGCCAGTTCCGTAACAGTCAATTCGAACGTCATAAAAGTCCGATCCAATAATATCCCACAAGTGCTTAAAAAAGTCAGAAGAAAGACCGTCAAGTCCAGGTACATGTCCCAGAGACATGTTGAAGACCTTCAAAGTGTTGGCGTTGAGAGTATATGAAACAAGGTTCTGCACCAAACAGGGCCCCGTAAAAAGCCACTGCATCTGCAAAGAAGAAAAGCTCCAGCATCCTGCTGCGCACGTTGAAGGATCTCAGCTTTCTCAGGAAGTAGAGTCTACTCATCCCCTTCTTGTGTGCAGCATTGGAGTTGGAGCTCCAGTCCAACCTGCTGCTGATCCTGACACCCAGATATTTGTAGTCCTCAACCACTCCCCCCTAATCTGCAATGGCTGAGAAGGCGTCTTCCTCTTCCTGAAGTCAATCACCATCTCTCTGGTCTTGCTGACATTCAACCTCAGGTGATTCTGCTCCATCCACTCCACAAATCTGTCTACCAGTGCCCTGTACTCCCCCTCCTCTCCTCCTCTTATACACCCCACAACAGCTGAGTCATCAGAGAATTTCTGCAGGTGGCATGACTCAGTGTTGTACTGAAAGTCAGTGGTGTTGTCATGACTCGCCGCTCATCAGCGGCGCCAGCTGCGCGCACACCTGCTTCTCGTCAGCGGTGAGGTATTTAATCCACTCTGCCCTGGGCTTCGGCCTGAAGCCGTCTCTCTACTTCGGCATCGCTTGCTACAACGGTACTCTCGCCTACAAGCAAGACAATCTGGGTAAGCCCCCCTTACCTCCTTTCCTTCAGCCTTCTCCCCTGTGCACAGGTGGACTCCCCGGCGGCGGACTTCCTCATCTCGCCGCTGCCTCCGCGCTGCTGCTACAGGCACTCCAGGTCGCTGTCTCCCGGGCTCCGCCCTTGTCGACGCCAGCCACCTGTCCTAACCAAGTAAGCCAGCAAGACTGTAATTATCCTCTGTGTTGGTGTGGTGCCCGTTACCCTTCTCCCTCTGCTTCCTCCCATAGGGCTGTCCGGCTGAACGGCTTCCTGCCCCCGTGCCTGACGCAGACGCCACCACCAACACATCCTTATTCCACAGACACGCAGTCACACATCCCTGTTGTCAATAAAGCTATTAAATCTACCCTGAGCCTGCGTGTGTGTCTCCTGAGCCGTGCATTATGTCAGGTGTATAAGGTAAAAAGAAAAGGAGAGAGCACAGTCCCCTGTGGAGCTCCCGTATCACTAGCCACCACTCCAGACAAGACATTGCCCAGCCGGACAAACTGTGGTCTGCCTGTCAGTCAGTAATCCAGGAGATCACAGAGCTGTCAACCCCTATCACCCGCAGCTTCTCACCCAGCAGCAGTGGCTGGATGGTGTTAAAGGCAATGGAGAAATCAAAAAAAGTGATTCTCACAGTATCTCCTCCACCATCCAGGTGCAGATGGGCTCGTTGCAGCAGGTAGATGACAGCATCTTCAACTCCTAAATGGGGCTGATATGCAAACTACAGAGGATCCAGCCACGTCTTAGTTAGGTTAATTGGCTGTTCTAAATTGTCCCTAGATATCTGTTTCCTATAGGCCCTTAGAATAGAGGGTTAGTATTAATGAAAGCGCTTTGAGTGGTCTTTGTGACTAGAAAAGCGCTATATAAGTGCAGGTTAGTTAGTTAGTAGTTAGTAGTCTTCACCTGCGGCCTCAGGTGGGCTAAGACCAGTCTCTCCAGGACCTTCATCACATGAGATGTGAGGGCAACTGGTCGGTAGTCATTCAAATCCGATGGAGATGACTTCTTGGGGACAGGAACCAGGCAGGACGTCTTCCACAGCACCGGTACTCTCTCCAGACTCAGGCTCAGGTTGTACAGGTGTTTCAGTACCAGAGCTAGTTGGTTGGCACAGGTCCTCAGGGTCCTTGCGGAGATGCCATCAGGGCCCAAAGCCTTCCGCTGACGGAGTCTCTCCAGTTGTTTCTCCACCTGATCTGTAGTCACCGTGAAGTGAGAGAGGGTCCTGGTGCCCCCTGAGGAGGAGGAGGGGGGAGATGGAGAGAGGTTCTGCACAGGAGGGTGGATGGGGAGGGGTGCGTGGGGGTCTGGTTGTGTTGCTCGGGTGACAGACTGTGAGTTGAACCTATTAAAAAACAGATTCAGTTCCTCAGCTCTCTCCTGGCTCCCAGATGGCTGCCCGACTTTCCCCTTGCACCCAGTTATTTGTTTCATTCCCTCCAACACATCTTTAGTGTTGTTTTGCCTGAGTTTATCTTTCAACTTCCTCCTATAATTGTCCTAGCACCTCCTCAGCATCTCTCTCAGCTCATGCTGCACTTCCCTCAGCTTCTCCTTGTCTCCAGCCCTAAAAGCTCTCTTCTTTTTCTTCAGAAGTGCTTTCAGGTCACTGGTGACCCATGGTCTGTTGTTGGAGAAGCAGTGTACTGTCTGAGCTGGCATGGTCATGTCTTCACAGAATCTAATGTATTCTGTGATGCAGTCAGTCATATTGTCTATGTCCACCCCATGTGGTTCACACAATACAATCCAGTCTGTCATCTCGAAGCAGTCCTGTAGTGCTTCAGCAGCCTCCTGTGTCCACCTCCTCACAGTCCGTGTATAAGCAGGCTGCCTTTGCACAAAGGGGACATACTTGGGTATTAACATGACCATGGAGTGATCCGATTTGCCAATGGGGGATAGAGCTGTGGCACTATATGCATCACTGACATTGGCATACAGTAAATCCAGTGTTTTGTTCTCTCTGGTGGGACAGTCAACAAACTGGTGAAAGTTTGGTAGTGTTTTTCCCACTGAGACATGGTTAAAATCACCTGTGATGGCCATGAATGCATCCGGGTGCTTCTCCAGTAATGTGGCCGTAGTGGAGCTGATGACGTCACAGGCCACCGCTGCGTCAGCTGACGGAGGGACGTAGATGAAAACAATTAAAGCGCACTTCATTTCTCGCGGCATATAATAAGGTCTCATACTAACAGCCAGCAGTTCAATGTCCGGGCTGCAGCACTTTTCCTTCACATAAATGTGTCTAGGATGACACCACCTTTCATTAACAAGAAGTGCCAATCCTCCTCCTTTCTTTTTCCTGCTGCTTTTCACGTCTCTGTCCCCCCGTATAGTCTTGAAGCCAGGTATCGCTACGTTTACATCCAGGATCTGTGAGTGTAACCACGTCTCCATAAAACACATGATACTACACTCACGATACTCCTTTTGCATCCTGACCAGCGCTGTAAGCTCATCTGTTTTATTTCCCAGCGATCTCATGTTCCCGGTGATGACCATCGGTACAGCCGGCTTATGCTTCCTCCTCCTCCTCCTCACCTTCGCTCCAGCCCTTCGCTCCAGCCCTTCGCCCGCGGCGGCTCCTCTTTAGCTCATCCGGGATGAGGGGCTTCACTGTCAGCCGCAGCACAATCAGCCGTTCGCGTGTGTAAACAATGTGTCCGCCCCCACCTCTGTTGATCTCCATTGCCCGAGGAAGAGAAAAAGAAAAGAACACTAGAGAAAGACCGGGCTAATATAGATAAAAAGTTGGTCCAGTCTTAATCCGAGTATTCCTACAGAGCCCTGGTTAATAAGAGACACACTATATACAGATAGAAACAGATAGAAACACAAAGACACGAGAGAGTTGCTGCTGGTACGGCCGCCTTGCCTCCGGCGCCATTTTACAAGGGAAATCCCAGCGGCACCCGGTGGAGGGAAAAAGGGATCGGGGAAACGATGAGGGACCAGTCCGGCGTCGAATGGCAGAGGATCTGCAGCTCCTTCTCCGAACTCCACACGAATTGGCACTGCGCTCTTGCTGGATCCCAAGCGGAACTGTGCAGCACCCACGACGGACCCCGACTGGGCCGGAACAGCACCCACAACGGACCCTGATTGGGCCATCGTTGCACCCACGACGGACCCCGACTGGGCCGGAACAATACCCACGATGGACCCCGATTGGGTCAGAGCTGCACCCACGACGGACCCCGACTGGGTCGGTGGAGCACCAGGGTTAACCTCCAAACACGAACCCGGACCCTCAACGACCCCAGGGACCGACTTGTCACCGGTGACCTTGGGAGAAGGCTCAGAGGAACAGAACAGAAAACCGGGATCAGTATCACCGGCAGCGGCAGAGCCCGACGAGACAAGCCTGGATGCAGCGATCGGCTGCACCCGGCTCGTTTCCCCGAGAGACAGGCAATGATGCTCCAGAATAGAGAAGAGAAAGACAAAATAGAGCACTTGCCTGATCTCGGTCTCTACTGCCGCCCAGGACTTCGGTGATCCAGGTTCAGCGAGTTGAAGGTCCACTCCTGGTTCCCACTCAACTGCGGCGGGCTCTGCAGCCGGCATGATGTGTCCACAGCCTGGGGATTCCCTGACACTGACGTCCACACCGAAGGCCCGCACAGCGTCGTGGCAGGGGATCCGTGACCTGCCGGGTCGAACCGCTCCTCCGTGAAGACCCAAGGACACTTGATCGTCGGCGCAGGCTCTAATTGGCAGTCCGCCCTCCTCCTCTGCCCATGACATGGCTGCGGGGCTGGAACCAGGCTCTCCAGGGCCACAGGCTCCTTCCTTGTCCGGCAGTGTAGTCCTGGCACCTGGAAACGCTCAGGGGAAGGAGACACAGAGGTTGCAGGTTCATAATTAATGACTGCAGCAGGTGGGAGCACTCTGCAGGTGGGAGGCAGAGTTCTTTCGGTGACCCGGAACTGGATCTGGACGGGGTTCTCGCTGAGGCTGGGCACGAGCAGGGTGACGCCGTTTACCAGCAGAGGGCGAGGCAAAGGTTAGGTGCTGGTCAGGAAAGCGCCGCTGCGGCGCAGAAACGGAGGCTAGCAGCTCGGCATACTCAGGATAACAATGAAGCTCAGGATTGATCTTCACCAGTCTTGCTGCCACCAACATGCTTCTGGATGTCACTGGAATGGGAGGAAGAGCGAGCTTCAGCCAAGCGGCCCCTGATGAGCTCAGCTACCCACTGAGTCTCTTCATGGGGGTCCCGGCTGTCCTCCTCCGCTGCGGATGGGAACCTCGTGGAAGAGCGGCCCGCACAGGAGACTTCCCCCTCGTCAGGACGACCGTGTCCCGGAGAGGAAGTGGAGGCTTCTCGGCCGCCCTCTCTATTTGTTCCCGTAGCGCCACTACCAAAGTCACTCTCTCCTTTCCCTCTGGAAAGGAGGTCAGATGATAGCTTAATAGCATCCTCTGCGCGAGATCCAGGTGCTCGTATGCAGCGTAGGTGGGCATAAGGAGACGGGCATCGGCCAGGTAGCCATCCACCTCCCACAACCACTCGGGGCATTACCCACGCTCGAAAGCAGACATACTAACAAAATACTAGCACCCAGAGAAGGAAAAACTCAAGCCCCACAATGCAAACTCTCGGTGACCGGCATCTCATTCTGGCTGCCACCTACTGTCAACGATGACCCTCGCGGGCCATCAATAAGACGCCGAAAGCCAGCCGATGAGTTTGCATGTTTATTAACAAAAGACAACGATGACAAAATAATGAGCCACGTGGGGCAAAACACAACTATGACTATGACTATGGACAAAGGAAAACAGACTCTGAAGGAATACACTTACTGTGAGAAGAACGTATTGTGAATCTAAGACGGAGATTTGACAAGGTCACAGCCCGGAGTAACCACAGCTGCTCCCTTAAATAGGGCACAACCAATAATGAGACAGTAATCAAAGGAATGTAGATCAGCTGTCACGGCGCACTCAGCTCTGACAGCCGGAAGTCCTGCCATGACGCTGTCATAATAAAGGCCCTGGAAGGCCATAGGGAAAACGCGGACTAACGGGGAAAATACTGGATGATCCGAGCGCGGACAATATCAGCGCTCATTCCATGGCAAACACGAGAACTGTACGCATAACATTAGGTATAATAATGCACTGTTATATAAATCTTTAGCTTGGCTAGGGCAATTTTATCATCACAAACTCAGGAAATGAAAAAAAATATAACAAATGATTTAATACTGCCTTCTGTGGATCGCCACCTTATCGTGGTGAAGGGGTTTGAGTGCCTGAATGATCCCAGAAGCTATGTTGTCGGGGGCAACTTGTCCCTGGTAGGGTCTCCCAAGGAAAACCGGTCATGGGTGAAAGGCCAGACTAAGAGCGATCCAGTGGATTTCCATGAAAAACGTTACATCAAGGACCCAGTGTACTCAAAGGAGGCACATGGGTCAGTCCTCCAGTGGGCTCACCACCTGCAGGAGGGATCATCGGCATCATTGAGTGCACACAGCCAGCTAAAGCGATGTTCAGAAAGAAACCACGAAGAACCAGGAGGAACCCATGAGGCAACAGGAAGAGATCAGTTCATCTGCAGGAGTTTGAAACTGAGATACAAAAGAAGCTAGGAATGTGTGTAGCTCTTTTGTTACAGTGCAGTACTTGACATACCTTAAACCAAGCTGCCACCAGGCAAAAAGGCAGTGGAGGGGAAACAGGGATATGCCCTCAAGAGTAACATTGACAGGTCAGAGAAATATAAAGCAAGATTTGAAGCAAAAGGTTACAATCAGAAACCAGGCATATGAATACCATTATACAACAGTTAGTTCCGAACGAGCAATTTGATTGGACAACAGGGATTCCAGGAGTTACTATATTCCACGATAATTCCTCTCCAGCGTTTCACTGGATATGTATCACTCTGCTTCAAAGGTGTTCTAGTAACCGTTAATCACTAACAGTAATTTACTGTCAAGTCTGCAGACTTAAGAATTGCAACATTGTGTTGCATACCTTAATTTCCACAGTGAGACGCTGCTTGACAAGAAATTATACATCCATGACCCGGAAGAAGAAACTCAATATTGAGTTTGCAAAGTCTGTTCTTATATAAACATCATTAAGCTATTTCATGTGTGTTTAAAAAAAATAGGCAGTGCTAGTTATTATGTCTGGGTTTTGACAAAAACCAGAGGAGAGTGGAGTTTGCTGGGAACCATAAACTTTATTACAAAAGCGCTTACTAAGGTGGTACAGAGTTGTTGTCGGTTGGGAGGTCGAGCACCAAAGACTAGAAGAGGCTACAAAATGGCTGTTCATTGCATTTATATGTTCGGTATGATGATATCACCGAGTGGCCACGCCATCACGCTGGCACTGACCAAACCTGTGGTTTTTATACACCACATTCACCCCCCCCCAATTCGTTCAAAACACACATGAACAAATTAACCCTCCCAAATATGGAGCACATAGAACCCCAAACTACAGTAACTAGAGTCAGCAAGTGGACTATCGCGTGGCCTAGTGCAGCTGAGTGGTTCATTGTGCCACTATTCGCTAGCAGCCGTGCCCCTAGCTAAACAGTCCTTTTTATTGAGGAAGGCAGTTCAGTTGGAGGGGCCTTGTGGTGAGCCCATGGTGGACGTGCCCCTGGAGGTGCAGAGGCCCGCAGACCAGGATTGTCTTCTTCGAAACCCCAGTCCAGGCCCACACCATGCAAGTCAACTCCCGCATAGCCATGTCATCCGGGGCAGCTGCTCGAACCTGGCGAAGACAGTTGGAGTGCTACACCGAACCATCTGCCATCTGGAAGGTCACTAGCCCCAGCTGCGCAGTGTTCTTGATGGGTGCTGGTAGTGGTGGAGACAGTGTTGAGGCCGACTGCGGGTCCGGTCATTCGGTTCTGCGGACCCAGACCCAGTCCATCACTGCGAGTGGCGCTCTGTTCAGCTGAACTCGGTGTTGTGGTTGTGACGGTGTGGCTCTCATGTCTGTTGTGGGGCGTCCACCAGGTTGTGGTGATGCTGCTGCGTCTTGTTGGGTCACGGACTCTTCATCCTGCAGCTCAGCAGTGGCTCCTGGAAGCTAATGCCGGGTGTGGATTCTAAAGCAGTCTGGTGATTCTACTGCATTTTGTTGAATTGCAGACCCTTCATCCTGCAGCTCAGCGGTGGCTCATGGAGGCTGATGCCAAGCGTGGATTCAGAAATCATCCGGTGGTTCTGCTGCATTTTGTTGGGTCACAGACTCTTCCTCCCGCAGCTCAGTGGTGGCTCCTGGAGGCTGGTGCTGGGCTTGGAGTCGGAAGGAGTCCAGCTTCTTCTCCCCCTCTTCTGGGAAGTCTGGTCATGGCGATGTGTTGCTGTCGCCGTTGATAGAACCTGCGCTGGGTTGTTGCGTCCCAGGGTTCCCGATAGATGTGGGCTCCCTCTCCTGTAGCTCTGCACCGGCTCCCTGAGGCTTATGCTGGGCAAGGATCTAAGGTGAGTCTGGTCGCTGCCCCTTCTCTGGGCGGTGTTCCTCCTGTGAGCACTGGACGGCTGTACTCTTGTCGTTGTTGTCTGGTTGTGTTGTGTCCCACTCGCCGTCGGTCAAACACAGTCCATTACTGTCGCGGATGGTGAAACACAGCTGATAGAACAGGTCACATCCTAGTATGTCATCTCCATGTGTAGCTACCTGGAAGATGAAGTCAGGAATGAGTCTTGACGTGTAGCGGACCGTTAGTGTGATGGTCCCTATATTGCTGATACGGTAGCTACCATACCTGTACAGCTCCGCCGGGTTTTTCCTGATCAGATTGTTGGGGAAGAACTTCTTCATGGTGACCCAGTTCAACATCGATCTCACTGCAGCAGTGTCGAGCAGGAGCGGTTACCTGGTGTCATCCAGCCCTACCTTGCAGAATGGGTACACCGTGCCTTGGAGCTCATCGTGTGGATGGTAGTTGTGGGTGAGTGACTTGAACTGACCAGCCGGTTTGGTGATGGTGCTGACCGGAAAACCTTGGCGAAGTGGTTGAGTTTGCCACATCGCTGACATCGCTGCCCCCTTGCCGGGCAGGAACGCACTCTCTCGGTGCATCGGGGAGCCACAGTTGCCACATGGGAAGCACCTTGTAGCATTCCTCTGATCTGCGGTGTTTACCTTGGCCTCTTCTGCTGTGTCACCGGGCCCTTCTGTGGTTACCGCGTGTGTTAGCGGTGTCTGGCTTGGCTGTTGTTGCACACTTAGCTCCGATGCTAACCTGTCAGGGGCCTCTAGCTGGAATGCTAGCTTGATGGTCTTGGCTAGCTTCATGTTGTCTGGTGCCGTTAGCATCTTCGCTTGTAGCTGCAGATTGTTGGTGTGTTTGGCCAACTGGTCCCGCACCATTTCATCCTCCAACAAACCAAATTTGCATGTGCCAACTAGGTGGCGGAGGTCTATGACGAACTGTTATGTCGTCTCTCCCATCTTCTGTTGATGTTGGCAGAACGTGATGCACCGTGCCAACACGTTGTCGGGTGTGGCAAAGTAGCTAGCTACCAGCTCGATTGACTCAGCCAGCGTTTCTGTTGGTCCTAGCGTGTAGAAAATATGTTGACCTTCTGTGCCCATGCTGTGTACGAGTAGAGCTCGCATCCGTTCCTTGTCTAGCTTGCCCAGGTCCATTGCCGATATGTACAGTCACGTGAAAAAATTTGGATATCCCATTAAATATTAGTTCTTTATTAAGAACTGTTCATATATCTATGCCTAACCTTGTTTTTGTTTTTATTTGCATTTTTTAAAATTTATTTTAGCCATTGTAAGTGGGAATGAATGTGCAGGTGTCCTAAAAAAAGATTGGGGGTGTCCTAATTTATTCCTCACTATTTGTTTAGAATTACATTTTACAGAAAATTTGAAAAGTCTTTAATTCATTTTTAATTGTTTAGTTCTGTTACGTGAATCTCCAAGTATTTTTTAACATTGATATTAAATATTCATACTGTCATGCGGTGACCCTCGCGGGCCACTATAAGCCGCCAAAAGTCGCCAGTGAGTTTTGCATTTGATGTTTTATTAACAAGACAAGATGAGACACAAAGCTATGAGCCGCTGTGGGCAAAAACACACACTACTAAGTACAAGGGATCGTAGGGCTAACCCCAGCCACTACAACCTTAACTATGGCATGAACAAGAACACGAACCTGACACGGACGAGGAATGTTTGACGATACTCCAGCATCAATCAGCTGTCAGCGCCCTCTAATAAAGCCGGCAGCTAAAGAGCTGTGATGCCGAACAGCTGATCGGCTCTGACAGCAGGAAGCCCCGCCGAGCGTTGTCACAATAAGAGCCCGGGGAGCCAGAATGTAATCCACTGCTGTCAAAGCCGGCAGAGATGATGCATAGCCCAAGCGCGGACGGGATCGGCGCTTGGGTCATAACAGTACCCTCCCTCTGAGGGCGGGCTCCTAAACGCCTCATAGACATCCAATCCCCCCCCACCCCTCACCCCCTCCAGGGTGGGCGGATGGGGCAGGAGAGGATCAACCACAGATCGAGAACCAGGGCACAGACAGGGAAAAAAAACTGACTCAAAAAATACATGGAACAGTCACACAGGCATGAAATAACAGGAAAAAGAAAAAAAACTCCCTACAGTACAAAACATGATGACAGGACAAATGAGGCAACTGCAGAACACAAATTAAACTCCCAAAAAGCACAACTGGCAACTACAAGAAACAAAACACAGGACAGCGAGAAGAACAGAACAATTACAGGACCAGGCTACATTCCAAAATACGTGAAACACAATTACCCAGGCACAAAAACAAAAATACCACACTCTCAGGTCAAAAAGCAAATACAACACAAGACAGAAAAAAAAAACAGAACAATTACAGGACCAGACTACACTCCAAAATACATGAAACACAATTATACAGGCACGAAAACAAAAATACCACACTCTCAGGTCAAAAAGCAAATCCAACACAAGACAGGAAAAAAAAAACAGAACAATTACAGGACCAGACTACACTCCAAAATACATGAAACAATTACACAGGTACGAAAACAAAAATACCACGCTCTTAAGTCAAAAAGCAAGAACAACACAGGACAGGGAAAAAAAAAAACAGAACAATTACAGGGCTAGACTACCACAAAGGAATGACCTCCCCCCCTCGACAGTTCATGCTGAGCGGCGGAGACCAAGCGCCACAGGAACAGTTCAGGCGGTCTCCCAGCATCCAACGGCCGACGGGTGGTCATAGGGGGCGGAACATGACCGGACGGCTTACCACAGTCCCAGGCACGGAAAGTCCACTCCTCCGGTGGCCGAACCAGATCGCCCAGTGAAACACACAATATGTCGGGTGGCTGACCCGAGGCGCCGAACCGGCGAAACAGTTCCTCAGGCGGCCGACCTGCGTCCCTCAGCCACCAGTACCGGGGGAAAACAGCCCGTGGCGACCTCCCTGGCGAGGACAAAACTCGGGAGAGCTGGGGCGAGTGAAAAGGGACCCCCATGGCCCCCGGCGATGATGCGCAGGGGCGATGACTCTGAAGAGTGGACAGAAGGCAAGGATGAGCCCGAACTGGGTCAGGCGGCGAAGGGACTGCAGCTCCTCCACCGTCTGTGGACCACACCGGCGCTGCACCTCTGCTGGACCCCGATTTGGACCCGGCTGCACCCACGTCGGACCCCGATTGGACCAGAACAGTACCTGCGGTGGACCCCAATTGGGCCTCGGGCGCCCCCTTGTCGGACCCCGATTGGGCCAAAGCAGCTCCCGCAATGGACCCCGATTGGGTCTCAGGCGCACCCAAGTCGGTTCCCGATTGGGCTACGGCAGCCTCCACAACGGACCCCGAGCGGGTCGGTGCAGCTCCGCTGACGACCTCCGCCCCTGAACCTGGAACCTCCAACTCGACGACCCCGATTGGCTCCGTGCCAGTGACACTGCAAGGAAGCCCAGGACACAGAGAAAAACCGGGATCAGTATCACCGGCAGCAACAGAACCCAGCGAGACGAGTTTGGGCGCAGCAGGCGGCTGCCCCTCACTCGCCTCCCCGAGAGGCAGGCAAAAATGCTCCAACATAGGGGACAGAGACACAAGAGGGAGCACTTGCCTGCACTCGGGTTCTGTTGCCGTCCAGAACTCCGTCAATCCAGGCTCAGGGCGAAGAAGTTCATGCGCAGGCTCCAACTCAGCTGCGTCGGGCTCCACAGCTGGCAAGATGGATCCCGCAGCCTGAGGCTCCTCTCGCGCTGATGCCCACGTCGATGACCCGTATGGTGTGGAGGCAGGGGACCCTCGACCCACTGGTTCGGACTGCTCCGGCGAGGAAACCCGGGGACGCTTCATCGTCGGCACAGGTTCCGGGCCGCAGTCCTGGACCAGACTGCCGGCCTCCGTCCACGACGTGGCTGCAGGGCCGGATCCAGGCTTTCCAGCACCACAGGCCCCCTCCTCACCCCGCGACATAGACCTGGCGTCGCGGACCACTCAGCAGAGGGAGATACAGAGGCAGCAGGTTTGGTTATCACAGTTACAGCAGGTGGCGGGAGCTCGGGGGGCTGCGAACCCCGAACTCTGCCCCCAGAAGTCAGACAAGGCATATCATAATTGTGATGGAATGAATGAACTTGCACTTGCCTGCCTCCTGGGGAGAAGATGGTGCCTGCTGCAGTGGGTGGAGACCTCTTTTTGTCCCTCCGGGAGGTAACGGCAGGCCCCTCGGGGCGACGAGGAGGAGCTGCTCAGGAAGGATTGCTGACGGGCCTCGCTGAAGCACGACTCACAGCACTCCCAGCCGCTGGGGATGACGTTGCAGAGGAGGACATGACAGCCGGGGCGACATGGGCACGAGGAGCTGACAGTGCAGCTGGAACAGATGACCCGGGGGCGGCGACTGCAGGGGTTCCCTTCTGTCGTGACGTAAGGGATGCGGCCAACTGGGAGGCTGGGTTCCTCCGATGACCTGGAGCTGGATCCGGATGGGATTCTCATTGGGACTTGGTAGAAGCATGGCGACGAGGCCAACTGGCCAACGGTGCGGCGCGGGACCCAGAAACACATAGCGCTGGGACTGGACAGGCGACAGGAGCTGGATTCTGATCCGCAGGTCTCCTGCTGGGTTTTCCCTCCAGCCTAAGAATCCCCACTCTCGCCAGGGACGCTGTCCTCGCGGGAGGTGAAGGGGTTTCCTGGAGCGCTCTTGCCATCACTTCGCGCTGTGCCACAATCCATGATAACCTCTCGCTCCCCTCCAGAGTAGAGGTAAAGTGGTAACTGCGCAGGGCCCGCTGGGCAAGGCATAAGTGGTAGTCGGCCGCCTCGGAGGGTATGAGACGGGCGGCTTCCTCTAGATAGCCGTCAATCTCCTCTAGCCACTCCGGGCAAAAACCACACTCGCGGGCGGGCATCTCTCTACCAAGTCCAACTTACGGTGAAAACTCCACTCTACGGCAAAAACTCACGGTGAAAAGGCGTCTCGGTGTGGCGTCTCCGTTTAGACGACCTTGGCTGGAGTATACTGTCATGCGGTGACCCTTGCGGGCCACCATAAGACACCAAAAGTTGCCAGTGAGTTTTGCATTTGATGTTTTATTAACAAGACAAGACGAGACACAAAGCTATGAGCCACTGTGAGCAAAAACACACACTACTAAGTACAAGGGATCGTAGGGCTAACCCCAGCCACTACGACCTTAACTGTGGCGTGAACAAGAACACGAACCTGACACGGATGAGGAATGTTTGACGATACTCCAGCATCAATCAGCTGTCAGTGCCCGCTAATAAAACCGGCAGCTAACGAGCTGTGATGCCGAACAGCTGATCGGCTCTGACAGCAGGAAGCCCTGCCGAGCGCTGTCACAATAAGAGCCCGGGGAGCCAGAATGTAATCCACTGCTGTCAAAGCCGGCAGAGATGATGCATAGCCCGAGCGCGGATGAGATCGGCGCTCGGGTTGTGCAACAAAATATTAAGTTAAGGGTACCATCATTTTTGTCCAGGCCTGTTTCATGAGTTTGTTATTTAAAATAATTCTGTTGAACCACAATTCAAAAGCATTGTCTGATTTTCATTGGTTAATTTTCATAGAATTTTTATTTATTACCACTTTTGTCAGATTCAAGTTATTTCTGTGACCATTGTGGGTTTTTCTTTCATTAACAGAGGGGTACCAACAATTTTGTCCACGTCTGTATGTACCCATACAATATATTTTGTATTTGAATCAGCCGTGTATTTGAATCATTACCCTCAGTAATGATTGATATTGTCCTAGTTATATAATGGAGAGGACTGTAGAGGAGCTGAAATAACAAGGCGATTTTTGTATTAAAAACAGGGTTTTTAATGAATAGCTCTTCTATCAAGTCTCATCAGGTGTAGAGCTTGGCAGAAGGCAAGAGAGTGATCTCTGCTCCGCTCGCTGGTTAAATACAAGCACACATAGAGCCACACATTGAAAAAGCTGACATTAGAGCCACACATTGAAAAAGCTGACATCCCCCCGTTATCTTAACCCCCCATAGTTCTGCTATCTCCTCTCCTTGTCTTGGGAGGTGATGGGAACTCCTCCTCTCGCCTTAGGGGGTAAAGGTGTCAAGTCCGTCTCCGCCGCCGCGTCTTGGGAGGTCCATTGACTTTAACCCGACGGGGGAGATCCTTTGTCCTTTCCAGGTGTGAAGTTCCTTACATATGCTGTCACAAAACTTTTCCACTTGTTCTAACATATATAGATATGGGATATAAGAGTCATATATACCACAGGCCCCCCAAACACTAGGAAAGGACACAGAAAGAATCACAGTCTAAAATAACTATGAAATACTACGTGTTACAACTGTTGCCACAGGAGAAGTTTTCTAGCAGCCATGCTCCTAAGAAAGTTCAGTGGTAAACATAACAGCATAGTGAAATCATAAGTAGCCTTAAACTGTTGTAGCACAATTAGTGAATAATTGCGGGGTGGTTGGTATCAGTCCCTGTGCTGTCTGGGCTTTATTCTTCTCCCAAAACTGCTGTAGGTTGGCTTAGGTGTCCCGCTGGGACCTTCTCGTGGTGAATCTGCATTGTGGGAAGGAAAGAGATTATTTGTTCCCTGCCTGGGGGCTGAGACTTTTCCTCTGGGGGGTCTACCACGCCGAGGTGCTCGTGCCAACTGTGCAGGTTCGTCTCTCAGCAAGAAAGCAGGTTTGAGTCTGTCAACACTGACCACTTCCTTTCTGTCCCCATAATCAAGCACAAAGTGTTTGTCACCATTTTCCAGCACTCTGAACGGGCCCTCGTAAACTGGGCATAACGTTGGTTTAATGGCTTCATGCTTAACAAAAACGAACTCAGCGTTTTTTAAAGTTTGAGGAACAAAAACTCGTGGAAAAGAGTGATGAGCTGGACCGTGGAGGGAGTCCGGTCCACTGCTGCCTAAAAACCTTGGGACTGGAAGGTGTCCTGGTTCTGGGTTCTCTGGTAAAAATTCTCCTGGGAGTCTGATAGGCTGGGCAAAAACTAATTCTGCAGGAGAAGCGTCTAAATCCTCTTTAGGTGCTGCACGCAACCCCAATAAAACCCAGGGAAGTTTATTTACCCAATTTGTGTCCGTTAGTGAGGCCCTGAGGGCAGCCTTTAAGGACCTGTGAAAACGCTCGCATAACCCATTAGCCTGAGGGTGATAAGCGGTGGTGCGATGAATTGTTGCCCCTAAACTGTTAGACATGGCTGACCAGAGCTCTGAGATAAATTGAGGCCCTCTGTCTGACGTGATGTCTGATGGAACCCCGAAACGTGCCACCCAGTTTGCTAGAAAAACGCGAGCGACTTCCTCCGCTGTGGTTGACGCTAGAGGGACTGCCTCTGGCCAGCGCGTGGTGCGGTCTATCATTGTTAACAGGTGTGTGAAACCTTGGGAGGAAGGTAGCGGCCCCACGAGGTCGACGTGAATGTGGTCGAATCTTCTAGCAGGAATTGGAAAAGGCTCCAGAGGGGCTTTTGTGTGTCTGTGTATTTTGGCGCGTTGACAAGGAATGCAAGTTTTTGCCCATTCTTTTACGTTTTTGCGCAGGCCTGGCCACACAAACTTTTCAGCAACCATTTTGACCGAGGCGCGCACACCTGGGTGCGCGAGGGAGTGAATTGCGTCGAAAATGCGGCGGCGCCAAGCAGCTGGTACTAACGGGCGAGGTCGGCCGGTTGAAACGTCGCATATTGGTCCCGGGCTGGTGGTCGCCGGACCAAGCTCCGCACACACTTCGAAGTGGCGGAGTCGAGTTTGGAGACGATATGGTAAAACTTAATATCGTCTGCTGTGATGCCCGCCAGTATAAACTGGGCTTCAGCTTGCTGAAACCAAGAGGCGGGGTCTTCTCGCCAGAAGTCTGGCAGGTTGACAGCAACGGCGTTCGTGCACACCATCACTGTTGTGCCCGCCGGGTGAGAGTGCCTTGCCTCGGCACTCGCGGCGGTGCTGGAGCTCGGTTGAGCTCTCTCAGTGCCCCCTGCCGTGGGGAACAGCTGTCTGCTTGTTCCCTCGTCTGCGTCGTCGCTGGCGTATGCCCGAGTCACCATGGATGAGCAGCTTGAAGAACGCCTCCGGTTCATATTCTCGCGTCAAGGTCACCAGTGTAGAGGAGCTGAAATAACGAGGCGATTTTTGTATTAAAAACAGGGTTTTTAATGAATAGCTCTTCTATCGAGTCTCATCAGGTGTAGAGCTTGGCAGAAGGCAAGAGAGTGATCTCTGCTCCGCTCGCTGGTTAAATACAAGCACACATAGAGCCACACATTGAAAAAGCTGACATTAGAGCCACACATTGAAAAAGCTGACATCCCCCCGTTATCTTAACCCCCCATAGTTCTGCTATCTCCTCTCCTTGTCTTGGGAGGTGATGGGAACTCCTCCTCTCGCCTTAGGGGGTAAAGGTGTCAAGTCCGTCTCCGCCGCCGCGTCTTGGGAGGTCCATTGACTTTAACCCGGCGGGGGAGATCCTTTGTCCTTTCCAGGTGTGAAGTTCCTTACATATGCTGTCACAAAACATTTCCACTTGTTCTAACATATGTAGATATGGGATATAAGAGTCATATTGTGGGGAGACTTGAATAACGAAACCGAATTGTCTTTCATTCCAGTTTATTCAAGTAATCATTCCACTGTCTGCTCTCATTCTTGAGCAGCGAACAAAGAGAGTGAACACACCAAAGTTCTCTCATTTAAACATTCTGACATCAAACCATTTCCCTCGCGGGGGAAATCACACATCTCTCTCAAAATCTCTTTATTCACATTCATTAGCCTTTTATTTACATAACTCCCCCTTCTCTCTTCTCGAGCCTCAGTGGTCAGGAAGTCTTCTGTCCCCTGTCCTCCGCAGGGGGTCCAGGCTCTGTGGCTCCGCACCACAGGGGGCTGGCTCTCCTTCATCGTGGTTAAATCACATATGCAGTGTCCAACATATACATGTCTCACAACACAGCCATATAACCCCCCCCAAACGATGAAGAACAGACTAATTCCTAAAATTAAATAGCACCTTACTCACTACTGAATAATCAACACCAACATTCAGTCTGTGCGCCGCTTGGGCTTCAGCCGTCTGCCGAATCTGCTGTGCGTTGGCCCCGCCTTGCCTGCGGTGCGTTTCTGCTTCGGGTCTGTTGACTGAGGGAGAGAGTGATTAATTGCCCCCTGCGGGGGCCTGCCTCGTCAAGGCGCCACTGCGACCGGTACAGACACGTCCTTCATGACAAAAGCAGGTTTTAGTCTGTCAATACTGACTGTCTCTTTTCTGTCTCCAAAATCTAGCACAAATTGCTTATCACCTGCCTCCAGCACTCGAAATGGCCCTTCGTAAGGTGGTTTGAGCGTTGCTTTTAGGGCTTCGCGCCTGACAAAAACAAAATCGGCATTTTTCAAAGCCTTGGGGACGAAAACTCGTGGAAAAGCGTGATGAACCGGACCCGGGAGCGTGTCTGCCCCCGTGCCGACTAACGGTCCCAGAGCCGAGAGAGGTGGGGGCTCTGGGTGCTCTGGTAAAAACTCGCCCGGCAGCCTCAGAGTTTGTGCGAATACCAGCTCCGCTGGGGAGGCGTCTAAGTCCTCTTTAGGCGCAGAACGCAACCCTAATAAAACCCATGGAAGTTTATTCACCCAATCTGCATCCGTGAGCGACGCTCTGAGTGCTGCCTTCAAAGACCTATGAAAACGCTCGCATAAACCATTGGCCTGAGGGTGGTAAGCCGTAGTGCGGTGAATTTTGGCTCCTAAGCCGTTGGCCATCGCTGACCACAGCTCAGAGATGAATTGCGGTCCTCTATCGGACGTAATGTCCGACGGAACCCCGAAGCGCGCCACCCAAGCCGTTAAAAAAACGCGAGCCACCTCCGCGGCCGTGGTCGTCGCAAGTGGGACCACTTCCGGCCAACGTGTGGTGCGGTCCACCATTGTCAAAAGATACGTGAACCCCTGTGATGCCGGTAGGGGGCCCACAAGGTCGACGTGCACATGGTCGAACCTTCTGGCCGGAATGCGGAACGGTTCTAACGGGGCTCTTGTGTGCCTGTGAATTTTGGCCCGTTGACAGGAAATGCAGGTTTTTGCCCATTCCTTCACGTGCTTGCGCAGGCACGGCCAAACAAACTTTTCCGCCACTAGTTTCACCGACGCGCGCACCCCCGGGTGCGCCAGTGAGTGGACCGAGTCAAAAACACGGCGGCGCCACGTGGCCGGAACCACCGGACGCGGGCGCCCCGTCGACATGTCGCAGATCAGGGGGGGCATACCGGTTTGTAAACACTTGCTCTCCAGCCTCAACCCTGTTGGTCCAGACTGGAGCGCGCGCACGTCTGCGTCCGCCCCCTGGTCCGCTGCCATGGCTGCGTAATCTATACCCACGTGCACCGGGGCTGCGCGCGCCACCGTGCCGCTCTCCTGCGGCGCGGTCACGGTGGCCCGTTCTGCCTCTGCGCGTGTTGGGGTCGTGAACGCGCGTGAGAGACAATCCGCTACTACATTGAATTTGCCCGCGACGTGCCTAATGGCAGTGGTAAATTCCGAGATTGCGGCCAGCTGCCTCTGCTGCCTGCCGGACCACGGGTCTGAAATTTTGGCCATGGCGTATGTGAGCGGCTTGTGGTCCACATAAGCGGTGAAGCACCGTCCTTCCAGCCAGAACTGGAAATGACGAATAGCCAAATGCAGCGCCAACAGTTCTCTGTCAAACGCGCTGTATTTTCGTTCAGCCGCGCTTAAAGATTTGCTAAAGAAAGCCAAAGGCTGCCAAACTCCGGCTACCTGTTGCTCAATAACGGCCCCTATGGCTAAATCTGAAGCGTCTGTCGTCAGCGCGATACGTGCTGCAGGGTCTGGGTGGGCCAGGAGCGCAGCGTCAGCCAAGGCTTTTTTAACCTCTGTGAACGCGCGCTCCCGCTCCGGGGACCATTCGACCGCCTGGGTCGGTTTTTGTTTTTTGAGCGCGGCATATAACGGTTGCATGATTTGAGCTGCGTGGGGCAGGAATCGGTTATAAAAATTCACCATCCCCAAGAATTCCTGTAGTGATTTGACCGTTTGTGGACGGGAAAAATCCGCTACCGCGCGTACTTTCTCTGGTAACGGAACCGCTCCCTCCGGGGAGACGCGGTGACCCAAAAAATCGATCCGCTCGACGCCGAACTGGCACTTGGCTGGGTTAACTATTAAGCCGTGCTCTCCCAGCCTCCTAAAAACTGCTGTGAGGTGCGTTTCGTGTTCATCCTCTGAAGTACTCGCGACCAAAATGTCGTCGAGGTACACAAACACGAAAGGGAGATCGCGTAACACGGCATCCATCATCCGCTGAAATGTTTGCGCCGCCCCTTTGAGACCAAACGGCATGCGTAAAAATTCGAAAAGTCTGAACAGGGTTATTACCGCTGTTTTAGGAATGTCCTCCGGTTGGACCGGGACTTGGTGATAGCCGCGAACTAGATCAATCTTTGAAAAAATGCGCGCCCCCGCCAGGTGCACCGAAAAATCCTGAATGTGCGGGATGGGATAACGATCGTGCGCCGTAGCGTTGTTTAGCCTGCGGTAATCCCCGCACGGTCTCCAGGAGCCATCGGCTTTCGGTACCATGTGCAGCGGCGAAGCCCACGGGCTCTTCGACCTACGAACGATGCCCAGCCTCTCCAGGCTGGCGAACTCCTCGCGCGCAATGGCAAGCTTAACTGCATCCAAGCGCCGAGCTTTTGCAAACACGGGAGGACCAGAAGTGGGGATAAAGTGTTTCACCCCGTGCTTCGCGACCGTCGCTGAAAAAGTGGGCACAGTGAGCGCTGGAAATTGGGTGAGGAGTGTGTGAAACTTACCACCTGCTGTAGCGACGTGGGTCTGTACTGGTGGCGGGGACACTCGAGCTGAACAGGGGAGAGAGTAAAAAGAGAGTGCATTTACCAGCCGTCTATTAGCAAGATCAACTAACAGATTGTGTGAACACAAAAAATCCGCGCCCAACATGTTGAAACTCACCGCCGCTATCACAAAAGTCCATTCATATGTGCGGCCATGTAAGCATAAAGGCAAGGTCCTTCTCCCGTAGGTGTTGATGTTCGAGCCATTTGCCGCTGTAGCTCCGCTACCGTGGGGTCCAGCCACCCGGTCCGCGTATGTTGGGGTGATGAAGCTCACTTGTGCTCCGGTGTCGATGAGGAACTCTCGTCCGGAGCGCGCATCCGTGATGTAGAGCAGCTTGTTGCGTTCTCCGAGGGTCGAAGCTGCTAGCGACCCCCGGTCTTGCCGTTTCCCAAACTCCTGAAGATGCAGGGCGGCACACACCTGCGTGCCTTCTCTGCGAACCTCCGATGGTAAAAGCAGAGATCTTCTCCTCCGCTGTGTCGTGCCCGTGCCTCTGCCGCCGAGCTATTGGCTCCCCCTCGTCGCGGCCGTGTTGCCGCCGTCGTCGGCCAGTCTGGTTCTGCCGCCTCTGGCTCCCCGCTGTCTCGGGTCGCTGCTGTGGTTGCTTGCCCGCCGCAGGCGTCCAGGATCCCATCTGCCTCCTGGGCCAGCTCCCGGAACTCCTCCAGGGTGTGACACTTTTTGCCGGCCAGCGTGCTTCTCGCATGCGCCGGGAGGTTGGAGAGGAAGATGAACTGAAAAATGAAATCATCATTGTCCAACCCTCTCAGCTGTATCATCTCCTCCATCAGGGCGCTCGGCCTGTGTCCACCTTGGTCTAGCAAAGACAGGATCCTCCTCGCCCTCACTTCAGCCGAGGGGGTGAAAAACTTGATGAGGGTGGATTTCAGCTTGCCGTACCTGTCGGTCGCGGGTGGCTGCTCCACCAAGCTTTGCACGCACCGAGCTGTGCTGTTGTCCAGTTTAGCGACGACATGGTGGAACTTAGTGTCATCCACCGTTACTCCTGCGAGCGCGAACTGCGACTCTGCTTGCAGAAACCACGACCGTGGGTTATCCTGCCAGAAATAAGGCAGCTTAACGGCCACTGCGCTCACCAGCTCTGAGCGCTGTGAGTCCGGGACCCTGAGAATTTCTTCGTTCATTCTCAACGTCGTCAGTCACCAATGTGGGGAGACTTGAATAACGAAACCGAATTGTCTTTCATTCCAGTTTATTCAAGTAATCATTCCATTGTCTGCTCTCATTCTTGAGCAGCGAACAAAGAGAGTGAACACACCAAAGTTCTCTCATTTAAACATTCTGACATCAAACCATTTCCCTCGCGGGGGAAATCACACATCTCTCTCAAAATCTCTTTATTCACATTCATTAGCCTTTTATTTACATAACTCTCCCTTCTCTCTTCTCGAGCCTCAGTGGTCAGGAAGTCTTCTGTCCCCTGTCCTCCGCAGGGGGTCCAGGCTCTGTGGCTCCGCACCGCAGGGGGCTGGCTCTCCTTCATCGTGGTTAAATCACATATGCAGTGTCCAACATATACATGTCTCACAACACAGCAATAATATGACCTTAACTATGGCGTGAACAAGAACACGAACCTGACACGGATGAGGAATGTTTGACGATACTCCAGCATCAATCAGCTGTCAGTGCCCGCTAATAAAACCGGCAACTAACGAGCTGTGATGCCGAACAGCTGATCGGCTCTGACAGCAGGAAGCCCTGCCGAGCGCTGTCACAATAAGAGCCCGGGGAGCCAGAATGTAATCCACTGCTGTCAAAGCCGGCAGAGATGATGCATAGCTCGAGCGCGGATGAGATCGGCGCTCGGGTTGTGCAACAAAATATTAAGTTAAGGGTACCATCATTTTTGTCCAGGCCTGTTTCATGAGTTTGTTATTTAAAATAATTCTGTTGAACCACAATTCAAAAGCATTGTCTGATTTTCATTGGTTAATTTTCATAGAATTTTTATTTATTACCACTTTTGTCAGATTCAAGTTATTTCTGTGACCATTGTGGGTTTTTCTTTCATTAACAGAGGGGTACCAACAATTTTGTCCACGTCTGTATGTACCCATACAATATATTTTGTATTTGAATCAGCCGTGTATTTGAATCATTACCCTCAGTAATGATTGATATTGTCCTAGTTATATAATGGAGAGGACCATTTATTGTGAAAGGTTGTTACGTTTTGTACATTCAAAACAACCTCTACAAGCAGCCCTGGTTAGGTTATAAAGTCTGATAGCTGTAAGTAGGAAGGACCTGCGGAACCTCTCGGTCGCGCACCTAGGATGGTACAGCCTGCTGCTAAATGAGCTCCTCAGTGCGTTCAGCGTGTCCTGCATGGGGTGGGACTCAGACTCCAGCAGAGATGACAGCTTAGCCACCATCCTCCTCTCTCCTATCTCCTCCACTGGGTCGAGGTGCCGCTCCCAAACAGAGCAGAGATATACTGTGGGTTGGTGTGATGACGTCACCAGCCGGCTGTGTCATCACGCCACTACCTGTTATAAATCTCTTTATAACATTCAACCCCCCTTGGAAAAAACACAGAACACATCAATCAATTGTTACCCTCCCCTATTGAGCATAAATAACAACATTTAACAATCTTAACTAGGATTAGTGGGTGGACCGCCGCTTAACCCAATGCGGCTGAGTGGATTATTCTGCCATTCATCCTGGCAGCCGTGCTCCTAACTAATCAGTCCTCTTTTTTTTCTGACAGTCTTCCATTGGAAAGGCAGTTCTGCTGGAGGGGCCTTGTAGCAGACTTGTGGTGGAGGCACCCTTTGGCGGTGCCAATTCCAGCAGGCCCGGGTGCCATCCCTCTGGAGCCATGGCACACTCGTCAACAGTGTCCCAGCCTGGATCCCACATCAGCTGGATCGGCTCCAACGGTGCATCCCAATGTACAGCAGCTACTTGCACCTCCCACAGGCGGCTGGCCCACTGTCCCGATCCATCCGCCATCTGAATGGTGCCTGGTCTCAACTGTGCCGCTATCTTCATATGTGTCGGTGACGATGTTATGGCCGACTGTGAACTTGGTCACTTGGTTCTGTGGACCCGGACCCAGTTCATCACTGTGAGTGGCACTCTGTATGGCTGTATTCGGCGTTGTGGTTCTAACTGTGTGGTGTTATATATGAGAATTGTGTGTTGAGACTTGCCGTAGCTGAGCCGGGGGGTTGGGGGGTGGGCTACGACCAGAGTATATATTGTGTTGGATGTGGAAAATAAAGGAGTTCAGTGTTCAGCAGAGTGAAGCCTCCATCTCCTATTATTCAGACATAACATTTGGTGACGAGGAAAAATGGGCACGTGTGTCAGACAGCCACCTCCTTTCCTGTAGTCCCTGGGAACACCGGCTATACCATGGAACGGCTGGAGGAGCATTTTTGATGTGTATGTGACAGCGGTTGGACTTGGTGGTGCCAGCGAGAAAAGACGGAGGAATTTGTTGGTCCACTACCTTGGCACAGAGGGGGAGCGGATATTTTTTGGGCTGTGTGGCGACGGTTCACTGGAAAATGGACTGGTGCTAATGGGCAATACCTTCAGTGACCATTCCATCATCACTGAGCGGAGGTATGAATTGTTTGACCGCCAACAGCGAACGGGTGAGTCCACACAGTTGTTTATTATGGAGCTCCGCAGTTTAGCGAGGGAGTGAGCTTTTGGGCCTATTGAAGACGAGCTAGTGCGAGATAAGCTAGCTCACAGCACCAACAACGAGTAGCTGAGAAAGAAGGTAAAGATAACTAGGTAAGCCCTCTCGCTGGAACACGTGTTGGACTTGGTCAAGCAAAGGGAGTCCACAGCCCTACGAAAGCTAACAGCGGGGGCTAACAAAGAGTTGGTTGTCCGTAATTTTCCGCTTAACTCGGCGGTTAGCATGCTAGCTAAACTTCAAGGGCGGGCTAAGAAGAAACGGCACACAAAAGAGCGAGACAGGGCCCACAACGTCACTCCTAGCTCAGTAATGGTGGAACCCAGTAGCACCGGACACATGTGTGTAGTGCATATAGGGAAGGGACCATTAAAATGGCATGTGCTTGGGCTCGACAGAGTCGACATGCCCCTTATGATGGATTTGGGGGCTGGTAGGTCTATCCTGTGTGTGGCCATGCTGAGAAGACTCTTCCCCAAAAAGACCATCAACATGAGTGCAGTGAAGATGTTCGGGTATGGGCATGCAGAGATCAAGATGGTGGGCACGGCAGATTTCTCTGTTATGTGTGGGGCGAAGACGGTGCCCAATTTCACTTTCCAGGGTGGCACGCCAGTGGGCGGACCTGTTGGGAGTCGACCTGCTGAGTGAGCTGGGTTTTTCCATAAAGGATGCGGAGGGCTCAACGGTACTAACAGTGTGTCCCGATTGGCACCTCTGCTGGCCAGCATTATTTAGAGGTTAGGGTGTATCAGAGCATTTCATCACTGCCCGCTCATTGACATGAGCGTGGCACCGAAAATTCAGCCACTGCGGCGCCTCCATCTGGCGCTGCAGGAGGATGTCATGGCAGAACTGTTCAAGTCACTGGAGGCTGGCATCATCGAGCGGGTGGATGCATCACCCTGGATATCCAACATCGTGGTGGCCAGGAAGGTGGGGGGCGGCATCAGACCGTGCATTGACCTCTGGG
The DNA here is from genome assembly GCA_020510985.1 of Pholidichthys leucotaenia. NCBI lineage: Eukaryota > Metazoa > Chordata > Actinopteri > Cichliformes > Pholidichthyidae > Pholidichthys > Pholidichthys leucotaenia. The sequence continues at coordinate 377,798,452 of CM035839.1, forward strand.
TGGTGAATAAAGCTATTATCCTACCCTCTCCCGACCATGGAGGAGCTCACGGCAATGTTCAGCGGGTCACAGATATTCATGAAGCTGGATCTCTGCCAGGGTTACCTGCAGTTGCCTCTCCATCCTGCCAGCAGGAACCTGACTGCATTCGTGGCCCATATGGGGTCTTCAGGTACACCCAAATGCCACTTGGTCTGAGCTCAGCACCCAGCTGCTTCCAGAAAATTATGGCAACAATTTTGGCCGGTTTCAAGGATGTGGTAGCCTACTTGGACAACATTGTGGTGCACGGCACGTCGTGGGAGGAGCATGATGAGCGGCTAGAGCGGGTCCTGGCGACACTCCAGGAACACAGGGTCACACTGAATAGTGAAAAATGTATCTTTGCGGCGGACACCATAGAGTTTATGGGGTTCTGGCTGACCGGAAGGGGGCTTCAGCCCCTGCATTCGAATGTGGAGGTGGTCCTGCGCATTCCGGACCTCTCTACACCTGCACAGATATCATCATTTCTGGGTCTGGTGAACTTCTATGGTTGGTTCATCCCTAACTACTCAGAGACGACTGAACCCCTCCGGACTCTGTTGAAACAGGATACGCCATGGGAATGGACTCCAGCCTGCTCGGTGATGGTTGCCAAGTTGAAGCAAAAGCTGACTTCTCCACCAGTGTTGGCTCATTTTGACCCGAACCAGAAGACCACTGTGACCTGCGACACTTTGGGTTCGGCGCTGGGGGAAGTTATGTCCCAGATTCGAGACGGCACAGAACGCCCAGTGGCGTTTGTGTCAAGGTTCCTCTCGGCGGTGGAGCAAAAGTATGCTGTGGGTGAAAGGGAAGCGCTGGCCTGCGTCTGGGCATGTGAGCGGTGGCACATTTATCTCTATGGGCGCTGTTTTACCCTGAGGACGGACCACCGGGCGCTCACAACCCTGCTGGAGACGTCGGGGTCAGGGCACAGACCACTGAGGCTCTACAGGTGGTCTGAACGACTGAGGGCTTAAAATTTCACCCTCCAGTTCACTCCGGGCAAGGAGAATATCGTGGCAGACCTCCTGTCCCACGCCACGGTCAATTCCACACTACTGGGTGACAGCGACGACGACCCAGTTGAGACAGACCTAATTAACGCATTGCACGGAACCCTCCAGGATATGGTGTCTCCCCAGGAACTCCGAGCGGAATCGGAACGAGATCCAGTACTGATACAACTATGCTCGGTGATTAGAGGGGGTTGGCCCGCAAAGGTGCAAGGGAAATTGGCACCTTATCATCGAGTCAAAGATGAATTAAGCTGCTGGAATGACGTGAGTGTGGCAAGGGGACACTGTGCCCTGATCCCATTGTCCCTGAGGGCACGTGTCCTGACAATGCTACATGAAGGCCATTTGGGCGTGATCAGAGTGAAGCAGCGCAGTAGGGACTCAGTCTGGTGGCCGGGTATTGATAAAGACATTGAGACCATAGTGAAACACTGCGTGTCATGTTTGGAGAGCGGCAAGACTGGCGGGCTCCCCCCACCACCCTGCGGCTGGTGCCGTATCCGGAAGGAACCTGGAGATACGTTGAGCTGGATATCTGTGGCGATCTACATGCAGCACCCTCGAATAGCCGGTTCCTGCTCGTGGCCTATGACCTGTTCTCGAAATGGCCGGAGGTGCTGCCGACTAACTCAGTCATGACAGATGTGGTCACGAATTTCCTGACGTCCCTGTTTGCCAGATGGGGAATACCGAGCATGACAACAATGGACAATGGCCCGCAGTTGAAGCGTTTGAGGAATTCCTGTGTAGTAGGGGTGTGGAACATGTCAAGACTGCGTTCTATCACCCCCAGGCCAATGGGGGTGTGGAGCGGTTTAATAAAATGCTGAAGAACAGACTAAGAGCGCATTTGGGGGATGGTTTTGCATTTCCGGATGCCTTATAGAGCACACTGCTTCACTACAGGGCGACGGCCCACGCCACAATAGGCTGTTCTCCGGCGGCCCTCATGCTGGGACATGAAATGCTCCTGCCGGTGGATCGACTGAGGCCGCCCATGACTCGTTCCACAGGGAATGTGGACGCAGTACAGGGCCGTGTTGCCAATCAACAACGCAAAATGAAATGGCAGTTTGATAGGAAGCACAGGGTGAGAAGTCATGGACTGAGAGTGTCAGACAGGGTGTGGATCAAGTATCTGAACCGCTCCCATAAAGTGCAACTGCTGTGGACGGGGCCACTGCGGATTGTGAGGCAACGGGGCCAGGACACGTTTATACTCACAGATGGTTTGCGGTGGCACTCTAGCAGACTTAGGAAGTCACTGCCAGAACAGAGGACTGAAAGGACATCGGGCCGGCCTGATATGGGTTGGAGCTGGTGGGACTGGAATGATGAGGGGTCCCAGGTGAGACCGACGGTGCTAGGTGCAGGGTCCCCTCCTAGGGGACATCCAGCTAGAGTTCATCGGAGGTCGAGGTACCTGGAGGACTTTGTGTTGGGAACTGTTATGTTTGATGCCGGTTGGGACTCATCATCATCATCATAGCAGTCTGTCGTGGGTGACAATGACTGTTTCATTTAGGTCTGATCAGATTCCTCCACACAGCTCTGTCCTTAGCCTTCCGCTGCCAGGAACTCCTGTCTATGTCCAACGTCTTCAAGTTTCTTTTTACAGTGTCTTTAAATCTGAGCCTTGGTCTACCCTGATTGCGTTTGCCCTCGCATAACTGTGAGTAGAGTAACTGCCAAGGGAGACGCTGGTGGTCCATCCTCTCAACATGTCCGAGCCATCTCAGGTTCATCTGTATTAGCATGTCCTCCACTGATGGTAGACCAGCTTGTTTCCACACTTCTATGTTGGTTATCTTGTCTTTCCATGAGATGTTCATTATGGCTCGAAGGTGTCTCATCATGTACGCGTGGAGTTTCTTCACCTGCACTCTGTAGACAGTCCAAGTTTCAGCACCATACAATAGAGTAGCCAGTACTGTCGCTCTGTACACTTTGCATTTCACACAGATAGACACATGTCGATTGTTCCACAGTCTCTCCCTCAAGTTTCCAAACACAGTGCTCGCTCTTCCCATTCTGAGAGATAGTTCATCCTCCAGCCTAGCATTCTCTGAAACAGTACTCCCTAGGTACTTGAAAGTCTTGCACTTGACTAGTGGCTCTGTACCAATGCTGATTTCTTCTGGTAGTGATGGTGATAACTGGAACTTTGGTGGTTGATAAAGGCACTCTGTCTTCTTGATGTTGATTTGGAGGCTGAATTGGCTAGCTGCTCTTGCAAATTTCTCCACTAAAGATTGCATATCTTCCACACTGTGTGCAACTAGAGCACTGTCATCGGCAAAGAGCATTTCTCTTACTACCTTTATCGATGTCTTACTCTTGGCTTTAAACTGTGCCACATTGAACAAGTCTGCTTCTTTCCTTGTTTGAATGTATACTCCTTCTGAAGTGTCTCTGAAGGCCACCTCAAGCATGGCTGCCAGATATAGCGAGAAGAGTGTAGGTGCCAGCACACACCCTTGTTTCACCCCGTTGTTTACTGAAAAGTCTTTAGTTATTGAACCACTCATTGCCACGTTTGCTTGCATACCTGTATGGAGTGCCTCGATCAGACTGACAAACTTCTCTGTACAACCATATTTCTTGAGTACCTGCCAAAGTCCTTGTCGCGAAACAGTATCGAAGGCTTTACTGAAGTCTATGAAGACTACATAAAGTGGCATGTTCTGTTTGATACACTTTTCTTGAACCTGTTTCAAGCAGAAAAATCATGTCCATTGTGCTTCTTCCACTTCTGAAGCCACACTGGGTTTCCAGTAGTACATTCTGCGAGACGCGTTAACTGAGTCTGTTAAATAGTACACGTGAGAGAATCTTACCAACAGTGGCTAGCAGTGATATACCTCGGTAATTTCCACAATCTTTCCTGTCACCTTTCTTGAACAAAGGCACAATACTTGCATCCTTCCAGCCTTGAGGTACTTTCTGGGCATCCCATATCTCTTGGATGAGCTTGTGCAGGCAGTTGGTCAGCTGAACACCACCAAATTTCCACACTTCTGCTGGAATTCCATCCCTCCCTGGAGCTTTACCATCCTGTGTTGTCCTGATGGCTGCCATTAGTTCATCAAAATTTGGTGGTTCATCCAGACTTGATACAGCTGGTTGCTGCACTAGAGCTTCTTTAGCCTCTTCAGTGAGATCTCCAGGGTTGTTTAGTAGTTGGTCAAAGTGGTCTGCAAATCTGTCCAGGATCTTGTCTTTCTCCTGCAAAACCATTTCACCATCCAAAGCCTTTAGTTGGATCACTCCTCTTGGTTTAGGGCCGTAGATTTCTCTCAAACCTGTGAAGAATGTTTTCATGTCCTTCCTGTCTGCTGCAGTTTGAAGTTTCTCTTCTTTTTCATCCCACCAGTTGGACTTCATCTCTCTGGTGTATTTCTGTAGCTCACTCTGAGCCATTGAGTATTTCATCTTCTTCGACCTTGTGCTACACTGTAGGTTTTCCTGCCTAGCTGTATTTCTCGCTTCTAGTAGTTTCTTCAGGTGTTCATCATGCTAATCAAACCAATCTTGATGTTTCCTCTCAGGGTAGCCTAATACATCACTCGTAGTCTGATACACTGTATCCTTCAGTGTTGCCCATTTCTCTTCTGTGTCATTCTCTGAGTTGTTCCTGTCCCAGTCTTTCAAGTTTTCATCCATTTCCTGTGTAAGTTCTTCCTGCTTCTTTTGGCCTTTCAGTGCACTAGTGTTTAGCTTCCGTGGTGGTTTCGCACCCATCCTGCAGTGCTGTTTTCATCTCCAAATCCTTAATCTAGATCTCAGCATAACATAATCAGTACCACAGTCCATGCCTCTCATTGCTCTGGTGTCCAATACATCCCTTATGTCTCTCTGTCTGACTATGATGTAGTCTAATGAGTGCCAGTGCTTGGATCTTGGGTGCATGTCTTCTTGTGTGTGTCCTTGTGCTTAAATAGAGTGTTGGTTATCACAAGGCTGTACTCTGAACATAGTGCAAGTAGAAGTTCTCCATTAGCATTGCGCTTGCCTACTCCATGACTGCCTAGCACTCCTTATTTTCTCAGAGTCCAAACCAACTCTGGCATTAAAATCTCCAACGAGTATCAGCCTGTCATCAGTCAGTACACGCCTGATAGTCTCATGTAAATCACTGTAGAACTCTTCCTTCACCTTCTCTTGTTGGTCATTGTTGGGGCATATACGCTGATGAGTGTGGCATACATCTTCCGCTGTAGTGGGAGTTTCATAGTCATTATCCTGTTGTTGATTGGCACCGGTTCCTCATCAAGCATTGCTGCTATCTCCTTTCTAACTGCAAAGCCTACTCCTGCTTCTCTCCTTTCTTGAGTTGATCTCCTACTCCAAAAGAAGACGTACCCATGGTCTTCCAAGCTGTCATAGCCAGGCAATCTTGTTTCACTAAGTGTAGCTATGTCTACATTATACCTGTTCACTTCCAGGGCCACAAGCGCAATCTGTCTTTCTGGGCGCTGTGATGTTGTTCAGTCCAACAGAGTGTGTACATTCCATTCTGCTACACACAAGGCTGCTGTTTTCCTCTTCTTTTGTCTTCCTGCTCCTAGTTTACTTTTCACTGCCTGTCGGAGTGTGAACAGATCAGTGCGGACCTTGTAAGCCCGGGCGACATCCGAGCCGGTATGAGTTGCTTTCTGATTGACCATTTCATGAAACTGCTGGCAAAGTATTTGAGTACTGCTAGCTTTTGCTGGACTAGTAGCACATTCTTGGCAGATAAAGGTATTATCAGTGGCAAGGACAAGCCAAGACAAACTGACTCCAGTATCTGTTGCAGTGACTGACCAGATGATAGGTTTGTTTATCTCTGCTGTTTGTGTAGTGCGTGTCACAATGCACCGACTGGCACAGTCCACCACAGACCTTGCGACAGATGTGTTTATCTGCCAGGACGTCCAGTCTCACCCTGTGTAACTGGGAGTGGTCCACCACAGACCTGTGGCAGATGTTGTTTTTAGTTCTGCCAGGATGCCCTGTTTCACCTTCCACGCCCTCAGAAGGGCGGGGATGCCGGTTGAGTTGCTGACGGCCCGACCCATGAGACAGGTAGTACCGGTTTTCATGGTTATCGGGTAGCAAGCAAGCCAATGCCTGACCTGACACAAAAAAAGGATGTAAGTCTCAGTTAAAAGCTGCCAATTTCTGACCAAAAAAAGTGGAATTTTATGGGTAAGAAGCTGCAACTTTAGCAAAAAGACAAAAGAAGGTGTAAATTTCCAACTGTTTACAACCTAAAACGCTGCAGATATAAGATTTGAGTAAAATGCTGCAAGTTTAAGCTTTTTCTTTTTTTTTACTGCAAATTAAAGAGTAAGAAAAGTTCTAAATTCATGAGGCTGCAAAATTATGAATAATAAAAAGCTGCAAATTTTCAAGTAAGAAGCTGCACATTTCTGAGTAGAATGGCTCTAACGCTGCAGGAAAATCCTGCAAATTTATAAAAAAAATCCTCACATTTACAAAAGAATGTTTCTAATTTACATGGAAAAAGGATATGATAAATTGCCGTGTTGGCCATTTTTTTTTAAAAGACAGCCATGAGGAGGAACTAAGCGGTGATGTTCGGAGGTGTTAACCCTTTGAGCGTGTATGGTGCACTTCTGCACCTGTCAGCGGATCAGTCTAAACAAAGCCTGTACAGCTGAATAGAGTGTGAAATGTACAAACCTTTTAACACCATTTGGTGGCCGAGAGGTGTGGCTTTTCATTTACCGTGAGAACTGGAAATGGTCCAATGCAATAAGTAGGTCAAATCAGCGTTTGAAGCCCCCCTTTCATGTTGCTGTTTGACAGGAGGAAACAGGATGGCGAAAAAAATGCTCTCAGCTGAAGAGGTATTAAGATAAGATAAGCCTTTATTAGTCCCACAACGGGGAAATTCCAGGACTGCAACAGCACAGGGATAGCAACACTCAGAGCAACAATCAGAAGGCAAGAAAAAAAAAAAACAAGCAAGCAAGAGCAGCTAATATACATATGTACATATTACTATGAAATATATATATACACACACACACACACAGACACACAGTGCAGAGCATTGTAGCTGGATGGAATAAATATATGAATATATGAACACACAGTGCAGAGCATTGTAGCTAGATGGAATAAATATGTAAATATATAAACACCCACAGTACGGAGCATTGCAGCTAGGTGGAATAAATATGCAAGTATATAAACACACACAGTGTGGAGCAATGTAGCTAGATGGAATAAATATATAGATATATAAATATAAACACACCCAGTGCTGAGCATTGTAGCTAGATGAAATAAATATATAGATATATAAATATAAACACACCCAGTGCAGAGCATTGTAGCTAGATGGAATAAATATGTAAATATATAAACACACACAGTGCAGAGCATTGTTGCTAGGTGGGATGAAACAGCATAACCGTCTATTTAGTTATCCTACATGGTATGATTATGTGCCCATACATATTCTCACCCTCCATAGCGACCGGTATGTTCCTAGTTGTATGCCGGAGAGGACCATTGTGTAAGTCTATTGCATCTTTTGCATTCAAAAAAAAAACTATTAGTTTGTTACGTCTTTTTGCTATCTCTGCGAGCAGCCCTGCTTAGGTTGTACAGTCTGACAGCCGTTGGTAGGAAGGACCTACGAAACCTCTCGGTTGTGCACCTGGGATGATGTAGTCTGCTGCTAAATGAGCTCCTCAGTGCATCCAGTATGTCCTGCATAGGGTGGAACTCGGACTCCAGCAGAGATGACAGTTTAGCCACCGTCCTTCTCTCTCCTATCTCCTCCATTGGATCAAGGCGTTGCCCCAGGACAGAGCTAGCTTTCTTAATCAGTTTGTTCAGTCTCTTCCTATCGGCTGCAGTGATGCCACTGCCCCAGCAGACCACTCCAAAAGTGATGGCTGATGCCACCACCGTGTCATAGAATGACTTCAGCAGCGCCCCTTGTACACCAAAAGACCTGAGTCTCCTCAGCAGGAACAGCCTGCGCTGTCCCTTCTTGTAGAGTGCGTCAGTATTGTGTGACCAGTCTAGTTTATTGTTCAGATGAATACCCAGGTACTTGTAGGATGTCACCATCTCGATGTCTGTTCCCTGTATATTTACTGGTGCTGTGAGGGGCTGCCCATGCCTGCGGCAGTCCACCACCAGCTCCTTAGTTTTCCTCGCGTTGATCTGGAGGCAGTTCCGATGGCACCAGTCCACAAAGTCCTGGATAAGCCCTCTGTACTCAGCTTCATCTCCGCTGGAGATGAGACCAACAATCGCAGAGTCATCAGAGAACTTCTGTAGATGGCAATGTGTTGTGTTGTGTGAGAAGTCCGCAGTATAAAGAGTGAACAGGAAGGGAGCCAGCACCGTTCCCTGGGGGGCCCCCGTGCTACTGATGATCGTGTCGGAAACACAGTCCCGGGTTCTCACAAACTGAGGCCGATTCGTGAGGTAGTCCAGGATCCATGATGACAGGTGCTGGTCCACCCCTGTGCGCAGCAGCTTGTCCTTCAGGATCATCGGTTGGATGGTGTTGAAAGCACTGGAGAAGTCAAAGAACATGATCCTCACCATATTCCCGGGCTTCTCCAGGTGGGACAGAGAACGGTGAAGGAGGAAGATCACCGCATCCTCCACCCCAATGCCATGCTGGTAGGCGAACTGGAGTGGATCCATCGCTGATTCCACCAGGGGGCGGAGATGAGCAAGGAGCAGTCTCTCCAGGGTCTTCATCAAGTGGGACGTCAAGGCCACCGGTCTGAAGCTGTTCAGGTCTTTGGGGTGGGAAGTTTTTGGTACAGGTACCACACAAGATGTTTTCCACAGCTGTGGTACCCTCCCCAGTTTCAGGCTCATGTTGAAGATATACGTCACAATCCCACACAGCTGGTCTGCACAGGACTTGAGGAGCTTTGCGCTGATGCCGTCCGGTCCCGACGCCTTCCTCGCCTTGATCTTCCTCAGCTCCGTCCTCACCTGGGTCTTGGTCAGGGTCAGGATGGGGGGCTGTGTGTTGGGAGTGGGGGGGGTGTCGGTGGAGTGGGGAGTGGGTAGCAGGACTTGATTTCTTAGAGGCAGCAGTGGTTGTTGTGCAGACAGGGGGGAGGGCGGTTGGTCAAATCTATTGAAAAACAGATTCAGGTTGTTCGCCCACTCCCTGCCCCCCGTGGCCTGGGGGGAGGTATTCTGGAGCCCCGAGATGGTTTTGAGGTTTCTCCAGACCCCGCTGATGTCGCTCTGTTGCAGCTTGTCCTCCATCTTCTTCCTGAAGCTGTCCTTGCCTTCTCTGATCTTTCTCCTCAGCTCCCTCTGTACGGACTTCAGCATCTCCCTGTTCCCCGACCTGAAGATCCTCTTCTTCTCTCTCAGAAGTGTTTTTATCTCAGGGTTGATCCAGGGTTTGTTGTTTGAGTGACGCCGTATGGTCTTGGTGGGAACGGATTTGTCCATACAGAAGCTGAGGTAGCCCGTGAAGGTGTGAATGAGGCCATCGATGTCCTCACCATGTGGATCGCAGAGCTGCTTCCAGGCAGTGGCTTCAAAACAGTCCTTTAGAGTGTCCATTGTCTCCTCAGACCATAACTCCACAGTGTGCATGGCCGGAGGTTGTCTGTGCACTAGGGGTTTGTACACCGGTCGGAGATGAACCAAGTTGTGATCCGATCTCCCAAGTGGGGGGAGTTGTGATGAGGTGTACGCCTCCTTAGTGTTTGCGTAGAACAAATCCAGTGTTTTATTGTCTCTAGTGTGGCATGTGACATACTGGGTGAAAGTGGGCAGAATGGGAGACAGTGAAACGTGGTTGAAATCGCCTGAGATGAGGAGAAGAGCATCTGGGTGTTCTGTCTGCAGCCTGCTGGTTACTGAATGGATGACGTCACGCGCTGTCCCAGCGTTCGCCGTCGGATTTGCATAAACAACAATGCAGATCACGTGTGAGTGTTCTCTCGGGAGATATGTAGGCCTCATGCTAACAGCTAGCAACTCAATGTCTTTGCTGCAGTGTCGTTGTTTAACAGTGATATGTCCCGGTCTACACCAGTTGTTGTTAACATACATTATCACTCCACCGCCCCTAGTTTTGCCACTCTCTGGTGTTCGGTCAGCTCGTATCATGTGAAAACCCTCCAGCTCAATGTTAGCATCTGCTGCTAGTTCAGTTAGCCACGTCTCAGTAAACAAAAGGAGAGAGCACTCCCGGTAAGTGCTATCATAACGGGAGATAGCCGCTAGCTCATCTAACTTTCCCAGTATCGACCGTACATTTCCCATGACAACAGATGGAAGGGAGGGTCTGTACCTTATATTTTTTGTCCTCCGCCTTACTCCAGCCCGGCAGCCGCGGCGTTTTCGCCTCAGTTCTCTCGGTATGTCGATTAGGACTGGTATTCACCGCTCCTGGGTTAGAGGAAGAGCTTAGCCCTAGTTCCTCATCTGAGTTAGAGTCCAGCTCTGATTATGTGTCTTTGGACAATGGTGCAAGCAGTTCTTGCAAAAGTGGAGATGGACATCTTGTGCGCGACGCTGCACCTGCGTTTTCTGTGTCCAGCCGTGCTCAAAACGGCACAGGAGCCTCGTCTGCAGATTGTTCTGCTTTGCCAAACCATGGTCGCGGAGCGAAAAAGGTCCAGAGCAGCCCGTGGGCGACGTTTGGCTGGGCAAGAGTGCACTGCTGGTGCGCATCGACATGTGCCACTGGCGCGCATTGACATGTGCCACGTGTGCACGGTGGCAGGACAATCGGTAGTGGCGATGCGGCGGGAGGTTTGGACATTGACGGCTGGGAGCTTCTTAGAGATGAAAAAATTTATCAGCCGTCGCTGAAAGCATTTGAACAGCCAGTTGGAAATCGTGGAGAGAAGGACCTGTCATCTGCACCCGCCATTGATTTTGTGTCGCTTTTTGTGGACTCCGGAATTCTGGATGCTTGTGACTGACGAAACAAACAGGTACATATTTGTTGCATAAACTGTGTATCATTTGCTTCATTTTAGTTTAGTGTGAAACAAATGTGCCATGAGATTTGTGTTTTTTTAATGATTTTTAGTAATTTTGTCAATGATGGGACAAAAGGCCATGTGGTGAGTGTGTGGAACAAAAATTGTCCATCCATCCATCTTCTACTGCTTTTTCGGAGCGGTAGAAGATGAAGGAACAAATGAAGGGACAAAAGTGCCATGTGTTGACAAAGTGTGGAACAAAAATTTGTCCATCCATCCATCTTCTACTGCTTTTCCGGAGCGGTAGAAGATGAAGCGGCAAATGAAGGGACAAAAGGCCATGTGGTGACAGTGTGACATCAAAATTGTTTTTGTTTTGAATGATTTTTAGTAATTTTTTCAATGATGGGACAAAAGGACCATGTGGTGACAGTGTGTGAAACAAAAGTTGTCCATCCATCCATCTTCTACCGCTTTTCCGGAGCGGTAATTAGGTCCAATTATGCACAATGCATGGATGCAAGTTCACCTGGCAGACACTTGGGTACCTCTGCAACACTTTTATAATTGGGACTATGCACCTAACTGTAATTCTGAAGCTATTGTGTTATAATAAAATTTGGATTGTTGTAATATGCAAATTAGGTCCAATTATGCACAATGAATGGATGCAAGTTCACTTGGCAGACAATTGGGTTCCTCTGCAACATTTTTGTAATTGGGACTTTGCCTCTAACTATTACCGTTCTGAAGCTATAGTGTTATAATAAAATTTGGATTGTTGCAATATGCAAATTAGGTCCAATTATGCACTATGCATGGATTCAAGTTCATTTGGCAGACACTTGGGTTTATCTGCAACATTTTTGTAATTGGGACTTTGCCTCTAACTATTATCGTTCTGAAGCTATTGTCATTTGAAAATTTGAGGTCAAACTCTGTGTTTTCCTGACAAAAATTCTACACGTTCAAAGGGTTAAATCCTGCAGATCTGCATTAATCAGCAGGGAAAAGGAGAAGAAGAGGAAAGGTGATCCCCAGCAGCAGAAATAATCCAGTTAACCCAGCAAGAGTAAACACATGACACCTCATGACACCCAACAGATCACCCCCCATGACATCAGTGGGAACAGCTGGGCCAAACTTCACACCTCTGTCGATTTACATGTTCCCTTCTGAGAACGATTCAAACAGAGATACTGCTGAGAAGGAAACCAAAGGGTTAAAGGGTGACATGGCTTTATCAGCAGCACTGATGCCCCCCCAACTGACCTGCTGGCTAGGAGCAAACAACTCCTCAAAGAACAAAGATTCCCTTTGATTTAACAGGATAACAGCGTGAATTTTCTGGTCTGTGAATGAACAGAGCAGCCATGAGTGTTTCACGGAGTCACTTATTGAATTATATTGGTTAATCTAAGTCACAATTTCAGGAGACATAAACTTCAGGGGAAACTTAAACCCATGACACATTGTTTTAAATTTTGCTGATTTTTCTTTTTTTTTTTTCCCCGGAAAACCCCCCCACTGGTAACAGGAGCAATAATGAAAAGTCGTTTAGCAAACAGGTGTGGTTAAGCTTCATACTGTATACAGGGAAAAAACGCAAGACTGATGGAATCACTGAGGATTGACTTCACCATCTACTACAACATCCATCCATCCATTCATGGATGGATGGATGTTATGTAAATGTCAAGTTAAGATGATCAAAATTCACAAAGTCAATGCCTTTAATCCGTCAGTAGCCTTCAGACAAACTACACGTGCCAAAACTGAGATTTCAAAATAAGGGAGGTTTTTCCTGCAGTCTGGGTGGTGAGGAGAGTTCTAAAAAACTATAAATATATAGAAATATTTTAACAGAAATAACAGAATCTTTGGTAATTTGTCAGTTTTTCATTAAATATAATTTTATTAATATTGTTTTCTCCGAAATCAGAGTTAAATTATTGTTCTGTTGTGGCTCTGCAAAATTATTGTCAAAACTGTAAATTGTGTAAGAAAAAAAAGTCAAAATTTTACCACAATCTCTTTCAAATTTATAAAAAAAAGCTGTAATTTTATTTAAAAAAATAAACAAAAATTAGCCATAAAAATCCACAAATCTATAATAAAGTCTCAAATGTACAAGAAAAGCCAATTTTACAAGAGGAAATTCCAAATTTGAGGAAAATAGTTTCAAATTTAGATAAATTTACAGAGAAAAGTGGAAAATTACAAGAAAATTGTTATAAATTTTGGAGAAAAACCTCAAACCTTCAAGACAAGTCATTACTCAAGTTTTTAAGTGGGTGCTTTTAGCATCCTTAACTCTACTAGAAATTTTTGGTTGACTGATATGTGTGTATAATGGAATGTGTAGTTATAAAAAGAGATTCCTACTCAAACGTGGTGATTTAAAACAAAACAAACCACAATAGTGGATGTGTAATGTTTGTTAATTTTATCAATCTTTTCTTGGAGGGTTTATGCACTGAACCGTTTGACAGTTCATTTTTTATTCAGCTAAATGCACTTTCTGATGTGCCAACGTCAGTTATGACCAGGATGTGTAGTATATTTTATTTCAAAAGGGAAACAAATATTAATGTTACTAACAGTGCACATTGAGTTTTTATGCACTTTAAGATGTGCCTGAGTAAGACGTGACCAAAGTGGTTATTTACAGAATTTAATTTTTTTCCCCCATTCTATTTATTTAATTGTTGTTCAAGAGGAAAAATATTTCTACTTCAAGTTCTGTTCAACCCCTACCACTGTTCCTGTTTTTATGCACTTTTAATGTGCCTTTGTCATGTGCCAAGCACACATTTAAAACCAAGACAGTGAATAAAAAGCACATATTTTTCATCATGTTGATCTGTTTTGGTTTGAAATTTGTCATTCAACAGATCACTGAACATGTGCAGCCCAGTTACATGTCTTGATTTCAAATTGTGGCCCAACTGATTTTGTAATTGAATAGCCCTGATGTATGGTTTGGAAATGATGGCGCTGACAAAAACACAGGGGACGGAGCTGGAGGTGGCAGAGTTGAAGATGCTAAGATTCTCAGTGGGAGTGACTAGAAGGGACAGGATTAGAAATGAGTATATCAGAGGGACAGTGTTATGTCTGGAAACCCAGAGAGACTCACAGAGAGTGGTGCTGTTGTGAACACGAACTTTATTACACAAAGTAATATCATACTTTGCAGCAGGCCGCTGCCGGGTGCGCGTTCATGCTCGCTGCATCTGCATCATGGTCGCCTTAAGTAATAAGGGTGAATGAGTGTGGGTGAGTGTGTCGGGGAGAGCATGAATGGATGTGAGTAGGTTGGAGCACGAGTGAGAGTGTGCGCATGGGTGAACATGAGTGAATGCGGGTGACTTTGAGAGCGAGTGGGAGCGAGAGTGGGTGGGTACAGGAGTGGGAGAGAGTGGGTGGGTCCGGGATTGCGAGTGTGAGATTGTGTGGGGGAGAGGGCGAGTGAGAGTGAGTGAGTGCGTGTGGGTGCGTATGAAAGCATGAGGGTGTGAATGTGTGGGAATGGGTGTGTGTGTTGGTCGGGAGATGCTGGATTGAGGGGGTAGTGCCTCTTGGCTGCATGGGCTCCCCTGGACGGGGGGGTGGGGGGGCTTTCTTTGAACTTGGGGATCCCCGGGGTGTGCGGCGGTGGTGCAGGGGTGGGGGCGGACCCGCTGTGGGGGATGCCTGGGGCGGCTCGCGCTGGGGGTGTGGGCCAGTCTCCAGCACTGGGGTGGGGGGCTGGCCTCCCAGTGCCTGGGGCCCGGGGGTTGGCGTTGGCCCCCTGGGGGGGCGGGGGGTTGGCCTCAGCTGTCCCACCTGAGGCAGATGCCTGGCTCTCCTGGGGCTTGTTGGCTTCGGACATTTGTGCTCTGTGGGGGTTGGTGGTGTTGTCCTGCTTGCTTGGAGTTTCCAGAGGGGGGAGTTGCTGTGACCGGCCGCCCTCTTCGTATGTTTCCTGACAAACTACTCACATGTACATATTTATTTTGCGCACACTCTCATACATACTGTACGCCCACGAATGCACACACACATATGTCTCTCCTTTAACAGGTGTGGATACCAGACTCATGTTGAGACCTCTTTGATGGAAGAAGACGTCTGTCTTTTGTTTGTTTTAGTAGTTGGTTTGTTTGTTTTCTTTGTCTGTTCCTCTCCCTTTTCTTTCCCCCTCCCCACACCTCCTCTCCCTATTCCCTTCCTGTCGGGTCTTTCATGGGTAAAATAATTTAAATAAAGTATTAAAAGTTATTACAAGAGGAGTTTACAACAATATACAGTACATATACGTATATGTACTGTACAAAGCTCCTTTTGGCAAAGTAAATCTCTTTGGCACAATAAGGGTAGCAGATTTCTGTTCTGCTCACCTAGCTGCTTGACAGGACAAGAGGGGGGGAAAAAGGCGGTTCATGCTCAAAACCCCTCCAATGTGGCTGAATTACAACAGTTCTGCAAAGATGAGTGGGCCAAAATTCCTCCACAGTGCTGTAAAAGACTCATTGCTAGTTATCACAAATGCTTGATTGCAGTTGTTGCTGCTCAGGGTGGCCCAACCAGTTATTAGGTTTAGGGGGCAATGACTTTTTCACACAGGGCCATGTAGGTTTGGATTTTTTTACCCTTAATAATGAACACCTTCATTTAAAAAACTGTATTTTGTGCTTACTTGTGTTATCTTTGTCTAATATTTAAATGTGACATACAAAAAAATGAGAAATCAGGAAGGGGCAAACACTTTTTCACACCACTGTATATCTCTGTGTGTGTGTGTGTGTGTGTGTGTGTGTGTGTGTGTGTGTGTGTGTGTGTGTGTGTGTGTGATTATTGATGTTTTCTCTGTGTGCTTTCCTTTTTGGCTTAACAGGGGTGAACCTGCCATTAGACAAAAGCATCTACAACTACCACCACTCCAGAGCCAGATATGTCATTGAGAATATATTTGGTATCCTTGTGGCATGCTGGAGAATCCTTGGCCGATCACTGGAATTCCTACCGGGGAAAGCTGTGAAGATTGTGAAAGCCTGCATTGTGTTGCACAACTTTGTCTACACCGATGAAGTCAATGTGGTCAAAACGCGATACATCCCCCCAAATTTTGCTGACAGAGAAGCTACAGGGGTATCTCAACCAGGCAAGTGGCGAAGAGTGGTTCAGGGAGACAGGAGTGTGTTCAAACATCTGGATCCGTAAATTCTGTCATGGAGCCAATCAACCAGGGCTGCCATAGTTGCAAGGAATGACCTCATGACGTTTTTCCAATCACCCCAGGGGATCGTGCCATGGCAGAACACCATCATATGCTGTGGACAACTTACAGTGCATCCGGAAAGTTTTCACAGCGCTTCACTTTTTCCACATTTTGTTATGTTACAGCCTTATTCCAAAATGAAATAAATTCACTTTTTTCCTCAAAATTCTACACTCAATACCCCATAATGACAACATGAACAAAGTTTTTTTGAGATTTTTGTAAATTTATTAAAAATAAAAAACCAAGGAATCACATGTAGGACCAAGACCATTAAGAGTTTTATGGTAAATGGCATTCACTTACAGTAGCTCTTTTTACTCATCTCTGGATGACCAAAGCGCTTTACAGATCCTGCTATCCACCCATTCATGCATACATTCACACACTGATGGTGGCGGAGCTGCCATGCAAGGTGCTGGCCTGACCCACCAGGAGCAACTGGGGGTTCAGTGTCTTGCTCAAGGATACTTCAACATGCAGATTGCAGAGAAAGAGGGAACTGAACCACTGATCCTCCGATCAGTAGTCGGTCACACTACACCTGTGCCACAGCCACCTCCAACTAATAAAAGAACCTTAAAATCAATTCTAAAACACACAGGGAGCCAATGCAGCAATTCTAAAACCACCGTAATATGTTCTCTCTTTTTGGTCTTCATCAGCACACGAGCTGCTGAATTCTGTAATAGTTGTAAGTTACTGATCGTCCTTTAGGAAGACCAGAAAGGAGAGCATTGCAATAATCAATACGACTGGAAATAAAAGCATGCATTAGCATCTCCATGTTTTCTCAAGAGAGAAACGGGTGGACTCTGGCTATATTCTTTAGATGATAAGATTTGGTTTTTAAAATATTAACATGTGGAACAAAACTAAGCTCAGAGTCAAAAATAACGCCCAGGTTTTTAACTTGTTTTGATGGAATAAAAGACATTGTTTGTAATTTTGGTAAAAGTTTTTCTCTCTGAACTTTAGGATCGATAACTAAAACTTCAGTTTTGTCCTGACTGAGCTGTAGGAAATTTTCTGCCATCCAGGACTTAATGTCTAAAATGCAGTTAAAAAGGATATCAATTGGTGCTGGGTCATCAGGAGACATGGAAATGTAAAGCTGGGTATCATCAGCATAACTATGAAAACTAATTCTGTGTCTCCCGATGACACTGCCTAGTGGCGGCATGTACAAGTTAAAAAGGATTGGACCTAAAATCGAACCTTGGGAACACCACAATCCATATTGTATCTCTTTGATGAGGAGTGTTCACCCAGGGTGACATAAAATTCTCTGCCAGTGAGGTAGGATTTAAACCAGTTAAAAACAGTGTCTGAGAGGACGATCATATTGCACAATCTATTTAAAAGAATATCATGGTCTACGGTGCGAAGTGCTGTGCTTAAATCCAGTAAGACCAGGACAGCTTGCTCTTGTCCATGTTAATTCAAGATCATTTAAACCCTTTTTTTTTTTTTTTTTGTATTGCCATATTTTTTTTTTTTTATTTAAAGTTTTTGTAAAGGGTATACAGGTCGTTACAGCAATGCAGTGTTTACATTTTCATCACATGTTCCCTTATTTTCTGATATCTGACAACATTGGAAGATTAATTCTTACAACACCCCTTTTTTTTTTTTTTTTTTTAAAGTGAAAGAAAAAGTGAAATTAAAGAGAAAAAAAAACAAAAAACAAATAACAAAAAAAACAAACAAACCAGTAAAAAACAAACAAAAAGAAAAAGTAAGTAAATAAAGATAAAAGAGCATCTGAGTAGTGTTGGAACAAAGAGAGGAACCATTATTGAAATGGTATTTGTCAAAGATTAGATCTAATGGAAGACACATATGCGGTCCAGGGTTGCCAAAAGTTCATGAACCCATCCATGTCCTGTCTCAGTGCGAATGTCAACTTTTCCATCGAGTAAATGTCTTGGATCACATTAGTCCAATCTTCAGGTGTAGGACAGTCCTTCAACATCCATTTTTTAGTTAGAGCTTTTTTGCTTGCCAATATTAAAACATTGAATAAGTATTTTTCTCCTCGTCTTTCCAGTGAGTCCGGTAGTAAACCCAAATACAAAGTTACAAAAGAAAAGGGAACTGTAATTTTGAATATTTTCCCCAATATTGTCTGTACATTGGTCCAATATTGGTGGATAACTGGGCATGACCAAAACACATGAAAATGATTTGCAGTCTTTTCACCACACAAGCACCAACAGTTCAATCCCTTATGGGTAAATTTGTTTTGTGCAGGTGTTCTGAAAAATCTTGCCAAGTTTTTCCATCCAAATTCTCTCCACTGCAGGGATGAGGTACTTTTCCATTGCTGTTTATTTAGCTTTTCCCATATTTCCAGTTGTAAAGTGAAATTCCCCTCTTTTTCCCATCTCTCTTTTATATAAGATGTGTTGTCTCCTTTTAAGTCTTGAAGACCTTGGTATATTTTAGAAATGTATCTGATCCCTGGGATCCCTTTATATGCCATTAAGAAGACCTTCAGAACACCTGACTGGGCCCTTTCCAAAACCTCCTTTTTAAGTATATTGTTTATGTGGTGTCTAAGCTGGAAGAACCTGTAAAGGTCTTGATTTATTAGGCCTTGTTTTTTCAAATCTTCAAAACTTCTTAAGATTTGCCCTTTAAAAAAATCGTAATATTTTATCAGCCCTTTCTCCTGCAGCTGAACGCTCTGAAGACAGTGGAGATGATTGTAGACTTCAGGAAAGTCACTACTCCTCTGCCCCCCCTCACCCTCTCAGGCTCTCCCATCACCACTGCTGATTCCTTCCGCTTCCTAGGCACTACCATCACCAGGGACCTCAAATGGGAGCTGACCATCAGCTCACTCATCAAAAAAGCCCAGCAGAGGATGTTCTTCCTGCGGCAGCTGAGGAAGCTCAAGCTACCCACCAAGATGTTAGTGCAGTTCTACACAGCCATCATCGAGTCCATCCTCACCACCTCCATAACCGTGTGGTACGCAGGAGCCACTGCCAGGGACAGACTAAGGCTGCAGCGCGTCGTGCGCACTGCTGAGAAGGTGATCGGCTGCAAGCTCCCATCTCTCCAGGATCTGTACATCTCCAGGACCCGGAGGCGTGCTGGCCGGATCATAGCCGATCCCTCACACCCTGGTCACGTACTGTTTGGCCCCCTCCCCTCTGGTAGAAGACTTCGGTCCATCCAGACTAAAACCTCCCGTCACATGAACAGCTTCTTCCCCTCTGCCATTAGACTGCTGAACACTAAGTGACTTATTGACTCTCGTGCACCATGTACAGCAGCTCAACCAGACTCATGTCAATCATCACTGTTTTCTTCCTGCATTACCGACTGCACTATATAGTTCTCCACAGTATCTGCTACTGGCTAATATATATTTTAACTGTTGACCAGTATCACTTAATCTTATCCTACACTTTATTACATGTATAGTTTATTTCTCTTATCTTATCATGTTTAATGTTGCAGCATTGCACCGAGACAAATTCCTAGTTTGTGTACTACATGAACAATGGCAATAAACCTGATTCTGATTCTGATTCTGATTCTGATTCCTTCCACTTTTTAAATCTGGTGTCTGTTTTATTAGGAGTAAAGTCCTGATCATAAGCGATCCATTGCAGAAGTCGATAGGGCTCTTTAGTTTGATTCTCTCTGACTATCTTAAACCAAATTTTTAGCGGGGTCTCTATCCACGGGTTAGTGTTATTCAAAAGCTTAGGTAAGGCATTGTTCCCTATTATCGCCTGTAGGGGGATGTCACTTGTTATTTGGCATTCGATCTCCTTCCATTGTGCAGTGTAGACTGGGTTACATATCTCTACTAAAGTTTTAATTTGTGCGGCTTTAAAGTAGTCCCTGATATTTGGCAGCGCGAGCCCACCTTTGTCTTTGTTTAGCTGTAGGGTTCTATATCTGATTCTAGGTCTCTTGCCCTGCCATATGAATCTTGAGATCCTTCTGTCCAGCTCCTGCCATGTTTTTTTGGGAGGTTCTACCGGTATTGTTTGGAAAAGGTATAGAAGACGTGGAAGTATATTCATTTTGACTGCTTCAATTCTTTGTGCAGTACCCAAGAATGGTATCATATTCCATCTTGCTAGGTCAGATTTTATTTTTGTCACCAGTGGATCATAGTTTAGTGATATAATTTTGTTGAGTTGTTTCGGGATATTGACCCCCAGATATTTCATAGATTCCGACTCCCAGTTAGTTTTGAGTTTGCTTAGTGAATAATGATTTGGGTCATAGTTGAATGTTAAAACTTGGGTTTTATGCATATTTAATTTGTACCCCGATAAATCTCCATACTCTGAAAAAACTGAGGTTAGTTCTGGTAAAGAAGTGTCCGGCTGCCCTAGGTATATTAAAATGTCATCAGCAAAGAGTGCTATTTTATGTTCCTTCTGACCAAGTGTAATACCTTGAATTTTTTGGTTTTGTCTTATCCATTGGCTCAGAGGTTCTATGAAGATTGCAAAGAGCAGTGGAGACAGGGGGCAGCCCTGACGACATCCTCTTTCCAGTTCAAAAGATGATGATAAATTACCGTTAATCCTTATTTTAGCTGTTGGTTTTTTATATAATGCCTGTATAGTTCTAATGAAGTTGTTATGAAAATTGAAACTGGATAAGATTCTATATAGAAAAGACCAGTCAACCGAATCGAATGCTTTTTCAGCATCTAATCCCAATATGACTGCATTTAAGTTATATTTTTTTATATGATGAATTATGTGTAAAGTGCGTCGAATGTTGTCTTGTGTCTGTCTTTGTCTTATAAAACCTGTTTGGTCTAGATGAATTAGGTCTGTCAGTATATTTTCTAACCTTTTGGCAAGGATAATGGTAAAAAGCTTATAGTCCTGATTTAGTACACTGATTGGTCTGTAGTTGGAGCACTCTAGTTTATCCTTTTCAGGTTTAGGTATAACTGCAATGACCCCTTCTCTCCAGGAGGGGGGGATTTCCCCTGTGTGGAGGACATAATTAAATGTTTTCAGGAGGAGAGGAGATAGTTGCTGTTTAAAGGTTTTGTACCACTCTGCTGTATAGCCATCAGCTCCTGGGGATTTGTTAGCTTTAAGTTTCATAATTGCTTTTTCCAATTCTTTAGGATGTATTTCTGACAGTAGTGTTTTATTTTGTGACTCCGTAAGTTGGGGAAGGTTTAATGTGTTTAGGAATGCCTCGGATGCGTTTTTATGTTTTTTGTGGGAGTATAAGTTCTTATAGTAATTCTCGAAGTTTTTAAGAATATCCTGAATTCTGAATTTTATTTCCTTTGATACTGGGTCTCTGATTTTGTAGATTGCTCTTTCTGTTTGATGTTTCCTCAATTTATAGGCTAGCAATTTTGCCGATTTACTGCCTGCTTCATAGTATTTTTGTTTCAGAAATGTAAGTTTCTTCTGGATTTCTATTGTGTAGATCTCATTTATTTGGTTTTTAATTTCCTTAATCTTGAGCGAGTCAGTAGAATGAGTGTTGCCTTTGTGTTCTTTTTCTAGGTTCCTAAGTTCTGACTCTAATGTGGATAGTTTTTCTTGTCTTAGTTTCTTTTGGGTTGCCAGTTTTGCAATAATCTTTCCTCTTATTACAGCTTTACATGCATCCCACAGTATTAAAGGGGATACTTCTCCATTATCGTTATCTTCCAAATATCTGAGAATATCTGATTCCAATTCATCTTTCAATGGTCCTTTCAGGACATTTGAATTTAACCTCCAAGAAAATGTATTATTTGTGTATTTTTGGATATTTAAGTCCATGTAGATCGGACTGTGGTCAGAGAGATCCATCAGTCCTATTTTACATGTTTTTACTCTTCCAATGTCTCTATTAAACATAAAAAAATAGTCAATCCTTGAGTAAGATGAATGTGGAGTTGAGTAAAATGTATAGTCTTTTACACTGGGGTTGAGTTCCCTCCACACGTCACAGATTCCCAATTCTTTTAGTAGCATCCGAGTCTTCCTGTTTTGGGTGTTATTTTGATGTGGGGAATTACCAGAAGCATCCCAGTATGGATTCAGTCTAAGATTGAAGTCCCCACCACATATCACTAAACCTTGAGCTTTAGTTATCATTAGGTCGAATACATTTTTATAAAATTTCCAGTTAGCCCCTGGGGGAGCATACACATTCAGCAGGGTGATATCTTCTCCCTCTAGCCGCCCAGTTACCAAACTGTATCTCCCTTCTTTATCTTTGTGTTCTGATTTTTTTTCAAATGTAATTTTGGTTGATATCAATGTCGCTACTCCCCTCCTCCTCCCTGATTTATATGAAGATGAAGAGATCATTTTAAACCCTTGTCTACTGAGTTTATTGTGTTCCACGTCTGTTAGGTGGGTTTCTTGTAAAAATATTATTCCTGCTTTGTCTTTTTTCATTTTGCCTAGAATCTTGGATCTTTTAACTGGATTCAGGATTCCTTTTACATTATATGAAATTATTTTGGTTACACCCTGTTTCTCCATTGTGTTGTTTTGTTTAGTATAACTGTGTGGTGGCCCTCTTTTGTGCTACTCAGAAACTGAAAGAACATTAAAAACAAGAAAAACATTAAGAACATAGTGTAAAAAACTTTAAAACAAAAAGCTGTCATAAGAACTTCCTGAGCTGAGGTCTTTTTAAAGACCCTGTAAGAGCCTTGATGGAGTGAAGGCTCTGAGGGAAATTCCTCAAACTCTGTTACGTGTTGAGGGCCCTCTCTTACCACTGAAAGTAGTCCCATGCTTTTAACGTGAGTTTCAGAACCCAATCCAAACTTGTAATGATTTTTTTTTTTTCCTTTTATGCCTAAACCCTGTGAAATTGTGTGCACCCTCCCACCCCCATCACATCAAACATTCACGCAAAAACAGTATTTGTTAGTATGAGGAGAACATGTGGATTATTGTCACATTTCTATTTTAACAAGTTTTTTTTTTTTTTTTATTACAAAGACTTATTTGTTTCAAATAATATGATTGTTCCATGAAATGTTTTACCACATGCTGAATATGCATCTCCTTTAATGTTTGTTACCTTATATGAGGGGGGTTGGATGTGCGGATTGATTCTAGAGAAAAGAAAAAAAAAAAAAAAAAGGTCGCTATTCCAACCTGAAAACGGATAGTTTATCCGCGACGCTCTGGTGCTGGGTTTCCCGCTGCTGGTCCGTGGATTTTGAAGGTCTTTGTGTTGTCCATGTTTGCGCTTTGATCTTCTCACTCGGGTCTGCTGCGGGTTTAAATACCGTTACCGGGAGCCCTCTTTTCGCCATGTCAGCTGTTGCTTCTTCCGCCGAATTATAGAGGCACGTTTCATCGCCGTAGAAGACCCTTAACTTCGCAGGAAATGGTGTCTGAAAGCGCAATTTCTTCTCTCTTAACACCTTTTTCGCGTCATTGTATTCCCTGCGCTTTTTAAGGACCTCCGGGGCGTAATCGTGTTCCACGTAGACTTTTCTCTCCTGGTGCATAAATCCTTTTTTCTGCCAGGCCAGTCTTACAACCTCTTGTTTTATTTTGAAATTGGAAAATCTTACCAACACCGAACATGGGGGCGCTTCCGCCGCCGGCCTAGCGGCTAATGAACGATGTGCCTTTTCTATCTTCAAGTCGGTGGTTTGTGGAATATCCAATTTCTCTCTTAGTAAGGATTCCACGCATTCTGCCATTGAGTTAAAACCATTTTCGGTTCCTTCTATCAGACCATGAATTCTTATGTTGTCTCTTCTTTGTTTTCCTTCTTGGTCGGTTAGCTTAGCCTCTATAGCTGCTTGTCTTTTGCGTAGGTCTAGCACAGAATCTTCGAGCACTTTTATTCGATCCTCTGTTTCCAAGATTCGGTTCTCGGCCTGGTCCACTCTGCTGTTTGTCCTTTTCAATTCTTCTCTGAATTCCCGAAATTCGGCCGTAACATCTCGGCGAAATCGTCGTAGCTCCTCAAATAGTGATTTCAGGCTAACCCTTTTGTTAGCTATCACCAGTTCCTCGTCTTCTGAACGGAGATCTTCCAGTTCGGATTCTCCGGCCGATACGTGTCCTGGCCTGGAGAATTTCAGTTTCTTCTGTTTTCCTTTAGACATGATGATTTTGTCTTTTGATTTTCACTCCTCCAAAAATCCGTTAAGTTTGATTTTCAAGGTGTTATCCTGGATTGGGTCTGAGAGCTTCAGTGTTAAGCTGCAGTCGCCATGGCGTCCAGACCGGAAGTCCCCCCTTTTTTTTTATTACTTATTTTGTACCCGTAGGTAGATTCGTTTTGCAGTCTGGTGACAAGCCACCAGCTGCCGGTCGCTGCGTGCGCAAGCGCCCCGTATCCCTAACCTGCATGTTTTTGGTATGTGAGAGGAAACCGGAGAAATCCCGGAGTAAACCCACGCAACACGGGGAGAACATGCAAACTCCACACAGATCACTGTTGGTCGGGGGCAGGGATCGAACCCACGATCTCACGATCCCCGTGATCCCCCGGCCGAGGGTAAACTGTGCTGCCACAGTGCTAACCACTGCGCCACCGTGCAGCCTTGATCAGGACCGTCTCAGTACTGTGATTTGACCGAAAACCAGATTGAAATGTTTCATAGTGTAACGTCGGGGCTGTATTAAGGGGGGGGGAGCAGGGATCTCCCCAGCATGCTTTGCAACAGTGGACGTTATTTGTGTGGCTGCACGGTGGCGCAGTGGTTAGCACTGCGGCAGCACAGTTTACCCTTGGCCGGGGGATTGTGGGGATCGTGGGATCGTGGGTTCGATCCCAGCCCCCGACCAACAGTGATCTGTGTGGAGTTTGCATGTTCTCCCCGTGTTGCGTGGGTTTACTCCGGGATTTCTCCGGTTTCCTCCCACATGCCAAAAACATGCATGTTAGGTTAATTGGCTGTTCTAAATTGTCCCTAGATATCTGTTTCCTATAGGCCCTTAGAATAGAGGGTTAGTATTAATGAAAGCGCTTTGAGTGGTCTTTGTGACTAGAAAAGCGCTATATAAGTGCAGGTTAGTTAGTTAGTTAGTTAGTGTGTTGTTTAAATGTTATTACTGAGTTATTATACTGCTTTATAAGCAGTTATATTTTATAACTGCGTTATAATGACCCAGCAGTGTTTTATAGGCAGGAGTAGGGCAAGATGTCTCATGTGATGGATATCCATGATTGAAACGGAGGTCTGGGAGAATGACCTCCCCTCCTGTCTGTGCTCAGGGTGTGTGTGAATAAAGCCTGTTCGTCACAACTATCTGCTCCTCTTCTTTGTGTGAACCTCGCCTACGTCACAATATTGTGGTGCCCTGGATATTTAACGTGTTAATTAATTTCCAGACTGTGCATCTAATTATTTATGTTTTCTTGATACCCCTCACTAAATATTTTTCTTGGGGGGAAATGGTAAAAGCACTTTTTCTTACTTCTAAATAGCAGAAATCTCACCTGTTTGTCTGTATAATGTTATAGTAATACTTAGTTATGCCAATAGATGGCAGTAGCAGCTTAGGCAAGTCGGTGACTGACTGGCTGAGCTCCTATACGGCAGAACAAGTGAACTTAGCCTTAGATGTGTGCCAGTCTTGTGAAAGCAAGTGAAGCCAACTGTAACATGCTGCCATTATGTTTTTATATGTTAACAGGTGAGAATACAAAAGTGCTGATGTGTGATGGTTTGAAATATGTTTAATACGGTTAATGGTGATGTGGCTAAGCTAAATAGCCATGAAGGCTAATGCTAGTTACCACGGTTGGTAATGTCAGCTTGTGAAATGTATTACTTATAAGTTTGGTTGTATTGTGTGCACAGGAAGATGATATATGAGGGAGTAATTGCTTCAAATATAGTTTGTTCATTGTTCAGCTATAAGTTTATTATATGCCTTGTTAACAGTTGTGGTGAACGAGAGAACAAGTGAATTCAGCTGTAGATGTGTGCCAGTCTTGTGAAAGCAAGTGAAGCCAAGTGTAACACGCTGCCATTATGTTTTTATATGTTAACAGGCTGACAGATAAAAATAAATTCTTGGTGCACCAGAAGTAAACTGCATCATCATTCAGTGTGCAACAATACAAATCATGAATTTTCATAAAATCATTTACTGGTTAAAAGCTACTTTCTGTAAAATTTTACTTTAAAATGGCAGGCTGGACACTGGTCTGTAATTGTTCAGTATTTCACCGTCTAAATTCTCTCTCTTCAGAACAGGCTTGACAATGGTTGTCTTAAAAGCACTAGGAAAAACTTCTGTCTGAAGAGTATCTATAAATTCACAAAGTCTCTGTCTGTCTGTTCCATGCATATCTCTTGAACCGTTCCTCAGACTGACCTAAGGTTTTATACGTGGTTTCCTGAAGTAACCAGGGTGTGCATCCCAAAGTATGGAGTTGCTCAGTCAAAATATGTACTTTTTATCAATAAAAGTTTAGCCACTGCTCTGTCACCGCTCTGTGTCTCTTCATGCCTGGCTTCAAGAAGTGTGGGTGGGGTTTCGGACTGACTCCGTGCTGACTGGATAATACGCGGCATCATGACCATGCTGATTGGATAACACACAGCATCACTACCTGTCAGTATTCCCTGGACAAAACAAAGAAATGAAAGTTAGAAAGACAGAAAAAGATAGTACTGAAGATTTAATGCTTAAAAAAGTTATACCATAAAGTTGCTGTGATTGTGTAGGTCTAAAGGATAATTTGCCATATGTGGAGAATGAGGTGTGCAAGCAGACTGGGCGGAGCGTCAGCGGACCGGGTCTGACAAATCAACTTGGAAAAGCAGCGGCCAGACACGACCTGGCTCAAAGGCACGCTAACTGATGGCAGTAAAAAAAGTTATTTTCAATAAAGTGAAAATAAGATAATGCATGGAGTGTGCTTTTGCCCTGAGGCTGATTTCTCATGCAAAACAGCTGAGCTCTGTGGTTCGAGCAATCAGCTGATTGGCTCCACCTCCTCCGTGTTCTGACATTTTGGCATATCGATCAGAACAGCTGATATACATACAGGACATACAGGAAAATTGAAATGGCGTTTCTCTCTCTCTTCAGTGGTGTGCACAATATAAAAAAGAAAAGGAATAAGGCTAGAAAAACAACAGCAGTCTATGTACAGTAATGCTACCCATAGTGCAAATAGCGACAAAAGGTTCAATGCTTAAAAAATTATACCGTAAAGTTGCCGTGATTGCGTAGGTCTAATGGATAAAGCTGGATTCATGCTGCATTTCCGCTGTCTGCGTACGTGCAACTGGAACCCTTGTGTGACGAAATTTATGTCATCGTCTCCACTCTGCTAGTGTACGCAGGGCTCTACTGAGGACGACCGCGTGCAGCCCAAATTTTATGACCATGCGGCCTGCCAACGATCTGAACACGTTGACAGAGCATGCGCAAGACTTAATGTCCCATTCACGAGATGGCGCTACCAACACAACATACAAAGACAAAGTAGATGAGGAAGACAACGAGGAGGCAGAAGATGAGAGTAAACATACATGAATCCTTTTGCAGCAGCAGCAGCTTGAGCAGAAAAGATCACTGGAAAACGGTAATTCCTCCTTTTCCTTGAAATGATGCCATTGTTGTTGCTACCAAAAAAAAATGTGCGTCAGTCTCGTGTTTATAGCCGGTGAACAAACTGGCGTGTTAGTGCATTTGCGCTACCCATAGGGCTGGGGCAAAACTACACATAACAGTTGTGCACATGCATCAACTGCTTGGCCTGGTAGATGAAAAAAGTGAGCATGTACAACGTGCGCTTTGGACGAGCCCGGAGTGCACGCGGACCAGAAGGAAAATGCAGCATGAATAAGGCTTAATTCGGCATGAAGAACACGAGGTGCGTGGGGGAGCAGCAGCAGCAGAACCGGTGGATCGCAGTCCTTCGCAGGCACACAGGTAAAGCAGCAGCCAATGGGTCTCAAATATTTGTAAGCGTGTCCTGTTATAGTACTGCATGAGTTTATTGATGATACACAGAAGAAATTCAATATTACACTTAACTCCATCACTGAACAGTGGTATAAACTAAACTAAAATAATTATGATGACTGAACAACTCCCACTCCCCAAAGTGCAAGATACACTGTTTTCTTGAATATAAGTGATAAAAGATCACACAAATAAGTGATCTGACAAACAAATAAATTAGGGATTTGAAACAGTCACTAATATTGGATGTCCCATTCATTTTCAATATTTAGGTATTCTGTAATTAATATTCACACAATCAAATAAATCTTAGTGCCATTTACTCCCTTTTATATTTGTCAAAGTCGAACATGTGATTTCCTACATACAGGCTACACCTCTTTGTATTCCACTTTCAAACACAGCCTACATTTGGGCCTGTAAAGCCTAACTGGGATACCTGTTTCAGACAAGAATACTTGCGTTCTACGGGCAATGCACTAGTAATTTAAAATATTAACATCATCAACTAAAAAGCTAAAAAAGGATATAAAAATTGTTTCCGGTTCCGGTTCCGCCGGACCGGCGGTGCCACACGAGTCGGCTGCCCGTTGCAACAGCCTTTTTTTATCTTCCTTCTTCTTTCTACAACTTTCACTCTGTATATACTGTATATCACGGACGCACGGATCGCCCCGGGGATCTCCCGGGTCGGCGGACGGAGCCACTGTTTGCAGCGGGAGACGTTGCAGCGGGGAGGAGCTGGTGCTAGCTAGCACTTGGCCGCCGCCCGGTGCTAATGGGAAACTCGACATACCGGGAGCTGTAGCGAAAACGACGCGGGTGGCGGGCTGAAGTTTAGGCGGCGTGCAAGAAATATAAGAATAATAAAGAGCGATGGCAAGAACCAAGCAGACCGCCCGTAACATCTACTGGAGGAAGAAGCCCCCCAGGAGGCAGCTAGCCACCAGGGCTGCTCGGAGAGGCGCTCCGGCCACCGGCGGAGTGAAGAGGCCTCGCCGTTACAGGCCCGTGGCTCTGACAGAGATCCGTCACTACCAGAAATCCACGGAGCTGCTCATCCGTAAGCTGCCCGTCCAGCGCCTGGTGAGGGAGATCACTCAGGACTTCAAGACCCACCTGCGCTTCCTGAGCTTCGCCGTCATGGCTCTGCAGGAGACCAGAGAGGCCTACCTGGTGGGTCTCTTCTTTGCTAAGAGGGTCACCATCATGCCCAAAGACTTCCAGCTGGCCCGCCGCATCCGCGGAGAGACAGCTTAGACTTTCTGCTGCACATTCACCAACCATAATGCTCCGCACTGTGTGTCTATATATACATTTATAGTAATATGTACATATGTTTACTAGATGTTCTTGTTTTTTTTCTTGCCTTCTGATTATTGCTCTGAGTGTTGCTATCCCTGTGCTGTTGCAATCCTGGAATTTCCCCATTGTGGGACTAATAAAGGCTTATCTTATCTTATCTTATCTTAAAAAATGGTGTAGGAAATACTGCCTTGACCCGGATGTTTTTATAGTCACCTGAAAGAGGAGAAACTGCTGAATCCAACGATACCAAATATTCGATGGACTTCAGTCCCCAGCTGATTATAAATCCATGCGTAATGAAGGCAACAACATGCGCTCTAGGAAATTGTCATGATTTACTAGTGCCAGAGACCCAAATGCAGAGCGTAATTCACCAGAGGAACAAAAGACACAAGTGAAATGTTTTAAACGATTTATTGTTAAGCAAATAGGAATAAACACGCTGAGAGGGGCACACAGCCTGCGGAGAGGGGAGAAGGAGAAACGGTTAATGAGGGGATATTGGAGAGAGAGGGATAGAGTACGGAGAAGGAGAGAGGCTTACTATGATGAACAGAGGGTCTGGCGGTGGAACTCAGCGTGCAGTGGGTGGTAAGCTGAAGGGAGATGATCAAGTGGGACAAACAGGTGGAGAGGACGATGAGTTGACGGGGATTGATCCAGCAGGAAGAACAGGTGAGGAGGAAGATGTCCAGACGTGTTGGTTGGAGGTATAGGTGAACGCGTGCAGCCCCGGAGTGATTCACACCTCTGAGATGGCAGTAACCTGGAAAGGATGAAGAAGAGAAGATAAGTGAAAAGATAACGATCAAAATACAATGAACTTGGCTCAAAGAGATGGAAGCAATACCCAACGGTCCAGCAAGGAGGCATTCACAGACTGGCGCTTTTAAAGCTGGCAGATGAGGCAGCAGCAGGTGCGCGCAATCACCCAGGTGAACACAATCAACTCCAGGAGCTGAAAGGAAGGCAGGAGGAGAAACACAGAAGGGAGGGGGAGCATGCTCACCTGATCATCACAGTGCCCCCCCTCAAGGTGCACCTCTGGGCTTGTTGGGATGAGCCTGGTGGAAAGCCCGAACCATACCCTTATCGTGGAAGTATGATCCAGGAATTCACAACCTCTCCTCAGGTCCATAACTGTTCCAATGAACCAGGTATTGTAGACCCCAGCCCCGACGACGAACATCCAAGATCCTCTGGACTGTGTTGGTGGTGTGGCTGTTGAGGACCCTAGGTGGAGGAGGAGGCTTCAGGGAAGACAAAGAGGACTGGAGGAGAGAGGTTTGATCCAGGATATGTGGAAGGTTGGGTGGATGCGGAGTAACAGAGGCAACTTGAGCCAAACTGTGACGTCGTTAATGATCCGAGAGATGGGGAATGGACCCAGAAAATGTGGTGACAACTTCCTTGATTCCGTTTTCAACGGGACCTGTTCGGCTGACAACCACACCATCTGGCCGACAGTGTACCTGGGCGCCAGCGCACATCTGCAGTTGGTGTAGAGACGGTTCTGCTTGGATGAGCAGAGAAGGGCAGCTAGAGTAGACCTCCACAGATGGCGGCAGTGGCGGGCGTGGACCTCCACAGACGGGACGGCTACCTCCCTCTCTGCCATAGTTAGGAGAGGAGGAGTGTACTCCACAGAGGCCTCAAAGGGCGTCAGGCCAGTAGCGGAGGAGATGGTGGTGTTGTGTGTGTACTCCACCCAGGACAGATGGGAGTTCCAGGTGGTGGGGTTGCAGGAAGCCACACACCTCAGGGTGGCCACCACGGACTGGTTGGCATGCTCTACCTGACTGTTGCTTTGAGGATGGTAACCGGAGGTAAGGCTGACAGTGGCGCCAATGGAGCAACAGAAGGCCTTGCACACTTGTGAGGTGAACTGCAGACCCTGGTCCGAGACGATGTCAGCAAGAATTCCATGAAGACGAATGACGTGGAGGGTGGGGAGATTGGCAGTCTCTCCAGCTGCGGGCAACTTAGGTAAGGGCACCAGATGGATAGGTTTGGAGAAGCAGTCAAAAATGTTGAGGACGACAGTGTTACCTTGCGATGGAGGGAAGCCCGTGATAAAATCCATAGCCTCATACAACCAGGGGTGACTCGGGACAGGTAAGGGATGAAGGAGACTGGCTGGAGATGTGGAGTTGGACTTATTGGTGGCACAGACCTGGCAGGCCTTAACAAAGTCCCAAACATCGGCACGAAGAATTGGCCACCAAAATACCCACTGCAGCAGTTCGACAGTTCTAGTGATTCCCGGATGACAGGCAAAGAAACTGGTGTGTCCCCACTGGATAACTTCATTGCGATGGTTAGAGGGGACATACAAATGGTTATGCGGGCTTCCCTCAGGGATGGGTTCTGAAGATTGGGCCTGCCGGACCTTCTGCTCGATTCCCCGAGAGAGGGCTCCAACAATGCAGGTAGAAGGCAGGATAGACTGTGAGGAAGGAGGAGTGATGAGAAGGAAAGCGGAAGGAGAATGGTCGGAGGAGAACTGGTGAGAGAGAGCATCAGGTTTAGTATTATGGGAGTCAGGGCAGTAAGTAATGGAAAAGTTGAACTTAGCAAAAAACAGGGCCCAACGGGCTTGTCTGGAGTTTAATCTCCTGGCAGATCTTAAGTACTCTAAATTTTTGTGATCTGTCCAGACAACAAAAGGTTGGGTGGCTCCCTCTAGCAAGTGCCTCCACTCTTCTAATGTCAGCTTAATGGCTAGCAGCTCACGGTCTCCTACGTTGTAATTTCTCTTGGCTGGGGACAGCCGCCGAGAGAAATACACGCACGGATGTAACTTTCAATTGGAGACAGAGCACTGAGAGAGGATGGCGCCCACCCCCGAATCAGACGCAATTACCTCAACCACAAACTGTAATTGAGGGTCGACCTGAGACAGGATGGGTGCCTGAGAAAAAAGAGCTTTTAGCTCGGAGAAGTCCTGCTCCGCCTCTTCAGACCATTTAAATGGAACCTTAGTTGAGGTTAGCTGGATTAAGGGCAGGGCCACTTTACTGTAATTTCGAATGAAGTGGCGGTAGAAGTTTTGCAAAGCCCAGGAAGCACTGGAGATGGTTCCTGGACTGTGGGGTTGGCCAATCTAGGACCGCTTTAATTTTAGCTGAGTCTGTCTTCAGTTCACCCTTGGCTACAATGAACCCCAAAAAGGAAGTGGAGCGAGAAGAGAACTCACAATTCTCGGCCTTAACAAAAATCTGATTTTCGAGTAGCCGTTGTAAGACTGCCCGGATATGGACTGTGTGCTCTTCCAGAGTGCGGGAAAAAATGAATATGTCGTCGAGGTAGACAAAAATGAACTGGTTCACTATGTCCTGGAGAAAGTCATTAATCATTCGCTGGAAGACGGCAGGAGCGTTGGCCAGCCTGAAGGGCATTACTAGATATTCAAATTGCCCCAAAAGTCTTCCATTTATCGCCTTTGCGTGTGCAAACCAAATGGTATGCATTCCGGAGATCTAATTTAGTGAACACTCGCGTGCACTGGAGAAGCTCAAAGGTGGAATTGATGAGTGGAAGGGGATATTTGTCTTTAACTGTAATAGCGTTCAGCTCACGAAAATCAATGCAGGGCCGCAAGGAACCGTCCTTTTTGCCCACATAAAAGAATCCGGCACCCAGAGGAGCGGAAGACGGACAAATAAGGCCAGCGTTAAGGGAATCTTTGATGTAGCTCTCCATGGCCTCCCTCTCCGGCCCAGACAAACTGTAGAGCCGGCTGGACGGCAACCGTGCACCCGGGAGATCTATAGCACAGTCGTAGGACCGATGAGGTGGCAAAGAGAGAGTCCTAGACTTGCTAAAGACGTCCCCAAGGTCATAATAGACCTCGGGTACGCGGCTGAGGTCCAGCAGCTTGGTCGGAGGGGAGGAGATGGGAGAGTGGGTGAGCACGCAGCTGAACGGAGGCACGACGACAAACAAAAAGGGCTCCAGGATGAGATAGAATTTTGGTCCCATTTTATTATAGGGTTATGTTTACGGAGCCATGTGTGACCCAGGATGATGGGGGTAGATGAACTGGGCAGCACAAAAAATTGAAGGGTCTCATGGTGGTTGCCGGACAGGAGAATGGAAACGGCTTAGTTTGAAGGAAGACGGCGGCCAAATTACTGCCGGAAGGGGCAATGACATTTAAAGGGGAAGGTAGGACACTTGTAGGAAACTTCAGCTTATGAATTAACACCTGAGAAATAAAGTTTTGCTCTGCTCCGGAATCAATTAGAGCAGAGACCTTGAGTTTAGCCCCAGGTAGTTGGATGAGAGCTGGTAAAATTAAACAACCGGGGGGTTTTGTTGAAGACCCGCCCACGAGACCCCCTATGGCTACTGACGGCCCAAATCTTTTGGGCGAATGGGACAATTTGGCAACATGTGTTCCGTGGAGCCGCAACAGATGCAGGCCCTCACCTCGATCCGATGCTGGTGCCCTTCCAAGGTCAGATGGGCCCGACCAAGGACCACTGGCTCCGCAGAGGAGGCCGACCCAGCGGAGTGAGAGGACGGGGGGCACAGCCGCAACATGGGTAAAAAGACAGTGGCCCTCTGCTCCTTAGCGCACTCGTGGTACCGATTGTCCAGGCCTATGGCTTGGCCGATTAGCTCATTCAGAGAGGAGGGGTTGGTGCGGATGGTCAGGTTGTTGCGGAGGTTGGAATTGAGACTCTGGAGAAAGGCGCTGCGTACAGCAACGTCATTCCATCTGGACTCAGCCAAGATGACCCAGAACTCGACCAAGAAATCGGCGACTGACTGATTTCCCTGTTTAAGCACCAACAGCTGGCTCGCAAGATTCCCCTCACTCTCTGTATGATTGAACGCCTAAGAAAATTCCTGAACGAACCAATCGTAAGAGTAATGGGCGGCCTCCAGGCTGCTCAAAATGGACTGTCAATTAAGTGCCTGGTCTCTGAGCAGCAGGGTCATAAAAGGAATTTTGGAGGAGTCGTCCGGGTACTCCCCCATCACCTGTTGAAAATAAAGCCAGCAATGAAGCAAGAACCCCTTACACACACACACACACACCACCTCCCCTGCGTACAGGGCAGGAGAGGGGATAGAGATGGTTCGGCAGATAGATGGAGCAACTGGAGCAGCAGGAGGAGGAAGAGACACCAAACAAGAAAGACGGCAAAGGTGATCAGTGACAGTTGCTAATTGCTGGTTAATTGTTTGTAATTGTTCCGTGAGAACAGCGACTTGACACTCCATGGCGTCTAAATGGGAGAGAGCCGATTGTTCTCCCAGTGAAGCGGTTGCTGAGCCTCGATCCTGGCTGGACCGTTCTGTCATGATTTACTAGTGCCAGAGACTCGAATGCAGAATGTAATTCACCAGAGGAACAAAAGACAGAGGTGAAACGTTTTAAACGACTTATTGTTAAGCAAATAGGAATAAATAAACACGCTGAAAGGGGCACACAGCCTGCGGAGAGGGAAGAAGGAGAAACGGTTAATGAGGGGATATTGGAGAGAGGGATAGAGTACGGAGAAGGAGAGAGGCTTACTATGACGAGCAGAGGGCCCGCCTGTGGAACTCAGCGTGCAGTGGGTGGTAAGCTGAAGGGAGATGATCAAGTGGGACAAACAGGTGGAGAGGACGATGAGTTGACGGGGATTGATCCAGCAGGAAGAAGAGGTGAGGAGGAAGATGTCCAGACGTGTTGGTTGGAGGTATAGGTGAACGTGCACAGCTCTGGAGTGATTCACACCGCTGAGATGGCAGCAACCTGGAGAGGACGAAGAAGAGAAGGTAAGTGAATGGATAACACTCAAAATACAATGAACTTGGATCAAAGAGATGGCAGTAATACCCAACAGTCCAACGAGGAGGCATTCACAGATGAGGCAGCAGCAGGTGCATGCAATCACCCAGGTGAGTGCAATCAACTCTGGGAGCCGAGAAGAAGACAGGAGGAGAAACAGAGAAGGGAGGGGGAGCACGCTCACTTGATCATCACAGAATTCCCTTCCAGTGCGCACAGAAGGGGAATCCTAGCCGGCTTGTTAAAGGGGTCATTGCCTGAAAAATGGTGTGTTTGTAGGTTTTAACTGCCTGAAATGAATCTACTGGTCACCTAATTATCCAAAAATTTTCAAAACTGTCAATTCTCAAAAAACACACACACAGCCTTTATCTTGTTTTACTCTCCCAGAAATGTTTTTGACTTTTTTGTGGAAATCGTATACATTGTGGTGGACACAATACACAGGTCTAGCATGCTCTCACACCCAGAAAGGCAGGAGGAAACACGAGGACAATGGACCATGGGAGGGAGCTCACCGGGAGGTTCAGACTGGGCAGAGTTTAGACACGTCCTGGGGAGAGGAAAATTTACATGTAACCAGATCAGACAGCGATGCGCCTTTCGCCCCCCACTGCACCAAGCTGCAGCGTGAAGTACAGGGGGGTGGATGTATTGTAATGTATGTAACAAGTGTTACGATAATCACGCCACACATTCTCTTTGTCCATACAACATGAATAATGTCAGAAGCCTCAGTCATTATGCATGAGATTAAAGCTATAAAGGCCAGATGTGCAACGACTGGAGGGGGTCCCCTTGACAGGGGCTTCTAGCCCCCAGGCTGTACATGTTTGTTAGAGGGAAATAAAGATTCTGTGTCGTCCTATACTCGTGCCTCGCCTCACATCCTTTCCTTTTACCCTCTACAACATCACGTTTAGAAAAAGCCACGAACCAAACACGGCTTATATTGTAACGTCGGGGCCATTTTAAGGGAGCCAGGGATTTCCCAGCATGCTTTGCCAGTTTGAAACGTTACTGTGTGTGTTAAATGTGTTATTTCTGAGTTATACTGCTGTGTCATTATAACTGCATTATAATGACCCAGCAGTGTTTAGCAGGATTAGGGCAAGATGTGTCATGTGTGTGTAACCATGATTCAAACAGGGGTCTGGGGGAATGACCTCCGCTCCTGTCTGTGCTCAGAAGCAGGTTGGGGGTCGGGGTGTGAAAAATAAATCAGGTTGATCACAGCCATCT
This sequence comes from Pholidichthys leucotaenia, assembly GCA_020510985.1. NCBI lineage: Eukaryota > Metazoa > Chordata > Actinopteri > Cichliformes > Pholidichthyidae > Pholidichthys > Pholidichthys leucotaenia. Next base: position 377,834,943 of record CM035839.1, read on the forward strand.
GCTCCATTGTCTTTTTGTGTGAACCCTGCAAACGTCACAATATTATTATTTTCCTCCGATCTTAGTCACCCTAATAACCATCCCTGTTATCACCTGGTTCATCGGTGATAACAGGGATCCCGTGACTTGGCCACCAGTCTGTTTGCAGTGATCGCCAGAGCGCACAGTGGTGGCAATTTAATGTGGTGTCTTGGCAGGGTTGTTAGGTGGGCCGGGATTGATTGATTGATTGACTGAGACTATTTATTTTGAACAGGACAACATAAAAACAAGAATAAAACAAAAAATCCAAATGCAGTCCGAAAAGGAACATGATTGAAGCCAAAAGCTTATCTTGTCCTGTCCCATCCTTAACTAATTAATATACTTATATACCTCGGGGTTTCCTCTGGTAACATTTCTCCATGGCGGCCCGCCTCACCAGAAATCGTACCGCCACGGCAAGCCAAAATGATTTTATTAATAAAAATATATGAAGCAACGATTTTCTGCAAGCGCACACACGAACAACGTGCATGGCCTTCATCCGCGCAGAGTTTAGAAGCGCCCCGCTCACATGAGTTTTCCAGTCAGTCAACAGTGTCTCACTAAGCGTGATTGTCCGACAGAAACATGAGTTTATTAAAGTACTTTAAACGCGGAAAAAAATCATAAGAGGTATGTAAGCACTGGCGTTTATCATGGTTTTAACCCGCTGGAAATGGGAGCCATAATGGAAGAGTCGCTTAGCTAAGAGATGTGGTTAGAATGGCTTCATATAAAGGGAAAGGCAAGGGGGACTGATGAATTGCTGAGGATCTATTTCACCAGCCACTACAATATTAAGTTATGAGTCTGGCAATTTCTCTCTTTTCTCGCACAAGCAGGCGTGCCGTTTTTATTCTCTAGCGTCAGTGACAAAGCAACAGCTAAAAATGCTAGCTCTAAACTGAGGTCCTTCAGCGGCTGCCTAGAGAGGTGCCTGATGAGAAAGCCTGAGCACACAACTATAACGGCCGTTGCTAAACGACCGGGAGCCAGCCATTTATGTCTGCACTACGTGGCCAGGAGCCACTTAGTGAATGAAAAACCTACATGCAGGAGTGGTTTTGTGTGTTGTATTGAACAAAACCCCAAAACGTGTTAATGGGAATGAATGAAGTGTGGCTGTGGATGTGTGTGAAATACCCGAGCTGCCAAGTGCCCGAGCTGTTGGACCCAAAGGGCTCCCTGACGCGCCTGATGGAAAATAAATAAATATGTGCATTTTTTTTAACCTAATAGCCAAATTAGGAGGTATTTACTTGTATTATTAGCATATTTGTAATTCGTGTGTATTTTCTGCAATTGAATAAAAAAAAAAGAATCAAACTGTAGTCGCTTCCCGGCCAGATATTGTGATACTAGGAGACCGGCTCCCGGCCGTGTAGTTACTTTGCAACTATAACTGCCTAAACAGATCATTCTGTACATGAACACATATTGTGGTGAATTATGTCTTTAGAGTCCGCTACAGTTCCCTATTATGTACCTGGCAGGTTAAGATGACCGAAATTCACGAAGTCACTGACTTTAATCTGTCAGCAGCTTTCAGGCAAACTAAACGTGTCAACATTTGATTTCAAAATAAGGAAGGTTTTTCCTGCTGTCTGGGTGGTGAGGAGATTTCTAAAAAAAAAAAAAAAAAAAACTATAAAGAAATATTGTAACAGAAATAACGGCATCCTTGGTCATTTAAGTTAATTTATTTAATTAAATACAATTTTATTAATATTTTTTCTTTGTAATCAGAGTTAAATTATTGTTCTGTTCTGACTGCAAAATTATGGTCAAAAATGTAAATTGTTATAAGGAAAAAGTAAAAAAAAAACCTACCACAGTCTGTTTCAAATTTATCTAAAAAAAAAAAAGCTCAGTAATTTTATTTTAAAAAACAGACAAAAATCAGTCATAAAATAATCCACAAATTTATAATAAAGTTTCAAATGTACAAGAAAAGTCAATTTTACAAGAGAAAATTACAAATTTGAGGAACATGGTTTCAACTTTAGATTTACAGAGAAAAGTAGAAAACTGTAAGAAAATTGTTATAAATTTTTGAGAACAACCTCAAACCTTCAAGACTGAAGTCATTACTCAAGTTTTTAAGTGGGTGCTCGTTGTACTCTTAACTCAACTAGAAATTTTTGGTTGCCTACTCTTAATTAATTTCAAAGCACTGCTTTTACATGAGTACAATTTCTGGTTACTATACCCACCTGATCATATAATTTAAGTATGCTTGAGTACATTACTATTATGAATGTTTCTTTCCCTTCCCTATTCTCTCAATGGAAAAAAAGAAACACTAGACTAAAAATACAAAAAATACACATATTTTTGTCATTTATGTAAACCATGACAATAAAATCTGCAGGACAAAACATGAAACTTGATATTTTCTAACCTGTTTGTATACCACCATAGACAGAGAGAGAACCTGAATTAGACAGAGCTCAGAGAGGAGCCAAGGAGAGGGAAGTGTTCAGGCAGAGGAAGGAGAGAAGGATAACACCACTATTTATTTAGCGAATGCAAAGTCCTCAAGCCAAGCAGTTGCCTCCTGGTTTGCTGTATGGAGGGTGTGTAATCCTCCTTCCAGTCTTTGGAGCGGGCAAGCCTCTATGATGTGTTCCATTGTTTGCTCCTCTCCACATGCGCACAGTGGGCTAGGGCTACTGCCCCATCTGTGAAGGCTGGCCAAGCAGGAGCCATGTCCAGTCCTGAAGCGATTGAGTGTAGGCCGCTGTCTCCTTGGGAGGTTGGTGCCCGGGACCTGTTGGTTGGGGTTTGTCACCAGGTGTTTGTTTGGGACCTCCTTGGTCTCCCATTCCTCTTGCCAAGCTGTCTGGATGGTGAAGTCAGCTGGGGGAGGGTTTTTCCAAATCGGCCGTCTGGATGGAAGTCGGGCAGTGGGTGGGGTGTAGATATCTGCATGGATTGGTAAGTGAGGAGAATCTTTGGCTTTTTGAAGCATCCTTTGAGTTAGTGCTGCTCGCCGGATGTGTGTGTGTGTGGGGGGGCTATGTTTGACAGTACAGAGAGCCAGGGGAGTGGTGTTGAGCGGATTGTCCCAGTTATGGTTCTCATGGTTGTGTTGAGCTGGGTATCTACGTGGTGTGTGTAGGATGACCTGGACCAGACAGGGGCACAATATTTTGCTACAGAGTATGAAAGGGCCAGTGCTGAGGTGCGCAGGGTGGAGGCTGCCGCCCCCCCATTTTGCACCAGCAAGCTTGCAGAGCAGGTTGTTTCGTGCCTTCACCTTAGCAGCCGTCCCCTTTAAATGTTCCTTGAAGGATAGGGTCCTATCAAGGGTCACTCCAAGGTAGGTTGGATTCGAGGCATGCTTAAGCTTAAGTCCGCTCAGGTGGATGTTCGGCAGCTTTTACATTGTGGAGATGGAATACACTGGAGACGGTTTTTGTTGGGCTTGGTTTTCGGTGCCAGGTTTTGCAGAACTGGTCCAGTTTGGCAAGATCTTCCGTGAGCACCCGTTCCAGTGGCTCAAAGTCTGGTGCTTGGAGTGCCAAACAGATGTCGTCTACATAGATGAATTTGCGGGATTTTGTAGTAGGCAGGTCATTTATGTAGAGGTTGAACAGGGTTGGAGCTAGAACTGAGCCTTGTGGGAGTCCGTTTTTCTGCGTTCTCCATGCGCTTGTGTTCTGACCGAGGTGGACTCTGAACCTTCAGTTGGTCAGCAGGGTTTTTATAATTGCTGTTGCCCAGGCAGGGATCGCCTTTGTAAGTTTCAGGAGGATGCCTTTGTGCCAGACCGTATCATAGGTGGCTGTAAGATCGAGAAACACAGCCCCTGTCTTCAGTCTGCTCTCGAAACCATTTTCGATGAAGGTGGTTAGGGCCAGTACCTGTTCTCCTGTGCTGCGGTCCTTGCGGAAACCTGCTTGATCTACTCTTAGAATTTCCTCTATTCCTGGGGAAATACGTTGCAGTACTAGGCACTCCATAATTTTATAAGGAACGCTGAGTAGGGAGATTGGGTGGTAGCTTGCTGGTAGTTTGTGGTCTTTGCCAGGTTTTGGTATGGCAATGACCTTTGCTGTCCGCCATTTCTTTGGAATCAAGTTTGTTTGTATGATCCTTGTGTAGAGTTGTGTCAACCAGGTTAGGGCTCGGGGGCCAAGATTTTTCATGAATTCTGGGAAGATGTTGTCGTATCCTGCTGCATTTCCACATTTCAGGCCCTGTAGGACTTTCTCCAGTTCAGCAGCCTCGAAGGGTTCAGGGTTAGTTTCCTCTACGGGCATTTTTTGGTGTTTTTTTTTTTTTAGCTCAGTTGTAACTGCTCTTCTGGTGTCTTTGTCTTGGGGTGCTTTGGCGATGGTCAGTAGGTGGGATGCAACTTGGTTGGATGTGACAGATGCTCGGCTTTGGCTAGGGGGCTTCTGTGCACCTCCTAGGCAACGGATGAGGCTCCAACATTTCCTGCTAGAGTGGGTAAAGCTCCGGTCAGCAACTGTCTCCTCCCATTTCTTTCGCCGGGCTGTACTTAGCGATTCAATGAGATGGTCTGCTATCTCTGGGTCCCCTGATGTTTGATAGGATTGTAGGAGGGCAGCGCTTTCTCTGTCCAGGCATGGGACATAGAGGGGTCGGTAGCCACGTGGGATTGCAGTGTGAGCAGCCTTGAAGATTGCGCTGCAGAAGCGGTTGTATGCTTCATCTACAGTGATGGTGTGGAGTGGGATGGTAACAGCACTCCGATCCAGGGTTTCACTGAATTTCTTCCAGTTGGCTTTGCGGAAGTTCCAGCGCATCTTCCTTGGGCTGTTTATGACTGGAAGTTGTAGGCCAATGTGTACAAGCAGGGGCCGGTGTTGGCTGTGTGGAAAATCGTCAAGAATGAGGATCTGTGTAGGATATGGCGTCCCATTCAAAGAGCTGACCCAGCACAGGTCAGGAGAATAGTCCTTCTTCCACCTAGCAGAGTGGAAGGTTCCTCTTTGTTTGAGGTCGTGTATCAGAGCAAGATCATTTCTAGATGCCCAGTCTGAAAGTACCTCCCCGTCACTATCCACTGCTGGGTACCCCCAGTCAGGGTGATGGCTGTTAAAGTCCCCCACATAGATGGCAGGGTGGGGTAGGGTGGGTAAGACCTGCAGATCCCAGTTGGCACTAGGGGGCTTGTACACATTGACAATATGGAAGCCACCAATGGTTATGGTGTCTGAGAAATGTGTTGTTGTCAGGTGGTTTACTTCAATTATGTCAGAACGCACATAGGTGGCACGTCCATGTTTGGCATGTGGAACATAGCACAGGAGGTCAAAGCCATTGATGGTGTAGTGGCCAGCTTCCTCTCTGCCAATATGAGTCTTTTGGAGGCAGATTACATCAATCGAGTGTTGGAAGGTGAGGACTTCGATAAGGCTTCGCTTGGCTGCAGATAGGCCTTCAACGTTTAGTTGTAGTATGCGAAGGGCAGGTCCTACCCCAAGGTGCTCTCGGGGCTGTTTGCTTTTGGCTTTGGGACTGTGACTAGGATTCTTCTTTGACTTGGCACTGAGGCGTCGTCTCTTCGAATTTAGTCTGCAAACTCCTCGTGTGTGTAAACATGCTTGGCAATAAAGTTCATTCTGATTCTGATTCTGGTAGGATCATAAGCTTCCCCGGGCAAGCCCGGGTACTGGCAGAGGGCGCGACGAGAACGCTGACCCATTGCCCTCCAATGGATCAGTGTTATCCATTGCCCTCCAATGGATAACACCACTAAAAAGTCGAAATACTGGACATCTGGGTAGGACCCCAACTGGCCAAATATTCAAGCCTCGGTTGTACAATACTTCAAATGGTAAGTTCCATATGCAACGTTACGGTGTAAAATTTTAAAAAGAAATGAAACAAAGAGATATGGCCCTCAAAAAATTTCTTAAGTCAGGGCTAACCCCTGATCATTACATTTATAGAAGCTTGAGAAATAAAGTCACTATACAACTTCGAAAAGCAAAGGCTAATTTTTTTCTCAATCTAATAAAGAATGCAAAAGGCAACAATAAACTTAGTTGGAGAAACATGGATAAACTAATGGAAAAAGAAAAACCAAGATGTGATGACTTAAAGCTAAAAATAAATTCTGTTATCCAAAATAACAACATTGAGCTGGCAAAACATTTTAATGATTATTTTATAAACTCTGTGTCACAATTGACAAAGAGTTTTTCTAAGCCAAACTGCACTCATGAATTCCACTGTGATGCTCATTCTTTTAAATTGAGGAATGTAGATGAAGGGAATATTTCTAAAATCATATCCAATCTTAACAATAGTAAAGCTAAAGACATATTTGGAATGGATACAGCTTTTCTGAAAGAACACAAAGAAATTTTAACACCAGTATTAACAAAAATTATAAATCAATCCATAAATGAGAGTACCTTTCCCACAATTTTGAAAACACCCATTGTACGGCCAGTGTACAAATCAGGTGATAAGCTCCAGGTCGCAAATTACAGACCCATCAGCGTACTCCCAACCATTTCCAAAGGCTTGGAGAAAGCTGTAGCACAACAGCTGGTGGACCACCTTGACTCCATGGCAGCACTTAACCCCTTTCAGTTTGGTTTTAGAAAAGGATATTCCACTGAAACAGCATGCTGCTATCTATTAGAAAACATCAAATCCAGCCTGGATGGGGGAGGGGTAGTGGGGGCTGTTTTTCTTGACTTGCGAAAGGCTTTTGATACAGTTAACCATGAGTTACTTTTAAACAAATTATTGTAGCACCTTGGGGGAGCCAGATTATCTAGCATCTCAGACAGGAGACAGTGGATAAGCATGGGAGAACAAAGAGCAGGAGGTTCCTGGTGAGATAGCAGGAAGGAGTCAGGGATGAAGGGGGTTGAATGCAGTGTGATGCAAATGTCATGTTGTGTGTGATGTAAATGCCATGAAGCTTAAGAGGAGAGTTTCTGCTTAAATGTTCAGTCTGTTCTTTGCTTGAGAAGTGTGAAGTGTGAGTGTGTAATAAATCGTCTGGAATAAATCTGCCTCTTCATTTACACGCTCCACATTATCACAATTCTCCCTTCATAAAAATACACAAAATTGGATAAGGTCATACCTCAGTGACAGACAGCAGTGTGTAATTGTAAATAATGTTACAGCTCCCTTAAAAGCATGCAGTATGGGTGTACCGCAGGGCTCTATTTTAGGGCCTTTGCTGTTTACATTATATATTAATGATCTCCCGTCTGTGTGTAATGCAAATATAATTATGTATGCTGACAACACTGTGGTATATACTCATGGTAAAACGACTGAAGAGGTGACTGAAAAATTAACACAGGAAATGGAGAAAGTCTCACATTGGTTGAGGAATTCTTGTTTAACCTTAAACGTCGATAAAACTGTGTCAATGTTTTTTACAAATCGCTACAAATCCAAGAATTCTTGTCATATCTTGATAGAAGGACAAAAAAAATTAAGAATGTGACTGAATTTAAATATTTAGGTGTTACACTTGACTCAAATTTAAGCTTTAAAAAACACATTAAAAAGATGACAAACACGGTCAAATTTAATTGTGCTAATTTCAAACATATCAGAAATTCACTGTCTACTGAAGCATCAAGTATGTATCTAAATGCTATGATAATTCCACATTTTCTTTACTGTATGACAAGTTGGTCACAGGCGTGTAAATCTGCCCTGAGGCCTCTGGAATCATTATAGAAGTATTCTATCAAGATTCATGACAAGAAAAGACGAACGTTCCATCACTGCCCAATCCTGTCCAAATATAACCTGTTGAGCTTTGAAAATCTAATCATGTATACAAATGTGTGTCTTTTGTTTAAGATAATCCATAACTCTGCTGCTCCTCGCTTAAAAAGGTTTGTTTCATTAAGTTCTGTAAATACATCTCCGACAACTCGATCAACAGCACGCGGCGAGTGCAGGATTCCTAAGCACAAGACAACATTAGCAAATTCAACATTTTCATGTGTGGCTATGCGACAGTGGAATATGTTACCAACGGATTACTTGCAGTAACAGACTATCACACATTTTCGCGCTTGGTGAAAAAACAGTTAATCTCTAAGCAAACCTGTGTCCATAATGTACTGTGATGTAAAGATGTTAGAGTGTGTGATGTTGACAATGGGACCAATAAGAGTCAGTGGTTGGATGTGAAAAATTGTTTATATGGATGGAGTTATAAAAATGTATTATTGTATGTTTTAGTTCTTATCAATGTTTTGGGTTCTTATCAATGATATTAATGTTTGTTTTAGTTTTTAGCAATGCTTGGTTTTAGTTTTTTAATCAGTGTTTGGTTTTAGTTTTTTATCAATGCTTACTTGTAGTTTTAGCAAATGCCTGCTTTTTAATGCTAACACCAGCCTGCCCAGGGACTACAGGTGGAAATTAGCACTTGTGCTATAACCTGGTACAATGCATCTTTCCTCTTTAAGGTCAATGTATATTGTGCATGTCCCTGCATAAATAAATAAATAAATAAATAGTATAAAATTAACATATTCCGGTATGTCTTCCCCCCCGGGGAAAAATATGTTGCCACCACGCCAAGGTCTTTAAGCCAGAATAAACACTGTACCTGCTTGCTCATATACACATACATACTGTACATTGCCATAACAACAAATGGAAACTTAATGAGCAAGGATGTGAATAAACAAATCTCTACACACATTTCAAGATCTTATTACTTCTGTCTGTGTATGTCGCCAAACTGCGACATAACCCCTAGTGGTCAACAGTGGTAAAGATTTTTTTCAAGAAAATATTCAGGTCACATGTCACAACTTTCCAAGGCTATAACTTGAAAGTGGTAAGAGATAATTGCTTACTGTCTATTAGAAAGATGTAGAATATGATCCAAAGTTTCAGATAGCAGTAAATTTACACATCTAATTTGCATACAAACAAACAAAGACATTTGTCACTTACCGGCGTCCTTTTGCCGCATTCTGGTTGCTATTTTGTCCTCTCTCTGTCATTTTAGCTTTCTCTCCTACATCCACAAACTGTTATTGATTATTCTACCTTAATTTCGCTTTTATTCTGGAGCTATTTATCTTAAAAAACTGCGCAGAAGTGGAGTGATTTTCCTCTCTACAACGATCGGTAGCGGTCATATTTGTTTTGGTCTTCTTCTTCTTCTTTTAGATTTGACTGGCGGTTGACAACCAGTTTACAGGTGCATTACCGCCATGTACTTCACTCTATATCATCATTCTATCTGGTCAGGAGCTGTAGTCCTTCTATCATCATTGCTGTGTCCAATCAAACCTCAACTCTATCTTCAGACATCACTCTTCTTTGTCTCCTCGTACTTCACTCTATATCATCACTTCACTCTGTACAGTATCATCACTTCACACATCTTGGCCATGGTAATTGCCACGGCCCCTGGAGGGGCCGCCAGCCACCACTCTGTATTTGTTTTGGTCTAATCCCACAGTACAAGAAGAAGGAAGTATTTCTTCCTCTTTTTTTTTTTTTTTTGTTACTTATTTGTACCCGTAGGTAGACTTGGTTTGCAGTCTGGTGACAAGCCACCGGCTGCTGGTCGCTGCGTGCGCGAGCGCCCTAAACCTACATGTTTTTGGTATGCGGGAGGAAACCGGAGAAATCCCGGAGTAAACCCGCGCAACACGGGGAGAACATGCAAACTCCACACAGCTCACCGTTGGTCGGGGGCTGGGATCGAACCCACAATCTCATGATCCCCGCGATCCCCCGGCCGAGGGTAAAACTGTGCTGCCACAGTGCTAAACCACTGCGCCACCGTGCAGCCACTCTGTATTTGTTTTGGTCTAATCCCACAGTACAAGAAGAAGGAAGTATTTCTTCCTCTTTGGTGTATTAGGTGTCATCCATGAGTCCTCCAATGCTTGTCTGCCACCTTGTGAACTGGCATGATCAGTACAAATCCTCAATACAGCTGGGCAGTGTTTCTGCACGTTATTATGAGTTGACAGGTGCAGTGCCGTGCTCTGCCACTAGAGGCACATGAACTATCACAGCAAAAGGGTTAAAAATAATAAAAATTCAAAAATGAAAACACGAGTAAACAACTTCCCACTGATCATACAATCCACAAGTGACTCTCATAGACTTTCACCCAACCAACCCTAGTGATTAACAGAACCATCTTTCTCCCTATATTTATCTAATTTCTCATTGTTGTACTTTAAAAAAAATACTCAAAATGTCTGGACATTGCTTTAACTCCCTATTTAATCCATTCCATAATTTAATCCCACAGATCGAAACACAAAAGCTTATCCTAGTTGTTCGTACACCCACTGTCTTTAAAAGTAATTCTCCCCTTAAATGATATCCCTTTTGTCTTTCAATGAATATGTTTTGGATGATAACTGGCTGTAAATTGTTCCTTACTTTGTATATTGTTATGGCAGTTTTATATTCCACCAGATCAAAGAATTTCAAACTTTTAGACTGTAAAAATAACCCATTTGTGTGATCACAGAAACCAACACCATGAATGATTCTTATTGATTTTTTTTTTTTTTTTGTAAAATAACAAGTGGCTGTAATGAAGTTTTATATGTATTTTCCCAAACTTCTGAACAATAACTTAAATATGGTAAAACCAGTGAACAATACAAAGTTTGGAGTGATTTCTGATCCAGTATGTGCTTTGTTCTGCTCATGACTGAAATACTTCTAGACAGTTTAGCTTGTACGTATTTATGTGGGGTTTCCAGCAATTTTTTCATCTATAGTCACACCTAGAAATTTACTGTCTTGAACTCTTTCAATATTGATGTTATCTATCTGTATTTTTGCTTGAATATTTGCTTAACCATTTCCAAATAACATGAACTTTGTTTTGCTCAAATTTAATGATAATTAATTTTTATGAAACCATTCTTTTATTTTACTGAATTTGGTAGTGATTATATTCAAAAGGTGCTGTAGATCCTCACCGGTACCCAGAACAGTTGTGTCATCTACAAACATCACAATCTTCAACAGTTCAGAAACAATACAATTATTATTAATATATAAAATGAGAAGTTTAGGTCCCAACACTGACCCCTGGGGAACACCACAATGTCCAAACTCTCAGATTTATATTGTCCCATCATCACAAATTGTTGCCTGTTTTTTTTTTAGATAGTTTCTGACCCAACTCAATACCACTCCCCTGAGTCCATATCGTACCATACCTGCCCTATGGGCAGGGCTAGCTAGCAAAGATATAAAAGAGCTGCAACAGAATCTTCATGAGGAGCTGGCACAATTTAAGATGAAATAAAAAAGGAGGTGATACAAGAAATTGTGTCCCTCAGACAAGATATGGACCACAAATTCACAGAAAGCAACATAGAAGTGCAGGACCAAAAGGCGAGTATAGCCGAGGCTCAGGGTCGCATATCCGAGCTGGAAGAGTGGAACGCGGAGGCTAACGAGATGCTGCTAAAGATGCTAAAGCAGACAAACGACATGCAAGGTAAAATAACAGACCTCGAAGCGAGATCTCGAAGAAATAATGTACGCATTTTTGGCCTACCAGAAGAAATTGAAGGAAGCTCTGTGATGATTACCTGGAACAGTTATTAAAAAGAGAGCTGGAGCTTCCCGAGGGTTCCAGTCTGCAGATCCAACGCGCCCACAGAACCCCGCCACAGAAGCCGAGCGCAGGTGCCCCACCAAGAGCAATAGTGGTAAATTTTCAGAAGTTTGAAACCAAGGACATGGTACTAAAAAAGGTGTGGCAGAAGAAAATTAAAGTGGGAGATACATGCATCCAGTTTGACCACGACTATCCCACTGAAATTGCACAGAAATGCAGAGCATACCGTGACATAAAGAAGACGCTAAAAGCCAGGAACATACGCTTTCAAACCCCGTACACTAAAATACAACTCCACTGGAGTGATGGAGTAAAGAGCTACAATGATGCTGGGGAAGCTGCATGGGACATGAGAGCGAGAGGATTCCCGGTGGACGTGTCGAACAACACCAACGGTGACAGTGAATGAGGAAACTGCAGAGCACCGGGATGGCAACAGGTGAGAGGGAGAGAGGCAGCGGGGCAGCTGTGTCCCTGAGCCAGGATACAGCACAGCGAGTGGGGGAGAAACTGCGTGAGATTTAAAGGAAATAATAATGAGGAAGATGGAGAACTTCAGGGGTTAAGTAACAAATTACAAATGGTAAGACTTGTGTGTAAAAGTTAGATATGAGGAATCAAAATCTCCAATATGGGATAAAAGAGCAGCGTTCTCACTCGCTGTTATATAGACTCATCTTTACTCGTAAAAACAAGGGAAATAAATTTACATATGAATACATAGTAGGAGCTTTGTAATACTGTGTGACCTTATGCTTAGCTCTCTAATTCATAATAGACTGTCATGAACCGAGCCGGGTTGTTCTTTGGGCTTGGTTCTGACCCGCTGTGGCTCAGGTTTATCTGTGTATTTGTGTATTGTGTTATTTTGTGAGTTCTTGTAGTTTCTCTGTCACTTGTTCTTTTTTTTTCTGTAGCCACTGTTCTGGCCGGAAGCTGTTAAGCAGAGAACAGTTAAGCAGCCTCCTTGACCTACATTCGTGTGGGCGTTGTCTGACACTTGCCGGTCCGACCATGCCCCTTCTCTCGTGACAGCCAGCTGGTTCCGCTCCGGTGATTGTTTTTCCTGCGCCTCGCCCAGGTGCACCCAATCTGTTGTGCCAGCAATGGTTGTACTTAAGCGGCCTTTGCCAGTCAAGCATTGCTGGACCATTGTATTGTCTTTGAGGTATGTCGTGGCCACCGTTCACTGTGGTCTGCCCACTGCATGTCATCGTGTGAGTCAAGAAGTGAACCCTGTCTTCTTTTTGTAAGTCTGCCTATTTTTGTTCTGTTTGTCTTGTGGCCACGGTACACTGTGGTCTGCCCACTGCACGCCTGTCGTGTGAGCTATTTAGTGTACCCTGTAGCGTTTTTGTAAGTCTCTATTTTGGAACTGTCTGTCTTTCGTTAATAAATGTGTTGTGGTGTAACCCTGCACGTAAATCCGTCCTTCCTCCTCACTCCTCGGTGTGCTGCGTAAAAGCGCATGAGGAGGATCGTGACATAGACTGAGAGTTCACGTTTAAATGTTGGACTTTTTTAGACTGAGGGGGAATCCATCAGTTGGATGGCATTCTGAGTCTAGTGATAGGCCCTTATTGAAGATGAGGATTTCCTATTCATCCACCAACAGGGCCACAGGGGAAAACTGAGAGACCCCCAGGTGGAAGTTACTTATGGTTTATGTTATTATTGTGATTCTTAAATGTGTTCATAGTTTGGGTTCAAACTGCTTGTGGATACATCTGAAAACATTGGTTAAGTGTTATGATAAATAATAGTCTTATGATTATGTTGCTAAATGTAAATGGTCTAAATACGCCTGTAAAGAGAGCAAAAGTCCTAACAAAAGTGAAGAAGGAAAAGGTGGAAATGTGGCTTATATCATTCATATATCCATACCTACATATGTATAGACATAAGTGGAATGTTTAGAGATTGCATATGTAGAATGACCTCACGTCTCAGAGCAGGACAAGAGGTCTCGACCACCGGCGAAGATCAAGGAGCAGACGGAGTCGCAGCGGTGGAGACCTGATCGAACTTCCTGACCACCCAGGGTCAGGTGGAGGAGAGAGAGGACAATGGAGAGGGATTACGCTAATGCAGGATGTCAGCTTTGATATGCAATCTCCAACGGCGACGAGTCCGCCTACAGGAGAGAGGTGGCCCAGCTGGCGTCCTGGTGCAGCAATAACAACCTGCAGCTGAACGCTCTGAAGACAGTGGAGATGATTGTAGACTTCAGGAAAGTCACTACTCCTCTGCCCCCCCTCACCCTCTCAGGCTCTCCCATCACCACTGCTGATTCCTTCCGCTTCCTAGGCACTACCATCACCAGGGACCTCAAATGGGAGCTGACCATCAGCTCACTCATCAAAAAAGCCCAGCAGAGGATGTTCTTCCTGCGGCAGCTGAGGAAGCTCAAGCTACCCACCAAGATGTTAGTGCAGTTCTACACAGCCATCATCGAGTCCATCCTCACCACCTCCATAACCGTGTGGTACGCAGGAGCCACTGCCAGGGACAGACTAAGGCTGCAGCGCGTCGTGCGCACTGCTGAGAAGGTGATCGGCTGCAAGCTCCCATCTCTCCAGGATCTGTACATCTCCAGGACCCGGAGGCGTGCTGGCCGGATCATAGCCGATCCCTCACACCCTGGTCATGTACTGTTTGCCCCCCTCCCCTCTGGTAGAAGACTTCGGTCCATCCAGACTAAAACTTCCCGTCACATGAACAGCTTCTTCCCCTCTGCCATTAGACTGCTGAACACTAAGTGACTCTCGTGCACCATGTACAGCAGCTCAACCAGACTCATGTCAATCATCACTGTTTTCTTCCTGCATTACCGACTGCACTATATAGTTCTCCACAGTATCTGCTGCTGGCTAATATATATTTTAACTGTTGACCAGTATCACTTAATCTTATCCTACACTTTATTACATGTATAGTTTATTTCTCTTATCTTATCATGTTTAATGTTGCAGCATTGTACCGAGACAAATTCCTAGTTTGTGTACTACATGAACAATGGCAATAAACCTGATTCTGATTCTGAATTCTGATTCAATGTCTTTTGTTGAGTGTGGGTATAAGTATGAAGGTCTGACTGCGCTCGACCTCTTCATTCTGCTTCTGCATCGAGATGAGACATGTTAGGGACTGGAAGCTGATAATAAAACTTGATTTATAAAATCACATCGCTTCTTCATTTCAAGCTCCCTACAGAAATTACATTTCTGCAAGAGACTCACTTATCCCAAAAAGAGCACGAAAAATTTAAAGGATTAGGATTTAGAAACTCATAGCTTATGCAAACAAGGGCATAAAAGAGGAGTTTTGATATTAATCTCAAATTCAATTTAAATTTGAATTTGGAAGAGAAATCAGGGATAAAGAGGGACCGTATATATTGGTGAAAGGGAAGTTGGAAAATGAACCTGTCACTCTGGTAAAACGTCTATGTTCCTCCAGAAAGTGATAAACATTTTTTCAAAGCTCTCTTTGATAACATTGCAATAGAAACTGAGGGAATCTTGATCTGTGGAGAAGATTTCAACATAAATATGAATCATAGCCTGGACAGAACAAGTATAAAGAGGAACATAAAACATCTGACAAAATTTTTAAAACTGTCACTAGAAGAAATGGATATGATTGACATATGGAGGAGTCTCAACCAACATGAAAAAAAAAATTACACTCATTACTTAGCCACCCATAAGGTCCACTCAAGGATAGATCACTTCTTTATAAATACAGGTGATAGGTACAGAGTAGACAAATTTAAAATAGGAGGAGCTGATATTTCAGATCACAATGTTGTATATTTAAAGATTCAGTTAAATGCCTGAAAAAGACAAACATGTTGGAGACTCAATGTGGGAATACTGAACAACAAGGGACTGGTAGAGGATATAAAAAAAGAAATCAAACAGTATATAGATGATAACAATAATAAGGAGGTTGATCCAACCATACTATGGGATGCCTTGAAGGTGGTCATTCGAGAAAAAACTAATAGCAAAAATGGCATTATTGAAAAGAGCAAGATTGGAAACAAGAAATGTTCTGAGAATTTAAGGGGATTTGGGAAGAAATTTCAAGACAAACAATCAGGAAGTATTTCAACAAATCAAGGATACTATCATGACCCTGGCTCAAAGGGACGGACAAAAAAGGGGAGATCACACAGTAATAGTTTTGTAGATGATTATTTATTGTAACCCATAATAAAAATCAACAAACTTGCAAAAGTGAAGTCAATAAGTCAGTAGTGTATGCAGTGTTGAGCGCATATAAATGAAGAAACACAAAAGCAAACCAAACAAACCAACATCCTGAAGCATGGAACGGTGGGGAGAGAGAGCCCAAATCCAAGCCAGACCTGGAATATATCGCCCTTGGCTCCAATCAGCACAGGTGAACTCAATCAGGTCAACCACTCCTCTCCCACACTACTTCCAGAACTCCGGCAAACATCTAGATAAGTCAGCAGGTGGAGCCAAACCAAGACAGGAACTGGGGCCTGTCACACACCCCTCCTTAAGAACAGCGTTCAGTCCTTTCCAGCTTCCAGTCCTCAACCTTCCTCCTTAGCACCCTGAATCCTTGAAACATTTTGGGGGAGTGAGAGAGAAGAAACAGGTGGAATGGAGTAGGTAAACAGACTAGGCGACTTAGGCATACGGTGAGCGAGACAAAGCATCCGCTAGCACATTATCAGAACCCTTAATGTGGCGAATGTCCACCAAATAGGGCTTTAAAAATAAAGCCCACCTCATTAGCTTCTGGTTAGGATTCTGTAGTGACTAAAAATGTGTGGGTTATGGTCAGTATAAACCACGAGGGGAACTGGGCCAGAACCAATATAAACATCAAAATGTTGTAGTCCCCAAATCAGTGCTAGTGCTTCTTTTTCAATAACAGAATAGTTTAACTGGCAAGAGTTAAACTTCTTTGAAAAGTAGCTAACTGGCCGATCAAACCCTTGCTCATCCGTCTGAGCCAACATTGCTCTAGCACCCACATTACTGGCATCAACATAGAGCTTGAACGGGTGATCGAAACATGGTGCAACAAGCACCGGAGGGGCACACAACAGAGCCTTCACCTTTTCAAAGGCCTTTTGACATGACTGGGACCAAATATACTTAGGCAAAGTTTTCAATAGGTCGATCAAGGGAGCAACCACTGAGGCAAAGTTCCTACAGAAACACGCGTAGAATCCCACCATCCCTAAAAATTGCATCAAATCCTTCTTTGTCTCCGGAGGTGGGAAATTTAAAATTGTCTCAACCTTGGCAGCTACTGGCCGAACCTCCCCCTGACCTACCACTTTACCCAAATATGTTACTGTGGCTTTTGCAAAATGACATTTGGCTAAATTTATGGCCAGCTGTGCCCAAACCAGACAGTCAAATAATGCACACAATCGTTCAAGGTGTTCCTCCCATGTATCACTGTAGATAACCATGTCATCTAAATACACTGCGCAGCCCTTTAAACTGGATGCAGCCCGGTTCATCAAGCGCTGAAATGTTACCGGTACATTTCGTAATCCAAATGGCATCACAGTGTAAGAGTACAGCCCAGTAGGTGTAATAAATGCACTCACCTCCTGTGCCCTTTCAGTTAGTGGTACTTGCCAATAGGTAAGTAATGGGCGGTGCGGTGGCGCAGTGGTTAGCACTGCACCAGCACAGCAACTCACCCTTGGCCATGGGATCCCTGGTTCGATCCCAGCCCCTGACCAACAGTGATCTGCGTGGAGTTTGCATGTTCTCCCCGTATCTGCGTGGGTTTACTCCGGGATTTCTCCGGTTTCCTCCCACAGGTCAAAAACATGCAGGTTTGGTTAATTGGAGACTCTAAAGTGGCCCTAGGTGTGAATGTGTGAGCGAATGGTAAAGGGATAGCGCCGTACCGTGGCTGCTTCATCCATCCAGGTGGATGCCCTCAATTTCCCCTCTGGGGATCAATAAAGTATACAAAATCAAAAAAAAAAAATCAATAACCTTTCAACAGATCCAATGTACTGACATACTTTGCCGAGCCCACCTGATCTACACAATCTTCCATTCTAGGAAGTGGAAAAGAGTCAGGCTGGGAAACACTATAAAGTTTTCTGTAGTCAGTACATGGCCTAAAAGTACCATCAGGTTTCTTGACAAGAAGGCACGGTGAGGCCCAACTGGAACTGGAAGGAGTGGCAATGTTATTTTGTAACATATATTCCACCTCCTTCTGTAAAAGGGCACACTTCTCAGTGCTCACTCTATAGAACCGTTGACAAATGGGTTTAGCCCCCCCCCCCCCATCCACATCATGTTTAATCAAATGGGTTTGAGTCGGGGTCTCTGAAAAGAGAGCAGGATAACTTTTAATCAAAGAAATCAATTCCCTGCTCTTATCGTCCCCCAAATGCTCAAACAACCCTGCCAAGTCCTGAAAAATCTCTGAGTTTTTTAATCGACCTCTCCACATTTGATCACCAGGCATAAAGACTTCCTCCCTTGTGGTGTTGTTTATTATATTAAAGCGTACCTGTGGCGGTCGTGAAAAAAAAAGATATTATATTGAGCCCCTGTCTCACATTCTAGTTCAAGTTTAAGTTGAAATTCATGTTCAAAGCAATTTGATATAAATCCATTGCTGATGTGCTTGTTCAGCTATGTCAGCAAAACATGAATGCAGCCATACTAGCATACATGGCCTTCCAGGACGCTTCCTGTGACGTAATTTCGTTGACACTGCGATCTGGATCAGTATTGGCTGAGCCTGCAGTGCCCGGATGTGCAGTGGCTTTCGGGATATTCAAATTCAAACGTTTATTTCAAACTCAGGGTTCATATTAAATGCAGAACTGAAACGAGTAGAAAATAAATAAATAAATGCTTAAATTCAGCGGGTCGTCTCGTGTGATCTGAGCTCGTAAAGGCCGATGATTCTAAAACTATGCGATCTGGATCAGTATTGGCTGAGCCTGCAGTGCCCGGATGTGCAGCGGCTTACGGGATATTCAAATTCAAATTCAAACGTTTATTTCAAACTCAGGGTTCATATTAAATGCAGAACTAAAACGATTAGAAAATAAATAAATAAATGCTTAAATTCAGCGGCTTGTCTCCTCTGATCTGAGCTCCTAACAGCTGCGAGACGGGCTTGGGTTCTCCCTCGCCGCAAGAGCAGCAGAGAGAGAGAGCAGAGCAGAGCAGCAGACACTCGGCGCTCTTGTAAAAAAAAAAAACATACAATGCGATATGGATATCGCAACATGGCGGAATGTAAAGCCTTTGGATGTCTCAATAATAAGCGAAAAAACAAAGATAAACACTTCTTTTGTGTAGCCAAACCCAGCTCACCTTGTCAGAAGATCGGAGTGGAAAAGTGATCTCGGAACAGGGCACAGACGAATCCTTTCAGACGAAATTGCGTTGTGTGTGAGGACCACTTCGTCACTTTAACCCTCAGAAGACATTTCTGGCTCAAACCTGTAGCCATGTTGGACGAATTCTTCCCCAGAGTCCGACAATTCAGCCATAATAGAATAAAAACACTCACAAAAGCACCCTATTCTCTCATACAGGCGGAGCATTGACTGTTGAGTTATCAACGAAGTGACGTCACATCCGCATGTGTCATGGCTGCGCTCAGAGTTTTCATTGGCTGGCCATGCCTGCGGTCGTATTTGCATATTTCTCTGGTGGTATTTGGCTGGCAATAATTATTTAACCAAATAATGAATAATTTGCCTAATGTTTTCAAGTTGAATGCGTTTAGACGACCACCACAGGTACCCTTTAATATGTTGTATTATTGTATGATATGGGTGGTGTCTCCACCTTTCCGGTTCTGCCGCCACCCGGGGTATAAAAAGCTGATGTGGAAGAGGCACAGGCTCTTCGACCACCTCTCTGCCTAGTGGGAGTGTCTGTCAGTAATACTGTAAGTCACAAAATAAAGTCCTGTTCAGTTCACCACTCGCCTCATTATTGTGCCACGTTTTATGGACATAACATCCCCTCATCAGGTGCTCCCATATAGGTGGAAGTACTGCTCCTGTATGAGCAACAAGAAAAGGTTTAAAGCCCTGAGACACACAAGACTCATATTGCGTCTCTTGGGAACGTCCATAGTAGGGTTTTAGTAGATTTACATGAAAGACTCTACAAGGCTTACGACGACTTGGCATCACATAATTTTGCTCAGACAACTGTTCTTTTACCATGTAGGGCCCTTCAAACTGCCTTAAAAGATGATCCAACAAGGGGCAACAAAGCCAACACCTGGTCACCCACACTCAACTCTCTGGTTTCTGCCCGTCGATCATAAAGTTTTCATTTTTTCTTGTGAAAAATCCAAGTTTGTTTTTGCCAACTCCCAACGCTACATAAAGTCTGTGTCTAAAACCAAGGACATATTCTAACAAGTTTTGAGGAAGGTCAGATGATCTCCACTTATTAGCCAAGACAGTCAAAGGACCCCGTACTTTGTGACCAAAAACAAGGTCATTTGGGCTAAAACTTGTACTCTCTTGCACTACCTCTCTCGCAGAAAGGAGCAGTCATGGTAAACCCTCTTCCCAATCACCCCCCAGCTCAGTGCAATAAGCCCGCAGCATAGATTTTAACATTTGATGGAAACGGGTACCCTGGCTTTGTGCATGATAGGCCGATTGGTTGTGTTTAATATGTAGCTGTTTTAAAACTTGAGCAAACTTGCGGGAAGTAAAATTAGTACCCTGATCACTCTGCACAACTTTGGGTATACCAAACACTGACATAAACTGGGTTAAAGCCTTAAATACTGCCGTGGCTGTGATAGTATGAAGTGGATTTGCAGCTGGATAACATGTTTTCTGGCACATCACTGTAAACAAATATGTACAGTGACTTGACACGTATGACACGTCTTGATGTAATTTGAAATGTCATGCCTCACCTTTGGCCAGAAAAAATGGTTCATAACACGACTGTATGTTTTATGCACTCCCAAATGACCAGCAACATTACTTTCATTACCTCTTTTGTGACAATACTATCTGCCATATGGGATCCCCACCAAAATGTACTCCACAAGGGACCCATTTCCTTAACAGCAAACCATCGTGAACAAAATATCCTTTGGCCACACTGTCCATCATATCATTTGATTGGACCAGATCCCTTAGTGATTGTAATGATTGATCCGACTGTTGTACAGTTCAAGATGCTCTTATTTGTGAAGTACGGTGTAGTGGCGCCCACTTTAGTTTCCGCCACTACACCGTGCCTATAAATAGCAGCAGGCAGAGAAGGTGTGTCTCTTTGCCAACACCCCTGCCTGGCGGATGTAGTGTGAAGTTTGGGACTACAATAAAGCTAAGTACAGTCATGCACCTGGCCTCATTATTCATAGTCTATTTACAGACATAACACCGACTTCTGCTCTTGTGCTAAATCATGTTGCGACACAGACAGAAGTTCTTCCGGGAGCTGCAATTTACAGGTTACCAGTTTGCTCAGGTTCAGATGCTGTGTAGCTCTTAGCATGTGTTACCACACAGGTTGGAAACACCTCAGCACCCTTTTGATTATCTGGCACACATTCCTGCAAAACAAAAAAGAGGGCAGCTGTGTTATAACATACAGGGCATCCTTTTTCCAAGTAAGGCCCCCAGCCAAATCATTTCCCAGAATAAAATCCACCCCATCCACTGGTAACTGAGGAAGTACTGCCACAGACACTTCACCCTGGACCAAATCTGATGTTAATTTAATTCGGTGCAAAGGTGCAGACACTATTTTCAAACTCACCCCTCTAATTAAAACTGCAGAAAATGGCAACACAGACTGTCCAATGAAAGAGTCTAAAGCACCTGTGTCTCTTAAAATCTTAATAGGGACTGATGTATTTCTCCCAGTAAGTGAGACCCAACCATCAGACACAAATGGAGCATAACCAACACTATGCTGTAAACAAGAATCCATAGTATTCTGGCCCACCGTGAAATCTGTTCTAATAGGAGCAGCTAATGCAGCCGATTTCCAGTGTAAAACACTGACCTGAGAATTTGACCTTGATTTCAAAATTGGACAATTTATTTTCCAATGGCCCTGACCACAAAAATAATTACAAACTTTTGATACTTCAAATTTACTTGTGTCATTTCCCATTGATTTTACAGGCTTTAAATCTAGCCTAGGCTTAAACATCCTAGGGTAAGAAACCCCATCTGGATCATGTACCTCCCCAGGCCATTTATGAGTTAAAACATAGTCAACAGCCAAAGCAGCAGCACCACTTGGAGTTATATCCTTGTGTTCACTAATGAATGTAGCAGTTGAAGGCGGCATAGAGTTCTTCAGCTGCTCTAGAATGATTAGATTACACAGACTATCAAAATCAGTTACAGATGATGCTGAACACCACCTTTTAAAGTGGCGAGAAAGCTCTCTAGCAAACTCCACATAGGTCTGATTAGTAGTTTTCCTCCAAGATCAAAACTGTTGCCTATATCCCTCTGGTACCACTTCATATGCATTAAGAACTGCTGCCATCACCTTTGAGCAATCTCTAGATTCTGCTGGACTTAAAGCAGAATATGCTTCCTGTGCTTTACCTACAAAAACACATTGGAGCATAAGTATGCATTCATTATCAGGCTAGTTACATGAATCTGCTACTCGTTCAAACAAATCAAAAAATATGTCTGGATCTTTTTCATTAAATTTAGATAGCAATTTAAGACTACCAGTCAAATCAAAGGTTGGTTGCAAACGACTGGGACCAGTACCTACAATACAAGTCAGTTTACCCTCAAGGATTAACTTAAGCTTTGATTGCTCCAATTCTAATTTGGCCTCCTCAGTCTTTAATTTCAGTTTTTCCATCTCCAGCTGCAACTCATGTTCTCTTTGTTGTTTTACTTCCTCATGCTTTAATTGTAACATCAACAACTCCTTTTGTTGTTCAAAAGTCAAACTCCTTTTTTCAGCCTCCATTTTGAGAATCCCACATTCAATTAAGTTTGCTTTCAAAATGGTTTTTATATTATCTTTTGAATGTTTGTCACTTATCTCAATGTCATAATGATCAGCTATTTTGAGAAGCTGATCCTTAGTACACTGATCAAGTATGCCAAGTGAAGGAGAGTGAAAAAACTCTTCCACAAAAGCCATTAACTTGTAAACTCCCAAATGTCCCACAAAACCAAAACCAACAGATATTGTGTGCACACCATACAGTACAACCCAGACCCAAAGTATTCCCCCTGTCCTGACCTAGTTAATTATGAAACTAATCTAACTAACCTCAACTAACTCTTCTTGGCAGTCACATATGGGCGGTACTTATGCACGCTAAACACGTGGTGCGAGCGAAGGATCAGCAAGCTGATGCCCTGCCAACAACCACAGGGGTGTTCCACGAGCTCAGCTCTACCCACATTCACTATGAAACACTATGAAACAATGGGCATTTGTAAAAGTGTGCAACACAATAAAACTAGACTACCATAAGTCTAGTTAAAAACATAGGGACACAACATGCTCTCCTCCCTCCTCCTTTAGCATGAACACTGTGTAGACTCCCCCCCCCCAAAAAAAAATAAAAAATACTGCACTAATAAGCCCAACATTGGCACAAAACAAACAGCCAAATTGGTACAGCATTAATCAAATCCTAAACAAGCAGACAAGCCCCCATTTTGTCCCGACCCTGGCTCAAAGGGACAGACAAAAAGGGGGGAGACTGTTGTGTCCATAATTAGACCCAAAGAAGACGGGGCGTTATGTCCAAACATAGAACCGTTATTAAACACAATACGAGACCCTACAGGTTTTTGGCACTCCCTGCCGACCAGGTTGTCCACGACTAAAGAGGACTCGCCCCTTCCATCTCCACCTCTTATACTCTCGGTAGCATCACTACCAGAAACCGGTAGTCCGCCACCTCTGCCCATTCCCCGGCCAACCCGGCTGCCATCTTACTAATATCACAATTTACATATATAACATTTCCCTCACCTCAAAAAAAAAAAAAATGGCTCAAGCACACAATTCGGCCCAACCCAATTTAACACCTGATACATCCTCTAAGTAAAAAAAATATGTACAAAAGGAAACAAACTGCCTACCCACTCACACAACTAAGGCTGGGGGGCCGGGTAGACTACCAGCGACCCCTACACGGCTGGCGGAGTATTCTGCCGCCTCAATTCTGATAGTCCAAAATAAAAGAAAGCCGTGTAACTAATTAAATTAATCCCCAAAAGCACAAATGTGTATACACACAGCAAACAGCAAAATTACAAATCTATAAAACCTAAACAAACCCTTATTGGCGGCCCCCACCCAACACATCCCTCCCACATATGGGTACATCATAAAGCAGTGTTGGGAAAAAATTTTTCAATTCAACCAAAATTCACATCATACCCTTCATATATACTCATTTCAAAGGGCCCTAATTCACTTACTATAATTACGTTGCCTCTTCTTCTTCTTCTTTTTTTTTATTTAAATGTACATCACAGATCAGTGCCCGGCAACTCACCAAAATAGGAATACAAATTAAAGCAAATTAACAGTGACAAAATTCGCAATTTCCTTCATTTGAAAACTTGGAGGACTAAAATACCTAAAGAATAACCACCCTTAAAATTTAGCATTCAATTTACATGAAATTATTTCTCCTAATTTTCCAGTTAAACACTCGGGGCACTGACTCAATAAAACTATTTACACAATGACATTAGGTTAACCACTAAAACACCCTCACAATTCCCAACCGTCATCTTTTACGGCCCAGGGAGGTCCTTTCGTCTGGATTATCATCTGGGGGATCCCTTCCGGAGCGCCACGGTCTCTTTGCCTCTGGGGACGAGCTGCGCCATCTCTTCCTCTCTACCACGCGGCGTAGCTCCTTAGGATGCCTCCACATCTTGTCGGACAAACCCAGACACCCATCCTTCCGAGCAGCCTCTACCTGGAAGTGTCTCCGGTCGTCTCTTCGCTCTCGTGAACCAAGGTCTCCTCTCATGCAAGCCTCAACCCTAGGCCGGACAAAATCACCAACCCACAGGGAGACCCTGCTACTCTTCTCGCAACCACCGTGTTGCAAGCGGGCTTCCTTTTCTGAACTGGTCGGCTCACAGGTCTGGTTCAACGACCTCTTGGAAGGTCTCCGCTTGGAGTGTTTCAGAACAGTGCCCCTCGGTCTCATCCCCTCATCCTTCAGCGTGGGCACCTCATCCTTATCTGCCCCTGCGGGAGTCCCGTCATGTCGCCCCAGGTCCCACACCAAGGGCTGCTTGGGTATTGGCATTGGGTCCATCCCTAGGTGGCATCGCATGGTGCCGGGCTTGCACTCCTCTGGCCATATCCAACCAGTCCGTATCCCACACCTCCTCCTGTTTCTGGATCTGGTGGTGGGGGAACAGTCTTTTCACTGTGGCCAAATTTAACGTAGAGATCGCTGCTCCCGTATCCAATAAGGGGGGGACCTGAACGCCATCTAAGTCAATTGTGCAGTCAATCCGGCCTGTGGTCTCTGGGGAGACCATGTGCACAATGGCGGGAGCTTTCTGCAGGGAATCCGCTCCGCGCTGTCAATCTCACCACTTGAAGTTACTGCATGCCCTAGCAAAGTGATTTAATAACTCACACTTCCCACAATGCTTGCCCATTGCCGGACACAACCTGGATTTATAGCAGTGTTGGGGGGACCCACAGCCACAACATCTTGGCGTACCCGGGGCGGACCTGATTTCCACAAAGGAGGCAAACTCTTCTTCTCCGCTGTCCTCATCCTCAGGGTCCAACTGCAGCGCCATCACACAAGGCTCACCTTGGGTCAGAGGTGAGCACTTCTCGAGGCCCCTCGCTATCGTTTCACCTGCCTCGAATTGCTGCACTAGCTCGATAGCGTCATTCAATATCAGCTCATCTGGGTGGGTTAAGAGCCTTGACCGAGCTGCAGGGCACCGGAATGCCCCGCCAGTTGGTCTCGGATCATCTCATACTCCAGGTTTCCAAACTTGCAATCCCTCGCCAGCTCTCGGAGGTCCGCAGTAAATCTTCTCACGGACACACCCGTCCGCTGGCGGCGCTGTCTAAAATGAATGCGCCGGACAGTGATGTTTTCAGGGGCGTGAATGTAGCGCGCCATTAACTCCATGACTTTGTCAAAACTATCAGCTCCGCCGAGATTCTCCAACATTCCTTACCCCTCCATTCCTAAATTATGCACTAACACTGCTCTGGCACGAAGTTTTTTGAGGTCACCGAGGTTTAAGACTGCCATATAATTGGTGAAGACGGTGAACCATCTAGGCCACGCCACAGGAGGCTCACCCGGTGACTCCAGAAATGGCTGAAAGTTGGCAAATGACCTTTCCATGAAAGCTTTTACTTCGTCGCCAAATGTTGTGTCCATAATTAGACCCAAAGAAGACGGAGCGTTATGTCCAAACAGAGAACCTTTATTAAACACAATACGAGACTCTACAGGCTTTTGGCGCCCCCTGCCGATCAGGTTGTCCACAACGAAAGAGGACTCGCCCCTTCCGTCTCCACCTCTTATACTCTGTGTGGCGTCACTACCGGAAACCGGTAGCCCACCACCTCTGCCCATTCCCCAGCCAACCGGGCCACCATCTTACTAATACCACAATTTACATACATACAGTAAGAGAGACCACATAGTAATAGTCAGTTTTGTAGATGATTATTTATTGTAACCATCCATCCATCCATCCATTGTTGTGAGCAGAGTGTCACACACTGTGCCAACATGCCCACAGTCACGTGACCATAGCAAGCGAGGCCTCATTATGTCGGTCACATCACGTGACTTGAGGGCTCGCGGGAAGTTAGAGAGGGAATTAGAGTTTTTTATTTGCTTTGTATTGCTTGCAATACAAAGCAAAGAAACCTATCCTTAAGACAGAGCTATTATGAAATGGGCCCAAGATTGCTGCCATCCAATTTTGAATTGACCTCGGATGGCCAAATGCTAAAAAAAAAAAGTAGTGAGATTTTTTTCAGGTTTTTCAGCTCTGATGCAGTTCTGACAGTCAGTCACCAGATAGTAGTCTTTATGAGATGTTTCATAATACTGTGTCACTCATGAAGCAGTTATCTCAAAGTTGCTTGTTGTTTCATGAGGCCTCGGTTTTAACATCACTAATGTAGTGTTGAGCACATGTACATGGAGAAACACAAAAGCAAACCAAACAAACCAACATCCTGAAGCACGGAGCGGTGGGGGGAAGAGAGACCAAATCCAAGCCAGGCCTGGAATATATCGCCCTAGGCTCCAATCAGCACAGGTGAACTTAAACAGGTCAACCACTCCTCTCCCACACTACTTCCAGAATTCTGGCAAACATCTAGATGAGTGAGCAGGTGGAGACAAACCAAGACAGGCACTGGGGCCTGTCACAAATATCAAAAAGAAAATAGATGATATATTACTACTAAACAAAATCGAGAAAAGAAACCTATTCTTAAGACAGAGCAATTATGAAATGGGCCCGAGACCTACAAAATTATTAACAAAACGTATAAGAAAACAGCAGGCAATAAATACAATACTGTGGAGAAAGGAACAGGCGAGGCAGTGAGCTGGACGACACACGAACTTTATTCTTCCTCCAACATCAAGTATAGTAAAAGAGCTCCCAGGTCTCTGTGCATTCCTCTTTTATACCTTTAATTCCATGCATTGAGACCTGGGACTTCTGACCATAATATATTGTTTGGAACAAAGACCTGTGTGGCACATTAATATGACATAACGCCGGCACCGCTCTCACACCCTCTCCTCTTCCAGCGGCTCCGGCGGTTCCTCATCTTCCCGGGGGGCGCATAGTCCTTGCTGTCCAGTTTGGGACTCCCCGGTGATGCTTCCTCCTTCGGTCCATTTTTCCCCCTTCCCCAGCTGCCTTCTCTGGGTGGAGAATCCCCCACCCGCCCCCCCCGCCGAACACCCAGAAGGGGCACTAACCCCCCGTCCTTTGGGCTTAAGCCGGTGCCCATAGCGGCTGTAGTGGGGGGTTGCCAATCCAGTCGAAACACCCTGGTGGAGAGGTGTACAGGAGGGCACGTCAGTCTGTGGAGGGAAAAGGGGAAGGGGGGGAAAACACATCAGCGTCACGTGCGCAGGTCCCTGCCAAGGGAACACCAATTTGTGGAGCCACCAATGGTGAACGTCCGCGCCGGGGAGCTTGGGCCAACACCACCTGCTCATCTGCCAACACAAAAGCGGGCTTCAGCCTGTCAATGCAGACGGTCTCCCTATGCCCCCCCCCCCCCACGTTTAACACAAAATGTTTCACCCCAGGTTCCAACACCCTGAACGGTCCGTCGTATGATGGGTGCAGCTTGGTCCAGTGCGCATCGTGCCCATCATGTCAAATTCTGTAAACTCTTGGGGACGAAAGTGCAGGGAAAACAATTGTGGGTCGGGCCCAGTACACTAAAAGCCTCCGTACTGTGCAAAAATTGCGCTGGTGGATCAGCCTCGGGCGCGGGGTTTTCCAGTAAAAACTCTCCAGAGATCCACAGCAGCTGAGAAAAAACGAGTCTTGCTAAATCCTCCTTAGGTGCGGAGCGCAAGCCTAAAAGAACCCAGGGCAGGCGGTCCACCCAATTTATGTCCATGAGCGAAGCTCTATGAGTGCTGCTTTAAGCAACCTATGAAAACACTCGCATAACCTGTTAGCTTGGGGGTTGTATGCCGTAGTGAGGTGAATTTTGACCCACAGTCTCTGGGCCATCGCGGACCAGAGTTCCGAAGCAAACTGTGGTCCCCTGTTGGAAGTGATGTCTGACGGGGATCCGAACCATGCAACCCAAGCCGACAAAAAAGCATGAGCCACTTCTGCGGGTGTGGTAGAAGCCAGTGGGACTACTTGAGGCCAGTGAGTGGTGCGGTCCACGATTGTTAAAAGCGTGCGTGAAACCTTGCGACGGCAGGAGGGGTCCCACCAAATCCACGTGGACGTGGTCGAACCTCCTGGCCAGGATTTGGAATGGCTTGAGGGGGGCTCTGTTGTGCTTGTGCACTTTGGCCTGCTGGCACGTGACGCAAGCTGCAGCCCACTCCTTCACATCCTTGTGCAAGCATGGCCAGACGAATTTTGCCCCCACTAGCTTCACCGAAGCGTGCACTCCTGGATGCGAAAGGGAGTGGACCGACTCAAAAACGCGATGGCGCCAAGAGCTTGGAACCACCGGGCATGGGCGGCCGGTGGAGATGTCGCAGAGCAAGGGAGGGCACTCTTCTTGCACCACCCTGCTCTCCAGCCTCAACTCTGTAGGCTCAGACTGGAACGTGCAAATGTCCGCGTCCCCGGCTTGCTCTGCGGCCATCGCAGGGAAATCTAGTCCCATGTAGACCAGGGAGAGAAACGCACACCACAGACAATCGGCCACGACGTTGAGCTTACCGGCAACATGTTGAATGTTGGTCGTAAACTCCGAGATCGCGGCCAAATGCCATTGCTGTCGGGCCGACCACAGTTCCGAGACCTTGGACATCGCGTACGTCAGCAGCTTATGGTCCATGAACACAGTAAACTCGAGCCCTTCTAGCCAAAACTGGAAATGGCGCATCGCCAGGTGGAAAGCCAACAACTCTCTGTCGAATGTGCTGTATCTGCGCTCGCTGTCGTGCAAAGCCAACTGAAAAATGCGAACGGCTGCCACGAATCGGAGGCATACTGCTCTACCACTGCTCCTATGGCAACATCAGACGCGTCTGTAGTGAGCGCTATCTGTGCTGACGGATCTGGATGAGCTAGCAGCGCAGCATCCGCAAGCGCTGTTTTGGCGTTCATGAAAGCCTGGACTCACTCGGGAGTCCAGTCGACTTTTTCCGTGGGCTTCTTTTTTTCAGCGCGGCATACAACGGCTGCATTGGCTGAGCTGCCCGGGGAAGGAAACTGTTATAAAAATTGACCATCCCCAAAAACTCCTGCAGGGCCCTCATGGTCTGCGGATGTGGAAAATCCAACACGGCGCGCACCTTATCCTGTAGTGGAATTGCGCCCTCTGGCAAAATGCAGTGGGCCAAAAAATCAATCACAGGCACACCGAACTGGCACTTCACCAGGTTCACTATAAGCCCATGCGCTTCCAACTTCTTGAAAACCATCTTGAGATGGGTGATGTGCTCCTCCTCGGACACGCTAGCTACCAGAATGTCGTCTAAATAGACAAAAATGAAGGACAAATCGCGAAGCACTGCATCCACCATCCTCTGGAAAGTCTGTGCCACGCCTTTTAATCTGAACGGCATGTGTAAAAACTCGAAAAGGCCGAAAGGAGTTATTACCGCTGTCTTCAGAATGTCTTCCGCGTGCACCGAGACCTGATGGTATCCGCGGACCAGATCCACTTTTGAAAAAACACGCGCCCTGGCCAGGTGCACGGAAAAATCCTGGATATGCGGAATTGGATAACGATCGTGTTCTGTGGCATTGTTCAAGTGCCAGAACTTGCCACACGGTCACCACGACCCATCAGCTTTAGGCACCATGTGTAGTGGGGATACCCACGGGCTGTTGGAGTGCCTGATGATGCCCAACTGCTCTAAATTGGCAAACTCCTCTCATGTGCTGGCCAGTTTAGCTGCGTCCAAGCTCCGAGGTCACGCAAACACTGGTGGGCTTTTTGTTGTTATGAAATGTTCGACCCCGTGTTTCATTATCATCGCCAAAAAAGTCAGGACTGTGAGTGCTGGGAACTGTGTGAGTACATGTTGGTACGTACCCCCTGGAGCTATAACGTTAGCCAGTGTTGTCGACCCAGCTCCCTGAGCTGTACAGGGCAGTGAGGTAAAAGAGACAGCGTCCACTAATCTTGCCATGGTGCGGTAGTCCTTAGCAACCAGCAGCGGCGAGTTGGCCAGGATCACCCTCACTGTAGCTGGTAGGTTCCTGAGGAACAAGTAGGCGAACAGGAAAGATTCCTCGTCCTTCCCCCTCAGCCCCAACATGCTCTCCATGAGCTCCACTGCTGATCTGTCACCTAATTCCGAATGCGTTAGGAGTCTCTCTGCCCTCTCACTGTCAGAAAGGGTATAGTGCTGGAGAAGCATCCTCTTGAGTGCTTCATATTTTCCTTGGGCCGGCGGCTCCTGGAGCAGGCTCGTCACCTGTTGCGTGGCACACGCATCCAGCACAGCAACTGTGTAGTAATACTTCATATCGTCTGTTGCTATCCCGCAGAATGCGAACTGGGCTTCTATGTGCAAGAACCACACGGTCGGGTTGTGAAGCCAGAAGTCTGGGAGCTTGACTGAGACAGTGCACACGGCGCTGGTTCTCTCCCTCCAGGTAGTCTCCGGGACGTGTGCTCGGCTCGCTTTCCATGGCACGTCTTAGGGTCACCAATGTGTAGTCCTTACTGTCTAGTCTTGGAGCCCCGGTGACGCTTCCTCCTTTGGTCCATTGTTCCCCCCTTCCCCAGCTGCCTTCTCTGGGTGGAGAATCCCCCACCCGTACCACCACAATACACAAAATTAAAGACCCGCTTAGTAAGGAGATAACTGATAACCCAGAACAGACAGAAAGAATATTTTATCAATACTATAAAAAGTTATATACACAGCCACCTGCTGCAGAGGACGATGAAACGAGAGTCTTTTAAATGATTTAGATTTACCACCAATTGGCACCTCACAAAATGATAGGTTAACAGCCAACATCACAGAAGAAGAGATAGAAGAAGCAATAAATTCATTAAAAAATAATAAATCTCCAGGGAGCAACGGCTACCCAGCAGAATGGTACAAACTGTTTAAAGAAGAACTAATTCCACTGCTCCTGACATCCTTTAATTAGACACTCTCCATTGGTGACATGATTGGTCTAATGATTGGTGACATGTCTTCTTCTAGTGCTTCTCTCTCCTGTGGGGTCCTACAGGGCTCTATCCTTGGCCCTATTCTGTTTTCATTATATATGCTGCCACTCAGGTCAATAATAGCCAGGCACAACATGTCTTTCCACTGTTATGCGGATGATTTGCAGCTTTATTTACCTTTGAATCCAGAACAAACAAACTCACAAAGTGTTCTATTGGACTGCATCACTGACATTAAGTTGTGGTTAAGCCAAAATTTTCTCCACCTAAATGAAGAAAAAACAGAATGTATTATGTTTGGGGATACTGGAACAGCTGGCTTTGGTACCCTCTCTTTAAGGCTCAGTTCAGCTGTCAGAAATTCGGGGGTGATTTTTGACAGCCATTTAAAATTTGATAAACAGATTGACAATGTAGTCAAGATAAGCTTTTATCAATTACGTCTGTTATCCAAAGTCAAACCTTTCCTGAGCTGTCATGTTCTTGAGATAGCCATCCATGCTTTAATCACTTCTCGACTTGATTACTGCAATGCACTTTATGTTGGCATCTCTCAGTCTTCTCTCGGCCGCCTTCAACTTGTGCAAAATGCAGCGGCCCGTCTTTTGACCAACACAACGAGGCGAGAGCACATTACTCCGATCCTTTTTTCACTTCATTGGCTTCCAGTCCATTTTAGAATTAATTTTAAACTTTTGCTTTTTGTTTTTAAAGCTCTTAATGGCCTTGCTCCAGTTTATCTGTCTGAGATTTTGACTGTCTGTGACCAAGGCAGGGCTTTGAGGTCATCCAATCAGCTTTTGCTGGATGTGCCCAGGTCAAGGTATAAACACTGGGGTGACCGAGCCTTTTCTGTTGTCGCCCCCAGGCTCTGGAATAATCTCCCCCCTGACCTACATGCTATCTCTGACCTGGCCCTTTTTAAATCAGAACTTAAAACATATTTGTTTAGGATGGCTTTTTTACTGCATTTTGCGTTTCCTCTTGTTATCGTTGTCTAATATTTAAATTTGTATGCCAAAAACATGCAAGTTAGGTTAATTGGCATCAAAATTGGGGATTCTAAATTGTCCTTAGGTATGGATGTGAGAGGGAATGGTTGTCTCTCTCTCTGTGTTGGCCCTGTGATGGACTGGCGATCTGTCCAGGGTGTACCCTGCCTCTCGCCCAAAGATGCTGGGATAGGCTCCAGCCCCCCCGCGACCCGAAAGGATTAAGCGGTAGAAGATGGATGGATGGATGGATGGATGGCTTTTTTACCCAGTAGTGGTGATATTTGTCTTGGCATTTGTTTTTATTTTATTATTTTTTTTAATTTTCAAGTATTTATTCTTATTTCTTTGTTTATGTTATTTGTTTTTAATGCTGTGTGTGTTTTTAATGCTGTTTAATTTTCTGTAAAGCACTTTGGTCACCTACGGGTTGTTTTAAAGGGTTATATAAATAAAGTACATAACATTATGTTACATTACCCTCGAAAAATAAAATCCCACCAACATGGACAGAAGCAATAATAACAGTCATTCCCAAACCGGGTAAAGATACAGAGGTGTGAAAAAGTGTTTGCCCCCTTCCTGATTTCTCATGTTTTTGTATGTTTGTCACACTTAAATGTTTCACATCATCAAACAAATTTAAATATTAGACAAAGATAACACAACTAAACCCAAAATGCAGTTTTTAAATGAAGGTGTTTATTATTAAGGGTAAAAAAAATCCAAACCTACATGGCCTTGTGTAAAAAGCCCCCCCCCCCCGGTTAAAACATAAATTAAGATAAGATGAAATAAGATAAGATAAGCCTTTATTAGTCCCACAATGGGGAAATTCCAGGATTGCAACAGCATAGGGATAGCAACACTCAGAGCAACAATCAGAAGGCAAGAAAAAACAACATCTAGTAAACATATGTCCATATTATGGCTGTGTTGTGAGACATGTATATGTTGGACACTGCATATGTGATTTAACCACGATGAAGGAGAGCCAGCCCCCTGCGGTGCGGAGCCACAGAGCCTGGACCCCCTGCGGAGGACAGGGGACAGAAGACTTCCTGACCACTGAGGCTCGAGAGGAGAGAAGGGGGAGTTATGTAAATAAAAGGCTAATGAATGTGAATAAAGAGACTTTGATATAGATGTGTGATTTCCCCCGCGAGGGAAATGGTTTGATGTGAGAAGGTTTAAATGAGAGAACTTTGGTGTGTTCACTCTCTTTGTTCGCTGCTCAAGAATAAGAGCAGACAGTGGAATGATTTCTTGAATAAACTGAAATGAAAGACAATTCGGTTTCGTTATTCAAGTCTCCCCACATTGGTGACTGACGACGTTGAGAATGAACGAAGAAATTCTCAGGGTCCCGGACTCACAGCGCTCAGAGCTGGCGAGCGCAGTGGCCGTTAAGCTGCCTGATTTCTGGCAGGATAACCCACGGTCGTGGTTTCTGCAAGCAGAGTCGCAGTTCGCGCTCGCAGGAGTAACGGTGGATGACACTAAGTTCCACCATGTCATCGCTAAACTGGACAACAGCACAGCTCGGTGCGTGCAAAGCTTGGTGGAGCAGCCACCCGCGACCGACAGGTACGGCAAGCTGAAATCCACCCTCATCAAGTTTTTCACCCCCTCGGCTGAAGTGAGGGCGAGGAGGATCCTGTCTTTGCTAGACCAAGGTGGACACAGGCCGAGCGCCCTGATGGAGGAGATGATACAGCTGAGAGGTTTGGACAACGATGATTTCATTTTTCAGTTCATCTTCCTCTCCAACCTCCCGGCGCATGCGAGAAGCACGCTGGCCGGCAAAAAGTGTCACACCCTGGAGGAGTTCCGGGAGCTGGCCCAGGAGGCAGACGGGATCCTGGACGCCTGCGGCGGGCAAGCAACCACTCTCTTCCTCAGTCAACAGACCCGAAGCAGAACAGCACCGCAGGCAAGGCGGGGCCAACGCACAGCAGATTCGGCAGACGGCTGAAGCCCAAGCGGCACACAGACTGAATGTTGGTGTTGATTATTCAGTAGTGAGTAAGGTGCTATTAAATTTTGGGAATTAGTCTGTTCTTCATCGTTTGGGGGGGGTTATATGGCTGTGTTGTGAGACATGTATATGTTGGACACTGCATATGTGATTTAACCACGATGAAGGAGAGCCAGCCCCCTGCGGTGCGGAGCCACAGAGCCTGGACCCCCTGCGGAGGACAGGGGACAGAAGACTTCCTGACCACTGAGGCTCGAGAGGAGAGAAGGGGGAGTTATGTAAATAAAAGGCTAATGAATGTGAATAAAGAGACTTTGATATAGATGTGTGATTTCCCCCGCGAGGGAAATGGTTTGATGTGAGAAGGTTTAAATGAGAGAACTTTGGTGTGTTCACTCTCTTTGTTCGCTGCTCAAGAATAAGAGCAGACAGTGGAATGATTTCTTGAATAAACTGAAATGAAAGACAATTCGGTTTCGTTATTCAAGTCTCCCCACACATATTACTATAAATGTATATATACTGTATATAGACACACAGTGCAGAGCATTATGGCTGGTGGATGTGCAGCAGAAAGTCTAAGCTGTCTCTCCGCGGATGCAGCGGGCCAGCTGGAAGTCTTTGGGCATGATGGTGACCCCCTTAGCGAAGAAGAGACCACCAGGTGGGTCTCGCTGGTCTCCTGCAGAGCCATGACGGCGAAGCTCAGGAAACGCAGGACGGTCTTGAAGTCCTGAGCGATCTCCCTCACCAGGCGCTGGACGGGCAGCTTACGGATGAGCAGCTCCGTGGATTTCTGGTAGCGACGGATCTCTCTCAGAGCCACGGGCCTGTGACGGCGAGGCCTCTTCACTCTGCCGGTGGCCAGAGCGCCTCTCCGAGCAGCCCTGTGGCTAGCTGTCTCCTGGGGGGCTTCTTCCTCCAGTAGATTTTACGGGCGGTCTGCTTGGTTCTTGCCATCGCTCTTTATTATTCTGTCTTATATTTCTTTCACGCCGCCTAAACTCCAGCCCGGCACCCACTTCGTTTTCGCTACAGCTCCCGGTATGTCGAGTTTCTCATTAGCACCGGGCGGCGGCCAAGTGCTAGCTAGCACTAGCTCCTCCCCGCTGTAACGTCTCCCGCTGCAAACCGTGGCTCCGTCCGCCGACCCGGGAGACCCCCGGGGCGATCCGTGCGTCCGTGATATATATACAGAGTGAAAGGTGTAGAAAGAAGAAGGAAGATAAAAAAAAAAAAAAAAAAAAAAGGCTGTTGCAACAGGCAGCCGACTCGTGTGGCGCCGATGTGATAAACTGTGGTTTATCACATCTTTGGAAAGCTGAGTTCAATTTCTCTACCCACACCCAGGCCTGATTACTGCCACACCTGTTCTCAATCAAGAAATCACTTAAATAGGACCTGTCTGACAAAGTGAAGTAGACCAAAAGATCCTCAACAGCTGGACATCATGCTGCGATCCAAAGAAATTCAGGAACAAATGAGAAACAAAGTAATTGAGATCTATCAGTCTGGAAAAAGGTTAAAAAAAACATTTCTAAAGCTTTGGGACTCCAGTGAACCACAGTGAGAGCGTTTATCCACAAATGGCAAAAACATGGAATAGCAGTGAACCTTCCCAGGAGTGGCCGGCCAACCAAAATTACCCCAACAGCGCAGCGACAACTCATCCAAGAGGTCACACAAGGCCCCACAACAGCATCCAAAGAACTGCAGACCTCACTTGCCTCAGTTAAGGTCAGTGTTCATGACTCCACCATAAGAAAGAAACTGGGTAAAAATGGCCTGCATGGCAGAGTTTCAAGACAAAAACCACTGCTGAGCAAAAAAAACATAAAGGCGCGTCTCAGTTTTGCCAGAAAACATCTTGATAATCCCCAAGACTTTTGGGAAAATACTCTGTGGGCTGACGAGACAAAAGTTGAACTTTTTGGAAAGTGTGTCCCCCATTACATTTGGCGTAAAAGTAACACAGCATTTCAGAAAAGGAACATCATGCCAACAGTAAAATATGGTGGTGGTAGTGTGATGGTCTGGGGCTGGAGGACTTGCTGTGGTAAATGGAACCATAAATTCTGCTGTCTCGCAAAAAATCCTGAAGGAGAATGTCCAGCCATCTGCTCGTGACCTCAAGGTGAAGCACACTTGGGTTCTGTAGCAGGACAATGATCCAAAACACATCAGCAAGTCTACCTCTGAATAGCTTAAGAAAAACAAAATGGACTTTGGAGTGGTCTAGTCAAAGTCCTGACATGAATCCAATTGAAATGCTGTGGCATGACCTTAAAAAGGTGGTTCATGCTCGAAAACCCTCCAATGTAAGATAAGATAAGATAAGATAAGCCTTTATTAGTCCCACAATGGGGAAATTCCAGGATTGCAACAGCACAGGGATAGCAACACTCAGAGCAACAATCAGAAGGCAAGAAAAAAAACAAAAAACAAGAGCAGCTAATATACATATATACATATTACTATAAATATATATATATACACAGACACACAGTGCAGAGCATTGTAGCTGGATGGAATAAATATATAAGTATATAAACACACAGTGCGGAGCATTGTAGCTAGATGGAATAAATATGTAGATATATAAACACACACAGTACGGAGCATTGCAGCTAGGTGGAATTAATTATGTAAATATATAAACACACGCAATGCGGAGCATTGTAGCTAGATGGAATAAATATATAGATATATTAACACACCCAGTGCGGAGCATTGTAGCTAGATGGAATAAATATGTAAATATATAAACACACACAGTGCAGAGCATTGTTGCTAGATGGGATGAAACAGCACAACCGTCTACTTAGTTATCCTACATGGTATGATTATGTACCCATACATATTCTCACCCTCCATAGCGACCAGTATTTTCCTAGTTGTATGCCGGATGTGGCTGAATTACAACAATTCTGCGAAGATGAGTGGGCCAAAATTCCTCCACAGTGCTGTAAAAGACTCATTGTCAGTTATCGCAAATGATTGATTGCAGTTGTTGCTGCTAAGGGTGGCCCAACCAGTTACAGGTGTGGACAAAATTGTCGGTACCCCTCTGTTAATGAAAGAAAAACCCACAATGGTCACAGAAATAACTTGAATCTGACAAAAGTGGTAATAAATAAAAATTCTATGAAAATTAACCAATGAAAATCAGACAATGCGTTTGAATTGTCGTTCAACAGAATTACTTTAAAAAACAAACTCATGAAACAGGCCTGGACAAAAATGATGGTACCCTTTTAACTTAATATTTTGTTGCACAACCAGCTCTGTAAATCATTTGAGATTAGCAGGACTGACGTGGGAAGAAGTGAGAGAGAATCTCACTAATCAGTCAACTCAGGAAACATCATGTATGGGGTCATATTCATAATGATGTTATTTTTACACTGGAATGCTAGGAGCTTACTGACTAATGGACAGGAGTTTAAGTATTTCATTAAAGAATTGGTTGTAAAGCCAGTTATGATTTGTGTGCAAGAAACGTGGTTGAAACTAAACTTGGATTTTATGATACATGGATTTACAGTACTGAGAAGAGATAGAACCACAGGGGGAGGGGGAGGTTGTGCTACTTTCATCAGACAAGGAATACCATTCAGAGTACTGGACAGAGGAGATGAGCAGGAAAATATAGTGGTGGAACTGTGGGAAAAAGGACAGGCAATGGTCATAATCAATTACTATAACGCAGGGTTACAAAAATAATTTTTTTGTAAGTTGTGTTTTTTCAACTGATTTAAGACAATTTTGCACCGCTGAATCAGAAAATGACATCCCTTTCTCTCGATCAGGTGCCAAGTAAAAACCTGTACTTACTTAGTACTGTGCATGTACTTACCTTTATATAAAGGGAACATGATGATGTTACATCATCATTGTTCAAAATTCAGAGAATTTCAAGACATAAAAAAGAATTTTGCATCATATAAAGCGAAAATACCTGTACATGTAAACAAAAACGTATAAAACAACATGTGGCCATATTTCAAAAAGTTGACCTGATTGAGCAAAACCAATGTGATTTTTGGATTCAGCACATCATTATTGACCTAAATCAGCTAAAAAAAAACTTAGACAATAAATTTGGTGTTGACCAGTGTAATCCATATAAAAGGTTGGATTTGGACAATTTACTGAGGATACCAGGACAAAACAGGCACAGGGTGGTATGGTGTGCAGATTTCAATGCTCACAATTCAATGTGGGGGGCTCAAGTACTGACACAAATAGAACAATAATAGAAGATTTGATGGACGATAGTGGTTTGGTCTGTATGAATGATGGTCGGGGAACTACAATTAACGTAGCTACAGGGACTGAATCTGCCTTGGATATTACATTAGTTTCTAAGTCATTGGCAGGTATAGCAGGCTGGGAAGTTTGTACAAGGACGACTGTGGGTCGTGATCACTATCCAGTGTCTTGCTCAGTGGGTGAGAG
Source organism: Pholidichthys leucotaenia (assembly GCA_020510985.1). Taxonomy (NCBI): domain Eukaryota; kingdom Metazoa; phylum Chordata; class Actinopteri; order Cichliformes; family Pholidichthyidae; genus Pholidichthys; species Pholidichthys leucotaenia. The sequence continues at coordinate 377,873,817 of CM035839.1, forward strand.
AGTGGAAAGGAGGCCAGGAGGTGGAGTCCCAAGATGGATATATGGAAAAGCAGATTGGGGTAGATTTCAGGAACTGAGTGAGGAAAAGATAACAAAAATGGATAGACTGGGAGATGTAGATGAATTGAATAGGCAGTTTACTTCGGCACTACTGTAGTTATGGTAGCAAATGAAACTATACCCAGAAGTAATATAAGGGGTAACAGAAAATTGGTTCCCTGGTGGACAGAGGAATGTCATCAGGCCATAAAAGACAGGAATAGGGCTTTCAGGTTACTTAAAAGAACACATAACATGCAGCATTTGATCCAGTATAAGAAAGCACAGGCTGTGGTAAGGAGGACAGTATGTCAGGCTGAGGGAAAGTTGGAGGCATTTCTGCAGCAAAATTGGAAGAACACCAGTGGGAGAAGTATGGGGAATGATAAAGAGAATGGGAGGGGACAGAAGAGAATGGGAATATCCAGTAATAACTGATGGTGAGGAAATGGCAGTGTCTGATAAGGAGAAAGCAGAGGTTATGGCAAAAGCATTTGCAAATATACACAGTACAGGAAATCTGTCAGAGGAAGGGAGAAGGAGAAGGGAGAGAACAATAACTTTGCAACCAGGTGTGCTAAATAGAAGTGAAAGTACAGCAGATACAGTATAACTGAGGAACCATTTGCGCTAGCAGAAATGGTAAGAGCTATTAAAAACTCAAAACCAACTTCTCCAGGGAAAAATCAGATTTCTTGTGTCATGTTGAAACACTTAGGGGAAGGTGCACTCTTGAAGCTGCTATACCTTTACAACAGGGTGTGGGAGGAGGGCAGGTTACCGAGTGCTTGGAAGGAAGCAGTAGTGATTCCAATTCAAAAACCAGGCAAGGATCCCAGTAAGCCCACTAGTTACAGACCCATAGCACTGATGTCAAATATATGCAAGATAATGGAAAGGATGATAACAGAAAGGCTAACATATATACTTGAGAAGGCAGGAATGCTGAAAGACTACCAAAACAGCTTTAGAAAAGGAAGAAACACCATGGATGCAATAATAAGGTTAGAAACAGAAATAAGAAAGGCTCAAGCTAACAAAGAATCAGTTATCACAGTATTTTTTGATATTGAAAAGGCCTATGACATGATGTGGAAGGAGGGCTTGCTACTTAAACTGTTTAAGATGGGGATTGGTGGAAGAATGTATAACTGGGTTAAGGATTTTCTGTTCGGCAGGAAGATCCAAGTACGTATTGGGGTGTGGAAATGTCCCGCCAGTATACAGTGGATAATGGTACTCCTCAAAGCAGTGTCATCAGCCCGTTGTTTTTTACCATTATGATAAATGATGTTTTCTCAAATCTACCAGCTAATGTAGGAATATCGCTGTTTGCTGATGATGGAGCACTATGGAAAAGAGGAATAAATGTGGAGTATGTTACTGGGAAATTACAGCAAGCAATTGATGAGGTTGTGGAATGGGGATATGATTGGGGCTGGGGACAGTCTTTTTCACTAGGAAAAGAGTTAGGGAGGGGATGAAACTAAGGATGTATGGGGAGGAGTTGGACAGGGTTGGAAACTTCAAGTTTTTAGGAACAGAATTTGATAGCCACTTGACATGGGCAAGACATATAAAGAAAATAGAAGACAAATGTACAAAAGTAATAAATAATAATAATAATAATAAACTAGACTGGTCACACAATACTGACGCACTCTACAAGAAGGGACAGCGCAGGCTGTTCCTACTGAGGAGACTCAGGTCTTTTGGTGTACAAGGGGCGCTGCTGAAGACATTCTATGACACGGTGGTGGCATCAGCCATCACTTTTGGAGTGGTCTGCTGGGGCAGTGGCATTACAGCAGCCAATAGGAAGAGACTGAACAAACTGATCAAGAAAGCTAGCTCTGTCCTGGGGCAGCGCCCTGATCCAGTGGAGGAGATGGGAGAGAGAAGGATGGTGGCTAAACTGTCATCTCTGCTGGAGTCCGAGTTCCACCCTATGCAGGACATACTGAATGCACTGAAGAGCTCATTTAGCAGCAGACTACATCATCCTAGGTGCACAACCGAGAGGTTTCGCAGGTCCTTCCTACCTACGGCTGTCAGACTGTACAACCTAAGCAGGGCTGCTCGCAGAGATAGCAAAAAGACGTGACAACCTAATAGTATTGAATGCAAAAGATGCAATAGACTTACACAATGGTCCCCTCTGGTATACAACTAGGAAAATACCGGTCGCTACGGAGGGTGACAATATGTATGGGTACATAATCATACCATGTAGGATAACTAAGTAGACGGTTGTGCTGTTTCATTCCATCTAGCTACAATGCTCCGCACTGTGTGTGTTTATATATTTATAAATATATATTTATATATTAATTAAATATATATAAATATATATTTATCCTTTCTGGTTCCAGCGCCACACGAGTTGGCTGCCTTTTGCAACAGTGGCTCAATTCTGAGTCTTTTTATCTTGCTTCTTCTTTCTGATCCGGTGATAACTTTCTGATCCGGCACACCTTTCACTCTATATACATCATGGACACACAGATCGCCCCAAAGGTCTCCCGAGTCGGCGGACGGAGCCTCTGTTTACAGCAGGAGACGATACAGCAGGGAAGAGCTAGCTAGCACTCAACCGCCACCCGGTGCTAACGGAGAAACTCGATATACCGGGAGAACTGAAGCGAAAACAACGCGGGTGCCAGGCTGGAGTTTAGGCGGCGTGCAAGAAATATAAGACAGAATAATAAAGAGCGATGGCAAGAACCAAGCAGACCGCCCGCAAATCTACTGGAGGAAAAGCCCCCAGGAAGCAGCTGGCCACCAAGGCTGCTCGGAAAAGCGCTCCGGCCACCGGCGGAGTGAAGAAGCCTCATCGTTACAGGCCCGGTACTGTGGCTCTGAGAGAGATCCGTCGCTACCAGAAATCCACGGAGCTGCTCATCCGTAAGCTGCCCTTCCAGTGCCTGGTGAGGGAGATCGCTCAGGACTTCAAGACCGACCTGCGGTTCCAGAGCTCCGCCGTCATGGCTCTGCAGGAGACCAGCAAGGCCTACCTGGTGGGTCTCTTCGAGGACACCAACCTGTGCGCCATCCATGCCAAGAGGGTCACCATCATGCCCATAGACATCCAGCTGGCCCGCCGCATCCGCGGAGAGAGAGCTTGGACTTTCTGCTGCACATCCACCAACCACAATGCTCCGCACTGTGTGTCTATATATATATATACAGTATATATATATATATATATTAATATGCACATATGTATACTAGCTGCTCAGGTTTTTTCTTGCCTTCTGATTGTTGCTCTGAGTGTTGCTATCCCTGTGCTGTTGCAATCCTGGAATTTCTCCATTGTGGGACTAATAAAGGCTTATCTTATCTTATCTTATATATTTATTCCATCTAGCAACAATGCTCCACGGTGTGTGTGTTTATATATTTACATATTTATTCCATCTAGCTACAATGCTCCGCACTGTGTGTTTATATATTTATATATTTATTCCATCTAGCTACAATGCTCCACGGTGTGTGTGTTTATATATTTACATATTTATTCCATCTAGCTACAATGCTCCGCACTGTGTGTTTATATATTTATATATTTATTCCATCTAGCAACAATGCTCCACGGTGTGTGTGTTTATATATTTACATATTTATTCCATCTAGCTACAATGCTCCACACTGTGTGTTTATATATCTACATATTTATTCCATCTAGCTACAATGCTCCGCACTGTGTTTATATATTCATATATTTATTCCATCTAGCTACAATGCTCCACACTGTGTTTATATATCTACATATTATTCCATCTAGCTACAATGCTCCGCACTGTGTTTATATATTTACATATTTATTCCATCTAGCTACAATGCTCCGCACTGTGCTTATATATCTACATACTTATTCCATCTAGCTACAGTGCTCTGCACTGTGTTTATATATTCACATATTCATTCCATCTAGCTACAATACTCCGCACTGTGTGTTTATATACTCATATATTTATTCCATCCAGCTACAATGCTCCGCACTGTGTTTATATATTTATATAGCTATCCCATCTAGCTACAATGCTCCGCACTGTGTCTATATATACACTACCGTTCAAACGTTTGGGGTCACCCAGACAATTATTTTATGTTTTCCATGAAAAGTCACACTTATTTACCACCATGAGTTGTAAAATGAATAGAAAATATAGTCAAGACATTGACAAGGTTAGAAATAATGATTTGTACTTGAAATAATAATTTTTTCCTTCAAACTTTGCTTTCGTCAAAGAATCCTCCATTTGCAGCAATTACAGCATTGCAGACCTAACGTGATTTCACAAGGGTTTTCTAATCATCCATTAGCCTTCTGACGCAATAAGCAAACACATTGTACCATTAGAACACTGGAGTGATAGTTGCTGGAAATGGGCCTCTATACACCTATGTAGATATTGCACCAAAAACCAGACATTTTCAGCTAGAATAGTCATTTACCACATTAGCAATGTATAGAGTGTATTTCTGATTAGTTTAAAGTTATCTTCATTGAAAAAAAGGGCTTTTCTTTCAAAAATAAGGAAATTTCTAAGTGACCCCAAACTTTTGAACGGTAGTGTATATATACTATATTTATATGTACATATGTATACTCGCTGCTCTTGTTTTTTCTCTTGCCTTCTGATTGTTGCTCTGAGTGTTGCTATCCCTGTGCTGCTGCAATCCTGGAATTTCCCCATTGTGGGACTAATAAAGGCTTATCTTATCTTATCTTAAATGTGATGAAGTGTTTGACAGGCAGGGATTGGGGAGCAAGCTGCTCAGCATTAAACCGGTTGTACGTAGCCTTAATTAGACCTGTGTTCGACTATGACAGCATCGCTTTATGGGTCAGCAGCCAACTCTTCATTAAAGACACTTGATAGGATCCAGGCTTAAGCTCTGTGAATCTGTTGTGGAGCTATCAGAACGTCACCTACACCTGCTTTACAGGTAGAAATGGGAGAGAGACTTCAGTCAGGTAGGAAATAATATAGCAGTTTTTTGGTGTGTTTGGGATGAAAATGAGTCCGACAGTTACATATCTGGTGGTGGCTCCTTCATTGTTACTGTGGCCTGATATAGACTGGCACCTGCTAGAGTTGAAAAGGGAAGGAAAGGGCACATCTGATTTGGTAAATGAGTTTTATCAACACATCATGATGGAGTATTGTGACTATACACTGATATACACAGATGGTGTTAAACAACCTGAAACTGGAGCGACAGGATTTAGAGTGGTAGTACCGGGGAAAGGTACAGAAATAAACAGACGAACAACTGATAAATTAGGGGTTTACACAGTGGAAATGGTGGCAATTTTGGTAGCATTACGGTGGGTGGAAACAAGTAAGCAGAGCAATGTGTTAATTTACTCAGACTCCTCATCCGTTCTTACAAGCATTAGGTCATTTCATTCAAGTAGCCGACAGGATATTCTCTATGAAGTTCTTCAATCACTCTCCAGAATAATAAATGCATAAAACCAGGTAAAATTTGTGTGGGTCCCAGCTCATATAGGCATCAAGGGAGATGAGGAGGCCGACAAGTCGGCAAACAGGGCATTATAGAAAGGCACAATAGAAATGTACGTTAGTGTTAGCAAGGCAGAGGTGAAAGCTATAGTTTGGGAAAAAGTCACAGCTTTTGCAAGAGAAGTGGGATAGTGAGGGGAAAGGTAGGCACCTATTTGAAATTCGGAAAAGTGTTAAAGAGGTGAGAGTGGTATGTGGTGACAGGAGAAAGGAAATTGTGTTGACAAGGTTGAGGTTGGGGCACTGTGGGTTAAACAAAACACTGAGTCTACTAGGGAAACATCAGACAGGTTTGTGTGAAAGGTGCTTTTAAGAGGAGTCGGTGGAACACGTTCTTTTAAGGTGCAAAGGGTATGATGCACAGAGGGCAGTACTACAGACTAAGTTGAGTGAATGGGAGTGCAGGAACTTACACTGAGTGGACTATTGAATGTGGTTGAGCAGGCACAGGTTAGGTTTTTGGTGGAATTTTTAAAGGACACAAGGGTTTATAACAGAATATAAGGAGCAGGTAAAAGTAGAGGAAGTTGGCTGAGACAGAGGATGAAAGGTAGATATGTTTTTTGTTTTTTTTCCCCAGATATTAGTCTGTGAACCTGCCTATAGCCCACACTCCAGAGCAGTAGGGAGCGGTAATGCACCAGTAAGCTGGCTGCCAACTGCCATAAAATGAAAAGAAGAAGAAGAAGAAGAAGAAGCTGAGTCACTTTTTTTGCACCATGCCCTGCTGCTGGAGAGAACCAAAACAGGTGTCTCTTAACTTTACTTTTTAAAGATTAAGTTACTTGCAAATAAACTAAAGATAAAGTAAATTTAAATAAGAAGAAAACATAGTGTTATGTATGGTAAAATACCTTGGGTAAAGGATGAGGCAAGATGGCTGGACGAACACAGCTTTATTGAACGATGTAGAACAGCAATAACACAGTAGGCACCAGGCAGAGGGCACCGGTCGAAGAGGCCGCAATATGGATGCCCTCTGGTATTTATAGGGCGGTGAAGTGACGGAACAGGAAGTGCCCGTCACTACACCGCACTTGACAATAAGGTACTGGAACCCAACATTACATATAGACAGCTCTGACTAAAGCTGTATGTTGTCTTTGCACAGGTGGGTTAATCAGTCCCTCATTGCCTGCAAATATTACAACTGCCAGAATAACCAAATCCCAAGGTGCAACACAATAAAATATGAAAAACAGTAAGTGCATGTGTGTTCAATAAACTCATATCTGCATCAATTGTCTGTTATTAGGTATAAAATACATTATAAGGTAATGGAACCATAGTCTCCATTACATTTCCTCTCCCTTCACGTAAGGCAACAATACATCAATCTTCATACTTGCAGGAAAGACTGTCTGTTACTGTTTGACTTCCCTGGTTGATAGTATACTGTAAAGTCATACAGTTGCAAGAAAAGATACCACCTTGCAATGCACATGTTTGACTCTTTCATCCTGTGAAGCCACTGGAGTGCATGACGATCAGTCTCCAGATTAAAATTTCGGTCCAAGAGACAGTATCTCAAGGACTCAACAGCCCACTTCACAGCCAGACACTCCTTCTACACCGTTGAGTATCTTGTCTCTCTGTCTTGCAAGTTCCAGCTCAGAAAAACCACAGCATCTTTGTCCATGCAACTCCTGTAACACTACCGCACCTACGCCCACTCCAGAGGCATCAGTCTGCAGTGTAAATGAAAAAGGGAAGTCCAGAGATTGCAGAACTAAATCAGATGTAATGGCTGCTTTGAGGTCCTTGAAGGCCATCTCGCAGTCCTCAATCCATTTGACCTTGTTTGGTGCCGAAGCCTTGGTCAGGCCTTTAAGAGGTCCTGCTCTTTTTGCAAAGAGGTTAATTGGCATCAAGTGGGGATTCTAAATTGTCCTGAAGTATGGATGTGAAAGTGAATGGTTGTCTGTCTCTCTGTGTTGGCCCTGCGATGGACTGGCGATCTGTCCAGGGTGTACCCTGCCTCTCACCCAAAGATGCTGGGTTAGCCCCCCCCCCCCCCCCCCCCCGTGACCCAAAAGCGGAAGAAGATAGATGGATGGGAATAAGTTTGCTGTACCACCCTACTAATCCCACAAAAGCACGCACTTTCCTCTTTGTTGTAGGCACTGGATAGGCATGGATTGCTTCAACTTTCCCCACCTGAGGCTTAATTTGTCCATGTCCAACCACATAGCCCAGGTATTCTACTTTCATTTGTGCAAGCCTAGATTTGTGAGGACTGATAGTGAGACCAGTAGATTTAATAACCTGAAGTACATGTTGGAGGTGAGTCACATGCTCCTTCAAGGTCTGGCTAAAAATCACATCATCCAGGTAGGCTGCTGCAAACTGTAACATTTTATTTAACACCTGGTCCATGAGTCGCTGGTGCCCCCTGGAGAGCGGGCTGATGGTTGTGGTGGAGCACACACACTCAGGGATGAAAGCGAATATCTGGGTTAGCCTCTATTAACACCGCAGCTGCCCCCTAGCAGTCCATGGCATCCTCCGGGTAGAAGCTGCTCCATGTGGCAGGCGCTAAATCTAAGATCTGGATAACCACTCAAAACTGCTCTGTGCTCCATCTCCTCCTCCTCTCACCAGTCTTGCCTGCTGAGGCAAGACTGCCTCAGCAGCAATCTACTGTCGTGTTTGTCCCTCTGGGGCATAAAGACAGACTCAAATGCAGGGCGATTGTTTCTCATAATTTATTGAAAATGAATACAGCACGTTGGCTGAAAACACAAAAGTAAGCCATACAGCAAATTACTCATAGCTCATGACACGAAGAGGAGCATGTACACAACATGCAATACACAACTAGATTGCCGCAATGAGTGCCGAGGGCAGCGAGAATAAATAAGGATTTAAATAATTAACAAATGAGGAACAGCCATGATAAATAAGAGAGAACTGAACAGAAATGGACTATGCTAAAATGGAAATAAACAAAGAGCACTACAAAAATAAAAGGCAAACTCAGAAATGATAAGGTGAAGAATAAACAATATGTAACCTTACCAAGGTAACTGAGAACAAGGATAATAATAATGGCAGTAACAGCAGATAGTCCAAAAAGTAAGAAAAAGTTTGGACATGTCATAGACCATGTCCAGATTATGATATGATGCCCTTTTTCCCTAAAAAAAAAAAAAAAAAAAAACTTTCATTGTCTTACAGTTAAATGTCAAAATCTTTTCACTCCCCCTTCAAATGCCAGAATGGCTGACTAGACCCAACCCACATACCACAAGACAAATAGTGGCTAGCACAACATTAAACAGCATGAATGCTGTGACCCCATCTTAATTTGGGTCAAGTTTTCAAAGCAGCTAGCCCAAAAGTGCTAACTGGCCATGGAAGTTAACTTCAGTTAAGCCAGAGTCCTGATTGGCTCAACACTACAGACATTTCAGAATGGTGTTAGTCTTACGGTGTGGGGGGCACGGATGGGGGATTCTCCACCCAGCAAAGGCAGCTGGGATAAGGGGGAACAATGGGCCGGAGGAGTAAGTGCCACCGGGGGGGCTCAGACGAGATAGTATGGACTATGCACCCCCTGGGGAGAGGAGGAACCACCATAGCCGCTGGAAGAGAGAAGGGTGTGAGCAGCGGCGCCGGCGTTATGTTATGATAATGTGCCACACAGGTCTTTGTTGCAAACGATGTATTATGGTCGGAAGTTCTGAGTCTTAGTGCATGAAATTAAAGGTATAAAAAAGGAATGCACAGAGACCCGGAAGTTCTTTTCACTGCACTGTATATTGGAGAAAGACGATACCAAGTATTACTACGTGGACGCTGCGCTGGATGCGTGCGCCACACAACAGGTGACGAGCCTGCTGAAAATATGAAGCGCTCAAGAGGATGCTTCTCCAGCGCTATACCCTTTCTGACAGTGAGAGGGTAGAGAGACTCCTAATGCGTTCGGAGTTAGGTGACAGATCAGTAGTAGAGCTCATGTTGGCGTTGAAGGGGAAGGATGAGGAATCTTTCCTGTTCACCCACTTGTTCCTCAGGAACCTACCGGCTACAGCGAGAGTGATCCTGGCCAACTCGCCGCTGCTGGTTGCTAAGGACTACCGCGCCCTGGCGCAGGAAACGGACTGCATCATTTTGGCAATCAGAACTCTGAGCGTGCAGGCAGTGGCACTGGCATCCATGAGGGACTCCAGCGAGGTCAAGGAGCCATTGGTGGTAGCTCGGGATGGACACCAGGAGACGAAGGAACAGGGCGATCTGTTTTTATCGTCGTCATTTTGGCTCCAATGCCCAACGCTGCCTGTCACCATGCCCAATTCAACAAGCTGGGAAGACGGCACATTTGGAATTCAGTTGCAGATGCAACCAGTGACGACAGGAACACACTGCTTTATATCACGGACACACATTCGGGGAGACGGTTTTTGGTGGACTCCGGCTCGCAGAATAGCCTCATCCTGCCAGTGAACGCAGACAGGGTGGCAGGAGGCAGCAGTCCCGAGCTCACGGCTGCCAACAGATCCACAATCAGGACATTTGGCGAACTGACACCATATGCTTACTTAGACGCAACTTTCAGTGGGACTTTGTGGTAGCGGCATGTTCCGCCCCCATTTTAGGCACTGATTTTTTATGTGCTTATGGGTTGTTAGTCGATGTTGCTAATAGGAGATTAGTGGATGCTGTCTCTTTTACCTCACTGCCCTGCACAGCTCGGGGAGCTGGGTCGACAACACTGACTAACGTTATAGCTCCAGGGGGTAAGTACCAACATTTGCTTGCACAGTTCCCAGCACTCATGGTCCCGACTTTTTCTGCTACGGTAACGAAATACGGGGTCGAACATTTCATTATGACAAAAGGCCCGCTGGTGTTCGCGTGACCTTGGAGCTTGGACGCAGCTAAACTGGCTAACGCGCGAGAGGCATTTGCCAATTTAGAGCAGTTGGGCACCGTCAGGAGCTCCAACAGTCCGTGGGCATCCCCACTACACATGGTGCCTAAAGCCGACGGGTTGTGGCGACCATCCAGCGATTTCCGGTGCTTGAACGCCACAGAACACAATTATTATCCCATTCCGCACATCCAGGATTTTTCTGTGCACCTGGCCGGGGCGCGTGTTTTTTCGAAAGTGGATCTGGTCCGCGGATACCATCAGGTCCCGGAGTGCGTGGAAGATGTTCCGAAAACAGCGGTAATAACTCCTTTCAGCCTTTTCGAGTTTTTACACATGCTGTTCAGATTAAAAGGCACGGCACAGACTTTCCAGAGAATGATGGACACAGTGCTTCGTGACTTGTCCTTCGTTTTTGTCTACTTAGACAATATTCTGGTAGCTAGCGCGTCTGAGGAGGAGCACATCGCCCATCTCAAGACAGTTTTCCAGAGGTTGGAAGCGCACGGGCTTATAGTGAACCCGGTGAAGTGCCAGTTTGGTGTGCCAGTCATTGATTTTTTGGGCCACTGCATTTCGCCAGAGGACGCGATTCCGCTACAGGATAAGGTGCGCGCCGTGTCAGACTTTCCGAGGCCCCTGCAGGAGTTTTTGGTGATGATCAATTTTTATAATCGTTTCCTTCCCTGGGCAGCCCAGCTGATGCAGCCGTTGTATGTTGCACTGAAAAAAAAGAAGCCCGTGGAAAATATATGACTGGACTCCCGAGCAAGTCCAGGCTTTCACGAACGCCAAAACAGTGCTTGCGGATGCCACGTTGCTAGCTCATCCAGATCTGTTGGCATGGATAGCGCTCACAACGGACACATCTGATGTTGCCACAGGAGCAGTGGTACAGCAGTACGTCTCCAGTTCATGGCAGCCACTTGCATTTTTCAGTTGGACTTTGCACGACAGCAAGCGCAAATACAGCGCATTTGACAGAAAGTTGCTGGCTCTCCACCTGGCAACACACCATTTCCAGTTTTGGCTAGAAGGGCGCGAGTTCACCGCGTTCGTGGACCATAAGCCGCTGACATACGCGATGACCAAGGTTTCAGAACCATGGTTGGCCCGGCAGCAACAGCATTTGGCTGCGATCTCGGAGTTTACAACCAACATTCAACACATTGCCGGCAAGCTCAACGTCGTGGCCAATTGTCTGTTGCACGCGTTAGTCTTCCTGGTCTACATGGGAATAGATTTCCCTGCAATGGCTGCGGAGCAAGCTGATGACGGGGACATTTGCGCGCTCCAGTCTGGCCCTATTGGGTTAAGGCTGGAGAGCAGGTAGGTGCAAGAAGGGTGCCCTCCCTTGCTCTTCAATGTCTCCACCGGGCGCGTTCCGAGCTCTTGGCACCGTCGCGTTTTTGAGTTGGTCCACTCCCTTTCGCATCCAGGAGTGCGCGCTTCGGTGAAGCTAGTGGGGGTGAAATTCGTCTGGCCGCGACTGCACAAGGACGTGAAGGAGTGGGCCGCAGTTTGCGTTGCGTGCCAGCGGGCCAAAGTGCACAAGCACACCAGAGCTCCCCTCGAGCCGTTTCAAATCCCAGCCAGGCGGTTTGGCCACGTCCACGTGGATTTGGTGGGGCCCCTTCCGCCGTAGCAAGGTTTCACACACCTTTTAACAATCGTGGACCACACCACACGCTGGCCTGAAGTAGTCCTGCTGGCTTCTACCACGTTCGCAGAGGTGGCTTGTGCTTTTTTGTCAGTTTGGGTTGCACAGTTCGGATCTCTGTCGGACATCACTACCGACAGGGGCCCACAATTCGTTTCAGAACTCTGATCCACGATGGCCAAAAGCCTGGGGGGTCAAAATTCACCGCATTCACCGCCAAGACCGTTTGCATCGACAGGCTGAAGCCCGCTTTTGTGTTGGCAGATGAGCAGGTGGTGTTGGCCCAAGCTCCCTGGCGCAGATGTCCACCGTTGGTGGCTAAGCAAGTTGGTGTTCCCTTGGTAGGGACCTGTGCACGTGAAGCTGATGCATTTCCCCCCCTCCCTTTTTCCCTCCACAGACTGACGTGCCCTCCTGTACACCTCGCCAGCAGGGTGCTTTGACTGGATCGGCGACCCCCCACTACAGCCACTACACAACGTCACCAAAAACGATCTGTCTAAATTAGCCTTTTTCCAGGGGGCAGGCCTTAAAGTAGAACTGAACTGAACGGCATTGAACGGCACTGGGTGATAGTACATACAATTATAAAGATAATTTATCATTGGCACCCCCTCCACAAATCCCGGAATCTTGGAGAAAATCGCGATTTTGAATTTCCCGCCCTGAAAAATCAGACAAATCCGCCGAAGTGCAGCCGGAGTTCCGCGTGACGTCACGAGTGTGACACAGTCCTCCATGTTTACCATTGCGAGCACATCGACACTGGTTGTTTTTGGTGCATTTTGTCGTGATAGTCGACTACAAAACACTTCCAACACCTGGGAAGATCTGTTCAGTGGCCAAGGAAAGCTGTCATGGCGACGAAAGAAAAGAAAGGGGGAGGAAAAGCGACCGGGAAGCGATGCGTTTCTAGATATACAGTGATCCCTCACTTATCGCGTTTAATGGGGACCAGAACCGACCGCGAAAAGTGAAAAACCGCGAAGTAGCGTCACCCCCCCCCCCCCCCCACGGGCGTCACAAGCACTATTTTGCACAAAAAGGCACAAGAGAACAGCGAAAAGTGCCACTAAGCAACACGAGCAATAAAGAACAATGAATGCGGTCTTCCTTCGCTGGTAAAACGTCTCGGCCAATCAGCTTGCGAGGTAAAACGTCTCGGCCAATCAGCTTGCGAGATTCCCGAGCGGTGAAGAGGTGGGCGGAGAGGAGTGGAGCGGTGGTCAGAGAGGTGGATTTTGAGTTGTGCGGGCTCTCCGTGTTGATCAGGTATCAACACGGTATCAACTGAACTCAGGTATCAACTGAACTCGCAAGCTGATTGGCCGAGACGTTTTACCCAGCTTCGCTCCCTGCCAAGCGCCTATACCCAGCAAAGGAAGACCGCATTCATTGTTCTTTATCGCTCGTGTTGCTTAGTGGCACTTTTCGCTGTTCTCTTGTGCCTTTTTGTGCAAAATAGTGCTTGTGACGCCCTTGGGGGGGGGGGTGACGCTACTTCGCGGTTTTTCACTTTTCGCGGTTGGTTCTGGTCCCCATTAAACGCGATAAGTGAGGGATCACTGTAATAAGTTGGAAAAATGCTGATGGTTTTTTTCCCCTTTCTTTTTTATTGTTAATTTTCCTTATCCTGACACCCCAAACATGCCAAAGTAAAGACTCACCATTCTGTATTCAATAAGCGACTCTCCTCCCCATCACTGCTGCGGTCTGAGTCGGTGCCGGAATCCCCCGAAAATTCTGGCTCTAATCTGTACGGTTCGATGCCTCCCTCGCTCTCTTCCTGTTCACTTGACACTCCTGCATCCTCCTCTGTCTTGTCACCGATCCTGAATGCCTCTTCACTCTGAAAACTCTGGTGTTCTTGACTGCTGGAACTGCTATCATCTGCCATTGTTGTTTTGATAAGGGTCACACTCGTGACGTCATGCAGCGTCGTCTGCACTACTTCCGGTTTGTTTGGCACTGCCAGCCAGAGGCAAAAGTTTATCGGCTTATAGCTTGGCCATCGCACGGCCTAAAAATTTCTTTTATGTGTTGAAAAATACAATAGGTAATAAGGAATTAATCTGCTATTCTACTTTTTTGGCAAAAAGGTGAGTTCAGTTCTACTTTAAGTGAAACTTTAAAGCAAAAAAACAGACATGAGACATTTGAGTGATTTAGTGCTTAATATGTATGTCTTGTAAGTCATAAAAAACACATTACAAACATGTTAACCACTTGCACTCTGGGCAATTTTCCTAAAAATGCCAAAAAATAACGTGCCCAAAGTAAATCGAAAGCTGTTATTCAACCCTTTGCAGCATCTTCATGGGGTTGGTCTCATTTAAAAGAAAACACTTTGAATTTTTTGGCAAAAAAAACATAATCTTTCTACGTGCTCCGGCCACTGAGTTACAGTCATCTAAACATACTGAACTTGAAGAAAAAAAAAATTGGACACAGTGTTTTTTTGGATACAAATGCTTGTAAATAACACACAGCTGTCCGATCCAGCTGGAAAATGCAACAGAAATGTAGAACCAAGTATTATCCAGCTGAGATCCAAATTTGGTAACAATACCACAAAAAATGAATATTTTACACAGCTTTGTTCTCAGGCTGTTCCCAGGCGTTTTGGAACTGTGCCAAATTGTGCCAAATGGCACAGTTTGGAAAAACGTCTGTAACTTTTGAATAATTCAATGTAGAATCTTCATTTTAGGCTCTAATGAAAGGTCAAACTCAGGGCTGTGTCTGTGTGTGTGTGTGTGGGCGGGGGGTCGTTCCCCCCCCCCCGCTATCAAGGACCGAGTTCGGCCCTCGCTACATGACAGATTACACTCCTTGCATGTTTTCACAGCGGCTCCCCCCCCCTCGCTACTGTGTGTGTGTGTGTGTGTGGGGGGAACCGTGAACGGACCGTGAACGCCCCCCCACCCTCGCTACAGAAGAGGGCCATTGCTACATGATGGAATAGACTCATATGCTTCCCCCCGCGGACCGGGGGGCGTTCGGACCGTGAACGCCCCCCGCTCCTCTTCTGCAGCGGGGGGGCGGGGGGGGCGGCAAATGAATTAACACTGAATTAACACAATGAATTAACACGGCAAATGAACCGTTTATCGGACTTCCGGGAAGATGGCGGAGAGACATAACACTTAAACAAAGAGCTCTCCCTAGCCGGATTAAAAATCATCGGTAAATGGCCAACTCGACATAAACGAATCAATAAACTAAGGGATGAAAACACGAAGGAACCGGGCACAAGGACAAAAACAGGGTAAAATTGAAGAATTCCTCTCCAACAACGCAGGAAAAACCGCTGTACGCAAAGCCCAAAAAAACGAGATGTCCACAGCAGTGAAAATGGAGGACACCAGACTCGACAACATGAACGCTGGCATCGCCAGTTTGGGTGAAGAGTTGAGAGAATTCAAGCGACAGCTACAACAGGATTTAGCGGCTCTTAAGGAGGAACTGAAAAAAGAAATTAAGGAGGAAATCATGGACCTCCGAAGAGAAATGGAGCGTAAATTAACGGAAAACATGGAGGAGCTGCGCTCCCAGCGGGCGTGTATGACAGAAGCGCAGACCCGAATTTCGGAACTAGAAGATTGGAAAAGCGAGGCAAACGAACAACTACAGACCCTGACGACGCAAACGCAGAGGATGCAGGAGAAAATAAACGACTTGGAGAGCAGATCCCGACGAAGCAATATGCGCATCTTTGGAATTCCGGAGGGCATTGAAGGCAACTTGATGACAAAATTCATGGATCAGTTCTTAAAAAAAGAACTGGAAATACCCGGAGAAACGGATCTGCAGATTCAACGGGCGCACAGAACACCAGCACAGAACCCGAAAACAAACTCTCCACCCAGGTCAGTTGTGGTAAACTTTGTGAAATATGACATAAAGGAAAGAATCCTGACGCAAGCATGGAAAAAAAAGATACGAATCGGCGACAAACAGGTATTTTTTGACCATGACTACCCGACAGAAATCGTGCAGCAGCGGAAGAAATATGCCAATATTAAAAAAACGCTGAAAGAGAAAAAAATTAGATTCCAAACGCCGCTAACGAAAATGAGGATTCATTGGGAGGAAGGCACAAGAACCTACAACACGGCCGAAGA
Source organism: Pholidichthys leucotaenia (assembly GCA_020510985.1). NCBI lineage: Eukaryota > Metazoa > Chordata > Actinopteri > Cichliformes > Pholidichthyidae > Pholidichthys > Pholidichthys leucotaenia. The sequence continues at coordinate 377,890,047 of CM035839.1, forward strand.
GGCAGCGCGGGATATGATGGAGCGGGGCCTTGAGGTGAGCGTGCCGAAGGAGACGGCTGGAGCAGCGGCGGCCCTGAATGCACCACGACAGACGGAGTGGAGACGAGTGAGCGGCGGAAGAAGGGGGAGAGACGTAGAGCAGCGGGCCCAGGACAGCTACAAGGCTTTCAACTGAAAGCCTAGATCATAACAAAGATTAAGAAAGGCACAGAAGAAATGAAGGCCAAGAAGACAAGGTAAAAGAGAAACAGACGGCTAGGAGAGGTTTAAGTGATATTTGTTGGACATTTCTAGACTTATGACTATTACTTTGATAGTAATTAGAAGTCTAGGGAGGGCCCTTCACTCTGTGAAGACAAACCCCCCACCCACCAACAGGGACCAGTGGGCAGAAGAAAGGCCCAAAGTACGGAGGTCGAGTTTTTTTAATGTGTTTTTATATAAATATGTGTTATTTTTGTTGTTAAAGGGGCTAGGAGCACAAGTTAAAAAAATGGAAAAACATGAATATGGGTAAAAATCTTAAGATAATGACACTAAACGTGAATGGTCTGAACTCACCTGTTAAAAGGGAAAGAATAATAAGAAAATTCAAGAAGGAAAAAGCTGAAATTATATTTATGCAAGAGACACATTTGAGCAAGGCAGAACATGTGAAACTAAAGAGATTTGGCTATAAGAACTCCTACTACAGTTCATTTAAGGGAGGAGCAAAAAGGGGGGTTATGATACTAATCTCAAACAAAATACAATTTGAAAGTGAACAGGAAATCCAGGATAAAGAAGGCAGGTATGTAATAATAAAGGGAAGAATAGATGGTATGCAGATCACATTAGTGAACATCTATGCCCCACCAGAAAGTGACAAGGGTTTTTTTCAACATCTGTTTGATCTCATAGCAACACACAGTGAAGGAGTCCTAATTTGTGGAGGAGACTTAAATGCTGTCATGGATCATGAAGTTGACACAACAAGTGTTAAGAAGACAAAAAAACATGTAACAAAGTTCATAAGAACCTCACTGGCAGAAATGGGTATGGTAGACATATGGAGGGACCTACACCCACTCGAAAAAGACTATACACATTATTCAGCAGCCCATAAAGTACACTCTAGAATAGATTACTTCCTTATGAATGAAGGTGACAGACACAGGGTGAGAAATTGTTGGATTGGAGGGGCAGAAATATCAGATCATAATCCTATATACATGGAAATATATTTAAACAATAGAAAACGACAAACAACATGGAAACTTAACGTAGGACTGTTAAATGATGAGAAAATGAAAGAAAGAATAAAAATAAACATAAACGAATATATCCAAGAGAATGACAATGAAGAAGTGGACCCAACAATACTATGGGACGCACTAAAAGCCGTGTTAAGGGGTAAATTAATTGTTGAAACAGGAAAAGCAAATAAGACTAAACTGGAAGCGTATGAACAAAGATGTGAGAGACTAAGGGAATTAGAACGTAAACATCAAAGCACAAATGATCCAAAAATATATCAAGAAATTAAAGAAGAAAAAACAAAGATAAAAGAAACACAAATGGATGAAATTGAAAGGAAAAATAGATATCTAAAGCAAAAATATTATGAAACGGGGCCAAAAGCCACAAAACTGCTGGCAAAACGGTTAAGAAAACAACAAACAATGAATAATGTATACAAGATTAAAGACCCCACCACAAATAAAACCACAGTTAACCCAGAAAACATCGAAGAAATTTTCCATAATTTCTACCAAGAACTATACTCGCAACCTGAAGAAACAAATACTAAAGATATCAAAAAATTTCTAGACACATTGGAGTTGCCATCAATAGGAAATCAACAAAATGAAAAACTAACAGCAGAAATAACAACACAAGAGATCAGAGATGTGATTAAGTCACTTAAAAACGGTAAATCACCAGGTAGTGATGGATACCCATCTGAGTTTTATAAACTGTTTATAGAAGAACTCATGCCACAACTCCTAAAGTCATTTAATTGGACGCTGAACAACAACAAAATACCTCCAACATGGAACGAAGCAATCATTTCAGTTATTTTAAAACCAGGGAAAGATAAAGAACAATGCGGAAACTATAGACCAATCTCTTTATTAAATGTAGATTATAAAATATACACAACAATTATATGTAAACGAATAAAGACATTCTTGACGGAATTGATAGAAGATGATCAAACTGGATTCATAGAGGGACGCCAAACACATGACAATATCAGGAGAACAATACATATAATTAACCAAATACATAAAGAAAAGAAAAGCGCAGTAATAATGAGTTTAGACGCAGAAAAAGCATTTGACAGGGTTAACTGGAAATTCCTATATAGTGTACTGGAGCGCTTTGGATTTAACGAAAAATCAGTACAATGCATAAGGACGCTATATCAAGAACCTGTGGCAAGAATCAAGATAAACGGTAGCTTAACAGACAAAGTAAATATACAAAGATCAACTAGGCAGGGATGCTGCTTATCGCCCACCTTGTTTGCTCTGTTCATAGAACCATTGGCTCAAGCAATACGACAAAATAAGAAATTAAAAGGTGTAACAATAAAGGGGGCGGAACACAAGATTGGGCTATTTGCAGACGATATTATAGTTTACCTTGAACAACCAGATAAATCAATAATGGAAATGATGAACTTGATAGAAAATTTTGGAAAATTATCAGGATACAAGATAAACATAACAAAAACACAAATACTGACATTCCACTATAACCCTCTAAACCAGATAACTGATAAGATCAAACTAAACTGGAAGCAAAAAGAAATAAAATACCTTGGAGTGAACATACCTAAAGACCTAAGCAAAATATATAAAGCAAACTATGATAGGTTGGAACAAGAAATAAAAAAAGATATTGATAGATGGTCAATCTTAAATATGGATCTGAATTCAAAAATTGAGACAGTCAAAATCAGCATACAACCTAGATTACTTTACCTCTTCCAGGCTATACCAACAGAGATTCCAGATGCCCAATTCTCAAAGTGGGACAGGATGATATCGAGATTTGTTTGGGGAGGTAAAAAACCAAGAGTGAAATATAAAACCCTCCAATTACCAAAAGAGAAAGGAGGCATGGGCCTACCGAGTCTAAAGGAATATTACTACTCAGCACAAATAAGATATATCATATGTTGGTGCGACGAGGGATATGAGGCAAAATGGAAAGAAATGGAAAAGGAAATTGAGGGACTCCCAGTACAAAGCATAATAGGGGATAAAGATGCATATAAGCAAATCAAACAAATAGACCCAATCACTAAATTTACTTTAGAACTGTGGTATAAAATAGTACAAAAGTATAATATAAAGGAAGACATAAAACTATTGAAATGGGTAGCATTTGACAGTCAGTTTGAACCGGCAAAACAAGATAGGGGATACAAAAATCTGGTGAACAAGGGAATCACAGCATGGGGCAATATCGGAAAAAAAGATCTCGGGAGCTTTGTAAATATCAGGAGAAAATTTAAATTAGAAAGATCGGAATTTTTCAGATATCTGCAGATGAGAGATTACTATATGAAGAAGATTAGGCATAACCTCCAAACAGATGTGAACGAGATTATACAACTTATTTTAAGCTCATATGCAGGAAATAAAATAAGAATTATTTCAAAACTATATCAGAAACTTATGACAAACAATCATACAAGTAACTATATAAAGGAGAAATGGGAGAAAGAGCTCAATTTAAACATAACTGAAGAAAGCTGGCAGGAAATATGGAAAACACAACACACATCAACAAATTCAAGGGCATGGAGGGAATTTGGATGGAAAAACCTGATTCGCTTTTTCATTACACCACAGATTCAAGGAAAATATACAAATACCCAATCTCTATGCTGGAGGGGATGTGGGGCTCAAAATGCAGACCACTCACATATGTTTTGGAAATGCTACAAAATATCATCATTTTGGAAATCTATGCATGTGACAATACAGAGGATATTAGGATATAATATACCAATGAACTGTAACCTGATGTACTTATGTGATCTTAAAAAAGACAGTGTTATACAGGCTGAGGACAGATATCTAGTTAAAATCTTGTTGATTGCATGTAAAAAAACTATCACAAAAAAATGGCGATCAGAAGTTCTTCCTGACCAAGAACAATGGACTGACATTGTTGAGGACATACGTATGATGGAAAAACTAACATATCGACGAAGAATGCAAGAAGGAATATGGGAGAAAAAATGGCGGAAATGGACACACTACAAAGTGCAACAACGAGGCAGAAATTGAAAGAATAACCAAAGACACTGAAAAAACCAGAAGAATTAAGAGATGGAAACTAAAAACTTGATGCTCCAACATTTGTCCCCCCCCTTTTATTTTTTTATTTTTTTTTTAATTTTTTATTTTTATTTTGTTTATTTTTTTTTTATTTTTCCCTACCCTAACCCCTTTGTTTTTTAAATGTAGAATGTGATCTGAATGCATTATATATGATGAAAAATGAATAAAAATCTAAGTTACAAAAAAAAAAAATGAACCGTTTATCGCGGCGCACGCACTTCGTACTTCGTGCGCAGTACAGCTGTAATTTACCGATCGGTCAAAAGTCATTTTTGGATTACAGTTTTCAGGGATAAATAATAATTTAGCTTATAACACCTTACCTCTTCAAAGCAGCAGAGTCGTGGCGAACATCTCTTCCCCCATTGTCAGACGAACGCGACGCTGCTCCGCTCGTGGATCCTGATCAACATAATTCCATTATTGCCGTTTTGGCGAATGATTTACGACTTTTGTCGTCGGCCTCCGTCTATTCTGCTGGAATGAGTGCAGGTCCCACTTGTGGGTGTTCTCCATGCTGCTGGGTGAGCCTGGGTCTGTAGTAGATTCGTCCAGCGTCCTTTGTTTTCATCTGTTGCAACAGTAAATCTCTCTTCACCCAGCCTGAATTTCTGTGCTTCAATTGGCTCCTGCATTCACAGTAGGCGGGTCCTCCTTCCTAGATTTTCATTCATTGGCTCTTCAAGGTTTCAGAAACCCAATTCAAGGCTCTTATTAGTCGAATGAGAGGTCAATCAGATGAAGTAATCTGTTCACGGCTGTCTCTGCAGTTTTGTTTTTAGTGGCGCTTGGACGCCACTACATCACCATCACCACCATCATGCGTCATGCGTCCAAGCGCGCACGAGGGCGCTCTCGTGCGCCCTCGTGTGCCCTAGAACGCAGAGACTTGCCCGCCCGCGGAACAACGGAGTGCAAGTGGTTAAGAAAAAAAATCTGAATGTCACATACAGTGGGGCAAAAAAGTATTTAGTCAGCCACCAATTGTGCAAGTTCTCCCACTTAAAAGATGAGAGAGGTCTCCAATTTTCATCATAGGTATACCTCAACTATGAGAGACAAAATGAGAAAAAAAAATCCAGAAAATCACATTAAAGGATTTTTAATGAATTAATTGGTAAATTCCTCAGTAAAATAAGTATTTGGTCACCTACAAACAAGCAAGATTTCTGGCTCTCACAGACCCGTAACTTCTTCTTTAAGAGGCTCCTCTGTCCTCCACTTGTTACCTGTATTAATGGCACCTGTTTGAACTCGTTATCAGTATAAAAGACACCTGTCCACAACCTCAAACAGTCAGACTCCAAACTCCACTATGGCTAAGACCAAAGAGCTGTCAAAGGACACCAGAAACAAAATTGTAGATCTGCACCAGGCTGGGAAGACTGAATCTGCAATAGGTAAGCAGCTTGGTGTGAAGAAATCAACTGTGGGAGCAATTATTAGAAAATGGAAGACATACAAGACCACTGATAATCTCCCTCGATCTGGGGCTCCACGCAAGATCTCACCCCGTGGGGTCAAAATTATCTCAAGAATGGTGAGCAAAAATCCCAGAACCACATGGGGGGACCTAGTGAATGACCTGCAGAGAGCTGGGACCAAAGAAACAAAGGCTACATCAGAAACACACTACGCCGCCAGGGACTCAAATCCTGCAGTGCCAGACGTGTCCCCCTGCTTAAGCCAGTACATGTCCAGGCCCGTCTGAAGTTTGCTAGAGAGCATTTGGATGATCCAGAAGAGGATTGGGAGAATGTCATATGGTCAGATGAAACCAAAATAGAACTTTTTGGTAAAAACTCAACTTGTTGTGTTTGGAGGAGAAAGAACACCATACCTACTGTGAAGCATGGGGGTGGAAACATCATACTTTGGGGCTGTTTTTCTGCAAAGGGACCAGGACGGCTGATCCGTGTAAAGGAAAGAATGAATGGGGCCATGTATCGTGAGATTTTGAGTGAAAACCTCCTTCCACCAGCAAGGGCATTGAAGATGAAAAGTGGCTGGGTCTTTCAGCATTACAATGATCCCAAACACACCGCCCGGGCAATGAAGGAGTGGCTTCGTAAGAAGCATTTCATGGCCCTGGAGTGGCCTAGCCAGTCTCCAGATCTCAACCCCATAGAGAATCTTTGGAGGGAGTTGAAAGTCCGTGTTGCCCAGTGACAGCCCCAAAACATCACTGCTCTAGAGGAGATCTGCATGGAGGAATAGGCCAAAATACCAGCAACAGTGTGTGAAAACCTTGTGAAAACTTACAGAAAACGTTTGACCTCTGCCATTGCCAACAAAGGGTATATAACAAAGTACTGAGATGAACTTTTGTTATTGACCAAATCCTTATTTTACCGAGGAATTTACCAATTAATTCATTAAAAATCCTTCAATGTGATTTTCTGGATTTTTTTTTTTCTTATTTTGTCTCTCATAGTTGAGGTATACCTATGATGAAATTTGGAGACCTCTCTCATCTTTTAAGTGGGAGAACTTGCACAATTGGTGGCTGACTAAATACTTTTTTACTCCACTGTATGTTGTCACACATGCTAACAGCTTTTAATATTTTAAGGCAAAACAATTAACACAGGAATGATTAAGAAATCTGTTGTGAAAAAAGTGGAACTTAGCAGCTTGGTGGTGTAGTGGTTAGCACTATCGCCTCACAGTAAAAATGTCGTGGGTTCAAATCCACCACCCAGCAGGGCTTATCTGTATGGAGTTTGCATGTTTCCCCCTTGCTTGTGTGGGCTTTCTCAAGGTGCTCTGGTTTCCTCCCACAGTCCAGAAACATGCAAGTTAAGTTAATTAGCGACTCTAAAGTGGCCCTGGGTGTGAAGGGACTGGCGCTGCACTTTGGCTGCCTCAATCAGTTGGATGCCCTTGAATTTCTCTCTGTGATTAGTAAAGTAAAAGAAACAACATTAATCTGGATTTGTTCAGGTAAAAAATGTTTATTTATTGTTGTCAGGTCTGATTAATTTTAACCGTTTAACCAAAAGCAAAATAATGCCTATTTGTGGTTCTTATTGAACTGTTTAATAGAAAAAAGAATAGGAGGAAGAAACTGTTTCCTTGCACTATGTCACTTCCTGGGAATGACTGCATTTTCATTGTGCATTTTTGCATTTATTTCATTACAGAACACATGCACATCAGAAGACTAACCACTGCCACCACTTTTCTATGATGACTAAACTATAGAAACAAATGTATATAGTTATTACTAACTTAAGGTATGTCTCATACTGCAGACGAAGTTTAGTTGTGCTTAAGTTTCTCGAACAATTGTAAGACAATGAAAATATCCACTGCTCACACTGTCAGTCAGTCCCTTTGTGAATGGCACACTGTAGTAGCACATGATCTGGTACACCAGCCATCATTATGTAGGTCACATCCCTTCAACGGGTTTAATTTGTGGCTTTTGGCTTTGTAGCTGTGACAAAAATACACTATGGCCTATACAGCCTACACTCCATAAACATTTGCATGAAATGCAAACACACCCTAAATGTATCTATAATAACAATGTAAGTATTAATAATAATGTAGGTAATATTTTTCCTGTTTGCAAATTCTTTTAGAAAGCAGAGACAATTTTTTGTTTTCATGGTCTCTTTTGTCAAAGTAAGATTATTTATCTTCTTCGTCCTCATGTTTGTCCTGCATAGCAGCAGGTCCATGTAAGATTACTGATTTATCAATTTTGCTAAATAAATAGGCCAATAAAGTTAAATATACAAATAAACTGACAGTCTACCATAACAGTTTTCCCAGTGTTATTTTGAATACAATCAAAATTATGGATATAAACTATTATCAAAGGTTTGACAGAAAAAATATCAATAACCATATAAGCAAACTATAAATTTCTCCATTTGTGGACCAGTAAGAAGGTATTTGTTGTCATAGTGAGCACAGCAGTCCCACCATCTACACTTTGGGTTTCTGAATGTCAGCATATGGCTTAAAGGGGAGCTTTAAGGTAGGCTACATTTTAAGTACTATGTAAATTATGCAAATTCACGCTCATGTTGTCTAAAAATAAGAATACAGTGTACAGTACAGTCCTTTCCATATATACAGTACACTGTGTACTGTGGAAAGGACACTGTTTCTCTTTGAAGTGTAACCGTGTTAACAATGTAACTACCATTCCACAAGGGGGCAATGCTGTATTGTGCATGTGTTCTACACAGTGCTGAAAAGTTTTGGTAACAGTTACTGTACTTTCCTACATATATATTTAAAAAAAACAAAAAAACTTTAAGTTACACAAATAAAGTTATTTGCTTATTTCATTTTTCATCAGTCCTCTGTTTACTTTGTGTTTTATGCATATTTTTGTATGGTTTTACCAGATGGGAGAAGAGCTATAAAGCAGCACAATGGACTCATATTTGGGCGATTTTTCAATCTGCTGACGGCTCAGTTTGTTCTTTAACAGATGCATGCATACTCATATCACACATCTTTTACCACTTTACAACATGTTTGCAGCGGTGAAAGAATGCTCAACATTTGATGAGCTATAGAACTCTGATGCTACATCGAGCTAACAGAGAACTTGTGACTTCCTTTTGCACATTCTGGATTACCATTTACCACCTTTTCATTTCTTTAATGAATATGCTCGCTGACTCTTTCGTTCCCTTTCTCCATTCCCTCTGTGAACAGGATGTTTGTGTCTCAGTGGAGCTGCAAGCAGTAGACCAGTAGAAAGCTGATGATCAGATAGCCTGTGAAGAGCCCTGCTCTCCCAGTGATGTGACAGTGCAACTGGGATTTAGGGCTTCCATTTGGATTCCCCACTAAACCAACACACTGACAGACAGCAAAACACAGGAGGTCATGCAGCCAGAAGCACGTTTATCATGGGCACTACTGCACTGGACAGTAAAATCTTCATTATGGGATACTTAAAACCCTCAGATGTATCACACAGAGTCACACAGCATTTGCCTAAAGTGTACTAATCTGCTTTTGAGCAGGAAATGACTAACGAGATCTCAGGGTATCCCACCCCTTATCTTCAGTAGACAATAACTAAAATATTTGGGTGTCGATACCGCCAACTGTTAGTCGAGGGCAGTCAAGAATGCAAGCGGTGTGTTGTACTGTGCCTTGTAATTCAGTCTACAAAGACGGTTACATTCAAAGGTGACATAATGAGACTCAGGAGGCTTGGATTTCCTGGTATTGTATTGCTGCATGTGTGATTTTACCCCAGTTAATATTAGATGTCTGGCTGGGCTGGGGTTTGCACAGGATGATCTGAATCATGAGTACAAGCTGTTCAATAACAAAACAATGTCCCTGCAGTGTGAATAATAAGCACAGCTACTACACAACAACATATGTTTTTTTTCTTAGCTAAAGCAGATAATTGTTTTATAAATTATACCAACACCCAAATATTGTCCCTATTATGGCCACCTAGTAATGCATTGACAAAAGTGCAAAACTAATTTAAGGGTGTGTTTAAGTCCATTTTGTCACTACAGCAGTGTGGCGGGGGGCAGATTTTGTGACAGCGAAAAGCACAAAAGGGTTGTCCTAACTCTTAATTATTCAGATGTGTGTTCTGGGCATAACATACACTAATCCAATCAGAATGGCAAGTCTCCTCACCTTTATCAGGCGAGGGCACATGATCTAGGGAAGATTGCTATTGTATTACCTGGGAGGACAGATCAGTTTTGAGCTGAGAAAAAGACAGTTACCCCCAAAGTAAAAAAAAAAAAAAAAATCCACACAAGAACATCATTAGTCTGTGCTGCCTGGCATTAATTAAAGTCAAAGCCTGGTGTTACGGATCTCTCCTCCATAAGGAATTAGTCAGTGATGCAGTCCCTGACACCTTATGATACACCTTCACTACTAGCTCAGTAATAGTAGGGGAATTCCTCTTTGGATCAGTGGTAAGATGGAGAGGTTTTCAGATCAATATGTCATGGAGTCAAATCCCAGCCTGGGGTGTAGGCTGTAACAGTCAAAACTGTGGAATGCATGTTCTGTGTCACTATGTCTCACTTGGCGCGTTGCTGCCACGCAGTTGGAAGGATGCACTCACAGCATATGGATGCTTATGGCTGAGCTCCACAAGAATACCTTCTCAACTCTGTTGTGATGATTTGGGTAATGTGTGGCTATTATTTATTTTCATGTATGAAGATAATAGTTGCCGTACAACCAGGTTGTTTGTTTGCTGTTAATAAATGAGAAACCCTGTGGGCTGTTAGTACCAGTGCAGCCTCCCGTTTTTTTTTTTCCTCCTTACCTGCAAACTGCCTTGCTGACAACACTGAGCCCAGACTTGTCACAAATGGCACCCGAACATAGTTCTCTTGGAGCTTCTGCACCACAAAGTGAGCCTGCACACTGTTAATGAGAGGCACCTGTGCAAGTACGTGGGGATAAGTCACTCTTCCACTTCTTTCATCATGCATGCTAAGCTTCGTGCTAGCTAACTGCTAAAGCCGGCAACAGGTACATGACTTACAAGCAGAGGTTGAAAGATTATGAGTATGTCTTCAGGATTCACTGGACCTGCAGCGCAGCACGCTTAATCTGTGGGGCCAGAAAAATAAGGAAGATTCCACTTCGCCCACAGCCCATTCAGCAACTTTTCCCATGGGCAAATCTACCCCATTCACGCCTGCTGGGGCTACGGCCGAAACTGTGACATTGGACACGAGACCTCGTCCTGGATCTCAGGTGAGCCATGCTATCTCTTTCTTACAGCCACATTCACTTGATCTTAACAGCACATCCAGGGTGATAGCTGCTGCTTTATGCCATGCTAAGTTAGAACCCCCTGCGTTTGCTGGTGATACCAAAGTGCAACCAGAAGATTGGTTACAAGCTGTTAACACATTCAACTCCTCATTAAACCTTTCTGACATGCAAATACTGAATGAGTTGCCACATTTCCTTGCACGAGAGCTCAGTAAATGCTTTAAGGCGCTCAGCTCACATGTTGTCTCAAGGCCACATTCTGCCAGCTCTTCAGGACTGTTTTTCTGTCCTCTGACAACCAAGAGCGTGTTCTTAGAGGTATTCTCGACCGCACGCAGGCACCTGATGAGCCCCTTCCTACATTTGTAGCCCACATGGTAAGTGAGTTTAATAAATTGAAGAGCCTACCACCAGAGCAGGAACAAACTGAACTGATAAATAAACACTCTCTTCAGAAATACAGAGTTGCACTCTATGGCATGCCTACCCGCTCAGTGATGGACTTATTACTATGTGCTCATGAGCTCCACGCTGTCCTTGGGCAGAGTGGCCACCAGTCTCCTCAAGTGCCTTCCAGAGGAAACCAAAAAAAGTGAGCCACACTGTTTCAAATGTTCTCTGCCAGGTTTCACAACTTGCACTTGCCCAAGCTGTAACGCCCCACTCTATGTGACTTCTTCCCCACTCTCTCTCTGCAAACACCCATAACTCCAGACCCAGGTGAGCCAAGACCTAATATGGATCCTTCACATGCCGACAACCCACCGTTCCCCAGGCAGTCGGAAAACTCCAGGGGAGGGAGGACATTTCGCAGAGGCAATCCTCCCTCCAGACGTTAATTCGGCCTCTCCACATCCAAGTCACACCCCCTCAAATCCAATCCCCTCACACCCAAGCCCCAAATACCCCGCCCCCGAAGAACCACGTTTTCTAGGCCATGTCGAGGACACACACTCACCAGTGCACAACCGATCAATCCACCCAGGTAAATGCTATTATAGTAGTAATCTGCCATAAAATGTGTGCCCAAAACACACCTCTGAATAACTGAAAGAGACAGGACAACTCTTCTGTGCTTTTGATCATGCAAAGTAACCTTTTCCAGCCATTGTAATAACACACCCATAAATGAGTTTTGCACTTTTGACAGTCCACTTTAGACTAGAATGTTGTGATACAGTCCTAGAGCTTTAGGTCTAGATTTTTTTTTATTTTTTTTTTGGTCAAAAGCACAATGCCAGAAAATAGCAAAGCATGACACCCAGACACACCCCTTTTAAAAGACACCACTCCTACAAGCGTAAAATGATAAGGTTGTGTTATGTATGGGACACGAGTGTCTGGGATGCCATGCCCACCCACAGGCTGATGTTATAGTTGAGTGTTCGGCCTAATAAAGTTCAGTTGGATATCCCTCAAGAAGCTCTCCGTCTTGTGTCATTTTATAACATTTGGCGATGAGGAAACTAATGGGAGCGTGCTGGTTTTATCAGCGACTGTTGCCGTTTCTGGAGAACCTGGGTGAGCCGCTGATTTTGTGCTGCAGTGGAGACGTGAATTTGAAGAATATGTCAACTCGCTGGGTCTGCCTCGGCTTGACAGGAGACAGTGGCGGGCCCTCCTGGTCCGTAACCTCGGCACGGAGGGCCAAAGGATTCTCGACTCGCTGGGCATGAGTGAGGGCTACATGGAGGCCATCGGGCACATGGAAGCGCACTTCGCAGAGCGGACGAGGGCCAGAGAGATGCGGGTGAAGAGGCTGGTGGCGCTAGACACAACGGAGCTAGGTAGCTTGGGAGAGCTAACGGCTCAGTCAGAGCCTATGGACAGGTTAGCTGACAGGCTAGTTTCGCGCCGAAACAGAGCTAAGGGTGCAAAGCTGGGCTTCAAAGGGGCCACGTGTGGCGGAGCCACTGGCCACCAACAACAGCGGACAAGGTATCAACGTCGCGCGCCCCAAAGGATGGTCGGGACGGCATCGGGTGGTGAAGCTGGACAGTGTAAGGGTGCCCATGCTGATAGCCACCGCTGCCTCGCACTCCATCGTGAGTGAGGCCTGGGTTCGGAGGCTCACACCCCAGCGCCTGGATGCAGTGAAACTGCCGGACGACGAGGACTCTGGCAATGGCAGGAGTGTCATGCTGATGGTGCAGTACGGCGAGAAGACCCTTCCTGCGTTCAGGTTCCAGGTGGCATACCAGGGTGAGAATGTGATGGGGTGGGACCTGTTTGATGAGCTGGGTTTCACTCTCGAGATCGGTGGTCAAACGGTCAGCGTCCCAGGACCGGTTCGCACAGGCTTTGTGGACGTGGGTGGAGCCAAGGATCACAGTGAGAGTGAAACAGACAGCAAATGGTGGAGAGGTGGCGCAGCAGGAGTTAGCCTCACCGCTGGAAGCTGGACAACGGTTAGGTGAGACCAGAAAGGCTGACGGCCCTGGGGAGGAGCAGCAGCCACAAGACATGGTAGCAGCGCAGCAGAGCACCAACGCCGAGAGCACTGGATGCAGCGGTGAGGAACCCAGGTTGGTGAGCGGGCCCGACGAGGGTAATGGTGCATGTCCCGGAGGTGAGCAGCAGCCGGAACAGAGGCTACACAGCAAGAAACATGGAGCAAGGGGGCCGAGAGCAGTGACGATATGCCTGGGTCGAGAGATGGAGCCGGTGGGAGTGTCACAGAGAGCCTCGAGGGACAGCAGCTACAGCCAGACGTGGCTGATAGCGTAGTTTGGGACACGAGCTGGTCTAGCGAGCTGGGAGTTAATTGTGACTGGAGTGACAATAACCCATCGAGGGTTGACCCCAGTGCCGGTGGCCGCATTACCCTTGGTGTGGGAACTGGACAGCGCTGCAGGATCCCTGTGAAGAGGGCTGCCGAGGCTGGAGGAGAAGAGAGCAGAGCAGGACAAATTGGCGCGGTTCTGCGGAGCGCCAAATGCCATCGTCGGGGTGGGAGTGTGGACTGGGTCGGCGGGACAGCACGACGCAGGAAGGAGGTCCTGAGATGACATGGCGGGCACGGGAGACCGGGTCGGGTTCCCCTGCGGGTCGGCGGCAGGGTCCAGCCCAAAGAAGAAAAAACAGTTTTGAAGGTTAGAGACATGTTGGCCAAGGAGGGGTGTTTTGACCCTGGGGGGCGGCAGCGACCAGACTTAATGATGCCGTGGGGATGCCCAGGCCCTTCGTGGCTGTATAGAAGATTTTGGCAGAAAGAAGGCATGTTCGCCAGGGACAGGGTTTCGACTCTGGAGGTGGACGGAGGCTTGGGGCGCATATGCTCTGGGGGTGCCCGGGGCCTCCAAGGCAGTTTTCTGGATGGTGGCTACCCAGAGACATTGGGGTTACCTGAAATTTTATTTTTTCCTGATGTGAATGAATGTGTTTAGTTTACTGCTGGTGTGGTACCCCATTTTCCATCCATCCATCCATCTTCTACCGCTTTTCCGGAGGTCCGGGTCGCGGAGGCAGCAGTTCAAGCAGAGAAGCCCAGACTTCCCTCTCCCCCGCCACCTGCTCCAGCTCTTCAGAAGGTACCCCATTTTACTTAAAAAAAAAAGAAAAAAGAATGGTGTACAGAAGGAAATGTGCTATATAAGGAGACTTGAGGTGATTAATGATATCCATGAGTGAAATGTTAGTGATCTGTATTGTGGATATGAGATTTTATTGGCTCATTGGAGGTGGATTAAGTATGTAAAAAAGTGACATATGCTGGAATTTGGTTTTAATGCCCGAGTTTGGGGTGGTGGGGTGTATCTATCCTGTTTAATTGACTATTTGTGTAAATTTACATACCCAACGTTGATTATTGTATGATGCGCCCATTCTGGGGTGAGTGTTGGGGGGGCACCAGTTGTCTATATGTGTATTGTAATTTTGTGTGGAGCTGTTTCGGGGATTATTTTGGTTAAGAACACGGCTTTATTTTGCTTTACGTGTTTGGCGGCAGAATAACCGCCCAGCCGTGTAGGGGGCGCTGGTAGTCTACCTGGTCCCAGCCTTGGTTGTATGACTGGATAGGAGTTTGTTTCCATCCATCCAGGCAGCAGTTCAAGCAGAGAAGCCCAGACTTCCCTCTCCCTAGCCACCTGCTCGAGCTCTTCAGAGAGGATACCAAGGCGTTCCCAGACCAGCTGGGAGACATAGTCTCTCCACCGAGTCCTGAGTCTGCCCCGGGGTCTCCTCCCAGTGGGACGTGCCTGAAACACCTCAAGTGGGAGGCGTCCAGGAGGCATCCTGATCAGATGCCCATACCATCTCAACTGACTCCTTTCAATGTGGAGGAGCAGCGGTTCTACTCTGAGCCTCTCCCGGATGACTGAGTTCCTCACCCTGTCTCTAAGGGTGAGTCCAGCAATCCTACAGAGAAAGCTCATTTCAGCCGCTTGTATTCGTGATCTTGTTCTTTCGGTCATTACCCAAAGCTCGTGACCATAGGTGAGAGTAGGAACGTAGATTGACTGGTAAATCGACAGCTTTGCCTTAGAGCTTAGCTCCCTCTTCGTCACAACAGACTGGTACAACGTCCGTATCACTGCAGATGCTGCTCCGATCCGTCTATCAATCTCTCGCTCCATTCTCTTCTCACTCGTGAATAAGACCCCAAGATACTTAAACTCCTCCACTTGGGGCAGGAGCCTGTCCCCAACCCAGAGAGGACAATCCACCTTTTTCCAGCTGAGGACCATGGACTCAGACTTGGAGGTGCTGATTCTCATCCCAGCTGCTTCACACTCAGTGGCAAACCGTCCCAGCAAGAACTGTAGGTCATTGCTGGATGAAGCCAGCAGGACAACATCATCTGCAAACAACAGAGATGAGATCCTGTGGTCACCAAGCATGACACCCTCCGTTCTCTAGCTGCGCCTAGAAATCCTGCCTAGGAGTATGTTTCTTTTGTACATATTTTCCCCTTTACAGGGATGCGATTTGGGGTTGGGGAAATTATCTGAAAATTTAGCAGGGGGTCTGGGGCAGAGCCTTGGTGGGGGGCAAGGGGGGCAAAGCCCCCCAAAGCTCCTGGGTTTTTATGATTTTTAAGTACCAGAACTGTGCTTAAATGACATAAAACAAACAGCTGAATGCCACTTATAACTGTATAATATTGACTTATGTTCCAAAAAGATAGCATTCCTAAAATATTCCAACAAGCATTATCCATCACATGCTTTAACACTTGATCAAATCAAAATCAGTTAATTTTATCTATTCCATAATAGAAATAAAATTCCAACATACCATTACTTTTTATAATTTCAGCATTCATTTCAGATCACTTTGTGTCGTTAACAAAGGGTGGAGGCCGTATGGTTTCGATGGTTTTTTTCTGAACACCAAAAGTTCCAGCAGTTGAATAATTAGTGGCTCTCGATTTGACCTCTTGCACATGTTTTTTGTTCCTAGCATGACTCTCGAGAGACTTAAATCCTCTTCCACCATAGTCAATCGTGTCGTGACACCACGTGCATATCGCCTTCCCGGCACGGTCGATTTTCTGTATAAAATCGCTAAACAAATTTGTCACAGTTTTCTTCCCAACATCCGTTGCAATCTCCTTTTCTAGCCAATCCCAACGAAATTTGTTTTTCACGATCTTGTCAATTTCTTTAATTCTCAGAGCATCTTTACGTTCAATCACCGACATCACTGCAATGCAAGTCAAGTCAGCTATGCGAGAGTGAGGAAAACAAAGGATTGTCTTTAAGATAAGAAACAGCCGCGTTCATTGGTCACTGCAAGGACGATCAGCCAATCAGGCGCGTCGTTTCATTACGGTTAGGGAATTACTAAAAGTCGGAATCCGGTATACACGAAATCGGATTTTGCTTACTGAAAAATTGGAATTTTATTTTATTTTATTTTTTTTTTATTTTGGAAGATAAAAAAAGCGGAATTCCACGAATTAGCGGAAAAATCACATCCCTGCCTTTAGAGCATGAGTCGGGAGACAAATTAGGGTGGGTTGTCTGTGTGCTTGGCATTTTTTTGAAGGGGGGAATGTTATGTATGGGATATGAGTGTCTGGGATGCCGTGCCCACCCACAGGGTGACGTCAGGCAGGCATGGCCCACTCTGTATATAGTTGAGTGTTCGGCCTAATAAAGTCCTAATAAAGCTCCGGTGTCGCCATCGCCAGAAAGCCGTCTCCCTGAGCGCCGTAGGAGGAGGGCAGCCGGGTCTCCCAGTACTGAGGAACAGTGGGCTGCTGAACTCATCAGGGTCCGTGTGGCTGAAGCACGCTCTTCCTTCCACCCCAGTAAAGTTCTTAAGAGCGCAAACGAACAACTACAGACCCTGACGACGCAAACGCAGAGGATGCAGGAGAAAATAAACGACTTGGAGAGCAGATCCAGACGAAGCAATATGCGCATCTTTGGAATTCCGGAGGGCATTGAAGGCAACTCGATGACAAAATTCATGGATCAGTTCTTAAAAAAAGAACTGGAAATACCCGGAGAAACGGATCTGCAGATTCAACGGGCGCACAGAACACCGGCA
Source organism: Pholidichthys leucotaenia (assembly GCA_020510985.1). Lineage (NCBI taxonomy): Eukaryota > Metazoa > Chordata > Actinopteri > Cichliformes > Pholidichthyidae > Pholidichthys > Pholidichthys leucotaenia. The sequence goes on from CM035839.1 coordinate 377,907,626, forward strand.
CAGAACCCGAAAACAAACGCTACACCCAGGTCAGTTGTGGTAAACTTTGTGAAATATGACATAAAGGAAAGAATCCTGACGCAAGCATGGAAAAAAAAGATACGAATCGGCGACAAACAGGTATTCTTTGACCATGACTACCCGACAGAAATCGTGCAGCAGCGGAAGAAATATGCCAACATTAAAAAAACGCTGAAAGAGAAAAAAATTAGATTCCAAACGCCGCTAACGAAAATGAGGATTCATTGGGAGGAAGGCACAAGAACCTACAACACGGCCGAAGAGGCAGCGCGGGATATGATGGAGCGGGGCCTTGAGGTGAGCGTGCCGAAGGAAACGGCTGGAGCAGCGGCGGCCCTGAACGCACCACGACAGCCGGAGTGGAGACGAGCGTACGGCGGGAGAAGGGGGAGAGACGTAGAGCAGCGGGCCCAGGACAAGCTACAAGACTTTCTACTGAAAGCCTAGATCATAACAAAGATTAAGAAAGGCACAGAAGAAATGAAGGCCAAGAAGACAAGGTAAAAGAGAAACAGACGGCTAGGAGAGGTTTAAGTGATATTTGTTGGACATTTCTAGACTTATGACTATTACTTTGATAGTAATTAAAAGTCTAGGGAGGGCCCTTTACTCTGTGAAGACAAACCCCCCACCCACCAACAGGGACCAGTGGGCAGAAGGAAGGCCCAAAGTACGGAGGTCGAGATTTTTTAATGTGTTTTTATATAAATATGTGTTATTTTTGTTGTTAAAGGGGCTAGGAGCACAAGTTAAAAAAATGGAAAAACATGAATATGGGTAAAAATCTTAAGATAATGACACTAAACGTGAATGGTCTGAACTCACCTGTTAAAAGGGAAAGAATAATAAGAAAATTCAAGAAGGAAAAAGCTGAAATTATATTTATGCAAGAGACACATTTGAGCAAGACAGAACATGTGAAACTAAAGAGATTTGGCTATAAGAACTCCTACTACAGTTCATTTAAGGGAGGAGCTAAAAGGGGGGTTATGATACTAATCTCAAACAAAATACAATTTGAAAGTGAACAGGAAATCCAGGATAAAGAAGGCAGGTATGTAATAATAAAGGGAAGAATAGATGGTATGCAGATTACATTAGTGAACATCTATGCCCCACCAGAAAGTGACAAGGGTTTTTTTCAACATCTGTTTGATCTCATAGCAACACACAGTGAAGGAGTCCTAATTTATGGAGGAGACTTAAATGCTGTCATGGATCATGAAGTTGACACAACAAGTGTTAAGAAGACAAAAAAACATGTAACAAAGTTCATAAGAACCTCACTGGCAGAAATGGGTATGGTAGACATATGGAGGGACCTACACCCACTCGAAAAAGACTATACACATTATTCAGCAGTCCATAAAGTACACTCTAGAATAGATTACTTCCTTATGAATGAAGGTGACAGACACAGGGTGAGAAATTGTTGGATTGGAGGGGCAGAAATATCAGATCATAATCCTATATACATGGAAATATATTTAAACAATAGAAAACGACAAACAACATGGAAACTTAACGTAGGACTGTTAAATGATGAGAAAATGAAAGAAAGAATAAAAATAAACATAAACGAATATATCCAAGAGAATGACAATGAAGAAGTGGACCCAACAATACTATGGGACGCACTAAAAGCCGTGTTAAGGGGTAAATTAATTGTTGAAACAGGAAAAGCAAATAAGACTAAACTGGAAGCGTATGAACAAAGATGTGAGAGACTGAGGGAATTAGAACGTAAACATCAAAGCACAAATGATCCAAAAATATATCAAGAAATTAAAGAAGACAAAAACAAAGATAAAACAAACACAAATGGATGAAATTGAAAGGAAAAATAGATATCTAAAGCAAAAATATTATGAAACGGGGCCAAAAGCCACAAAACTGCTGGCAAAACGGTTAAGAAAACAACAAACAATGAATAATGTATACAAGATTAAAGACCCCACCACAAATAAAACCACAGTTAACCCAGAAAACATCGAAGAAATTTTCCATAATTTCTACCAAGAACTATACTCGCAACCTGAAGAAACAAATACTAAAGATATTAAAAAATTTCTAGGCACATTGGACTTGCCATCAATAGGAAATCAACAAAATGAAAAACTAACAGCAGAAATAACAACACAAGAGATCAGAGATGTGATTAAGTCACTTAAAAACGGTAAATCACCAGGTAGTGATGGATACCCATCTGAGTTTTATAAACTGTTTATAGAAGAACTCACGCCACAACTCCTAAAGTCATTTAATTGGACGTTGAACAACAACAAAATACCTCCATCATGGAACGAAGCAATCATTTCAGTTATTTTAAAACCAGGGAAAGATAAAGAACAATGCGGAAACTATAGACCAATCTCTTTATTAAATGTAGATTATAAAATATACACAACAATTATATGTAAACGAATAAAGACATTCTTGACGGAATTGATAGAAGATGATCAAACTGGATTCATAGAGGGACGCCAAACACATGACAATATTAGGAGAACAATACATATAATTAACCAAACACATAAAGAAAAGAAAAGCGCAGTAATAATGAGTTTAGACGCAGAAAAAGCATTTGACAGGGTTAACTGGAAATTCCTATATAGTGTACTGGAGCGCTTTGGATTTAACGAAAAATCAGTACAATGCATAAGGACGCTATATCAAGAACCTGTGGCAAGAATCAAGATAAACGGTAGCTTAACAGACAAAGTAAATATACAAAGATCAACTAGGCAGGGATGCTGCTTATCGCCCACCTTGTTTGCTCTGTTCATAGAACCATTGGCTCAAGCGATACGACAAAATAAGAAATTAAAAGGTGTAACAATAAAGGGGGCGGAACACAAGATTGGGCTATTTGCAGACGATATTATAGTTTACCTTGAACAACCAGATGAATCAATAATGGAAATGATGAACTTGATAGAAAATTTTGGAAAATTATCAGGACACAAGATAAACATAACAAAAACACAAATACTGACATTCCACTATAACCCTCTAAACCAGATAACTGATAAGATCAAACTAAACTGGAACCAAAAAGAAATAAAATACCTTGGAGTGAACATACCTAAAGACCTAAGCAAAATATATAAAGCAAACTATGATAGGTTGGAACAAGAAATAAAAAAAGATATTGATAGATGGTCAATCTTAAATATGGATCTGAATTCAAAAATTGAGACAGTCAAAATCAGCATACAACCTAGATTACTTTACCTCTTCCAGGCTATACCAACAGAGATTCCAGATGCCCAATTCTCAAAGTGGGACAGGATGATATCGAGATTTGTTTGGGGAGGTAAAAAACCAAGAGTGAAATATAAAACCCTCCAATTACCAAAAGAGAAAGGAGGCATGGGCCTACCGAGTCTAAAGGAATATTACTACTCAGCACAAATAAGATATATCATATGTTGGTGCGACGAGGGATATGAGGCAAAATGGAAAGAAATGGAAAAGGAAATTGAGGGACTCCCAGTACAAAGCATAATAGGGGATAAAGATGCATATAAGCAAATCAAACAAATAGACCCAATCACTAAATTTACTTTAGAACTGTGGTATAAAATAGTACAAAAATATAATAGAAGGGAAGACATAAAACTATTGAAATGGGTAGCATTTGACAGTCAGTTTGAACTGGCAAAACAAGTTAGGGGATACAAAAATCTGGTGAACAAGGGAATCACAGCATGGGGCAATATCGGAAAAAAAGATCTCGGGAGCTTTGTAAATATCAGGAGAAAATTTAAACTAGAAAGATCGGAATTTTTCAGATATCTGCAGATGAGAGATTACTATATGAAGAAGATTAGGCATAACCTCCAAACAGATGTGAACGAGATTATACAACTTATTTTAAGCTCATATGCAGGAAATAAAATAAGAATTATTTCAAAGCTATATCAGAAACTTATGACAAACAATCATACAAGTAACTATATAAAGGAGAAATGGGAGAAAGAGCTCAATTTAAACATAACAGAAGAAAGCTGGCAGGAAATATGGAAAACACAACACACATCAACAAATTCAAGGACATGGAGGGAATTTGGATGGAAAAACCTGATTCGCTTTTTCATTACACCACAGATTCAAGGAAAATATACAAATACCCAATCTTTATGCTGGAGGGGCTGTGGGGCTCAAAATGCAGACCACTCACATATGTTTTGGAAATGCTACAAAATATCATCATTTTGGAAATCTATACATGTGACAATACAGAGGATATTAGGATATAATATACCAATGAACTGTAACCTGATGTACTTATGTGATCTTAAAAGAGACAATGTTATACAGGCTGAGGACAGATATCTAGTTAAAATCTTGTTGATTGCATGTAAAAAAACTATCACAAAAAAATGGCGATCAGAAGTTCTTCCTGACCAAGAACAATGGATTGACATTGTTGAGGACATACGTATGATGGAAAAACTAACATATCGACGAAGAATGCAAGAAGGACTATGGGAGAAAAAATGGCGGAAATGGACACACTACAAAGTGCAACAACGAGGCAGAAATTGAAAGAATAACCAAAGACACTGAAAAAAACAGAAGAATTAAGAGATGGAAACTAAAAACTTGATGCTCCAACATTTGTCCCCCCCCCCTTTTATTTTTTTTTTTTCTTTTTCCCTACCCTAACCCCTTTGTCTTTTAAATGTAGAATGTGATCTGAATGCATTATATATGATGAAAAATGAATAAAAATCTAAGTTACAAAAAAAAAAAGTTCTTAAGAGCGTGGTGGCTGCTGCTGGACTGGTGGAGGCTAATCCTGGGCTTAACAATTTTCCTGAGTTCTGCTGGCTTCAGTTTCAGCGCAGCAGCTGCGTTTTCCTAATTTAAATTTAGCCTCGCCTCCTGCTAGAAGACGTTGCCGTCCTGCTCGAAATCCATCTCCTCCCCGGGACATGCTCGTTCCGAAGGGGAGGGAGTTCTCTGACCGGGTCAATTCTCCACAGGGCTCCCGTCTGGACCCTGCTACGGGCCACCAGAAGAACTCTCTTGTCTCCCAGCCAGCTGTTTTTCCCTCACCGTGCCAGAGAATGAAGTCAGCAGCTCCAGCCTCTGGGTCCTCGTCTTCAGCTGTTTCGCCAGCTCCCCTACCCCGGACTGCCTCAGCTGTTCCCTCCTCCTCTGCGTCGCCACCTCCAGCTGCTGCGAGTCTTGTGGTTCCTTCTCCGGCCCCGCTTATCACGGATCCTGAAGGAGCGGCTCCTCCGTGTCTCCCCGAGGGGTCCGCCATCACCTTGTCTAAGGGAGAGGGAACAATCAAGCCCACTGCAGCAGTCACCATCGTTCCCAGGGAAAGCAGGCAAGTGTTTTTTCATTCTAAATCTCATTTTGATGAATTACCTTGTCTGAATCCTGAGGGTGAAGCTCAGGTGTTACAGTCCACTGAGCTTTCACCACCTGCTGCAACCACTGAAATTGATCCTGCTACCCCTGTGTTTCCTCCTATACCCCCCCGAGCATCCCCCGGTGCCAGGAGTAGGCAGCGGCCCTGGAGAACCTGGTTCCAGTCCCGCAGCCATGTCATGGGCAGAGGAGGAGGGCTGACTGTCGTTTGGAGCCTGCGCCGACGATTAAGTGTCCCCGGGTCTCCGTGGAGCAGCAGTCAGCCCCAGCAGGCAACGGATCTCCTGCCACCACGCCGAGTGATCCATCAGCATGGGTTTCAGTGCCAGGAGGTTCTCGGACTGTCGAGACCATCATGCCGGCTGCGGAGGCCACTGCAGCCGAGTGGGAACATGGAATCGACCTCCTGATCACCGAGCCTGGATCATCGGAGTCCTGAACGGTGGTAGAACTTGAGATCAGGCAAATGCTCTATTTTGTCTTCCTATTTTCTGTGTTAGAGCAATCTTGCCTGTCTCTTGGGGAGAAGAGCCGGGTGCAGCCGGCCACTGCATCTGAGCTCGTCTCGCCGGGCTCTGCCGCTGCCGGTGACCCTGATCCCTGTTTTCCCTCTATGTCCGAGCCTTTTTCCAGGGTCACCGGAGATGAGTCAGCTCCGCTTGATGTCGTTGAGGCTTCGGGTTCGCTTCTGGAGGTCATCCCAGGTGCAACGTTGGCCCGGTCTGGGTCCACTGAGGGTGCTGCGCTGGCCTGGTCGGGGTTCACTCAGGGTGCTGCGCTGGCCCGGTTGGGGTCCACTGAGTGTGCTGTGCTGGCTCTGTTGGGGTCCACCGAGGGTGTTGTGCTGGCCCGGTCTGAGGTCTGTGAGGGAGCTGCATATCCCCCACTGCTTGACACTGTGCTGGTTCCCTTTTCTTCCCCCTTCCCCCCCTATTCTCCACCACTGGACGACGCTGGGGTCCCTCTCTTACGGTCCGGCTTCCTCTTGCTGAGCCTCTTGGTTGGGAAGCCGCCTCCAAGCTCACCCCTCCGGTCCTGGTGGTCTAAGGACGCTGGCCGGCTGCCTGAAGGACTGTTTTGCTGGTTCTGGAACTTTGGTCTGCCGCCTGAATGACCGTTTCGCCAGTTCTGGGACTTTGGTCAGCCGCCTGAAGGACTGTTTTGCTGGTTCTGGAACTTTGGTCTGCCGCCTGAAGGACCCTTTCGCCGGTTCTGGGACTTCGGTAGGCTGCCTGACCATCTTTTCTTAATTTGGAGTCTGGATGCCAGTAGGCCACCTGAACTGCCTTTTTGCTCTACCTGCCAGTATTCCCCATACCAGTGCATTCGTGGTGTTTTTTTTCTTCTTCTCTGTATATTGATAAAGAGATTTTTTCCTTGCATTGATGTCTCTGAGTGAAAGTGTACATATATATTCTTGATTTTGCCTTGTTGCAGTGTACTGTATCTGTGGGTTTTTTGGGGGTATCCTCAGACTGTAATTTATTTGTACTTGGACATTTCTGTAGAAGGAAGGTCTCACTTTGTATTTGTGGTGGGTATTTCCCCACTCTTCATTTGAACTTGCGATGTTAGTATTGGCCACGCTATTTTGTGTCTGTGCCTTGGATGTTTTTTCATTTGATCTTTGAGAGTTTTTCTCTTTTTCTTGTATCCTGCTGTTAGGTTTTTTGTGTATATTTTCATTCTAGTTTCTCTCCCTCCTTGCCTGGATTCTCCCTCCACCACCTGAGGTTGGTTTTGATAGTTTTTTCTGGTTGGGGGGGGGGGGGGGTCTTTCCTGGATAGGCGTCCCTTAAACGGGGGGTACTGTAGTGATCCGAGCGCTGAGCTGATCCACGCTCGAGTCACTCAGTATTTTCCCTTTTCCTTTGTATTTTTAGTTCTTTTATTATTTGTATCGCGGGTGCTTTTACTGTGACAGCGCCGCGGCTGAACTTCCGGCTGTCAAGTCAAGCCAGCCCTGTCACAGCTGATTATGATTTTGTGATTACGTTTTCTCTTCACCTGTTTGGGCCTTAGCCTGGTGTGTTAGTATTTAAGGTGGCAGTTGAGGCTCACTCCTCGCTGCAACCTCATCTTTCCTGACTGGAATCCCTACGCCCGGTTCCAGTCTTTGCACAGCATTAGGTTTCGCCCTTGCTCTTTGTATGTAAGTGTTTTGTGACTCTTTATTTCTCTCTTTATTTCACCCTTCAGAGTTACAAGTATAGTTGTTTGTATTTTGCCCCACGTGGCTTGTTATTTTGTTACTTTCCTTTAATAAATATACAAACTCACTGTCGGCATCTGGTGCCTCATTCATGCCCTGACAGGCGCAAACATGACACTTTTAGTGTCAGATCAAAGAGTACCAGGTTATTTGATGCAGCTAAGTTCAGCCTCTCCACCATCACATCCCGTTCTCGTCTTCCTGTACCAGCACCCTATGTCCTGCCCTTCCTTAATTCTGATTGGCCGTTTAGAAAGGTCTGACATTGACAAGCGCAGCTGTACAGTAGTCTGAAAAGTTGAACTTTTTTCAGCACTGAGTGCCACAACAAAAAGAGGCCACTGCTCAAAGTGTTTCAGCGCCGTGGGCGCTCAGCGCTGTAAACGCTGGACTACATAGAGAATGAATAGAAAATAGTCGCCCACAGCAGAAAAAACAAGTTTGATGTACATGCCCCCTAATACTTTTTCTGCAGTGTTTGGCTTCTGGGTTGCCGAGACAAGTGGCTCTATGGCGTGGCCACGCACATACTCAGTGGACACATTTTAAAGGGGCAGTACATGAAAACCGCCATATTAATATATAAAAAAATAATATTCAAACAAATCCTGCATCCAGATTGTGATCTGAATCACCACCAAAATCTAATCATCTGTTCCCTGTGCCATTACACACCTTTCCTGAAAATTTCATCAAAATCCATTCATAACTTTTTGAGTAATGTTGCTAACAGGCAGACAAACCAATCAACAGACAAACCAACAAACAAACCAACACCACTAAAAACATTACCGCCGTCCTCTCTTGGCGAGGTAAAGATAGAGGCTGAACTAATTTATTAACAGTGTGTCTTTTTCTTGTTTTATAAAAAGTCTTCATGGAGCCAGATGAGAGTATTTCCTGTGAGACACAACAAGCTCAAATAAAAATACAGGAGTGGAAAGATGTGTGTGAGTGTGTGTGTGTGTGTGTGTGTGCGCACGTGCGCGCTCTGCCTTGTCCTGTTGTAGTCCCTCTCCACCCTCCAACTCCCACATCACTCTCTGGAACTTTCTTTCCAAGCTGTTCATTTCCTTACATTTACCATTTTTGGCCTGAATTTACTTCCTAAGTAACTCAGGGGCTAAGCTGGGCAGTGTTTTTAAGGGTGCAATTTTCAAATTGTAGATGTAAAAACCTGCCAAATGATGTCTGTTATGCTAAAGGATAAAAAGATTTATATTCTAACCCAGAGCAAGGATCAAAGGTGGTCAAATAAGAATCTGAAAAACATTCACCTCCAATCTGACAGGCACAGCCGATTCACTGTTAGTTGGATTTCCTTGCATGTTATTTTTTCAAAATATGCACAAGAACCCAAGTGTGAATTAAGACCAGTAAGTGGTGTCATTAAGTCACGGATGGCCAGACACACAGTCCTTTCACTCCTAAGACTCACTGGTGTGCATACACACAAGTGCCTTAGATGCAGCACACAACCTGTCCACTGTTCCAGCCCACCGTTAATCTGTAATCGTAGCTAGCCCCCTTTTTCCTCCACCCTATCATGTGAGCTGGGGTGGATACATGCTGTTTGAAATATTACATCACTAGTCAACGCTCACTGACTGTGTGTCACACAAATCATTTAGTATCTTTGTCAAACCAGAAACATGAGGGTGGAGTCAACAAAATGTACTTCTGCTTTTGATTGCATATCCACTTTACATCACTCCATAGAATTAACATCTCTAACTGCAAGCTTTCGAAATGTCCCAAGTGACAGCTTTAGCCAGGCCACAATAACTGAGAATTAATTGAAGCAAATTTGCATTTGTGACCGTGACGTTAGTCAGGTCCTCTTTTATAATTCATAAAAAATGAATACTTTTACTCCACAAATTTCTGAAACTTGCTGATATACGCATAGACATGTTACAGTATATGCCAAGGTAAGGAGCTGGAAAGAAGTAGAAATAGTGTTGAAGCCTCAGGGACTTGTTTTTCTTTATGGCAGCAGAAGTGCCTGCAAAATAGAATAACTTTACCCTAGTAACACATTGCTTTTTTGGAAAAGTGAACAAAATGGTCCTTTTTTTTCATTTTTTCAAAGATTTCCCCTCCTAAACTTCCGCATATCCAAGGAGGCTGAAATTCGGGGATGCACACCCTCGTAACCTCAGCACAGCACGTACAAAATATGAGGCCAGTCTGACGAATGGTTCGGGAGATAAGCATAGAACACACACAGACAGATAGACAGTGTCATGTATGCTGCGTCTTTGCGCAGCGCACAAATAAATGCATACAAGCCCAAACACAGGTGAAGTGAACGTGTTTATTAACAAAAGTAAAAAACATATAAAGTGTCCAGTGAATACAGTCCAAAATTAATAAAGATAAAGATGACCGGCTACGAACTCCGTTGGCAAGCCCCACGTGCTCCCAGATGGAACTGGGCAGCAGAGAGGAAGGGCTAATAATAATAAGGAGAAAGACTTACATGAGGGTTGGAGCACAACTAGGCTCTGGAAACAACAATGCCGTCAAAAGTTCAAAAGAGGAGAAACCAACTGGGAGCGAGCCAGAACATCGAATGTTGACTAACGCCGCTACGCTGAGTGCTCACACTGTCACCCATAAGTACACTGTGTACTTAATGAGTGACAAGTGGATGCAGGTGTGCGGCGGCAGTCGATGCATGAATGCGTGTCAGCATACTGTATGTGAGTAGGAACGAATGTGTGCGTGTGTGCATGTACTGTATGTACGTGTGCATGCATGTGTGTGTATGTGTGGAAACACAAATGACAAACAGCTGTTGACCCTGACAGGAGGAGGAGGCGTGGCTGTCAGTTGACAGAGAGCGGGGCAACCCAGAGGTCCCAAAGCGCTGCCTGACAACAAATACAATAGGAAAAGACAGCCACAATGTCATGCAGCAGGGCTTGAAAGAATCCAAAAACCCTGCTCATGACAGACAGACAGACAGACAAGAGATTTCTTAAATTATAATATGATTATCATTAATATCATAATCATGTGTATGTTTGCTCAGTGTTACTCCTGTCATTACCTGTGGTTTTTGGTTTAGCTTTATTTTGACAGCATCTTAAGTTTCCGTTTTTGCATAGCCTGATTTTGCCCTGTTTAGTTGTTAAGTGTGCACACCTGTTTGTAATTTTGGTTCACTTTGTTCATTGGTATTTAAGGGATGCCGCCCCTCAACTGGGCATGGCGTCCTCGTCATTACTGGCATCATCCCACGCTTCTGTCTGACCTGCCTGTTTAGTTTTTTTGCCTGTGTCTTAGTCTTGCCTATTTTTGCCTGTTTGGATTATTATTTATTGTTTGCACCCTCAAGCTAGTCTGGGTTTGACTAACTCCAAATAAACATCAAAACCTTTAAGTCTCGCGTTTGGGTCCTGCATTCAACCCCCCTTTCTGACACAGAGTCCATACAGTTGTCCTAAAACATAGCCCAAAAGTCCATTGCAATGGCCGGATTATATAAACAAAACCAGGTTTCTCACACTGTGTAAGGTCTACTAAAAAAACACTTATTTAGAATGTAGCTATCGCTTCCATTTTTAGCTCATTCCGACAAAGCCAAAAGGTGCTAATGCAATGACGTTTGTGTTGTGTCCATAATTATGAGAATGACGAGTAAGTCAAGACTCGGTCAACAGGGTTTATTCAGGATAACACAAACTATACAAAGGCTTACGGCACTCACCTGCATGCCTGGTGGCTCCACGACGAAAGAGGCAGAGCCTCTTCCGCCCACTTCCTTTATACCCTGGGTGGCGTCACTACAGGAAACCGGTAGTCAACCACCCCCGGTCCACCCACATCCAACCCGGCCGCCATCTTGCTGGTACCAGCCTATTTACATATGTAACATTTTCCACCCCTCAAAAAAAATGTCAGGCACACAAATAACCCACCCAAATTTGTCACCCGACTCACACACTAACAGGAAAAACCATATGTACAAAAATAAAAAAACACCTATCCACTCACACAACTAAGGCTGGGGGGCCGGGTGGACTACCAGCAACCCCTACACAGCTGAGCGGGTTATTCTGCAGCTAGAAGAGAACAACAAAATGAAATAACATAAGGCCGTGTCTCTAACTGTAAAACAATCCCCACATATAACATACCAAACCACAATACATATACTATTGGCAGCCCCCACCCCGCAATGGGCACACAGAGCAAAAACATGTTGGGTCATTCAATTAAAATAGATCAAATAAACAGGCGGGCTCAAATTCATCATAAGCACAATCATTTACCAAGCCAGCACCTTTCTAACTACAAAATTTAACACATAATTACTAATTGAATAAAACACTCTGAAATACAGTGCACAACAGGCATAACACCACACAGGCCATTAAAATTGTCATGCAAGCACTCAACCCAGGCTTGCAACTACACAAAACAATAAGCCTATCACACTCACTCTCTCTCTCTTTTTTTTAAAAATAAATCTACCGGGGCACCAAGTCAGGTTTTCCTCTGGTAACATTTCTCCGTGGCGGGCCGCCTCGCCAGAAATCGTACCACCACCCCAAGCCGATATGATTTTATTAAGAAAAATATATGAAGCAATGACTTTCCGCAAGCGTGCATACGAACAACGCGCGTGGCCGTTATCCGCGCGGAGTTGAGAAGCGCCCCGCCTACACGAGTTCTCATCTCAGTCAGTAGGCAGTGTCTCACTAAGCGTGACTGTCAACAAAAACACGAGTTTGTTTAAGTACTTTAAACGCGGAAAAAATCAGAAGAGGTATGTATGTAAACGCTGGGACAGCGCGTGACGTCATCCATTCAGTAACCAGCAGGCTGCAGACAGAACACCCAGATGCTCTTCTCCTCATCTCAGGCGATTTCAGCCACGTTTCACTGTCTCCCATTCTGCCCACTTTCACCCAGTATGTCACATGCCACACTAGAGACAATAAAACACTGGATTTGTTCTACGCAAACACTAAGGAGGCGTACACCTCATCACAACTCCCCCCACTTGGGAGATCGGATCACAACTTGGTTCATCTCCGACCGGTGTACAAACCCCTAGTGCACAGACAACCTCCGGCCATGCACACTGTGGAGTTATGGTCTGAGGAGACAATGGACACTCTAAAGGACTGTTTTGAAGCCACTGCCTGGAAGCAGCTCTGCGATCCACATGGTGAGGACATCGATGGCCTCATTCACACCTTCACGGGCTACCTCAGCTTCTGTGTGGACAAATCCGTTCCCACCAAGACCATACGGCGTCACTCAAACAACAAACCCTGGATCAACCCTGAGATAAAAACACTTCTGAGAGAGAAGAAGAGGATCTTCAGGTCGGGGAACAGGGAGATGCTGAAGTCCGTACAGAGGGAGCTGAGGAGAAAGATCAGAGAAGGCAAGGACAGCTTCAGGAAGAAGATGGAGGACAAGCTGCAACAGAGCGACATCAGCGGGGTCTGGAGAAACCTCAAAACCATCTCGGGGCTCCAGAATACCTCCCCCCAGGCCACGGGGGGCAGGGAGTGGGCGAACAACCTGAATCTGTTTTTCAATAGATTTGACCAACCGCCCTCCCCCGTCTGCACAACAACCACTGCTGCCACTAAGAAATCAAGTCCTGCTGCCCACTCCCCACTCCACCGACACCCCCCCCACTCCCAACACACAGCCCCCCATCCTGACCCTGACCAAGACCCAGGTGAGGACGGAGCTGAGGAAGATCAAGGCGAGGAAGGCGTCGGGACCGGACGGCATCAGCGCAAAGCTCCTCAAGTCCTGTGCAGACCAGCTGTGTGGGATTGTGACGTATATCTTCAACATGAGCCTGAAACTGGGGAGGGTACCACAGCTGTGGAAAACATCTTGTGTGGTACCTGTACCAAAAACTTCCCACCCCAAAGACCTGAACAGCTTCAGACCGGTGGCCTTGATGTCCCACTTGATGAAGACCCTGGAGAGACTGCTCCTTGCTCATCTCCGCCCCCTGGTGGAACCAGCGATGGATCCACTCCAGTTCGCCTACCAGCATGGCATTGGGGTGGAGGATGCGGTGATCTTCCTCCGTCACCGTTCTCTGTCCCACCTGGAGAAGCCCGGGAATATGGTGAGGATCATGTTCTTTGACTTCTCCAGTGCTTTCAACACCATCCAACCGATGATCCTGAAGGACAAGCTGCTGCGCGCAGGGGTGGACCAGCACCTGTCATCATGGATCCTGGACTACCTCACGAACCGGCCTCAGTTTGTGAGAACCCGGGACTGTGTTTCCGACACGATCATCAGTAGCACGGGGCCCCCCAGGGAACGGTGCTGGCTCCCTTCCTGTTCACTCTTTATACTGCGGACTTCTCACACAACACAACACATTGCCATCTACAGAAGTTCTCTGATGACTCTGCGATCGTTGGTTTCATCTCCAGCGGAGATGAAGCTGAGTACAGAGGGCTTATCCAGGACTTTGTGGACTGGTGCCATCGGAACTGCCTCCAGATCAACGCGAGGAAAACTAAGGAGCTGGTGGTGGACTGCCGCAGGCATGGGCAGCCCCTCACAGCACCAGTAAATATACAGGGAACAGACATCGAGATGGTGACATCCTACAAGTACCTGGGTATTCATCTGAACAATAAACTAGACTGGTCACACAATACTGACGCACTCTACAAGAAGGGACAGCGCAGGCTGTTCCTGCTGAGGAGACTCAGGTCTTTTGGTGTACAAGGGGCGCTGCTGAAGTCATTCTATGACACGGTGGTGGCATCAGCCATCACTTTTGGAGTGGTCTGCTGGGGCAGTGGCATTACTGCAGCCGATAGGAAGAGACTGAACAAACTGATTAAGAAAGCTAGCTCTGTCCTGGGGCAACGCCTTGATCCGATGGAGGAGATAGGAGAGAGAAGGACGGTGGCTAAACTGTCATCTCTGCTGGAGTCCGAGTTCCACCCTATGCAGGACATACTGGATGCACTGAGGAGCTCATTTAGCAGCAGACTACATCATCCCAGGTGCACAACCGAGAGGTTTCGTAGGTCCTTCCTACCAACGGCTGTCAGACTGTACAACCTAAGCAGGGCTGCTCGCAGAGATAGCAAAAAGACGTAACAAACTAATAGTTTTTTTTTGAATGCAAAAGATGCAAGAGACTTACACAATGGTCCTCTCCGACATACAACTAGGAACATACCGGTCGCTATGGAGGGTGAGAATATGTATGGGCACATAATCATACCATGTAGGATAACTAAATAGACGGTTATGCTGTTTCATCCCACCTAGCAACAATGCTCTGCACTGTGTGTGTTTATATATTTACATATTTATTCCATCTAGCTACAATGCTCTGCACTGGGTGTGTTTATATTTATATATCTATATATTTATTCCATCTAGCTACAATGCTCAGCACTGGGTGTGTTTATATTTATATATCTATATATTTATTCCATCTAGCTACAATGCTCCGCACTGTGTTTTTATATATCTACATATTATTCCATCTAGCTACATTGCTCGGCACTGTGTGTGTTTATATACTTGCATATTTATTCCACCTAGCTGCAATGCTCCATACTGTGGGTGTTTATATATTTACATATTTATTCCATCTAGCTACAATGCTCTGCACTGTGTGTCTGTGTGTGTGTGTGTGTATATATATATTTTATAGTAATATGTACATATGTATATTAGCTGCTCTTGCTTGCTTGTTTTTTTTTTTTTTTTTGTTTTGTTTTTTTTCTTGCCTTCTGATTGTTGCTCTGAGTGTTGCTATCCCTGTGCTGTTGCAATCCTGGAATTTCCCCGTTGTGGGACTAATAAAGGCTTATCTTATCTTATCTTATCTTAAACACTGGAGGCATTTATCATGATTTTAACCCGCTGTTAACGGGAGCAATAATGGAAGAGTCGCTTAGCTAAGAGACGTGGCTAGAATTCATATGCAGCCGGCTTCATATGAAGGGAAAGGCGAGGAACAGATGAATTGCTGAGGATATATTTCACCAGCCACTACAGTATGAAGTTATGAGACTGGCAATTTCTCTCTTTTCTCGCATGAGCAGGCGTGCCGTTTTTATTCTCCAGCGGCAGTGACAAAGTAACAGCTAAAAACACTAGCTCTAAACTGAGGTCCTTCAGCGGCTGCCTAGAGAGGTGCCTGATGAGAAAGTCTGAGCCCACAACTATAATATGGGGTAACCCCCACAACAGCCACGGACAAACACAGCACTGGACTAGAGCAATTAACAGGACAGTGAGATGTGTGTGTTGAGATCAATAGGCAGCCTTCCTGTGCTTAGTTCAGGCACCAGTATCCTGTGAATGTGTATGACTCAAATGCAAACATTCATGCTTCCTGCTCTCATTGTGGTACAAATGTCATATGCCTGAATGCATTTCCTTTGATGATAAAATGCCTTTGATGTATTGTCTGTTGCTGGGTATTTAAGTGGCTGAATTCATATGTTCACTCTCTCTTCATTCCCTGACTGAGAGAGGAGCTGTAGGACGTGAGATGAAATAAACCAATACTGAGAAATCATTCAGTCTCTTCATTTCATGGTTCCTACACTGGTGACCCGACGCTGAAAAGAACACGCTGCCAGCGAACGCAGCACCCGGCGGTGATTCTCCGACGACAAGCGAACGCGGCAGCCCGACTGATCTGCCCTTCCTTTCTGCTTCAGGGAGACTTTGACGCTCTTCGGAGACCACCCACGACCGGGAAAGCTGAGGAAATTTCATGGTGAGGTCTGCACACCTAGATCGGCACATCCACGCTGGACCGGCCGCTCTCACGGCTCCTGACACACAATTCTGTGCCTCCACACGAAAGCGCACGCACCTTGCCCTCTCTCCACGACGGCGGCCCATGGCCGACGGAGAACGCGTGGACCTGAACGCACCATGACCCGGCACGAGCGACGACCAACAGCCCGAACAGGGGAGACCATCGGCACCGACTGCGCAGATCTCCATCAAGCCCCCTGACCCTGATTCGCCTCGCGACAGCGGACCGGCCATGCACAGAAGCCTCGCATCAGAACAGCGCAGCTGGAAGGCACGTGGCCGCAGCGTGTGCCGCGCACCAGAGACGAGCTGGCTCTACAGACTTATACATCATCCTCCGCTGCTGCACACGGCTCTTCAGGACTGCTCACACACCTGAAGCACACACGCAGCCCGCACACAGGATTTGGTGTAGGTCTCAGCCACGGCGCACGACGGGAACCCAGCCGTCAGCTGTCCCCGAGGGCTTTAGGGCCGTGAACGCACCTAAAGCCTAAACGCCAAGTCCCTCACACAGCTCCAGCTCCTGTTTTTCTTCATTGCCGGACTGAATCGCGAGAGGAATCAGAGACTATTTTTTCTTCCCACAGCCACAGACATCCCCCGGCACTTGCTACCCCCACCCTCCTCCCTCCCCCGGCACAGACCTTCCCAGCTGCTCGCTCACAAGTTGGAAGATCGAGGCCTCAGCTCCCCACTAAGCCCTCTGGGGGGGAGTGTATGGGGTAGCCCCCACAACAGCCACGGACAAACACAGCAATTACTACTAGAGCAATTAACAGGACAGTGAGATGTGTGTGTTGAGATCAATAGGCAGCCTTCCTGTGCTTAGTTCAGGCGCCAGTATCCTGTGGATGTGTATGACTCAAATGCAAACATTCATGCTTCCTGCTCTCATTGTGGTACAAATGTCATATGCCTGAATGCATTTCCTTTGATGATAAAATGCCTTTGATGTATTGTCTGTTGCTGGGTATTTAAGTGGCTGAATTCATATGTTCACTCTCTGTTCTTCTTCTGACTGCTTCTGACTACTGCTCATGAGAGCCTAAGAGCGATCCCCAGCATGCTTATACAGCAGCTGGGGTGAGCTCCGTGATGGCGATGATTTGATGAATAAACTTCCATTAAAACTCCAAACGCCGTGCCTTATTTTAACATCGCCACAATAACTGCCTAAACTGATTGTTCTATACATGAACACATATTGTGGTGAATTATGTCTTTAGAGTCCGCTACAGTTCCCTATTATGTACCTGGCAGGTTAAGATGACCGAAATTCACGACGTCAATGACTTTAATCCATCAGCAGCCTTCAGACAAACTAAACGTGTCAACATCTGATTTCAAAATAAGGGAGGTTTTTCCTGCTGTCTGGTTGGTGAGGAGATTTCTAAAAAAAAAACTATAAATATAAAGAAATATTATAACAGAAATCACAGCATATTTGGTCATTTAAGTTAATTTATTTCATTAAATACAATTTTATTATTTTTTCTTTGTAATCAGAGTTAATTATTGTTCTGTTCTGACTGCAAAATTATGGTCAAAAATGTAAATTGTTATAAGGAAAACGTAAAAAATTACCAGTCTGTTTTAATTTTATCTAAACCCCCCCCCCCACTAATTTTATTTTAAAAAACAAAAATTAGACATGAAATAATCCACAAATTTATAATAAAGTTTCAAATGGTATTCACTTATATAGCGCTTTTATTCTCATCTCTTGATGACCAAAGCGCTTTACAGATCCTGCTACCCACCCATTCACACACTGATGGTGGCATGCTACCTAACATGGCACTTCCAGACCCACCAGGAGCAATTGGGGTGAAGTGTTTTGCCCAGGGACACGACGGCAGGATACCCGGGGAGAACAGGATTCGAACTACCAACCGTGTGGTTATTGGATAACCTGCTCTACCTCCTGAGCCACTGCCGCCCCCCATGTACAATTAAAGTCAATTTTACTAGAGGAAATTACAAATTTGAGGAACATTGTTTCAACTTTAGATAGATTTACAGAGAAAAGTAGAAAACTAAGAAAATTGTTATAAATTTTTGAGAAAAACCTCAAATCTTTGAGACTGAAGTCATTCCTCAAGTTTTTAAGTGGGTGCTCTTTGCACCCTTAACTCTACGAGAAATTTTTGGTTGTCTACTTTTAATTATTAATTTCAAAGCACTGCTTTTACATGAGTAGAATTTCTGATGACTATACCCACCTGATCATATAATTTAAGTATGCTTGAGTACATTACTATTATGAATGTTTCTTTCCCTTCCCTACTCTCTCAATGGAAAAAAGAAACACTAGAATAAAAATACAAAAAATACACATATTTTTGTCATTTATGTAAACCATGACAAAAAAAATCCTGCAGGACAAAACATGGCACTTGATATTTTCTAACCTGTTTGTATACCACCATAGACAGAGAGAGAGAACCTGAATTAGACAGAACTCAGTGAGGGCAAGATGAGACAGAAGAGAGGAGCCAAGCAGAGGGAAGTGTTTGGGCAGAGGAAGGAGAGAAGGATAACACCACTAAAAAGTCTAAACACAGGATGTCTGGGTGGGACCCCAACTGGCCCAATATGCAAGCCTCGGTTGTACAATACTTTAAATGGTAAGTTCCATATGCAACGTTACTGTGTAAAATTTTAAAAAGAAATAAATAGTATAAAATAAAAATATTCCGGTATGTTTACTCCCCCCCCCCCGGGGGGGAAAAATATGTTGCCACCGCACCAGGGTCTTTAAGCCAGAGGAAACACTGCCAAATAGTAAATAACATAAACAGGACTAAGGAAAACACAACAGACACACAAAACCAAAAAGCTTCAGTCCTTGGATGGATCCCTCTCCAGGCATCTCCGTCTCTTCACCTCAGGGCTCCTGCTGCGCCGTCTCCTCTCCACCACTAGCAGCCGCAGATCTCTCGGGTGTCTCCAGACATGAATAGACCTACGCCCATCTGCCTCCATCCAGCCGGGCTCCACCTGGAACCGCCTCTGGTCGTCCTGCTGCTCGCGTGGACTGTGATCTTGTCGTATTTGAGCATCAACCTTGGTCTTCGAGGGAGCCCTCTTCCTTATCACCAATCCTGCGACAGGCCTCCGTCACCGATCGCTCTGGCTCGCGGGCTCATCTCGGTCTCCTCTTGGCAGGCCATCACTGGGAGCGATTTACAATCACCACGCTCCGCGGTCTAGCCCTGTTTTCTCCCGGCATTGGCGCCTCATCCTAACGAGCCTCATTGGGGGTCCTGGCGTGCTGTCTGGAACCCTCATCCAGGGCAGCCTGCGTGACGGCATCGAGTCCAGCCCGAGACGGCTCCGCATGGCACGGCGTGTGCTCTCCCTCTGTCACTCTGTCCAACCAGTCTGAATCCCACACCTCAGCATCCTCCACGACCGGAACAGGTCGGCTCCACAGTCCACATCCAGATCATCCTTCACCCGACACGTTAGCGATGGAGAACCCAAGACTGTAAAATAGGTTACAAACCATAACGTTAACCCCGGATGCTGAAACATTGATGCGAACACTGAGTGCCACACTGTCCTTATACCGGGCCTCCATTTTCTCATAGCCCAAAATACCCAACCTGTTCTGTCCATAACCATAATACTCTTCATATTGCCTTCTAATCTGCTGGTGGGGAAACAGTCTCTCCGCGGTTTCCAGATTCAGGACAGAAATCACCGCTTCAGTATCCACCAAAAGCGGGATTTCAACGCCATCTAGCGTGACGATGCAGCCAATCCTCCCTGTCGTCTCCGGGGAGACGGTATGCACCACTATTGGAGTCTTCTGCGCAGCACCTGGTTCACCCCTACGGCTCCTGCGTACAAAGTTTTCGCACACCCTGGCAAAATGGTTCAAAACGCCGCACTCGCCACAACGCTTTCCTTTCACCGGGCACATCCTGGACTTACAGTATAGCGGTGCTCAGTGGACCCACACCCATAACATGTCAGCATACCAGGGGCAGACCTTATCCTGACCACAGAGGCAAAATCTTCCTCTCCGCACTCGCCATAACAAAGGCCCATGATCAGTACCTCAGCATGAGACTCATCCTTCTCAAGAGAAGCCCCTTCAGTAAGGCCTCTCGCGATGGTCTCTGCCGCCTCAAACTGTTGGGCAAGCTCGACAGCTTCAGCTAACGTCAACTCCCCTGGGTGTGTCAACAACCTGGACCAGGCCGCCAGGCAGCGGATGTGCTCTGCCAGCTGGTCCCGAATCATCTCGTCCTTCAGGGCCCCAAATTTGCATTCCCTCGCCAGCTCACAGAGGTCTGCCAAAAATCTTCTCACCAGGTCTCCCGACTGCTGGCGGCGCTGTCGAAACTGAATGCGGTTCACGGTGACGTTTTCCGGCACCCTAAAATATGTAGCATCATCGTCTCCTCAAACCAAGACAGAAGATCACTTCTCTCCATTTTACAGGAATTTCACTTTATTCCTTCTACAGGAATACCACTTTTCTGCATTCTACAGGGATATCACTGGTTTTCATATCGTCTCATCCAGGCCTCATCCAGGCCTGACCCAAAGATGTTTTCCCAGGACCCCAGTGTAAACAGTTGCCTCTTGCAGAGATTGTAAGGATCAGAATTTGCTTTTAAAGGCTCAAAGGAACATAAAACTCGGGAGACCAGACCTCCAACGTGAACACTGCATTTGGATAACATCCTCCTTTACAGGAAACCAATGCTCTTAAAAGGGTCATAAACAGCTTAATCAGACAGGTTTATAACCCCCGATGTTTTCCAGATTATCTCTACCATGGACCTAAAAGAAATCATCTACAGCTCAACAGTACCTCCTAGCGGATACCTACGAAATGTGTTTCAGTATGTAGGATGACTTTTTAATTTGTTCTAAACATTAAGTTTCTTTCAGCTTATCCTCTTCTCCCCTGGATCCTGAGGACACTGAAAATCATCCCTTTTTAACACTAACCATAGTTTGCTGTACTACCTTAAGCTTTGATCTAAATATGAATGCATGTATTATAATTATGTATAAGAAATGTTATGTTCATGAGTGTTATTCAAACAAATGTAATATTAGAGTAATGGTATAAATGCATGATCACCAAATATTAGCCAAGTCATTTAATTTAGTTAGATTTTATATTGAGCACCTAATTTCATAAGAACTGACTGAGTGTTGATTTTTCTCTGCAATTTCATGGGATGGTGTCTTCGTTTGATTGGCTGCTCTCAAACAAAGAAATGTTCTCACATTGGATAGCAGCCATTTCAAACTGCTTTTGATAAAGTCGATTGGTCAGTCTTGCGATCGACATCACAAGTTTATGACCAGGCGGGGTCATTTAAAAGTAGTGGAAGCTGCCCTGCAGACCGTTATGTAAGAGAGAACAAGAGAAGATCAAAGATGAAAGAAAAGTTAAGTCAGGAGAGCAAGAGAAACACCTACACAAAGACAAGCTATGCAGTTAAAAGGTTAAGTTAGAATTAGAAACACAGAAAAAGCAGACAAGAAAGAGACAGAATGAGATTAGATAAGTCTGGGAAGATTTTGTTCCACCATTTCAAGGTCCTGTGTAGTTTTATTTTATCTAAATTATTCTGTGTGAAGTTTGTCAAATCCTGCGTTAGTTTTTCTGGTTACTGAGGAGAAATCACCTTTTCTTTAGAGCTCGCTTTTTCAGAGAATCAAATTCTCAAACTTTTTCCTTCACCTCAGAAGCCATTCTTATCCTAGTAAATGTTTTTCTCATTTTTTTTAATGACTTTTCACGCCGTTAAAGTGGACCTTTAATTTTCCTAATTTAAAGTGAACAGAGACTTTGTTTTTGGACTCTCTTTCCGGCCTCCTACCTGCCTGACAGAGAAGTTTCTCCTTCAGTTTTTTGGTCTATCCCGCTACAAGAGACCTCAAATTCAGACTCTTTTCAAGGACTTGTCACGCCGCTCGGTGACAGACCATCCCCTGCTGCCATTGTCTAGAGAGCCCCCAGCTGAGTTTGCACTTCCACGGCGGTGAGGAAGCATTGCAGCAGCCGCTTCCTCCGACGTTCTAACTCCCAACTCGGCCGGTATCGACCCGCTGAAACGTGGACCTACAGCTGTTTTCGTAAGTGAAACTCCTACTTCTCCTGTCTGCTGGGTTAAAATGTGATGTCCGAACAATTAAATTACAACTGAATATAGCCCGTATTTCAGGGCTCAATTAGTCTCTTAGCCACAGGATAAAGCTATAAACTGAAGGAAGACTCTTAGTCATTTTTAAGTAACTGCCCTTAAATTTTGTAGATTAATTCAGAAGTCATTTTTAGATAATTAGCTTATGAATTTTCCCCATAAAATTGCGTTGTTAGACATTTCAGCCTTCATTTACCGTTGAAACATAAGTCTGGTTCCCCCTTGGTTCTACAGAGGTGTAACGCTGGATTTTATGTTCAGGAATCCAATATCAGTGGATGTGATATCGTACGCTGTTATCATTTGAATCTGTTCATCCATCATTTGAATGCCATATCATGTAACCTGAATGAGTTTAATAAAAGGGTGAATGAGAGAAGTTGAAGCGTTTTCCTTCGCATATATATGTTTCCTAATCACGGCAGGAGAGGAACTCACTGAAACTTTGAGACTGATTCATTAAGTAATTGAAGGTACAAAATTAATTAAAATTAAAGTTAATATTATTGTCCATTGTGACTGGTGCCCCTTTTACGAGTGCTTTTATTTAATTTAGCGGGTGTAGAAGTGATGGTTTAACTCCGCCCCCTTTCACACCCACTATTAAATAAAATAAATAATTCCTGTACCTTATGACAAATATTTTATTATATAATCCCGTCACAAGTACCACGCCATTAGCTTTACTACCTCGTCAAAGCTGTCAGCACCTCCAAGGTTCTCCAGAATCCTCTGCCCTTCCATTCCCAAATTATGGACCAACACAACTCGCGCTCGGAGCTTCTCTATCTTGCCCAGGTTCAAGACAACGAGATAGTTGGTAAAAGCAGCAAACCAACGAGGCCATGGCACGGGCGGCTCGCCCGGGGCCTCCAGAAAAGGCCGAAAGCTGGCAATGCAATGCTCCATTACTGCTTTTACCTCGTCGCCAAA
The DNA here is from genome assembly GCA_020510985.1 of Pholidichthys leucotaenia. Lineage (NCBI taxonomy): Eukaryota > Metazoa > Chordata > Actinopteri > Cichliformes > Pholidichthyidae > Pholidichthys > Pholidichthys leucotaenia. Next base: position 377,931,155 of record CM035839.1, read on the forward strand.
TGTTGTGTCCATAGTTATGAGAATGAGTAAGCCAAGACTGCAAATAGATAAAAATCAAATTAAAACAATACAGGGAAGTCTACTCCAGTTGTTTCCTTCAGCTGTGATTTTCAACAAAAGAAGTTTGTTAATTTTGCATGACAAGTGTTTTTCTTTTAACCTTCTAAGGCTGTTTTAATCTGAAATGTACCAAGACTGTGAATGCCAAGTGAGCAAGTACCTTTGTGGTGACAATCCTGTGGAGCTGGTACTGAAAGGTCATGTCTTTATCTTCCAGTCCACAAGGGGAAAAAAGAAAGAAAAACAGTCCATTAAGTTGGAAGCGACTGCAAAAGAAAACATTTAGTTCAACTTGACTGTAACTATGGAAATGAAAGTTTCACTGTGATTTTGTTCAGCACACCTTGATAAGACCTCATTCTGATGATGAGGGACAAAACAAAGTGGAATGCTGCAGTATCGCAAGGCTAAAGAAATGTGTGCTGGGGACAAAATACACAAGATAAGATGCCCTTCTCGTTTGCCAGTGCAAGCACTTCAAAACACAGTACAGATATCTAGTTAAAATAGTATGTGTGTGTCTGTTTGATTTAGAATAAGGGCTTGCTAGGGTTGTTTTGGAGACTTGCGCCCATTTTCCTGTCCTTTGATTGTTTTGGTTTCGCCTCCAGGGAAAATGATCAGGAGGTCCAAGGCGAGTGCGAGGCTGCAACAGTTGTGTATATGTGAGTGTGCAAATGTCAGGCTTGTTTTAGCTCCGTCAGAGATGTGGTGGTGATATTGGGTTGGTGGCAGTTCAGTGTGAAAGCTAAAACATTGGAAAGGATGATCTCACAAGGCGGCAGGCTCTTTAGTGTTTATACAGAAGGCACACAAACCCTGGAAAGACCTGGCTGTAAAAGATCGCTGCTGCTTCTACTGCTTGCAACCAGTTTCATTTATTTTAACACTTATTTTTACATTTATTTTAACGCCACATTCCCTCATGCCACCCCAGTCCACCCCATTGCCTCTCTCTTGTTCCATTCATATTTTATCAATAAACAAACCGTACGACCATCACAACCACCCTTTCTCATCCGCCATTGAAGCATGCCACTGTTTGGCTTTCTCAGACACCACCACAGCTCCCACAGCAATCTCACAGGAGAAGAAAGGTGTGAGGGTGCTGTTTGGCTAGGTGGGAGGTGGATAGACCACTGTGATTTCAGCATGGGCTGGACCATCATGTGAATCATAAACAAAGACTGCACCACTGCAGGCTACCAGGGCATGTGCGAGTGCATCTGTGGGAGGAGATTAATGCACAGAATATAGACATGGACAAATTTGTTGTTACCCTTCAACATGAACTACATTAAGTGTTTTTATTTATTAAAACTGTAAAACTGATTTGATTAACTGCTTCATCATCATCATCATAGCAGTCTGTCGGGGGTGACAGTGGCTGTTTCATTTAGGTCAGATCAGATTCCTCCACGCAGCTCTGTCCTTCGCCCTCCGCTGCCAGGAACTCCTGACCTTGTTAACCCGGGTGACATCCAAGCCGGCATGAGTTGCTTTCTGACTGGCCATTTCATGAAACTGCTTGCAAAGTATTTGAGTACCGTTAGCTTTTGCTGGACTAGCGGCACATTCTTGGCAGATAGAGGTATTATCAGTGGCAAGGACAGGCCAAGACAAACTGACTCCAGTATCTGTTGCAGTGACTGACCAGATGATAGGTTTGTTTATCTCTGCTCTTTGTGTAGTGCATGTCACGATGCACCGACTGGCAAAAGTCCACCACAGACCTTGCGACAGATGTGCTTATCTGCCAGGATGTCCAGTCTCACCCCGTGTAACTGGGAGTGGTCCACCACAGACCTGTGACAGATATTGTTTTTAATTCTGCCAGGATGCCCAGTTTCACCCTCCACACCCTCGCTCGGAAGGGCAGGATATTGACCACAAAATACATGTAGGTATTGCCAGTAGGTGATTTGTTATTTTCTAACAAGGGAGATGGTGGTGGTTGTCGAGGATCTACACAAATTTAGCATAAAGTTCAGTGAAGTAAATTATGTATTAATTTGAATGAATAAAGTTGCAAAAATCCGATAAAAGATGCTAATTTAACCATTTTTAAAAAAGTCAAAAAATTTACAACGAGGTAATTCCTGCATTTAATAAAAAAAAAGTTACAAATTCACAAGATGCCAGAAAGTCAAACAAATTTAACGGAAAAGAACCTCAAAACATCACAACTTTTATCACAACTTTTTAAAAAAGCTCCCAAAAATTCAGTTTTTTTGGGCTGCAACAATCATAAAAACATGCCGTGAAATCCTGGAGGGACTGACATACCCACATTTGCCAGCAGGGTCCTGTTCATCGTCTGCTGATTGGCCCATTTTGCAGAGGCATCTATTGTGCTCCCTCCTCTGTACTATGTACTGTAGACACAAGGGAGAATATATCACACAAAACAATATAAGGATAAATACAAGAAATATCAGTGGCTAATACATCCTTGGAATTTATACCCCTTTGCATATGGTCTTTTCCTTTTTCTTCACTTGTGACTTTCTCTTTATTATTTCTCCTCATCTTCACCAGACTTTGTCTATCCCTTCCTTTCCTTTGTCTTTATTTTTCCCCACTGTTCATCCTTCTCTTCTTCTCCCTTCTCGCTTTCTGTCCATTTTATTATCCTTTCCCCTTTTCAATGCTTTTATTATCATTTAAAGTTTATTTGTTGGTCAAGTTAGTTTTACATTCTCTCACCAGTCAACAACCAATAGAGATTAATGTTATGTCCACAAACCTGGTGATGAATGAGGTCAACAGAGTGGTAGCGTCCAACACAGCTTTATTGAAAATGGAGTATAACAGTACACGGCAAGCACCAAGCGGAATCATCCGGCACAGGAGTAAGTGCCTATGGTGGCTACCCCACTATATAGGGCAGTGCAATGACGCGACAGGAAGTCAGCATCACCACACTGTACTTCACAAAAAGTGCCGCCATGACATACTCCCCACCCCATTTACAAAGTCCAAAAACACTCACACAATTTGAACCCACCCCAATTTGGAACCCAAAACACACTCTAAATAATGTAGACTGAGGTACTAAAAGGCCTAACACATTCACACAAAACAACCTAAAATAGGGCCAGTGGGTGGAGTACCACACGACCCGCACAGTGCAGTGGATTATTCTGCCACTGAGATTAGCTAAAAGAGTCTTTATTTGAACTAAAAATCAGCCGTGCAACTACGCTAAACATAATAACCCACAATGAACTATAAACAAAGCTGTCACAGCACAGTCACTTGGTGGGAAAGGTGGAAGGTCCCCTTTCGCTGGACCGAGGCAGCTGAGCAGGCGTTTGTTAAATTAAAGCGCCTCTTCACTGAAACACCAATCTTGGCACAGGTCAACACGCAGCTCCAATTCATCCTCGAGGTGGACGCATCTGATTCGGGGGCTGGCACTGTGCTCTCACAGCGCACGCCCCCCGATCAGAAGCTCCATCCGTGTGCATATTTCTCTCATCGGCTCACACCAGCTGAGAGGAATTATGACGTGGGGGACAGAGAGCTGCTTGCCATTAAGTTGGCATTGGAGGAGTGGAGGCATTGGTTGGAGGGCGCCATTCACCCCATTGTCGTCTGGAACGACCACAAGAACCTCGAGCACTTGCGGTCGGCCTGCCGACTTAACGCCAGGCAGGCTCGCTGGTCTTTATTTTTCCAGTGATTTAAGTTTACCATCATGTACCGGCCTGGCGCCTGGAACATCAAACTGGACATGCTATTGCGCCAGTTTGATTCCAGGGAGGTAGCCAACCCCCCCCCCCCCCCCATCATTTTACCTTTGTGCGTCCTTGGAGCCCTTACTTGGAATATCGAGCGGAGGGTCCATCAGGCCAGACCCAGTCCCTGTGCCAGTAGGGTGTCCCCGGAACCGTCTGTAAGTCCCGGTTGCCCCCCCGCAGTGATGTCATCCAGTGGGGTCACACCAGTCGCTTCACCTGCCATCCTGGCATTGCCTGAACTATGGACTTCGTCCAGCGAGTGTTCTGTTGGCCCACGCTGTGGTGGGACGTACAGGAATATATGTGAAGGCCTGCTAGACCTGCGTTCAGGGAAAATCGGACTCCTCTCCCCCGTCAGGCCTCCTCCACCCCCTCCCCACCCCTGGTCATCCTTGGTCCCACATTGCCATGGATTTTATTACCGGACTCCCCCCCTCCTGGGGTAAAACTGTCATCCTCACCACTGTGGATCGCTCCTCCAAGGCCGTTCACCTGGTTGCTCTCCCAAAGCTCCCCTCGGCCCTGGAGACAGCGGTCCTGCTGACGGAGCATGTCATCCAGATCCATGGCATTCCTATGAACATTGTGTCTGACCGGGGCCCCCAGTTTACATCCCAGGTCTGGAAGGCCTTCTGCCAGACCCTGGACACTACAGTGAGTCTCTCATCAGGAAATCACCCTCAAAGTAATGGGCAGGCGGAGCGCGCCAACCAGACCCTGGAGACCGCCCTGCGGTATGTAACAGCCGACAACCTGTCGTCGTGGAGCACACACCTGACCTGGGTGGAGTATTCTTTAAACTCAGCCGTCTCTTCTGCGACTGGACTCACCCTATTCGAGGCATCACTGGGGTACACGCCCCCACTACTACCTATGGCTGAGAGGGAGGTCGCAGTTCCGTCCGGGAGGTCCATGCTCACCGCTGCCGATGTGTCTTGAGGTCTACCTGGGCTGCTCTTGCCCGCTCCGTGGAACACACCTGGGCTGCTGCTGACAGGAAGCAGGTCCCTGCCCCCAAATATATTGTTGGGACAGTGGGTCTGGCTAGCAGCGAGCCAGATTCCTCTTAAGGAGAAATCTAGAAAGCTATCCCCCCGCTTCCTGGGCCCATTCACCATCTCACGGGTGATCAATGACACGTCGATCCAGCTCAGGTTGCCGTTGTCCCTGCAAGTGAACCCCACGTTTCATGTTTCCCACATTAAACCCCTCTCGGTCAGTCCCCTCTGCCGCCTCCTCCTCCCCGGATCATCAATGGCCACACCGCTTATACTGTTTGTCGCATCCTGCATGTCCGCTGTCAAGGCCGGGGCCTTCAGTATCTGGTGGACTGGGAGGGCTATGGCCCGGAAGAACGTTCCTGGGTTCCCACCTCATGGGTCTTAGATAAAGACATGATCCGGGCCTACCACCGAGCCCAACCGGAAAAGCCCTCTGGACCACCAGGAGGCGTTCCTAGAAGTGGGGGCTCTGTCATGGGCAGCGAGAGCGCGCCCCTCCCGTCCTGTCTCACCATTGTTAATTCATCACGTCACCTGAGGCAGAAGACGCACCTGCACCCGCTCATCAGCCAACGTACTTAAGGAGGTCCTCTCCGCGCATTCTACGCTGGCTTGTCTGGGTACACTGCCCGTTCAAGACAAGCAGGTTTGATTCTTTGCTAGTTTAGACACGCTGTCTAATCTCGCTTTCTTCTCCTCTTCAGGTTGCTGCCATTGTGCGGGTGTGTTTCCAGGGCTGCACACGCTCTCCTGCCACATCTCCACAAATCCCTCGGCTTTCAACTTCCACCCGGTCAGGCACCATCAGCTCATCCCCCCACCCTACTGGTTCGTCTATTCCCCACTGGAGTCCTGCCAGTCTTTCCTTGGAACCCCAAGTAAGTGGCAGTTTGGCTTGCCCATTTCCCCTTACTCTGTTCTTCCTCTGACAGCTCTCATCTTCTCTCCTCAGGTGATTCCTCTGGCGAGTTGCCGTTTCTGTAGCTGTGCGCCTTTGATATTTAATAAATTGTCTAACTTGCTCCCTTGTGTGGTTCCTTCCTGTGCTGTTGCATCATGCACGTAAGCTGTTGATTTAGTAATCATGATAGTGTGGCCGACACACATTGTGGGCTCACGCTGCCACAGAGACAGAACTGAATGTGTATTGTGGAGTGTCACGTCTGCAAGGACTGAGGACTCAAATCTACAGGAGGTAGTAGTAGTAGTAGATTAGTTTATTTGACAGGTAACAAGGAAGTGTGAGATTTGTCTCTTTGTCCCACAGAAGACGCCCCGGAGGGTATTCTGGTTCATCAAGAAATGAGAGACAATGGTGAAGCTTCAAAGGGATGCTTTGTAATTGTATGTTGACTGAAGACACCATGTGACTTGAATTCTGATGCTGGAAATGTATAAAAGGGGGTTGAAGTATGATTCTTTCTCTTTCCTGCTTTGAGAATGCTAGGAGCTTGTGTTCTGTCAAATAAAGCTGGTTTATGACTGAAACTCAGCCTCGTTATTTGAGCATGCTCCTACAATAGTATGTGAAACTCAGTCAAGTGAACTAATTCACTGGTGGAATAAGATTTATATGGAAAAGGCCATTGATTTACTATTTTGTAATGAAATGTGCAGCATTTGCACCATGTATTTTGAATAACAAATTGTAAACAGCAACAGTGAACTGCATACAGTACTCTAAATTGCATTATTTCAAGCACAACGTGTAGAAACAAGCTCCTGGTTCTCTAATTTTTTTTTTTACACCAGCTACCAAAAGGCTTACCATTTCTGCCCATTTCTTCAATCCACGCAGAGCACTATTTGTTTTTAAGTCCTTTGTCAATTAGGGCATCTTCCCCAGGCCTCAAAAAAAACTCAAAAACTTACTCTCCATCCTACAGAATGTATTGTAACGTCAGGGCCATGTTAAGGGGGGCAGGGATTTCCCAGCATGCTTTGCCAGTTGAAAACGTTACTGTGTGTGTATTAAATGTGTTATTACTGAGCTATACTGCTGTGCCATTATAACTGCGTTATAATGACCCAGCAGTGTTTAGCAGGATTAGGGCAAGATGTATCATGTGTGTGTAACCATGATTGAAACGGAGGTCTGGGAGAATGACCTCCCCTCCTCTCTGTGCTCAGAAGTAAGTTGGGGTCGGGGGTGTGTAAATAAAACCTATTCATCACAACCATCTTGCTCCATTTTCTTTGTGTGAACCTTGCAAACGTCACACTGGTGTCAGGAGTGGGGATGGAGCAAGATGAGGATCCAGGCGGAGGTCCAGCGGCCGGAGCGGTTCATCGCTCGGCTGGGAACGGAGTGTAGAGCTGAGACGCCGGCCCCCGGAGAGGTTCGCCGTGATGGATGGAGCAGTGGAGCCGACGGACCGAGCAGAGCAAACCAGCCCCGTTTCCCGCCCTTTTCAGGGCAGGATGGGCTGGCGATTCCAGAGCGATTAGGAGCAGCGATTGACCGGGAGATGACCGTCCCATCCGTCCAGCAGCGGGCCAAGATTCCCCGCTACAACGGCGAGAACCTGTTGGATGACCACCTGTCCCAGGTCGAGTTGGCTGCCGCGCTTAACGGCTGGTCATCGGAGGAAACCACCGTGCTGAGAGCGAGTGGAGGAGGAGCTACGGCAGATCACAGCAGCGCGTGCACGAAGGAGACAGTGGCAGCGACGCGAGGAAGGGGGGCTTCCGCTGCACAAAGCCAGGGTACATCGCATGGTACTGCCCCACACACAGCGCACGACAAACTGGCCCCTCGCCGACGTTAAATTAGAGCGAGGTGGCATGGACGGAGAAAAAGCCGCCTCCTTCAGATGCTTCCCCGGCGGTGACGTCACAGAGGCCTTTGGAGCGCAGCAGCAGCGGAGCGAGCAGGACAGATCCGGTCTTTTCCCGGGCTCGGCAGGGGCTGGACGCCTGGACGCAGGCCAGCGGCCGCCTGGGAGGTCCTGGCAGTGGTGGGAGTCATGGGACTCCCGCTGCCAGAGGAGGAACTGTGCGTGTCCTACCGCCACCCGCAGATGCTTTCCCTTTCGGTGACGTCACGGAGGCACTCGGCGCCGCAGCGACGCAGCGGCGCGAGCAGGACGGAGATCCGGCCATTTTTCCAGGCGCGACAAGGGCTGGACGCATGGACGCGGGCCAGCGGCCGCCTGGGAGACCTGGCAGCGGTGGGAGTCGGCCAGAGGGGGCATGGGACTCCCGCTGCCAGGGAAGGGACTGTGCGTGGTCCTACAGAGGCTGTCAGATGTGTCCATCTGCCCGCTGGTGGCCAAACCGGAACCCTACCCCAACCAGATACTCCGACCGAGACTCAGATGGCCCGTGCATGCCGCTCCAGCACCGGGCTGACTCGCGTTGGATTTCTGAAAGTGGACTTTGAATTTTCTGGGGACAGAAATCAGTCCGGGGGGGGGGGGCAGTGTAACGTCGGGGCCATGTTAAGGGGGGCAGGGATTTCCCAGCATGCTTTGCCAGTTGAAAACGTTACTGTGTGTGTATTAAATGTGTTATTACTGAGCTATACTGCTGTGCCATTATAACTGCGTTATAATGACCCAGCAGTGTTTAGCAGGATTAGGGCAAGATGTATCATGTGTGTGTAACCATGTTTGAAACGGAGGTCTGGAAGAATGACCTCCCCTCCTCTCTGTGCTCAGAAGTAAGTTGGGGTCCGGGGTGTGTAAATAAAGCCTATTCATCACAACCATCTTGCTCCATTTTCTTTGTGTGAACCTTGCAAACGTCACAGTATGAAAGGTTTTCTGTATTCTCAAGGATGAAACACTCGCCTTTCCAGCAACTCACTGTGGCTGTCATTACGATTAAAAGCGCGCCACTTATCTCTATAGAAAAACTAGATGGATCATTGGCCGCTAGAAGTGAAACCACCGGGCTGCCATATTAGTACTACCAAAAGGGTTTACTAGTAAACGGTGCCACTTTTACCTCAGTAACCCCCCCCCCCACAAAAAACCCCCCCAAACAGATTTAACTTCTTGGCATGGAGACACAATTTATAATCTTGTGCAACCGGTGAACTATAGAAATCAACAGCCGCTCAACATGTCAACTCGATTCCCTCCCTAATATGGCGGCCAGGTGGCTTCACTGGCCTCTGTACTCACTAATGGGCCGTGAGCTATGGTTGAGATCAGTGGAGCGTGCAAGCTTCATACGTTCCGCCCTCCCAAATACTATATTCGCTGCTCTAAATATCTTAAAAGAACTTCAAACTACGCAGAACTGACTGTGTTATATCGTAAATAACTCAGGGTTGAGAGATTCTTGAGGAACATTCAACTGACTTTATTCTGTTCTTATTCCAATTTATATTTTCCACCATAGCCCACCTGACATCATCAGCCTCTCCCACCCCAGCGTTGCTACGGCAAGCCCCAAAGATCAATTCCCATACATAACTTTCGACCCCCCCTCACAAGTTCCAACTATACACATTACTAAATCAAAATTACGGATAACACAATGAACACAGAGCACATAATTTTTTTTAACTATAAACAAGTGAACCTACAGGTGTCTGGGTAGACTGCCAGAGCGCCCTGCCAGGCCGGAGCGGGTTATTCTGCCACTAAGTCCAACCAGCACTGTCCATAATAGTCCTAGTGAGGCAGCATGAAAAAATAAGCAGCGATGCTGTGGTTTTAAGTAGGTTTATTGAATCATACCGCCTTCACGGGATCCCCGCTCCGATCCAAGTATGAGCAGACCGGAGCGGGATCCTCCGGCTCTCTGAGAAGAGGAGGCACACAGTGTGTGTGTCTAGCAGCAGATGCAGGAGTGAGAGAGCGAGCGTTTGAGTTACAGAGTTGCAGCATATATACCCAACCACAACAATACATCAAAGAGCATTCCCCAGCAGTTGGTATGATTAAAGAGATTGCAGAACAGGCATGAGACATTTGCATTTGAGAGACATACATCACAATAGGCAGATTTGCTAGACTCTGCTCCAGCTGCAGAACAAAGAGGTTACAAGGCACATCTACATATTGCTCTCAGTCTCTAGGTCACAGTAAGGACAGGACGCATGAACACAATGCATGAAAGGCAACATTAACATCACAGTAAAGAGCCAGAAGAAGCGGGGCTGCCTGTAGACATTAATACACACATTTCATTGTTCTGATAATTGCTCTAGCCGAGCGCTGTGTCTGCCCAGTCTGTTTGTGGGGGTTTACACCAAACCGCCACACTAGCAACATAATCGTCCAAATATGCAGGCCTCCGATGTACTCTAGCCGGACGTCCCCCCCCCCAGGGGACTCTGCACCAGGCACCGTCGGCACCGCCTGTGAGTCTATCTCTGGTGGGGCTGTCCAGTCCCAACTCACGCTGGATCGCCTCGTGGTGTCCAAGTCCTGGTCAGACAATGCACGCCTCAACCTGCTGGCATGCCACCTGGACCCATTGTTAAGTTCAAAAGTGTCTGGGCCTCGTCGCTTTGTGATCTCCTGAGATCCCGTCCAAAGGTGCTGCAACTTGTGGGACCAAACGGAGTGCTTGACCCACACCCGATCTCTCTCTCTCAGGCCGTGGTCTCTTGCTCTATGCCTCTTGTTGAATCTCCTCTTCATCTTGCGCTGCTGACCGGTGACCCTGCTCCTCAAGGCCACTCCATCCGTCCGGGAAGGCACCTTTGGAGGCCCCAACTGATTCATTGGTAGAGACATCGCTCGTCCCAACATAAGGGCCGCCGGGGAGCAGCCCGTTGTCGCATGGACCGACGCCCTGTAATGAACCAATGTGTTCTGTAGAGCATCTGAGAAAGGAAAACCATCCGCCAAGTGTGCTCTCAGTCTGTTCTTTAGGGTCTTATTGAACCTTTCAACCCCCCCATTGGACTGCGGATGATAGAATGCCGTCTTGACATGCTCCACCCCCTTGCTGGTCAGGAACTCCTCAAATGCCCCTGATACAAACTGTGGTCCATTGTCCGTTGTGAGCACATCCGGGATTCCCCACCTGGCGAACAAGGACGTCAGGAACTCCATAACCAGTTCTGTTGTCACCGAGCTGGTGGGCAGCACTTCCAGACATTTAGAGAACACATCGTAAGCCTCCAGCAGGAATCGGCTGTTAAAGGGCACTGCATGGAGTTCACCACAAATGTCCAGTTCCACATGTTTCCAAGGCCCTTCTGGAAATACAACTGGCCTAAGTGGTGGGGGAGGAGGTCTGCCGGTCTTTCCACTCTCCAAGCATGGCACGCAGTGCTTCACCATGGCCTTGATGTCATTATCAATACCCAGCCACCAGACGGATTCCTTGCTACGCCGTTTCACTCTCACTACTCCCAGGTGGCCGTCATGTAATATGTCTAGAACCCGCGCTCTGAGGAAAGTGGGGATTAGAGTGCACTGGCCCCTGGCCACACATACCTCATTCCAGCAGCTTAGCTCATCCCTGAAGCGGTGATAAGATGCTAGGTCACCCTGCGCCTTCGCAGGCCACCCCTCTCGGATCACCATTCACAACTGCACCAAAGTCAGATCATGTTCTGATTCTTCTTTGAGCTCCTGGGGAGAAACGACTCTTTGGAGCTGTCCGCACAAAGCGTTGATCAGTTTGTCCTTGGCAGAGCCGGTGTCCTCGTCGTCCACCAGCGAAGAGGTCCGCCACTATATTCTCCCTGCCAGGCGTGAACTTAGTGGTAAAATCATAGGCTCTTAGCCGCTCGGACCACCTATGTATTCTCAGTGGTCTATGCCCCAATCCTGACATCTCCAGCAGGGTCGTAAGCGCCCGACTGTCAGTTCTTAGCGTGAAACGGCACCCGTAGAGGTATCTGTACTACCGCTCACACGGCCAGACACAGGCCAACGACTCCCTCTCGCCCACCGTGTACTTTTGCTCCGCTGCTGAGAGTGACCTCGACACGAATGCCACTGGTCTTTCAGTGCCTCCCTGGATTTGGGACATGACCACCCCCAGTGCCGACCCAGATGCGTCACAGGTCACCACTGTTTCCAGGTTAGGATTAAAGTGCGCCAACACTGGTGGGGAGGTGAGTTGTCATTTAAGCTTGGAGACCACCGCCAAACAGGCTGGCGTCCATTCCCATGGTGCATCTTGTTTCAACAGGGCTCACAGAGGCTCAGTTGTCTTCGAGTAATGCAGGATGAATCATCTGTAAAAGTTTACCATGCCGAGGAACGATGAGATCTGGGCAGGTGTAGAAGGGTCCGGGATGCGAAGGACCGCCTCCACGTTTGAATGTAATGGCTGCAGGCCTTTCCCCGTCAGTCGAAAACCCACAAACTCGATAGAGTCCGCCGCGAAGAGGCATTTTTCTCCGTTCAGGGTGACTCCATAGTCCTGCAGTCGTTTTAGTACCTTCTCCAGTCTCTCATCATGCTTCTCCCTCGACGCGGCATGTACTACAATGTCATCTAAACAGGCTACCACACCCTTCAGACCCGTCAACATCATCGACATCACCTTCTGAAAACAGCTGGGGGCCGAGCTCAGTCCGAATGGCATTCTAGTGTAATGAAAAACCCCCATGTGGGTCACAAACGCTGTCAAGTTCTTGCTGTCCGGGTGGAGCGGCACCTGTAGGTAGCCCTGTCGGAGGTCTAGCTTCGTGAACATGTGGGATCCACTGAACGTCACCGTGAGTTCCTCCATGGTTGGAAGAGGGTACTTATCTGGGATGATCACCTTGTTTACCATCCGCAAGTCTATACAAGGTCTGATCCCCCCCCCTTTTTCTTTGCTACCACTAGGTTTGAGATCCAAGGCGAGGCGTCCACCTTTTCAATGATCCCAGTGTCCAACAGCTTAGACAGTTCTGCCAAGACTTTGTCACGTAGTGCCAGAGGCAGGCTCTGTAACAGCTGGATCCTGGGTGTCACCGTCTCATTCACCAGCGGGCGGTGAAAAAATGCGTCTATCCGGCCCAGGCCCATGAACAACGCTGGCCAACGGAGCTGCCAGTCCGTGAACACCGTCAACACCACAGAGCCATTCGGGTCTCGTATGGAGAAACCCAGCTCTCCCAGCAAATTGATCCCAAGCAGGTCTGCCCTTTGTCGCGCCACCTGAAAAGCGAATTTGGGCACCCTCTTCGGCCCGCATGTCACTTCGAACTCCGCCGTGCCCACCATATCGATCTCAGCATGGCCATAACTGAACATTCTAACCACTCCCACCTTGATAGTCTTCGGAGGGAACAGTCTCTTTAACGTAGATAGGCTCAGGATGGACCTGCCGGCCCCCGAGTCCACCATAAGAGGCACCTCAACACCGTCCAATTATACCACATACCACTTGACAGGGCCTCTCCCTCCATGTGCCACACACACACGGCCTGTTTCTCGGGGTCCCTTCCTTACCGGGTCCACCATCAATGTATGGGCCCCGTTGTGCACTGCTTGCCGCCCCCTCTTCTTCTTCTTTTTCTTCCCAGTCCACCCTCGGGGCCTAGTTAGCATGCTAGCCACCGACATGCCACCGGCATGCTAGCCGGTGTGGTGGCCCAGTCCACCGGCTCCTCACTAGTTGAAGCACCCAGCCGCTGTAGAGACGCGGACTCCCATAATTTCACCAAATCCACGACCTCATCCAGGGATAAAGGCTGGCGGGATAATTTTAGCATGTTCCCCAGCCACCGACTGGTCGTGCCATGAGCTAATTTGTCCCTCACTAGCCCATCTGCTAGCGGCCCAAAACCACACTTCCCCGCTAGACTGTGCAGTTCCATAAGAAAAGTCAAAGTAGACTCACCAGCATACTGCATACAGCCATAAAATTCACATCTACTTTCTGTGACTGTGGAAACATCACCAAAAAAATTGTCTTCCAGCAAGCTATCGCCACACAGACCAAAGAAAATGCTCTGGTCTTCTGCGCCCAGGTGGTGTATTAGCAGATTCCTCCGCCTGTCTTCGGAAACCTCACCAAGTCCGGCCGCCATCACATAAACCTCGAACATTCTCTTCCACCGTGCCCATGGTATAATTGGCATACCTTGGCACTGCAGGAATGGAGGTGGTTCCTCAATACACGCGCCCATTTTCTCCATTGTCGCCAAATGTTATATCGTAAATAACTCAGGACGGAGATTCTTGAGGAACATTCAACTGACTTTATTCTGCTCTTATTCCAATTTATATTTGCCACCATAGCCCGCCTGACGTCATCAGCCTCTCCCACCCCGGTGGTGCTACGGCAAGCCCCATAGATCAATTCCCATACATAACAGACTGGTTTTTTGAGCATTATTCATCCACCACTGCAGATAGGTTCGACAAAAAGGGTTTCTGCTACAGAAATAGGAAGTAAATTTCCCCACAGCCAAAAAAAAAAAAAGCACACAATGGAAATCCAGCACAGTGCCGGAAAACTTTAAGCCCTGCAATAATGAACAGGATAAACAGAACAGTGGTTGAACTCTTTCATGGATACTTAAAATCACTATATTTAATCTCGTGTAATGTCATCTGCTGTGAGGCTGCAGATATCCTGTGCATAGCTGGGGAGCGCAGTTGGTCATATTTAACTTTAACCTTGTGAGCCTTGGCCCCTGCAGATCTTGCAATTAGAAAAAAATTGTAAAAAATGTAGTTGTTTACCTGCGCTGTTAGCAGCAGGCGTTGCTGCTGCCTCCTCATGAGACAGGGAAAGCAGGGACAACACAATATAGAGTGATATGTATCAGTTAAGTATGTGGCGGTAATGCACCTGTAAGCTGGTTGCCAACCGCCAATCAAATCTAAAAGAAGAAGAAGAACAACAACAACAACAGGTGGTCATTATTAGCATTAGGAACATGTGTGCTTGTACAAGCAGCGTTGCTCTCAATCTGCTCCTCGGGAGAGTTAGTCTCCTCACTGGATGAAGTGAAAAAGATTGTTTTGATAAAAATTTTCTGTACTTTTCCCTTTTTCTCCATTTCTCTGCACTGCTCAGATAACTTTGTTTCATTTTGCCGCTATTCTACACACTGTACAGTTTGTTTACAATCATAACCAAAGATACGCGCATGCGTATGTCTCAGAGTCAGCATGGAAGAGTCCAACAGTCTGAGAAGGGGGGAGGACATTAAATTCGTGATTTAATTTGCTGTTTTTGTAAATACTGGTGTTTCTTTATTTTGTCGGACATCATGTTAAATATGCTAAACATGTAAAAAATATATATGGGGCTTCTACTAGATCGGGGCCCTTTGCAGATCAGGCCTAAGGCAGTTGCCTACCTTTGCCTAATGGTAAGTCCGCCACTGTACAATGATAAATGAAAGTGATGAAATTGATTTATTGAAGAGAGAGCACCGGGAAATGGGCAAATATAATGGAAGCGGAACCGGAGCTGTGGGAGGACCGAATGCAGAAGTCTACATTGTGCAAGAAGTCCATTACATCTCATAACAAAGGGAAATTAATGAAGGTCATTTTAATTATTTTATTTTTCAAATTATTGTTCATTGGATACATTTTTCAACTGAAACACATGCTTTTATGAATGTAAAATATACAGTGGTGTGAAAAAGTGTTTGCCCCCTTCTTGATTTCCCATTTTTTTGTATGTTTGTCACACTAAAATGTTTTAGATCATCAAACAAATTTAAATATTAGACAAAGGTAACACAAGTAAACACAAAATGCAGTTTTTGAATGATGGTGTTTATTATCAAGGGTAAAACAAAAAATTCCAAACCTACATGGCCCTGTGTGAAAAAGTGATTGCCCCCTTGTTAAAACATAAATTAATTACTGTTTATCACATCTTTGTAAAGTGAAGTTCAATTTCTCTAGCCACACCTAGGCCTGATTACTACCACACCTGTTCTCAATCAAGAAATCACTTAAATAAGACCTGGCTGACAAAGTCAAGTAGACCAAAAGATCCTCAAAAGCTAGACATCATGCTGCAATCCAAAGAAATTCAGGAACAAATGAGCAACAAAGTAATTGAGATCTATCAGTCTGGAAAAAGGTTATAAAGCCATTTCTAAAGTTTTGGGACTCCAGCAAACCACACTGAAAGCCATTATCTACAAATGGCGAAAACATGGAACAGTGGTAAACCTTCCCAAGAGTGGCCGGCCGACCAAAATTACCCCAAGAGAGCAGCAACGACTCATCCAAGAGGTCACAAAAGACCCCACAACAACATCCAAAGAACTGCAGGCCTCACTTGTCTCAGTTAAGGTCAGTGTTCATGACTCCACCATAAGAAAGAGACTGGGCAAAAATGGCCTGCATGGCAGAGTTCCAAGACAAAAACCACTGCTGAGCAAAAACAACATAAAGACTCGTCTCAGTTTTGCCAGAAAACATCTTGATGATCCCCAAGACTTTTGGGAAAATACTCTGAGGACTGATGAGACAAAAGTTGAACTTTCTGGAAGGTGTGTGTCACATTTCACCCGGCGTAAAAGTAACACAGCGTTTCAGAAAAGGAACATCATACCAAAAGTAAAATATGGTGGTGGTAGTGTGATGGTCTGGGGCTGTTTTGCTGCTTCAGGACCTGGAAAACTTGCTGTGGTAAATGGAACCATGAATTCTGCTGTCTACCAAAAAATCCTGAAGGAGAATGTCCGGCCATCTGTTCCTGTCCTCAAGCTGATGCACATTTGGGTTCTGCAGCAGGACAATGATCCAAAACACACCAGCAAGTCCACCTCTGAATGGCTTAAGAAAAGCAAAATGAAGACTTTGGAGTTTCCTAGTCAAAGTCCTGACCTGAATCAAATTGAGATGCTGTGGCATGACCTTAAAAGGCAGCTCATGCTCGAAAACCCTCCAATGTGGCTGAATTACAATTCTGCAAAGATGAGTGGGGCAAAATTCCTCCACAGCGCTGTAAGACTCATTGTCAGTTATTGCAAAGGCTTGATTGCAGTTGTTGCTGCTAAGGGTGGCCCAACCAGTTACTTGGTTTAGGGGGCAATCACTTTTTCACACAAGGCCATGTAGTTTTGGATTTTTTTACCCTTAATAATAAACACCTTCATTTAAAAACTGCATCTTGTGTTTACTTGTGTTATCTTTGTCTAATATTTTAAATTTGTGTGATGATCTGAAACATTTAAGTGAGACAAACATACAAAAAATGAGAAATCGGGAAGGGGGCAAACACTTTTTCACACCACTGTATATATTTTAAGTAATTTATTATGTTGTCAACTGTGTCACATCCGACAGTGGCTCACATGCATGGAGGTGCTGAGCCTCTCCGTGCGTGTGGAGAGCATGGACAGCCCAAAAGCTTCCTGCTTATCTTTCCCCACCCTCAGTAAGACATGGACAAATCCAGAAAAAGCAAAATCCCAGAGGACAATAGAGTTTAATTCTGTGTGAATAGATTCATTTGCATTCATGTATGGTTGTTATGTGGTGAGAATTTCTCCACAAGAACACAATGAAAACACAGCTGCCTCATTAGTGTCTACAGGTCCATAAAAAGTCTTTCATGTGATTATCCAAAATCAATGCCTTAATTATCCTTATAAATGAAAAACAATCCCTGAGTTCCTGCTCAATAACGTTAAAATTAGTAGTCTGTGCTATAAATGCTGGATTCACAGACATGACTGAAGTCTGAATTGGTGTAAATTTATTTTCACCATTACAACTCAATGCATCTTGAGTTATGTAAAAATAAAAGCCCTCTACAGTGATTCATTTTTCAGAATGGTTATTTCTGTTATGTGTTTTATTGTGAAACGCCGTCAACTGGCTTACTTTTCTGAAATCAGCAACCTACAGCTGACAGTTTTTCCCCACAATTTGTAAATAAATGAGAAAAAAATTGTAAAATGAGTTCAAATGAGTGAAAAGAGAGGAGAGAAGATTTCTGTCAGTGATGTAGCCGTGAGCCATTGCTTTCAGCCTTTTCTCTGCAGGATAACTGCTACCTTGATATCTGATGTTGTTAATCCGGTTGTGGGCAAACAGTGAATGAATGAAAAAATGATATTTATTTGAACATGCTACATTAGTACAAGAATCAAATTAAACAGACAAATATTTAAATAGATAATCATAATAGTGAATTATATGTGCAGATTTTCTATCAATGCCACACACTTTTTTAAATTGTAAAGGCACAACATTTCGCTCAGTGGAAGGTAGTTTTAAATTTTTTTTTTCACTCTGTTGTAATAATTTCTAATTGGCTTAATTTGCACCAAATGATTGTTTAAAGTTATATTAAATCAGAAAGTTGTTTAGTATTCTTTTTGTTTTATTCCAAAAATAATTATAAAAAAGAACATGTAAAAGTTATCAACCAATCCACTAGTTATCAAATTAAGATTCCAGCGAACAGGTGAAGGATACAAGTTATTTTAACAGATTTGAATGAGGAGCATTTTGAGAAAACACTAAAGGATGGAAAATAGTTTCTTCTAAAGAAAAATACTAAAGCTGTGTGATCATTGTTGAAAGTAAGAGATGGATGACATTTGTCAGATTTAAACAATTTATGAATATACTGATAATAACTATGCAAAAAAACTTATAGTGACATATCAGATATAGACTTTATTTTTCAGCAACAATCAATCTGTAATATATTTGTAATACGTTTATTATTTCATGAATGAAGCTATATATAAAACTTTTCATTGTTGTAGTATGAATTCATTAATGCCACATATTCAGAGCTGCATATATACTGTATGAAACTTCATGAGCAGCATAATCTTTACTTTAAAAGTCAAATTGCTGTTGCAGCCCTCAGCTACTTCTATTTTAATCGGAGAGGGGCAAAATGGCTCTTGGCTTGGCAGTGGGAGTGGACATTTCAAACACCGTATTGGATAAGGCCAACTGTTAGCTTAGCAGCATTAGGATCAAGATAGTTGTGTCATGAATCTTGGATCAATATTTCAGCTGATGAAGTAACAATGTCTTTAGCTGAGCCTCTTAGAGAGTTAATCAGTGAGCTACTGGATCAGATCATCAAATACTAAATAAGTCTCCAGAGAAAAGGTATGAGAACCATTTTACAAACAGAAATATTCAGGTTTAAGCTCGGTTTGTATGAATCATATGAAGCAGTGACTGAACAAACTGATGCTCACAGCATCATTTTCTGAGTAAAGCCAAAATTGCACCCTCATTTTCCTCACTCAAAACTTATTTTCAACTGTTTCGCATGGTCAGCAGCAGTGTTAGGAGGAACGGATTACTGTAACGCCGCTACTTTTGCAGTAACGTGCTGTGTAACGAAATTACTGTTTAAAAATTCAGTAATGCATTACAGTTACTGAAATTTGATCAGATCTGTTACTTGTTACTCATTTTATTAATATGGATAGATATTTTTAGCGCAAATAAATGAATATGCAAACTGACCCTACTGTAGCTGATGCAGCCGTCAGTCAACGTGACCTGCTACAGAGAGCTGAGTCTTCATTATTGAATGAAGGAAAAGATGAAGCTACTTTGTTTTCATGGAAATAGACAGATTATTTTTCCTTTGTTGCGGTTAAGGACGAAAGCATATCGGTGGGTTGGAAGCTAAAGTGCAGTTGAGACCTACTACAATCTTCAGAAGCACCTGAGAACAGCAACAAAGCTCCGGCAAAGCTAGTGTTAAGTAATGGCTCGCTCTGCTAACAACAATGGATCTCCACTATCTGAACACAGCTGGATGCAAAGTGGAAATACTCTTGTCTCAACAGCCACAGCTGGATTTCAAGCACAGGTATGCATCTGGACAGTTTGTGAATCTAATTGCCAGATATGTTGTTACAGACTGAAGATGTGATAATAGTCACTTTCTATCAGACAGCTGAGGCTGTGATCCACTGAAGTTAAAACACATTTACTTGCTACCTGGATAAAGATTATTCAAAAATGGACTTTGATTTCCAAAAGGAATTTGAGGAACCAGATCATGTCTTTGTCACAGCAGACATTTGGACTGTGGATAATGGACATTTTCTTTGGATCACTGCACATCGGATTAAAGCCATATCATAAAGGTAAAATGAACATGGACAGCTTCATATGGTGTTACTCTCACTCCAAAATGAGGAAATTACTGGCAATATCATGTTTATTTTCTTCAGATTTTTCCCACAATAAGAGCTCTCAAGGCAGGATAAAGCAGGCTGAACATGTTCTAAAAGCTCTGTCTGAAACAACCTGTTTTCACCTGACATTAATAAGCCCGCAATGTAAGTTTATAAGTTTATTTATCTATAAAAGGGACTGTGCATATTAATGAACATAAGACATGTAAATATGCAGCATACAAGATTATAGCTGAAGCTCATTTCCAGCTTGTGTTCCCTGGCCAGCCAATGCCCACCACAGAATAGATAATTTCATTGTACTGTACAACTGTACAATGACAATAAAGCCTATTCTATTCTATTTTATAACACAATACAACAATAAACAACACAACAATGATAATCCAATTACCACTGAGGTACTGCTAGCACAGTTATCAGCCTACACCTCTGCTGTAAAAGCATAGTTTTTTTTCTTTAATCTTTATTTTACCAGGATGGTCCCAGTGAGACTGCAAATCTCTTTTTCAAGGGCATCCTGGTCGCCCTTGAAAGTGATGGATAATGGTGGCGTTTAGACTTGTCCTTGTTAAAATGTTTAGATCATCTGATGGCTCCCACACATGTAGAGATGGTGATTTAAGAAAAATCGGGAGTGGTCATTTAATTATAAATGCATGCAAATTACTGTGTGTATATATGTATATGTAAGTTATTACTGTATAAAAAGTAGTTGACCCTTTCTTATTTACACAGTGTATATTTTGAGGGGTAGATGGTGAAGTCTATGACCTGGGCCCCAACTCAGCTTTAACAGTGGCCCTGTCTATTGGGATGTGAAGTGTGTTTTTTTAGCCTTTATTTTGTCCAGCTTGCCTCTGGAGCCAGGGAGCTTTAGGATGGCTGTGCTTGATGGCCGACCTGTCTTATTTTTGTTTCTGGTTGAGTGGTCACCATGGCAGCTTCTACAACCTCTGCAGATCTCTATCAAGCCTTTCTTTATGTGGAGCATCACTGTCACACAAACCCCAGAGCCCACTATCAGTGAAAGGCTGGTAGACAGGCTGATCACCATTCACACAGTAAGTCATTCACAAACATCCACCATTCACCAGTCACAGTCACATGATGTGGAAATGCCAATGGACCCTAAATGCATGTGAAAACATCCCCCAGCTAACTCTTGTGTAGCTAGACAAAAATGTTAAGGTTTAACCGCATTTGTCTGTGCTCTGTTGTAACACATTTTTTCTGTAATGCATAACCACAATAAAATCAGAAATCACTCTACAGTTTTACCTCAAATCTCCTTGTTACCTGTACCACAGACTAATTTTTTCCCCCCTTGTCCTGTCAGGCAGCTAGGTAAGCAGAACAGAGATCTGTTATTCTTATTGTGCCAAAACAGATTTACTTTGCCAAAAGGAGCTTTATACAGTACCCATGTGCTGTATATTGTTGTAAACTCCTCCTGTAATAATTTTTAATACTTTATTTAAATTATTTTACCCATGGAGGACCCAACAGGATGGGGAATAGGGAAAGGAAGTGTGTGGAGGGGGAAAGAAAAGGGAGAACAGACAAAAAGACAAACAAACCAACAACTAAAACAAACTGCTGCCGCACCTGTTAAAGGAGAGACATTTGTGCATGTGCATCCATGTGCGTATATACGTATATGAGAGCGCGCACAAAATAAATGTGTGCATGTGAGTGGTTTGTCAGGAAACATACGAAGAGGGGGGCTGGTCGCAACAACCCCCCCCCCCCCAGACATTAATTACTGTATGACTGATGGACTGATAAATATAAAAGTTCTGAAACAGCCTCGTCATCACATACCAACACAAAAAGCTGATCTCAGTCCATGGAAGAGGACAACAAAGGCAGAGTGCGCAACAAATTCTGAAGGATGGAGATGTGAGTATATGTTAATTTCTTGTTAACTGAAAGAACACAATCCAATTAAAAACAGTAGGTTATCATGTCACTCCACCTGAAGAGCAATAAGAAGCATGCTAATACAAAGCTGGAAGACATGCTTGCACTCAATGATTTTCAAGCATGAGCTCAGCCAACCATGCCGAGACTTCAAAAGAGAAAAAAAAGCAGAGATGAACAGTCAGGTTTATAGTAGTGTGCATTTCCAATGCATCCACCTTTGCCACAGCTGGTCTTTGGGCTGTTTTAATAAATGGTGACAAGTAATGCAAAAGTAGTGTAACAAGTCTAATATTATTTGAGGATGCCGCAAACAGGTGAAGTAATGGTTGGTTGTTTTTTTTAGTAACCAACAAAACATTCATATATTACTCTATAAAAGCAAGAAATCTCTGTGTGTCACGCTTCATAGGACATCATAGGACGGCCTATGATCTCAAGGCATCATAAGACAACAAATGTGTCTTTATGATGTCACAGACCTAGGACGTCCTATGAACTCAGGCATCATAGGACGATGAATGTGTCTTGATGTCACAGTCTACAGAGATCATAGGACAATTTGTCTTTATGATGTCACACACAGATTTGTCTTATGTGTGACATCCTATGCAACACAGACAAATGTGTCTTTATGATGTCATATGATCTGTGCCTGAACATCATAGGACGTCCTATGAACTCAGCCATCATAAGACGACAAATGTGTCTTTATGGTGTCACAGACCACAGAGATCATAGGATGATTTGTCTTTATGATGTCACACATAGATTTTATCTCCCCCTCTGTTCTCCCTCTCCCTCTCTCTCTCTCTCTCTCTCTCTATACTGTATACAGTATATACTGTATATATATCTGCTGCCGGAGGAAGGGGACTTGGCCTTGCTTAAGAACTGGAGGCCTGTGGCTTGTCTTTGCACGGACTACAAGGAACACTCGGACTACTGCCACTGGCAATGTGGAATGGGTGGACTGCAGGGAATACTTTGTGTTGTGTGGGAGAGGGGGATGACTTATGTTTGCACTTTTCCAATGTGAGACACTTGGTGGAATGATATTGGTGCTCTTACATTTTTTGAATTGTGCAGTAAAGGCATTTTTTAAAACTCAAACTCTCCCTCTCTCTCTCCGTCTCTCTCCCTCTTCATTCAGCAGCACCCAAGGATTTTGACAGCATGACAGGCTCCATGCCCTCCGCCGGGCCCCCAATGCTGTGTGTGTCTGTCTGTGTGTCTGTCACGCTTCATAGGACATCATAGGACGGCCTATGATCTCTGCCTGAACATCATAGGATGTCCTATGAATGCAGGCATCATAGGACGACAAATGTGTCTTGATGTCACACACTACAGAGATTATAGGACGATTTGTCTTTTATGATGTCACATAGATTTGTCTATGTGTGACATCCTATGCACATACAGTATGTCTATGTGCATAGGACACATAGACAAATGTGTCTTTGCCACATAGACCACAGAGATCATAGGACGTCCTATGACACATAGACAAATGTGCCTTTATGATGTCATATGATCTCTGCCTGAACATCATAGGATGTCCTATGAACTCAGGCATCATAAGAACAAATGTGTCTTTATGATGTCACAGACCACAGAGATGATAGAATGATTTGTCTTTATGATGTCACACATAGATTCTCTCTCTCTCTCTCTCTCTCTCTCTCTCTCTCTCTCTCTCTCTCTCTCTCTCTCTCTCTCTCTCTCTCTCTCTCTCTCTCTCTCTCTCTCTCTCTCTCTCTCTCTCTCTCTCTCTCTCTCTCTCTCTCTCTCTCTCTCTCTCTCTCTCTCTCTCTCTCTCTCTCTCTCTCTCTCTCTCTCTCTCTCTCTCTCTCTCTCTCTCTCTCTCTCTCTCTCTCTCTCTCTCTCTCTCTCTCTCTCTCTCTCTCTGCATTTTTTAAAACTCAAACTCACTCTCTCTCTCTCCAATGTGAGACACTTGGTGGAATGAGATTGGTGCTCTTACATTTTCTTGAATTGTGCAATAAAGGCATTTTTTAAAAGTCAAGTCATCTCGGATCATTCCCCCGGACAGCAGTGTTACTGTGGAGGAGGTGCGTCTGGCTGTGGCCAAGCAGGTGGGCCATGATGCGATCTGCTTTGCGTCCCGAATGAATAGAGCTGTAGTTGTGTTTCTGGCTGCTGAAGAGGATGTCCACACCCTGACTGCAAGCGGTGTTGTTATCGGGGAAACGTATGTACAGGTGTCCCCCTTATCTGTCCCATCAACACGTATCACCGTCTCAGGTGTTCCACCTTTCATCACTGACAAGCAGTTGGCGACGGAGCTCCGCAGATTTGGGAAGTTTGCAGGCCCGTTTAGAACTCTGACTTTGGGATGCAAGGAGACCAAGTTAAAACATGTGAAATCACTCAGGCGACAGGTGTTCATGTTTTACTCTGGAAGTGTCCTTCCGGGTCAAACACGGGGACGGCTCCTATATGGTGTATGCGAGCTCAGGACAGATGAAGTGTTTTGAATGTGGAGACATGGGCCATAAACGGTTCGCTTGTCCGCACAGGCAGTGGCCGGGGGGCTCTGATGGGGCTGCGGCAGGTGCCGGCGGCGCGCCCTCCGCTCACGCCGCTGCTGTGGACAGCGTGGTGGGGCCTTCCGCCGCAGCTGAGGCTGCCGGCGCGGCCTCCACTCCCTCCACTGCTCCGGACGGCATTGCGGGGGCTTCCGCCGGTCCTGCTCCGGAGCCTGCCGCTGTGTCTGTGGACAGCCCGGCTGTGGCGCCCGCAGCCCAGCTTACGGCCGGGAGTGTCGCTGGTGATGGCACCCAAAATGTCACTGATGGTGCGTCAGAATCATCTCGCTGTGTGACATCAGCGGCTGTGCTTCTGGAGGCTGCTACCGTTTCAGAGCAGGGGACGGAACAGTGACAGTCAGCTGCTGTGGGTGGCGTCCAGGAAAATGTGGCCCATGATGAATCCACTGATCCAGATGAACCAAACACTCAGCTGAGTTGTGCTGACGAGGAAATGGAATCTGATCCCGACACTGTGGCTATTACTGAGTCTATTGAGGCAAAATGCAGTACAAACACGAGTTTATATTCACTGGAAGAAATAAATGCTTTTCTGGATGAAACCTATAACAAGGCCATTAAAGTCACTGACTACTTCAGTGACACTGATAAATTCATTAAGTCTGTTAATGTGCTAAGAAGGCAGGTTGGTCTTGACCTCCTGGATGAAAGGAAACGTTTTCACCTCAAAAAACACCAGACGGCCCTACGTAAAGCAGCAGAGGTAACAGGGGTCAAGCGCGCCCGACAGAAGGAATAAATGGCGGTCGTTCCACTGCTTGTTTTACGCATTTTTGGGATATTGTTTGATCAGACTTTTATGACGTTTCTAACTGACTGTAATTGACTGTCACAGACCTGGATCTTTACCGGTCTCCTGCCGGCGCGCAGCACTATCTTTGCTGCCCGAGGATGGGGACTTGGCCTGGCTTAAAAACGGGAGGCCTGTGGCTCTACTTTGCACGGACCACAAGGTCATGGTTTACTCGCCTGCAGGGCATGGATGCCCCAACGTTTTCTTTCTATAATCTGGACGAGTCTGCTGCAAAGGTGACTTGCTTAAAAATCCCGCATGGTCTAAGGACTACAATCCATCTGAGATGAGGAAAATGTCTCTGGGACGTACAACGGAACTGGCTGTGGGCGCGCAGCGCTATCTCTGCTGCCGGAGGAAGGGGACTTGGCCTTGCTTAAGAACTGGAGGCCTGTGGCTCATCTTTGCACGGACTACAAGGAACACTCGGACTACTGCCACTGGCAATGTGGAATAGGTGGACTGCAGGGAACACTATTTGTGTTGTGGGGGGGGTGACTTATGTTTGCACTTTTCCAATGTGAGACACTTGGTGGAATGATATTGGTGCTCTTACTTTTTTTGAATTGTGCAATAAAGGCATTTTTTAAAACTCACTCTCCCTCTTCATTCAGCAGCACCCAAGGATTTTGACAACATGACAGGCTCCAGG
The DNA here is from genome assembly GCA_020510985.1 of Pholidichthys leucotaenia. Lineage (NCBI taxonomy): Eukaryota > Metazoa > Chordata > Actinopteri > Cichliformes > Pholidichthyidae > Pholidichthys > Pholidichthys leucotaenia. The sequence goes on from CM035839.1 coordinate 377,956,913, forward strand.
CCCTCCGCCAGGCCCCCAATGCTGTGTGTGTGTGTGTCTGTGTCTGTCATGCTTCATAGGACATCATAGGGCGGCCTATAATCTCTGCCTGAACATCATAGGACGTCCTATGAACTCAGGCATCATAGGACGACAAATGTGTCGATATCAGACTACAGAGATCATAGGACAATTTGTCTTTATGATGTCACACATAGATTTGTCTATGTGTGACATCCTATGCACATATGTCTATGTGCATAGGATGTGCACATATGTGCACATACGTCTATGTGGACACATCGACAAATGTGTCTTTATGATGTCACATAGACCACAGAGATCATAGGACGTCCTATGACACAGACAAATGTGTCTTTATGATGAACATCATAGGACGTCCTATAGGACACATAGACAAATGTGTCTTTATGATATCATAGACCATGTGGTTTTATGATTTTCATGATCCTGTCCATGAACTGGAATTACGGTGCACCTATCCCTCAACCAGTGGTCTCCAACAAAGAGGAGGAAGAAGAAGAAGAAGACCCACCAGATGGAGAGCAATAGAATGAGGACAACTGCTGCACGTCAGAAAAGATACCATGAAGATGGAACACCTGAGGTTCCAGCAGTACATCGCGCCCGTCTGAGACAGGACACCCTTCACCAACATAGGGTATGACAGACTTTAAAGCACATTTCTAGGACATCATAGGATGGCCTATGATCTCTGCCTCATCATAGTGCGTTCTATGAACTCAGGCATCATAGGACGACTCGCCATGCCTACATGACGGCAAATGTGTAACCTTGACGAATGCCAGTCTACACTACAAATGTGTAAAATGCCAAGCAAAGCGCCGATTTTCTCCGGGTGCTCCAGTTTCTTGGTTTCTACGGGCATGCACGGGCCTTCCTGTACAGGGTCGAAAGCCACTTTTCCAGGATCGTGCCCATGAACTGGAATTATGACGCACCTATCCCTCAACCAGTGGTCTGAACAAAGAAGAAGAACACCTACCAGATGGAGAGCAATAGAATGAGGAGAACTGCTGCACATTAGAAAGGATGCCGTGAACATGAAACACCTCAGGTTCCAGCAGTATGCCACGGCCGTCTGAGACGGGGGGAGAGACCCTTCAGTTGTCTGAACGAAGAAGAAGAAGACCCACCAGATGATATCTATATGATGGCACATAGAGCACATGACTCCCTACAAAACATACAGTATATAGACACAAGTAAGCAACATAACACAGAACAGTGACAGGCAGGAGAAGAAGTAACAAGCAGTGGCAAACAGCCCCAGATGGCAGGGCATATTTTGTGTGATTTTTATGTTTTGCTGCATACAAAAGCCATCACATGTGATTGCCACTTAGTGCTGTGTTACTGTGCCAACTGTCTTGTAACTGGCAAGAATTCTGTTCCAATGCATCCCCTCTACGGGCATGCACGGGTATGCACTAGTTTAGTTTAATAGACTTAATATATTGTTGTACTAATTAAGTTTCTGTTAGAAAAAAGACCCTTATGCCTAATTTAGCTGAACACCTCCACACCTATTTGGTCCAGGAAATTTCACAGCTATAATTTTGGTCCATCTCGAGCTGAAAAGTCCAAAAGTCTGGACGAATAGGATCTAATGGTTTGGCTTGTAATTATTATTATCATTGTTTTTATTTAAAGCCTGTGTTTTCTGAGTGACACAGATTTTTCACTGCTATTTACATAGTACAACACTTTCAGAAGGCGTGTAACCCCTGTTGGAGGCAGCACCCTTTAAACCCATAAGGATATTACTAACACACCTCTGTATATTTAGGTGCATCTCAAAAATTTAAGTGTTGTAATTTGTTGTCCGATTTTAAAAATCCATAAGGCATAATCATTAAAATAAGACAAAGGCACTTAAGTTACTTAAATGTAATGAAAATTTAATATACTAAATCTTAGTTTTTTAATTAACTTATGAAAACAAAAGGAAACTTTCACTCTTAATTCTGGAGCTGCGCATGTAGTTACAACTCTGTCACGTAAAGCTATATATAAAACAATCCATGCAGACATTTTTGGAAGGGTAAAGTGATTCTAAATCTGTGCCAAAGGAATGGAAATAGTTTTTTTTCAGTAGGTTAGTTCTTTCTCAGGCTCTGCTAGAATTTTTTAAGAGCCGGTGGGTGTGGGGTTGAGAAAAGTGCTTCTCGGGGCTCTGAAAGACTGCTGGTGAGGTGGATGTTGGGGGGGTGGAGGACAGTGTCTGACTGGGGTCAGCGGAACATGTGTGGAGCCCCGTGCACTGGACCGTGTGACCCTTGGTCCTCGTCTCTGGGGACATGTACAACCACATCGTTCTACAGGCAAATCACAGCCAGTTGTGATAAACTTCCAAAAAGAGGATGCATAGTTTCTTTACATAAAGGGCATACTTCTTATGGATGTTTGTGTTTTAATGGAGTCAGGGTTCGAGTGTAAAGGAGGCTTAAAAACAGAAAAATGAAAAGAGACATATATCACGTCTGAGGCAAGCTCATTTATTTTACATTACACATGGTCAGGCACACACGCACACGGATTCTTTCCCAGACATCAGAGAAGCAGTTCTGAGAAAATTGGGCATGAGTGTTTACATGAGTGAGCTCCAAGTTATTTTGGCAAACCAATGGCTCTCAGTTTATTTAGTGTTTAGGCCCCCTTTCTTAAAGAATATAAATATCACAGAGGAGATCTTGACATGTTAAGCTGCACACAGATTGTACATGAAAGGAGATGACCAGATTTTTGAGAAACGTTTAGAAACAGTTGATGGATTTTTAAGGACCACGTCTAAATTAGCCATATTTAATAATGCAGCTCTTGAACATATGAGAAATAAAAGGATGTGCATCTGAGGCCTGCAAAGACTGACTCAGGCTCTGTGGCTGATAAGTCTTTCTTTGTTCTCATTTCCTGATAATTATTTACAACCAGGATTAAGTCTTCTGTCAGATCACATCTTTGTATCATCTCATATCCTGCCTTTATTTAACCAGGCATTAGCTATGGAAAAGAAAAAAAAAACAGTGAACATTATTAATATAGTTCTGTTAAACCCCTCACAAAGTGACTAACTTAGTATCAGAGTTCCTTTTGCGTCCATATATCCTACAATTATGTCCTCATCTGTGCATCCTTTGAATCAGCTATTCTGAGCTAAATGCAGATAAAACTTATCTAAAAGCAGCAGCATGGCTGTTTCTTAGACAAGCAGTCACCTTGTGCTCTTAAAGAGTTCAGACCTCTGCTGATAACCTCGCCAAGCAGCTCCATGGCTCCAGATAAACTATCAGCCCACAGAACTCCACTCATGGCCTCCCGCAAGGATTTAACCTGTTCAAAGTAAGAAAGCATGTGATGTGACCAGCGATATGGATAATAATGTAATAATCTGTTGTTAACAGGGCCAGACACACTGTTTTGCTGCTCTTGTCCCCAACCTCCAATTTGTCCATTATGGCCACAATATTGGCAAGTAATGTAAACAAAGCAGTAAACATCTGAAATGTTGCACAACAATCATAAGTTTTAGGATTATATCTTCTAAAAGTCCATTCTTTAGGTGTTAGGATAACAGTGAATAAATCACTGAGGTCTGAAGTGATGTACAGTGGTGTGAAAAAGTGTTTGCCCCTTCCTGATTTCTCATTTTTTTTGTATGTTTGTCACACTTAAATGTTTCAGATCATCAAAGAAAATTAAATATTAGACAAAGATAACACAAGTAAACACAAAATGCAGTTTTTAATTTAAAGTGTTTATTATTAAGGGTAAAAATCCAAACTTACATGTCCCTGTGTGAAAAAGTGATTGCTCCCCTATTAAAGCCTAAATTAACTGTGCTTTATCACATCTTTGGACAGCTGAGTTCAATTTTCTAGCCATTTCTAAAGCTTCGGGACTCCAGCGAACCACAGTGAGAGCCATTATCCACAAATGGCAAAAACATGAAACAGTGGTGAACCTTCCCAGGAGTGGCCGGCTGACCAAAACTACCCCAAGAGCGCAGCGACGACTCATCCAAGAGGTCACAAAAGGCCCCACAACAACATCCAAAGAACTGCAGGCCTCACTTGCCTCAGTTAAGGTCAGTGTTCATGACTCCACCACAAGAGTGGTGGGCAAAAATGGCCTGCATGGCAGAGTTCCAAGACGAAAACCACTGCTGAGCAAAAAGAACATAAAGGCGCGTCTCAGTTTTGCCAGAAAACATCTTGATGATCCCCAAGACTTTTGGGAAAATACTCTGTGGATTGGCGAGACAAAAGTTGAACTTTATGGAAGGTGTGTGTCCCATTACATCCGGCGTAAAACTAACACAGCATTTCAGAAAAGGAACATCATACCAGCAGTATAATATGGTGGTGGTAGTGTGATGGTCTGGGGCTGTTTTGCTACTTCAGGACCTGGAAGACTTGCTGTGGTAAATGAAACCATGAATTCTGCTGTCTACCAAAAAATCCTAAATAAGAATGTCCGGCCATCTGTTTGTGACCTCAAGCTGAAGCGCACTTGGGTTCTGCAGCAGGGCAATGATCCAAAACACACTAGCAAGTCCACCTCTGAATGGTTTAAGAAAAACAAAATGAAGACTTTGGAGGGGCCTAGTCAAAGTCCTGACCTGAATGCAATTGAAATGCTGTGGCATGACCTTAAAAAAGGCGGTTCATGCTCAAAAACCCTCCGATGTGGCTGAATTACAACAATTCTGCAAAGATGAGTGGGCCAAAATTCCTCCATAGCACTGTAAAAGACTCATTGCCAGTTATTGCAAACACTTGATTGCAGTTGTTGCTGCCAAGGGTGGCCCAACCAGTTATTTGGTTTAGTGGGCAATCACTTTTTCACACAGGGCCATGCAGGCTTGGATTTCTTTTCCCGTTAATCTGTCATGGTTAATAAGCAGACAGCTCACGTGCACGATGCAACAGCACTGGAAATCAACCACATGAAGGGGCACGTTTGAAAGTTTAATAATTTGCAAAATAAACACACAGCTACAGAAACAGTCACTCGCCAGAGGAATCCACCTGTGGAGAGAAGATGAATGCTTTGAGTGGAGGAACGGAGTAAGGGGAAATGAGCGAGCCAAACTGCCACTTACTTGGGTTCCGAGGAAGAACCGGCAGGACACCAGCGGGAAATAGATGAATCAGTATGGTGGGGGGAATGAGCTGATGGTGCCTGACCGGGTGGAGGTTGAGAGTGGAGAGATTTGTGGAGATGTGGCAGGAGAGCACGCGCAGTCCTGAAGACACAACCGCACGGTGGCAGCAACCTGAAGAAGAGAGGGAAACAAGGTAAGACGATGTGTCAATACTTGTTAATAGATACTTGCTTGTCTTTCGACGGGCAGTATAGCCAGACGAGCCAACGTTGACTGCACGGAGAGAGCCTCCTTAAGTACGCTGGCTGATGAGCGGGGGCAGGTGCATCTTCTTCCTCAGGTGCAGTGATGAGTTGATGAAAGTGAGACAGAACGGGAGGGGCGCGCTCTCGCTGCCCATGACATAGTCATAAACACCTTCATGTAAAAACGGCATTTTGTGTTGTGTTATCCATCCATCCATCCATCCATCTTCTACCGCTTTTCCAGAGGTCCGGGTCGCGGAGGCAGCAGTTCAAGCAGAGAAGCCCAGACTTCCCTCTCCCCAGCCACCTGCTCCAGCTCTTCAGAGGGGATACCAAGGCGTTCCCAGACTAGCTGGGAGACATAGTCTCTCCACCGAGTCCTGGGTCTGCCCCGGGGTCTCCTCCCAGTGGGACGTGCCTGAAACACCTCAAGTGGGAGGCGTCCAGGAGGCATCCTAATCAGATGCCCGTACCACCTCAACTGACTCCTTTCAATGTGGAGGAGCAGCGGTTCTACTCTGAGCCTCTCCCGGATAACTGAGCTCCTCACCCTATCTCTGAGGGTGAGTCCAGCAATCCTACGGAGAAAGCTCATTTCAGCCGCTTGTATCCGCGATCTCGTTCTTTCGGTCATTACCCAAAGCTCGTGACCATAGGTGAGAGTAGGAACATAGATTGACTGGTAAATCGACAGCTTTGCCTTAGAACTAAGCTCCCTCTTCACCACAACAGACCGGTACAACGTCCGCATCACTGCAGATGCTGCTCCAATCCGTCTGTCGATCTCTCGCTCCATTTTCCCCTCACTCGTGAACAAGACCCCAAGATACTTAAACTCCTCCACTTGGAGCAGTAGCCTGTCCCCAACCCGGAGAGGACAATCCACCTTTTTCCGGCTGAGGACCATGGACTCGGACTTGGAGGTGCTGATTCTCATTCCAGCCGCTTCACACTCAGCGGCAAACCGTCCCAGCAAGAGCTGTAGGTCATTGCTGGATGAAGCCAACAGGACAACATCATCTGCAAACAACAGAGATGAGATCCTGTGGTCACCAAGCATGACACCCTCCATTCCCTGGCTGCGCCTAGAAATCTTGTCCATAAAAATTATGAACAGGATCGGTGACAAAGGGCAGCCCTGGCGGAGTCCAACTCTCACTGGGAATGACTCCGACCGAGAGTTGGCAATACGAACCAAACTCTCACAATGGTCGTACAGAGACCGAATAGCTCGTAACAACAAGCCCGATACCCCATACTCCCGAAGCACCCCCCACAAAAATCCACGAGGGACGCAGTCAAACGCCTTCTCCAAGTCCACAAAACACATGTAAACTGGTTGGGCAAACTCCCACGAACCCTCAAGAATTCTCGAGAGGGTAAAGAGCTGGTCCGATGTGCCACGGCCAGGACGAAAACCACATTGCTCCTCCTGAATCCGAGGTTCGACCAACAGCCGGACTCTCCTCTCCAGTACCTTGGCATAGACCTTCCCAGGGAGGCTGAGGAGTGTGATCCCTCTAAAGTTGGAGCACACCCTCCGGTCCCCTTTTTTGAAGAGAGGAACCACCACCCCGGTTTGCCATGCCAAAGGCACTGCCCCCGACCTCCACGCAATGTTGCAGAGGCGTGTCAACCATGACAACCCAACAACATCCAGGGCCTTGAGGTACTCAGGGCGAATCTCGTCCACCCCCGGGGCCCGGCCACCAAGGAGATTTTTAACCACCTTGGCGACCTCAGCCCCTGTGATAGGCGAGTCATCCCCCTCGTCCCCAAACCCTGCTTCCTCTGTGGAAGGCGTATCAGTGGGATTGAGGAGATCCTCGAAGTATTCCTTCCACCGCCCAACGATATCCCCAGTTGAAGTCAACAGTGTCCCATCCGCACCATACACAGTGTGGACGGGGAGCTGCTTTCCCCTCCTGAGCCGCTGAACAGTTTGTCAGAATCTCTTTGAAGCCGACCGAAAGTCTTGTTCCATGGCCTCACCGAACTCCTCCCATACCCGGGTTTTTGCTTCAGCAACCACCCGAGCTGCACTCCGCTTGGCCTGCCTGTTGTGTTATTTTTGTCTAATATTTAAATTTGTTTGATGAGCTGAAACATTTAAGTGTGACAAAGATACAAAAAAATGAGAAATCAGGAAGGGGGCAAAACACTTTTTCACACCACTGTAGAATGCAATCTGAAGATGAAAACATAAATATGACTACTAACATGTAGCCAGTGGTGGAGAATACTATTTCTCTCACTGAAATGTTTATTGATACAGAAAATGGTGGAGATGTTCTCAGTTGTTCTGTAATCACACTGCCCATTAGCATGATATAGCAGAAATTTAATCCCATAAAAAAGTCAAAATTGACCTCCCGCTACCTTATGTCTTGTAAACATACTTTCCCCTTGATTTAAGTCATCCACAAAAGTATTTTTCTTCCTATGATCATCCTTTATATACGCAGTCTACTTAGTGGCGGTAATGGACCTGTAAGCTGGTTGCCAGCCGCCAACCAAATCTAAAAGAAGAAGAAGAATGACATGATTTACGACCCAAGAGACAGACGCTGACACGAGTGATTACAGACAATAATCTTTTATTTGTTAAAGTGAGGGTGTAGTGCGTGAGTGGATGTATGTGTGCTTGTCTGGTCACTGGAGCTGAGCCCGACTTGTGGTGACCCGGCAACCTGGCAGGTTCCGCAGTGTAAGTCCGGCTGGCTCCTGGTGTCCAAGTGATGTGGTGCTCGAGGTGCCCGGCGTTGCGGGGGTGAGGAGGAACTCCGAGGAGGAGGAGGCTGTGCCTCGTCAGCTGAGGAGGAAGGTCCGCCGCCCGGGAGGTCCATCTGTGCACAGGGGAAAGAACTTGCAGGAAGAGAGTGCTGGGTTTGCTTACGTGGCCTGGCTTGGCTTGGCTTGGCGTTTGCTTCTTGATCTGTGGTCGAGATCTTGGCACATTGCTTGGCAAGGAAGACAGACGACTCCGTGCTGAGGAGTCAGCGCGTCGAGCTTTTAAAGCCCGCTGATTGCCACCTGCTGGGTTGAGCACAGCTGATGATGATAATGCTGATGACGGCCTAGCGGCCATCATGACAAAGAAGAAGAACAGTGCTGTGAAAAAGTATTTGCCCCTTCCTGATTTCTTATATTTTTGCATATTTGTCACACTTCAGTGTTTCAGATCAAACAAAGTTTAATATCAGACAAAAATAACCTGAATAAATACAAAATGCAGTTTTCAAATGACGATTTTATTTATTAAAGGAAAAAACTATCCAAACCTCCCTGGCCCTATGTGAAACAGTAATTGCCCCTCTTGTTACATCATGAATTAATTGCGATTAACCACATTTTTTGGAAAGCTGAGTTCATTTTCAGTAACTACACCCAAGCCTGATTACTGCCAGACTTGTTGAATCAAGAAATCCCATAAATAGAACCTGTCTGACAGCCTGAAGTAGGCTAAAAGATCTCAAAAAGCAACACATCCCACTGTGATCTAAAGAAATTCAAGAACAGATGAGAAACAAAAACCCAGAACAATGTCTTAAGAACTGCAGGCCTCACTTGCCTCAGTTTGGACATTGGTCCATGATGGAACAATAAGAAAGAGACTAGGCAAAAATGGCATCCATGGGAGAGTTTCAAGACAAAAACCACTGCTGGACAAAAAGAACACAAAGACTCATCTCACATTTGCCAGACAACATCTAGATGATCCTCAAGACTTTTGGGAAAATATTCTGGGGACTGACAAGACAAAAGTTGAACTTTTTGAAGGACGTGTCCTGTTTTATCTGGCATAAAACTAACACAGAATTTCATAAAAAGAACACTGTATCAACAGTCAAATGTGGTGGTGGTAGTGTCATGGTCTGGGGCTGCTTTGCTGCTTCAGGACCTGGACAACTTGCCCTAACTGACAGAACAATGAATTCTGCTCTCTACCAAAAAATCCTGAAAGAGAATGTCCGGCCATCAGTTCATGAAGCCCTCCAATGTGACTGAATTTAAACAATTCTGCACAGAAGAGTGGGTCAAAATTCCTCAACAGTGATGTAAAAGATTTGTTGCCAGTTGTTGGCACCAGTGGTGGCACAACCAGTTATTAGGTTTAGGGGGCAAATACTTTTTTCACATAGGGCCAGGTAGGTTTGGATAGTTTTTTCCCCTCCTTAACAAATGAAATCATCTAAAAACTACATTTTGTATTTACTGAGGTTATCTTTGTCTAATGTTAAAATTTGTTTGATGATCTGAAACATTTAGGTGTAACAAATATGCAAAAATATAAGAAATCAGGAAGGGAGCAAATACTTTTTCCACAGCACTGTATTTAATGTGTTAATGTATTTCTTGTATTTTTCTGCCACTTGGGCACCTCCAGTAATTTTAAACTTTTTTTTTTTTTAAAACATGCTCAAATAAGAGAATTTTAGAATTAAAGCACAAAATTGTGGGAAATACACTCCAAATGTAGGGATATGTATGATTATCCAACACATAAAAATAGACAAAATGTACGCAAAAAAAAGCCATATCTACACCTGAGGTGTTCCAGGTCAGTAATGGGTGTTCTGAAGTAAATCAGGCAACTTTAAATAGAATATTGTTATGTTATTCCTGAGCTAAGAAGAAGCTTAGTGGCCACCCTTACGAAAGGAAAATATATTTACCAATATATTACTTGAAATATATTGCAATATATTCTAATATATTATTTTCCCGATACATTTCCCAACATATATGTTTTAAATACATGGACATATATTGATGATACATATATTACACAATATATTATATATTCATGTAATATATTGCAATATATTGCAAAATATACAAATGATTACCGCTTTCCATATATTGCAATATATTAAACATGAATGAATAATATATGTGTTTATATATCCCAAAATATATGTAATTTTATATTTATAAATATCTGCCATCATGTATTGTGATTTATATGGGAGAATGTATTGGTAATATATGTAAATATAAAGTGTCACATATATGTTCAATATATGATAAATGTATTTTACATATATGGAAAATTATATGGAAACATAAATGAAATATATGTAGTAGTAGTAGTAGATTAGTTTATTTGACAGGGACAGTGAGCAATATATGGTAGAATGTATTGTAAATGTATGTAACAATATATGGAAAAAATTTGTACATATATATGTTTAATACATGGTAGAATATATTTTAAATATATGTGAAATTATATGGAAATGTGATATATGTGTGTGTGTATATATACGGGTATACATATGAGCAAACCTTTAAATGAAAATTAACACAGACTAATGGATATCTATCAAAAGTCACCTTTATTGTCTTTTAATCAGACCGAAAACAAATCCTGAGGATGTAGGAGAGAGGTACATTTTTAAAAGTGCAACATTAAACAGTTCAAATTCTTAACAGTGCAAAATCTTAATAGTGCAAACTTTAAACAAACTTTAAACTCAACTTAACATCCTCCAACAGTGCAACATACCAGTACAAAATATAAATTAAACTTGCAGCTTGCGCTTCACCTGGTGAAAACATATTTACCAATATATTACTTGAAATATATTGTAATATATTCTCATATTTATTTTTTCCCAATACGTTTCCCAATATATTATATGTTTTAAATACATGGAATTATATATTAATGATACATATATTACACAATATATTATATATTCATGTAATATATTGCATTATATTGCAAAATATACAAATGATTGCCGCTTTCCATATATTGCAATATATTAAACATGAATGAATAATATATGTGTTTATATATCCCAAAATATATGTAATTTTATATTTATAAATATCCACCATCATGTATTGCGATTTATATGGGAAAATGTATTGGTAATATATGTAAAGATAAAGTGTCACATATATGTTCAATATATGGTAAATGTATTTTACATATATGGAAAATAATATGGAAACATCAATGAAATATATGTAAAGATATATGAGCAATATATGGTAGAATGTATTGTAAAAGTATGTAACAATATATGGAAAAATATGTACATATATACTGTATATTTAATACATGGTAGAATATATCTTAAATATATGTGAAATTATATGGAAATGTGATATACGTATATATATATATATGAGCAAACCTTTATATGATAATTCACACAGACTAATGGGTATCTATCAAAAGTCACCTATATTCTCTTTTAATCAGATCAAAAACAAATCCTGAGGATGTAGGAGAGAGGTACATTTTTAAAAGTGCAACATTAAACAGTGCAAATTCTTAATAGTGCAAACTTTAAACTCAACTTAACATCCTGCAACAGTGCAACATACCAGTACAAAATATAAATTAAACTTGCAGCTTGCGCTTCACCTGGTGTCTTAGCTCACAGATTCGACTGTTGATGGACTTTCTCACATCAGCTTCCTTGGCCCTTGGAAACTGTTTTACAACAGCATCTGTGGAACAGAACCACAATGATTACCCACCTGCTTGCTGTCCCCCCCCCCCCCCCGCCCCCACTGCTTCCTCCTGCCCCATACCCCTTGCTCTGGTTTGCTGTATAACCAAAGAGAAAATCCCCCCTCCTGGCAGAGATGCAATCAAAACTGGAAGGCAACCAACTCTTGAGAACTACTTACCTTGCAAAGCTTGAAGTTTCCTCGGGTCGAGAGCCTGCCGACGCTCAGCATTGGGATCCAACTTGCTGACCCCTCCTTTCAGGTTGGACTTGAGGAGGACTTCAACATCAAAGAGCCCCATCAGTAGCACCCGTGCCATACCATTGGGGGTGGTACAACTTTTTGCAGTCTCCCAACAATGTGATGAGATAGTGACATCGTCGTTCCCGATTTTCACCTTATGTAAACAAAAGTAATATAAAAATAAGAGCATGAGCAAGGATGAAACAAGGAAAGTCACTCCAAGCATTAGAATGCATAGACAGAAAAAAAAAAAGAAAACGCCACAAGCAATAAGATGCCAATAATGCTGTAAGTTTTAATGTTAGAAATTTTCCAAATAAATACTTACATGTGAAGGTCTGCAAGGTGTGCAAAGTGATGTTTCACCTGGGCCGTCACTCTCAGCATAAGGTTCATCAGCATGTTTGGTGGGGTGGTTGTCAACATCTTTGTTGGTGGTGGTGGTGGTGTTGAAGGAGACAAGTTTTCTCACCTCCACCAACAGAGCTGGAATTTCTGAGAAAAAAGTACAAGATTATTCAGACAGCAACCATGAAGACCAATATTGTCCAAGATGCTACAAGTCAATTGACGTATCATTAAAATAATCGTAACAGGAGCAAGTTATAGAATTGACACTGACTTCATGTACAGTATATCATGCTCGTTTACCCTGGGCTCATTAACAGTAACAAACAGTATAAATGATACAGACTGTGACTGATGGTTGTTACTTGCACAATCACATAGACAAATTGCAACCTCATTTTTCTGCTTATTATGCCTGAGTAAGTGATAAATATGCTCGTGATTCTTCAAACATGCTCTTAAAATACCTGTAGCCCACCTATCTGACCACACATGGGCTGATATGGGCGATTGCTTTTTAGATTTAGATAGCATCTTTAGAATCACCCTCAGGTCTAAATGGATTAATACCATATGATATATAATAATATTTGATGGCATAATACTCAATACATGCCTTTATGTTCTGCAGTTTGGAGTTTTCTTTATGTAAAGCCTTGATCTGGCTCTGCAGATCTCTGGTAAAGTCATCGCTTTCCTGGCTTGACGATTCTGCTGGACTGGGGCTGAACTGACTGTTCCCTGACAGGAATTCCTCCTCCACCCGTCTTTGAGCAGCAACTTTGGCCTTTTTCTATAGGGCAAAGATATTAATTTTTATTATTTAGTCATGGATAATCCATTACACAAATGATGCATAATGTGATATCAATCTCTGTTGAATTACCGGTTTTGGATTTCCAGAGCCAGAGGCTTTGTCACCAGTACCAAAATATTCTTCACCAAAGTCCAGGCGTTTTCCTTTTCTCACCCTCTTGGCCGTCATGTTCCCGCTCAGTTCCTGCGCTTCCAGTTCCCACTCAGCAGCTCTCAGTGTAGCCTCTTTTTCTACATTAATTTATAAAGATAGATTTAATATCAAACTAAACACCACTGTATTAATAAATACTACAGAATAAATAACTATGTGCCAAATTTTAGACTGCAAAATAGTGAAATACGGGATACATATTTTGACATAATAAACAGAACATTTTGTTGCTGTATTTGATAATACAGTAACTGGTAGGAAATAAGTGATAGGTCTAGTGTGAGAGTGTATGTAAGACCGACTTGCCTGCTAACTGAAGAACAACAGCATCTTCAATGGGCATCCATTAACAGGCTTCTTGCTGTTGTTTGACATTCAACAAGATACGTTGTGTCAGTAGTAGCAGCTGGGTCAAAATCAATTATCCAGCTGATGGGAACGATGCTGGTTTTATCTTTGACAGATCCCTTCGCCCAACTAACAAGGGCAAACCTATATTTTGACATTTTTGCTAAATATATATTATGGTTGTGCCTCTCCGTTTCTTCTTCCCGCTTAAAGCAACCGACATTCACGCCTAGCATTGCGCATGCGTGAAAGACGTCATTGTGCTATGATTGGCTGGCTTGTTCGGGGCGATTGTTATGCGTATGCGCTATTCGCGCTGAGCACTCTGGTAAAAGTAGTCATGTATGTCATCCCATCCGTTTTCAAATCAAAACAACCTAACGTTACGTTAGCTAGCTCAGAGTACAGACAAACGTAGAAAATGGACCGAGTCCGACTGTAAAGGAAATATATCCTCCCTGGTTCTGAAACGGATATTCCAAGAAGAACAAGACGATTATGGAAAAAAAGGTTAGTCCTTTCTGCTTGATTCTGGCCATTTATACAGCACACGATAATTATATCTGCTGCAAACAAAACTGATAGACAGGGATGATGGAGGGGACAATTCTTTTTTATTGCTTTGAATGTGACTCTAGCCATAATGTCGCCTAGGGATGATAGACAAGAGGATTATTGTTATTATTATTATTATTATATTTTATTATTTTCATTGCTTTGGATGTGACTCTAGCCATGATGTTGCTTAGCCGAAGAGAGGTAACTTGGGGTGACATAACATTATTTACAACACGGCTACTATCTTCTATTTGCATTTAACATTACACCATTTATCATTTTGCATCTATTGATATGATCATGTCACAGTAACATTTTTATTTAATAGATCTATGTATTTCCTCAGGGGGAATTAAGCTTGAGAATCATGTATTCAAAGATTAATATAAATCTATGTTTTCTATCACTTTAGGGAAGCAATGAGAGATACCAAGATTGATCAGTCAAACCAGGATCTGGTAAGTCATGAACTTTAAACATGTAGTGTTAAACTATACTGTACTTGGCTATATGTAGCCAGATCTACTTCTCACAAAATAGAACTATTTTTTCTTATTTTTAATAATTACTATTGTATTGCCAGATGCATCTTCAGCAACAGATGCCTTCATCAATATCTTGAAATATGTGTAGTCTATGTGTAGAGTACATTTTGGCAATGACGATATTGTGACTGAGTTACAGATACATATTTTTGTCAAATTTGTTGCAGTCATTAGATGGAAACTGTCATCTTTTGTTTAGACAAGAGCTCATGCCAGTTCTGATGCCTGGATCCCCCTAAGTGAACCATCTTCAGAAAGACTATGGGGAACTACAGAAGAGGGCCATGTAAGTTTCAGATTCTGGAAAACCTTAAATAGCAGATCGACAAGCTCGTTGATCGGCTATTTTCAAATAAGGTATTTCATGTAGAGCACAGAAAAATCACCAGAGCATTGAGGCACTCAGCTCTACAATGTGACAGTGTTTAATATTGCGCTGACAATAGGACTTTTTCAAAATGAATTGGTCTGCTTTAATAACGCTAGCATAGGCCCCACATATTGATGCCCACTTGAGATATATAAAGGAAAAGCACAATGTGTTTGTGCTTTGGCAGAGAGATGGAGCGCACCACTGCCAGAGAAAGGTGTGTGCTGGATTTTCAACACAAGACGAAACCATCTCATGCTCTGTGTGCATGATCCATGTTAATAAAACACTTACAGTATTATTCATTGTATTTCAGGCAGTCTTTAATTGTGCAGATTTAGTGTTCAGTATAGTTTAGGTTTTGTATTAAAAATATATTGTGGCGTTAGCATGTTACATACATCATGGTAACTTGCAGATTGGTTTGTAGACTGTATGGGTGTTCATGTTATTTTTTTCTGTTTTATTAGGATGATGATTCTGAACCTTGGGTTCCACTCAGTGGACTACAAAGTTTTTCAGGAGCAGAAGACTCTGTAAGTTTCAACTTTTGCAAGAATCTGGCCTCTGTAGCACTTGCATTATAGTGCAAAATTAACATATTTGTTTTTTTGCTGGGGGGGGGGGGTCACTGTTCGGAGATCTGTTTGTGTGTTTATTACAGTTTAGGCAGCAATAGGTTAGGGATAGTCAGTAGTCAGAAGTGTTGTGATGTCACGGTAAAGCTACACCGGTATCTCCCTACTAACTGAGATGATACTTCTGATTTGGGGATGTGGAGTATCTCTTTAATCAAACTTGTAGGTAGGCAGAAGTGGGAGTGCTGCACTTGGTCAATACAGTTGTGGTTTTTTAAAAGCTTAAAAATGGATAAAATGGTCCAACCAGGTGCTCTTCAAGGATACATAAATAAATACTGTAGATTATCTAGCTGATGGGATTTTTGTCGCTCTGGCAACCCATGTATCTCTTTAATCAAGTTTGGAGGGAAGGCAACTGGTTGGAATAGCATCTCCCACATGCTAGATCCTGTTGGTGGCTGGTGACTGTGCGTGTATTGTGTAACAAAGGTTTATCAATACTTTGTATTCTTTTCTGCAACACAAAATCTGAATGAAAATTCCTCTCACTATGACTCTGACAATGGCTCTGAAGATGCACATGATGTCAGCCACATTATGGTGAGTATAGTGTACAGTGACCACAGGATCTTCATCTCTGTTGTTTGCAGATGATGTTGTCCTGTTGGCTTCATCCAGCAATGTCCTACAGCTCTTGCTGGGACGGTTTGCCACTGAGTGTGAAGCGGCTGGCACCTCCAAGTCCGAGTCCATGGTCCTCAGCCAGAAAAAGGTGGATTGTCCTCTCTGGGTTGGGGACAGGCTCCTGCTCCAAGTGGAGGAGTTTAAGTATCTTGGGTTCTTATTCACAAGTGAGGGGAAAATGGAGCGAGAGATTGACAGACGGATCGGAGCAGCATCTGCAGTGATGCGGACGTTGTACCGGTCTGTTGTGGTGAAAAGGGAGCTTAGTTCTAAGGAAAAGCTGTCGATTTACTAGTCAATCTACGTTCCTACTCTCACCTCACGAGCTTTGGGTAATGACTGAAAGAACAAGATTGTGGGTACAAGTGGCTAAAATGAGCTTTCTCCGTAGGATTGCTGGACTCACCCTCAGAGAATAGGGTGAGGAGCTCAGTCATCCGGGAGAGGCTCAGTAGAACCGCTGCTCCTCCACATTGAAAGGAGTCAGTTGAGGTGGTATGGGCATCTGATTAGGATGCCTCCTGGACGCCCCCCACTTGAGGTGGAGACCCCGGGGCAGACCCAGGACTCAGTGGAGAGACTATGTCTCCCAGCTGGTCTGGGAACACCTTGGTATCCTCTGTGAAGAGCTGGAGCAGGTGGCTGGGGAGAGGGAAGTCTGGGCTTCTCTGCTTGAACTGCTGCCTCCGTGACCCGGACCTCTGGAAAAGCGGTAGAAGATGGATGGATGGAGGTTTGTGTGATCAGTGACACAACAGATCATCACCATTTGAAAGCGTTTTGCGAGGAAAAGAAAGAAAGTCTCAACTCGAGTCTACTGAACAGAAATGCGTTGATTTTGCAATCCACTCAGTTTAGCTTCTGTTGCTAAGGACGCAACACTGTTGTCGTGCTCATGACGACGTGTGCATAACCTCTATAGTGTACATTTTGTAAAGTGTGTAAAGTTTCTGTAGTTTGCATGTTGTAACATGCAGGTTGGTTTGTAAACTTTCTATGGGTTTTTATTTTCTAATGTGTTTTTTTTAGGTTGATTACGATTCTGAACCATATTCTCCTCTCAGTGGACAACAAAGTTTATCAGAAGGAGCCAAAGTCTGTGTAAGTTTCAACTGTGTGGAACATATTTGTAGCTGTCTGCAGGTTGGAAGCTAGGATGAATGCTCAGTCCAGGTCACTGCACCGTCAGTCAGTGCGGAGCATGCTGGTGAAGCCACATCCTGTCAGTTTAAAAGTAGTGGTTGGCAATTGTCAGAGGAAGCATTAGTGCTTACTGCTCTCTCCAGATCAGCAAAGGGGTAGAGCAGCAACTGTGACAGTAAAGTGAAATTGGTACAAAGTGTTTCAGTTTATTGTCACTGGCTCTACTGGATTGTGTGTAGTTAAACTTTTGACTAATTCACTGAAGGTACTGAAAAACTAAAGTGACAGTAAGTAAGTGAATCAAACAACATTTCTCTAACCAGAATTTTTTTCTTTTCTCCATATATAGAGCCTGCATGTTGACTGCAGCGATTCTGTTCCCAGATGTCTTACTTCCCCACTCTTGTTTGAGGATGAATGTTCCACAGAAAGTGAACCTCCATTTAATGATGAACCTAATTGCAGCCAAGTGTCACCAAATACCAGTAACTATATTCATAATGACTTGGATGACAGTCTTGGATCCATTATTGGAAGTGAAGAAGAATCTTCCCTTTTATTTGAAGATAGCCCTGATGAGTCAGTAAATGAGGAATCACATTTTGGAAAAGTCGGTCATGAGCTGGAAAACGAAGAGACACTTTACACTGGTTCACGACTAACGCAAGCTCAGAGTTTTTTACTTATACTTTCATTTGTTTTGAGACACGGACTCACAGGCATGGCTCTCTCAGATCTCCTAGATTTGATCAATATTCACTGTCCAGAAAACACACAGTTAACCTCAAAGCATCTGTTCTTAAAAGAGCTTAAGCCAATAGAAAGTCACCTACAATGTCACATATATTGTCCAAACTGTGAGTACTATATTGGTGAACAGGATAGTGAAGGACAATGTGTTGTATGCAACACAACATGGGATAAAAACAACTCACTGAAGAATGGAAACTACTTTATATACTTACCAATCCAAACACAGTTGGAACATCTTCTTCAAAGGGAAGATATTGCACATTGTATCAAGTCAAGAGATGGCACATGTCATTCTGAAATTTTTGATGATATTGGAAGTGGTAAAATGTACCGTAATCTGAACAAAATTGGAGGCCCGCTTGACTGTACTCATGGATACTCCTTAACACTCAACTGTGATGGAGTGCCTGTATTCAAATCATCACTCTTTGGTATATGGGATTGTAAACGAGCTTCCTTACCCTGTGCGCAAAGACAGTGTTCTGCTTTTTGGCTTGTGGTTTGGTGATAAAAAGCCAAATATTAATACATTTTTAAAGCCTTTAATTTTAGAGTGTCAGACGTTGTCAACTGAGGGCTTTAAGATAACCAGAAATGGCATTTCGGAACAATGTAGAGTTGTGGCTGCTCTTATGATGTGTGATTCGGTAGCTAGGCCCATACTTCAAAACATGACCCAATTTAATGGCCAGTATGGATGCAGCCTCTGTTTACATCCCGGTGAACAAGTTGAAAAGGGTCATGGCACTGTCTGGGTTTACCCATACAAAGATGTTCCAAAGAGGGACCACGCTTCAACCATAAGTGATGCAAGGGAGGCTTTATGTACAAAAAAAATCTGTGAGGGGTGTTAAAGGGCCCACATGTCTGATTAATATTCCACACTTTGACATCATATCTGGCATGCCTCCTGACCACATGCATAATATACATCTTGGTGTGGTTCGCCAAATGGCAAGCATGTGGCTGGACAGTGATGAAAGAATGAATGAATGAATGAATTTTATTTCGGATAATACAGTACAGGTTAAAAGAAACTGTATAATATAACAACAAGGTCAAATTAGACAAAGACTCCTTCTACTAAACAATTCCACGTGAGTTATCCGAAATGGGTGATGGCTGAAGCCGCAGCTTATATTGCCCACCCATATTCCATCCAAGAATTCAAAGAAAAAAGAGTAAACAAGACAAGAGTGATTACAATTTAGAACAAAGCTAAGACAAAGTGTGACTGAGAGAAAAAAAAAAAAAAAAGAAAACTAAGCTAAGCTAAGTTAAGCGGTTACTATTCAAGACAAATCTAAGACAGAATGTCACAGAGAGAGAGAAAAAAAAAAAAAACTAAGCTACAACACAACACAGGCTGGAAATGTCAATCCTTATGTGAGTTTACATGTCGTCTTGTAAATATGTTTGGAGTATTTCTTCCTTTAGTTTTTGTTTAAATTGTCCAAGCGTTGTACATGATTTTAATTCAGGTCCATAATCGTTCCATAATCTGACTCCTTGCACTGAAATACAGTGTTGCTTGGTGGTTGTTCTCACTGTAGGCTTTTGAAATATACATGTTCCTCTGAAGTGATATCGTTTCTCCCTTGTTTGGAACAACTTTTGGATATTTGCGGGCAGTGATAAATTCTTCACTTTGAACATTATTATTGTGGTTTTAAAGTCAACCAGATCTTTCAACTTGAGAGTTTTTTGTTTAAGAAAAAGTGGGTTTGTTGGTTCCCTGTAAGCTGCTTTGTTTATTATTCTAATAGCTCTCTTTTGAAGCATAAAGAGTGGATATATGTTTGTTTTGTATGTATTTCCCCATACTTCATTACAATATGTCATGTATGGGAGTATTAGATACAAGGTGTATAGTGTGGGTTGATTCAGCAAATATTTCACTCTGTGTAATATTGCAATTGATTTGGAAACTTTACCTTTGATATAATTAATATGTGACTTCCAACACAGTTTGTTATCAATTATTACTCCAAGGAATTTAGTTTCAGATACCCTTTCAATCTCTACACCATTTACACTGAGTTTGGGTACTGGATTGTTGTGATGGTTGTTAAAGACTATAAATTTTGTCTTACTTAAATTGAGCGTTAATTTAACCATGAAAAGCCTTATTATATTGGCAATAGAGTGAATGAACTTGATCAACAGCTCTTACTAATTAAGCCTCCTTGCAATATCACAAGAGTGCCCCGATCTCTTCAGCAGAGAAAGCTTTTGAAGGCTTCTGAATGGCAGAACTGGTTACTGTTTTATAGTGTATTTGTGCTAAAAGGAATTCTGCTCCAGGTTTTTTACCAGCACTGGTTAGTCCTTGTCACATTCATGTTCTTACTTTGTAAGGACATTATTACAACTGAGGATGTACAAAAATGTGAAAAACTTGTTGTAGATTTTGTCAAACAATTTGAAACACTGTATGGAAAAACAAATGTGTCATTTAATGTACATTTATGTCTTCATTTGCCAGAGTCTGTCAGGAATTGGGGACCTTTGTGGGCCCATTCTGGGTATATTTTTGAGTCATATAATGGTGAAATACTGAAAATGTTTCATGGCACTCAGTTTGTTCCTTTACAGATAACGAAACAATTCACATATAGACAAGTATTGCCTTTTTTAAGGAATGATGCACTGAGAAATGCTGTTCCTGAATGCATCCAGCTATTTAGTAAGTTAACTGGCCGAAAAAGGAAGCAGTTTGAAAGAGTAGGTGATCAACTTGTTACCCTTGGTTTGCATTATTGTCGAAAACTTTCAAGCGAAGAGTTACTGGTCATGAGAGAGCAACTTTCAGTCACTACGGATACAGTCGTGAAAATATTCAGGCGACTTCTAGTCAACGGAGAGCTGTATTATTCTCATGAGTTCACAAGGGTAGTGAAAAGGAACAGCTTCACTGTGCTGTTGCAGAATGGACACATCATCACTGTATACTATTACATTGTAGTAGAGCAACATGGTAGCAGAAAATGCTTTGCTTTTGGGAGAAAGTATGATAGATCACATAGTACACTGATTCATGTTGAAAATGTAGTTGGTCTGAAAAGGGAATTCCGGGGCAGGAAACAGATATTTGATGTGACACTGTTCAAAAGAAAATGTATGCTAATTGATCTGCCACAATATGCAAGCCTCTATGCATGCATGCCTCCAAGATCCAGTGTGGAGGATTGAAAATGTAATGGCAAAGTACATTTCAATTGTCAAGATTGTCAACAATAAATGTTGTTTGTGTAATGCAGATTTTTGTCTTCATTGTATTTGCTTTAGGGTGTATATATATATATATATATATTGCAGTATGTTGTAGCATATAAAGAGACTATTACATGTAAAAATATAGTGCTCTTATTCCAATACATTTTTTATATTTATCAATACACATATATGGTCTATGCTTACATTGCAATATATTGGAAAATATAAATACTAAATCTCATATATGGGAATATACAGTATTACTTAATGTATTGCATGATATTTTTCTATATACTGCAATATATTTTTGTTTTGTAAGGGCAGAGGCAATCCCAGATTGCTCTGTGCTCACCTAAAATTTGATCTGTTTCCTGGAGTCCTACTACTCTAGGAAAACCATTTCTTTGCAGCCACGCCATGGTCTGGGGTAAGCAGACTTAAACAGGTGCTTGTCTTGCTCTGCTTCTCCCCTGCCTGGTTTTCGTCTGCTGCAAGAGACCTGAGAAAGAGGCATTTCTGCAGCTAATTAGGAGTACACCTGGGGGTATTCCAGAAATCAGGTTTAGTGGCTTACCTGGGTAAGTTAATTCAGAGTTGGTGGTAACTCTGAGTTTTGTTTCCAAAAAGTCTGAGTATTTTTGTAACTATGGTAACAAAGGCTGTGAACATAACCTGCTCCTGACTAGGTTATGTTCAGGGTATCTTTAGAATATTTGAACTATATCCACAAACAGAAATGTGAATGCAGAGAATCAGATAACTTGTCTCTCAAAATCATCACACCATCACTAATTTGTTTTTAACGGACCTTCTTTATTTCCTGAACAAACATCATTTTCCCCTCTATCTTCACATGCAGATATTTATTCTCCAAATCTATTTTCTGATTTTTTTTTCTGTTGAGGCAGATTTTGTACAGATCCTTTGCTTGTAACTCCAGTGAAATTCTTACATTTAGTGATCTTAAAGGTAAAATGTTCATTTCTGTTTAGCAGTAATTTGTCTCACATTAAGATCAATAAAATCAGTTTCTTACATTATCAAACTGCTGCACGGATTTTGGAGGAGGATCCACTACACTGCCCTATTTAGTCTCTTATGGAACAGATATAAATTCTGCTGCAAATCAGAATCAGAATCAGAATCAGAAAAAGATTTATTGCCAAGTACATTCACAAGTAAATAACTGGTAAATATACGAGGGATTTGACTTGACACTAAGAACGACATGGGTGACATTTTCAGTGACGCGGCAGCGTCGGTGACGCCCCTGTCAGCAGAATGGGAACAGGAAGCAATGGGGGAGAAAGAGGATAAACACAATAGGAGAGAGAAAAAAAGCATTGTTTATCAGAATACAGTTCATATACAGTATGATCAATATTATGATTACAAGAAAAAAAACTCTCAATGCACAATTAGCAGACAATAGAATCCAAACAATGACACAAAGAGAGCAGTGAATGAATGAATCTTCAAGTCAGTATAGTGAGTCAGTGTGAGTGAGTGTGTTGAGTGCAAACTGTGATATCAGTTAAGGACAACAAAAGGCTCTTCCCTCAGCAGATGTTATGACTGGCGTCTGAGCAGAGGCGCGTGTTCTTGGCACGGCAGATGGAATAGTCTGCCAGACAGCTGGCTGTCCTTGAGAGTCAAATGCTGCCCGCCATGTTATGAAAACAAGTATACTGAAGATAATCTGGAGGACTGTGTGCTGAGGGCGTCAAAACAGGTCGAATAGCACTGACTTCAGAGAAAAAACTTTTTATTCTCTTACAGATTCAGTGCTCAAATCCTTCATGGCTGGACGTTGAAATCGAATCATGGACGGCTCTCAGCGTGATCGTGATGTAATCCATTTTCCTGTACAGTTCTCCATTAGCCGCTGTCAGAGTCCTGCCCAGTTGGTCAATTTGATGGGAGAGCCTCGCCGGGTCCGCTTTTTGATAGGCTCCGTCCATCTTCTTCAATTTGCGGTACACCAGAACAATCCCAGATCCAATCAGTAGAATTCCGATGACCATTGCTCCGAAGAGGTATAAATCTTCAACATCTTTGATAGAGAGATCACACAGGCACAAGAGTTTCCAATTACTTGTGTCCTTCAAATAACCCGCGGTAGCTGTTCCTGCGGGGCAAATCGGCTCCCCCGGGCCAGTTTTTCGCGTTGAAAAAACAGTGTCAATTGCGTTCAAAGCCCAGCTTATTAAATCCATAATTTCGTTCGATAATCAGCAGTAAAGACACGCAGACAGACAATAGCAAGCTGGGATCCAGTCAGTTAGGGAAGGAGAGAGATAAGGAGCTGGAGCTGGGAGAAAAAGCGTCTGCTCTCTTTGGAGGGCGGAAGTGAAGAAACACCATAGTCAAACACCATAGTCACATATTGGATGCTTGGCAAATATTGTCCATATAGTTTAGTGGACCCTCTTGACCCTCTATGTCCACTTCTGTCAAAGCTGATGCAGTCTCCTCTTCAGCCTTTTAATCGCATTAACAGTCTTATGGCCTTTTGCCTATAAAGGATAATTTGTCAAAAAGAGAAAAAAACAAAACAAAACTATATTTAGATTACAAGACAAGGACACCATCTTGGACTGTGACGGTGATAAAATTATGAAAAAAAAGTTAAAATAAAAAGCCGCCATTCATTCAATGAAAAAAGATGGACATGTGAGGGAACTTGGTTGAATAGAAAAAAACCCTTAAAGAGGTTTGTATAAATTACCACAACAGCAAGGCTTGCATAGTGATTGCAATTGTAATGTGAAAAAAAAAAATTAAAATCCATACTGTGTAATCTGATTATCTAGGTATGTGGGGAAAGTTAAAAAGCCTTATCAGAGCTTCACAAAATAAACAATGAAGGATGGAATCATCAGACTTTATTACATTTTACCAGGGCAGAACCCAGATATTCTCTTATCTGGATATCTGCTCATGACAGTGGTATTTGTAGTATAAGGATACTACAAGGGGTTAACTGGCACCAGCGTGGTGGTAGCCACGCGGTGACATCATCACACCAGACTAGGATTAAGGGGAGAGTCGCCATGTTATGGCCTGTCTTTCCCGGCTGGCTCTGTTCACGGCAACATACCAGTATTGTGAGTCATATAACTTCATGTAATAAATTTCGTGTTCCAAAGAAGCACCACTCTATGAGTCTCTCCGGTTTCCAGACATAACATTTGGCAATGAGAGTAAAACCATGGAGGTGTGCCTGAG
This sequence comes from Pholidichthys leucotaenia, assembly GCA_020510985.1. Classification (NCBI taxonomy): domain Eukaryota; kingdom Metazoa; phylum Chordata; class Actinopteri; order Cichliformes; family Pholidichthyidae; genus Pholidichthys; species Pholidichthys leucotaenia. The sequence continues at coordinate 377,981,744 of CM035839.1, forward strand.
GCCACCACAGCCATTTCTGGAAAACCACGGTGAGCCACTTGCTTCTTGACCGCATTGGCTCAATGCTTTTGAAACCTACATATCGGCGGTGGGACTGGATGACATAGACGAGGTACAGAAACAATCTCTACTGGTTCTCTTTCTGTACACAGAAGGCCAGTGTATTTTCGACACGTTAGGACCAACGGACTTGTTCGCTGATGCTGTAGAACTGCTAGCTAGCTACTTCGCTACACCCGACATCGTGTTGACACGGCGCATGAGGTTTTGCCAATGGCAATAAAAGGTTGGGCCCGTTGTCCCTACATCTGACGGAGACAGCATCAACATTGCGGGCCCCGAAGGCTGGTCAGGACTGCAGTGTGTGGTGAAACTGGACAGCGTCATGGTACCAATGATGGTGGCCACTGCTGCCTCACGGTCCCTTGTGAATGAGGCCACGGTTAGGACGCTTACTCCCGGCGACCTGATGCTGTGGAACTGCCGGACGACGGATGTTCCATGACCAGCAGAAACATCACCTTCGCAGCGCAATACAGTGAAAGGAAAATTCCCAGCGTTCCAGTTCCAGGTGACACACCAGGGTGATAACACTGGGTGGGATTTGTTCTGCGAACTGGGTTTCTCCCTCACAGTTCCTGGGCGGACTGACGACAGTCCAGGTCCATTACACTCAGATGTGGACACAGCCACCTCCTGCCTCGCACCGCACGCCGAACAGAGCCCAGAAGAACCGGAGCAGCCACTAGAGCCCCGGTCCACAGCCGCACGGGACCCGAAGCCAGTCTCTGTGCAGCACGAACATTCTCGAGCTGCAGCCTCATCACAAGAGGGACAGCATGACTTCGCGGACGTGAGTGCAGCCAAAGAGCACAGCCCAGAGAGCGATTGTAGCGCAGAGAGTGGATACAGTACGGAGAGTGAGCACGACACAGAGAGTGAACGCGACATGGAGAGAGAGCAGCGACCGAACTTGCATCAGTTCCTGCAGTGTGAGCCTCCAGGAGCCACTGCAGAGCTGCAGGAGAGGGAGCCCGCGTCTAATGGGAGCGACGATGATGAGAGTACAGCTGTCCCGTGCGCACAGGAGGAACATTGGCCGGAGAGGGGACAGCAACCAGGCTCACCTCTGATCCTCGCTCGGTATGAGCTTCAGACAGCACCCATGGAACCGCAGGAGAGGGAGTTCGTGGAGAAAAGGGACCCCGGTGACCGAAGACAGCCCGGTGTGCATCCCATTACTGACAACAGTGACACATCACCCCGACCTCAACCAGCACCAGGTGTAAGAAGGAACCGGACTGCTTCTGAATCCATGCACGGCACCGATCTACAGGAGCTGCAGCTGAGCCGCTGGATGAAGAGTCCGTGATCATACAGAAAGCAGTAGAGTCTCCAGACGTCTTCCAAATTCTTGATCAACACGACCCCCAGAAGCCGCCGCTGAGACGCAGGATGAAGAGTCCGTGACCCAGCAGGATGTAGCTGAACCACCACAGCCTGGTGGATGCCCCGCAGCAGACGTGACAGTTATAGCATCACAACCACAATGCCGAACACAGCCGAACAGAGTGCCGCTCACAGTGATGAACTGGGCTCGGGTCTGCAGAACCAAGCAACCGGGCTCACAGTCGGCCATAACATTGTCACCACCACCGACACAGATGAAGATCGCCGTGCAGCTGAGACCAGTCGCCATTCAGATGGCGGATGGATTGAGATGGCAGGCCAGCAGTCTGCGGAAGGTGAGAGCAGCTGCTGCGGCTCAAGACGCAGCTTTTGAGCTAACCCAGCTGGTGTGGGATCCAGGCTGGGACAGTGTTGACGAGCATGCCGTGGCTCCAGCAGGATGGCACCCAGGCCTGCTGAAATTGGCGCTGCCAGGGGCACGTCCACCACGGGCGCGCTACAAGGCCCCTCCAACAGAACTGCCTTCCCCATAGAAGAGAGTGAGAAAGAAAAGACTGTTTAGCTATTGGCGCGGTGCCAGCTGAGAGTGGCAGAATAACCCACTCAGCCACACTGGGCTACGCGGTGGTCCACCCGCTAGCCCTAGCTAGTGATGTTTATGTACCAAATTGAGAAGCGCACATTCGACCTACATGCTGTTCATTTTTTTTCTCTCCAAGGGGGGATGAATGTAGTATGAGGATACTACAAGGGGTTAACTGGCGCCGGCGTGGTGACACAGCCACGTGGTGACGTCATCACACCGGACTAGGAGAGTCACCATGTTACTGCCTCTCTTTCCCAACTGGCTCTATTCACAGCAACATACCAGTATTGTGAGTCATATAACTTCATGTAATAAAGTTCGTGTTACAAAGCAGCACCACTCTCTGCGAGTCTCTCCAGTTTCCAGACATAACAGTATTCATGTTTTAAATTTGGCAAAAAAGGATTAAGCAGAAGAAGATGGATGGATGGATGGTATTTGGATATTTGCTCCTTTACCCAAACTGCTCAATTTTAACTATGCTAATTCTGATTTACTGCATTTCCAAAAAAGGTCACAAAATTGCATGAATAAGTTTAGAAATATATAAAGAAAAAACTTCAAATTCATGTGATAAAGATTGCAAATTTATGAACAAAACAATTTATATTTACAAAGAACTCTGCAACAAATATCTTTGGGAAAATTATTTCAAATTATATGGAAAAATTGCATATTTACTATAAAAAATAGCAAAATTACCAGAAAAAGGCTCTTCAATTTATACAAAAAGCGACAAATTTATGAAAAAAGGTAGAAATTTACATGAAAAAAAAATCTTTATAACAAAAGCCATTATATCTGAATGTAATGATAAAGGTTGTAAAGTAGCCTACTGCCTTGCAATGCACTCGATTTGTCACATTATCCTAAATACTTATTTTTTTATGGAAAATAATTTTGACCCAAAATACATTCAAGCTGGAGCTCGACCTCACAGCTTCTCACACCAGAGTCTGGCGCTCTGCTTATGTCGCTAAGAGGCTTGATCACTTTGCAAATCCAAAAAACTCACTTTATCAACCTTATTCCTAGTCCCCATGATGCTTTGCATGAATTATGGGCGCAACTTCTGGTACTAGTTTAGAACGTATGGTTGTCACTGAAATGGGATACTTTTCCTTGTTAAAAACAATGACTTTGGCATCAAAAATGTGAGAACATGGCCTTTTGCACCTCAAAAACAGAAATATAATCATACCACTTCCCACGACTATCGAGGGATGGGAAGATGACCTTAAAAAGTGGCCTCACAGACAGTAGCTTCGTTTGTTAGCTCCGCTGCTAAGATGCTAACGTGTAAACAAATAAAAGCTCTGAGATATATCAATGTTTCCACCACAATAAAGTCGGTTGCATTTTGTTAAAAGAGGTTGGACATAGCCCCCGACCAACAGTGATCTGTGTTGAGTTTGCATGTTCTCCCCGTGTCTGCGTGGGTTTACTCCGGGATTTCTCCGGTTTCCTCCCACACGCCAAAAACATGCAAGTTAGGTTAACTGGCATCAAACTGGGGATTCCAAATTGTCCTTAGGTATGACTGTGAGAGTGAAAGGTTGTCTGTCTCTCTGTGTTGGCCTTGCGATGGACTGGCGATCTGTCCAAGGTGTACCCTGCCTCTCGCCCAAAGATGCTGGGATAGGCTCCAGCCCCCTGCAACCCGAAAAGGATTAAGCGAAAGAAGATGGATGGATGGATATTGGACATAATCATACTTACCTTAGAGCAGACGTAGAATCTAGTCAGATCCACAAAGAACCACAACACCGTGCTTGGCTGTTTTAATGTCAGCTGTTTGTTTTACCCCAAAATTAAAATGCTCATGCTGCTGTCATGCCATGAATGCTTGTTATTTAACTTAATATGTACAGACCTTTTCTGACAATTGTTCAAAATTTTATTGATTTATATTTTGTGATCATTTAAAAATTAATGCATGTTGAAGCTGCTAATATCAAGTCCATATCATTCCAAGGCAGTGCAACGAATGCAACCCCCCCCAAAAAAACTATTTGATATCTTTCTTAAACTGTTAAGCCTTAGGAAGCAAACTGTTACTATTTTTTATTTATTATTTTACTTCATGCAGCCTTGCATCTGGTGACATATATGACACATAAACGTCAGATCTGTGACATTCATACAAGTGAAAACATACCTGGTGTGCTCTTGTGTCTGTACCACCGATAACACCAAGAACTCCTTATACAAAGATATAGAGTGATAATAATCAAGTCAGTGGCAGTAATGCACCTGTGAGCTGGTTACCAACCGCCAATCAAATCTAAAAGAAGAAGAAGATCTACGCAATGCCAGTGAGAAGCCTCCATTTATACAGTCTATGGCACAACCACGAACACCAGCAACAAGTACCAGAACTACCCCAAAACGTTCAAAAAATACAAAAACTACAAGTGCTGAAATTAGCTGCCACTTGAGTGCAAAACATGTACAGTATGTGGACTATGTTGTGTGTGTGTGTGTGTTTGGTCCTTAGGGCTTGCCGTACCCACCCTGTGTGGTGTGACATCAGGCAGGCTACGGCCAAACTGTATATAGTTGTGTGTGTCCATATTCAGTTTGCTGCATGGCATAACTCTGACTCCGACCATCATTTACAGACATAACATTTTGGCAATGAGGATAAAAGTGGATTAAAACAAGGTATGGAAGCATGTGGGTTTGAAATTCAGCCGTTTTTGGAGCTACGACGGCAGCAACTGTAGCGGTGTGGAAGGTGGTTGGGGGCGGACCGACAGGCACGGCGTGCCAGACAGCAGCACTGAGGGTCCAGACAAGAGAAGCGGTCAAGGGTGAGGAGAAGAGACATTCTCGCTGGGGAGGTTGGTTTTGATCCTGGGAGCAGACGGCTGCCAGGGGCACGCATGCTGTGGAGCTGGCCTGGGCCTCCGAGCCAGTTTTACCTTTGGCTGCCCGTGGACATTGGAGTAAGATAAATGACGTTACTGTAAATATGTTCATATGGTGCATGTGAATGAATGTGTGTTTTTTGGGGATTATTTTGTGTTTTTAGTGTAAAAAAAACCAAAACACTGATTTTAATTGTTTTGGGTGAATGTGTTAGGCTATTCTAGTTCACTATTTCCCTGCTATTTCCCTTAGTGCATGATTCGGGTCCTAAATTGGGGTGGGTCTGGATTGTGTGTATGTGTTTTGCACTTTTGTAAGGGGGAGGGGAATGTTGTGTGGTGTGTGTGTGTGTGTGTGTGTGTGTGTGTGTGTGTGTGTGTGTGTTTGGCCCTTAGGGCTTGCCGTACCCACCCTGTGTGGTGTGATGTCAGGCGGGCTACGGCCAGACTGTATATTCTTATTCTTCTTTTAGATTTGATTGGTGGTTGGCAACCAGCTTACAGGTGCATTACCGCCACTGACTTGATTATCATCACTCTATATCTTTGTATAGGTTCTGAACAACTTATGTGTGAAAAAATTATCTGTCCTTGGACTGTGTCCTGGACTAGTCCTACTACCACTCCTCTTGGCGGTGTTGCATCACTCTCTCACGTGACACAAATGTTAAAAAAAAAAAAAAAAAGTTGTGTGTGTCCATAATAAAGGTTCAGTTCGCTGCATGGCATAACTCTGACTCCGACCACAGACATAACAGACTATATGTACATCACTCTATATATAATTCAAGAAATCTCTGTCTGTGTGTCTGTCTGTGTGTCTGTCACAATCATAGGGCTCACTAAAAGATCATAGGACTCGCTGTGACATCATCAGAGATCAAAGGTAGGCATCACTCAATCATAGGACTTGCTATGACATCAAAGATCATAGGACACAAAATGACATCATCAAAGATCAAAGGCAGGCATCACTGAATGAGTCGTGACGTGTTTGCTTATGCCTGCTTTCTATGGGCATGCAGAAATACTTGCTTATACTTGGTTTCTACGCACATGCATAGGTATGCACTAGTAATAAAGGACAGAAAAACGGGTTGCCAGCCGGCAATCAGATCTAGAAGAAGAAGAAGAAGAGTGATATAAAGTGAAGTATGTGATGGTAATGCACCTGTAAGCTGGTTGCCAACCGCCAATCAAATCTAGAAGAAGTCATCACTTCACTCTATAAAT